>LN902846.1:6249133-6849133 GCA_000469725.3 Echinococcus multilocularis | reverse complement strand
GGGCGATTCAAGGAACTAACCAAACCTTACGTTGATAGATCTGACGATGATTGCCGTCAGCTTACTATAATCCCTCAGAACGGCACTGTATCAAGTGGTGATATTGGGGGCTCCTAAAAAGTTTAATCAGCAGTTTGTAAAGGTCCGTTTTTACGGATCTCCCACTCGACAAGTAGTAATGACTTAAACCATATTCGAGGAGTACCTTTTATGGCAAAATCATCCTATTTTTCGGGATATAAAGTTACCTAAGTACTAACCTGGCTTTATGATGCATCATGGGAACTCATCCTAGACCATCACCCCTTTTAGACTATTTAGCAGGCAAAATCTCCTCCATTCTGACCTGTTAGTTGGATATGTTATCCTTCAAGTTGAAAGGATTATTTCCATACCACGCATTACATTCCACCACAAAGTTTTACTCAGCCTAACAAAGCGTGCATCAGGCACCTCCTTTTGAAGATAAAAAACATATCTATTCACTTTGATTCACTTGCTTTCTAAATTTTCTACTTCCAAATATCCCCGTTAATGACAGTTTTACTTTTCCCAAACTTACTTCTACCGCACATTTTACGTGTTCTGGCACACATAAGCGCACGCCTTGAAACCTGTTTTGTTCTCCTTGTTTCTAAAGTTATAAACAGCCTTCGTCACTAGCAGGTATTAAAGCAGTTCTAAAGAAACATGGGCGTCCTCTTTTGCGTTCATTAGCCTCTCAGCGCAGCCAAGCATGACAATCCTTAAACTCATGAGAAAACACTAATTGCCAGCTAGTCTCTAAAATACTTTCTCCGTAAACATTCTATGGGGCTCAATGACTCCGAGTCCTTCTACTATCTTTGTACGTTCAAGTTCGTTGATGCTGTATGGTGGTACTCACTGTTCGCTCTCATAATATGCAATCATGCAGTTTCAACAATCCACCTTAATATGCTACTGCATAGAAGGAAAGCTCTTATAGACTTATTTATTTCGTCTTATCCCGGATTTGTTACACAGTAGCTGGGCACAAGGTGTAGACACCATCCATATGCAGTAACTGCATGTTACGAACTTTGCAACTGGAAGTCACTCCACACACCCGTTATGGATTCTTGAGCATAGAACAGACTAACGAATTTAATCCTGACAAAAACAAAAATTATGTGGTCAGGGGAAAGAGCTTGGGCCACCGAGAACAATTCACGAATATGAAAATTTGCGTCTGCGAACCCCTGGGCGCAGCCTGCGATTTCATCAATCGAAGACATATTATTTAACAAACACACAATTAGTCTCCTTCTGATCTCCTTGATTCTGACATTGACTCTAATATTATTGTATGCTTCATGTTTCACACCAACTTTTATTGAACCGATGAGGACTTCAAAATATCTTGGGGCAAAGTAGCAACATGGCAGAGAAAATTCTGACCCCCACACGTACTGCATTGGGCGGGTCAACAGGTAATACGACGGTTGCCCATCTCTCGGTATTGGCAAGGGGCGGCTTTTGAATTGGCCTTTGTACTACGCCGGGCGAAATGGACTTCGGACCATGCCAGTAGCCTAGATACCTTCTCCGGGCAGAAGGTATATATTCTGTCCGAGTATTATTGTAGCATCCCGAGACTCTCTGAGGACGAAAATTGATAAAATGCTCGGGCAGAATATGCGTTCAGCGCAGAAAAGGTGTCTGGGCTATTGGCATGGCCCAATAGGCCATCCCACCGAGGGAAATACAAGAGGGTCAGTTCTAAGTACAAACGTGGAGCCTCCTCAATACCGGGGGGATAAACCACCATCGTATTTTATTATGTCTTCATCAGTCTCCAGGGGGGTCTCGGAACGCTACAAATAATCATGCTGCAAGATTGTAATCTTGTAGTGCCCTATTTTTTGCCTCACCGCATCAATCAAATTTTGAGCAGAAGTCTCATACATTTCATCCCATAACTAAGTAAAGAGTGTTGCATAATAAGTTTGTAAAGCTGCGGAAATACCTTATGTGCAATAGCACTGATTTTTAATATTTCGATTACATTTGCAGATGATTTTATTAGTTTTAGGAATTAATGCTCAAAATCTGCCTCCCAAAAACAGCATGAAAAAAGGTTTCGGCTATCTTGTTATTACGACGAGAAAAAGTGTAATAGGGTCAAGTTTGAGCAAAAACTGGTTGTATTGTAAGAATTTGACCCTGCAAAACTCACCACAGTTGAATTTTCTCCTAACACTTTTATGTGTTTGGTTATTTGAAGTAATCTTCGCTTCTTTTTCTGTGCCTCCATTGACCTTGACTGAGCGTTAGAAGGAAAATGCATTTACAAATCCGTTGAGCCGTAAATGCGGTCCTTTAATCATGTTTCTCACCAAATGGTTCAGGCTTTTTCACTCCTATGTCTTGTGGCTCTTGCTCATTCCTACAAGAGTCACTTTTTAATCAAAGGGGAACCCAAAGATCACGAGTTACAGAAATTTATTGAGGAAAATAGTCTCACCTATCATTTCTGTGTGCGTTTGTTTACAACCCATTCATTTTATTTCTCCAAAAATTGCCTTTTAACTAGAAGAGTTGGATTCTCTGCAGTTAAGAACTCAGTTGGATTTTTTTTCATGCACGTTAGTGATTAATCTGGAAAGAAATTTCCCTTAAAACATCCTAGCGTTTGTAAGATACATTTTAGTTTTCTTAAAGTTTTGGCGTCAACTTAATTTCTTTTTTTGCAAAAAAAGGATTGCATGGGTCCTGATTTGCATTATTTTGTGACTGATCGCACGGGAAATGAATTACTTGAACTGTATGAATCCTGTCGTTTCTTACCCTGGGTAAGAACTCTTCTGGACAGCTATCATCTACTTTTACTTTGAGCTCAGTTACTACAACTACCCTTCTGGTTACTTTGTAGGTCTCATATGTTGAGCACCAGCCACAATTCCCTGTTGAAAAGAAGGCTCTATCCTATTATCCTCATCCAAGACCATACAAAGTCGTCGAACTTCCGGTCAGCAGATCTTTTAAACTCCATCGTTTTGACTTATCTTCTTGTCACATCATATCCAAGTTATATGTCTCCTTTTTTAGGATGATGACGAATACATTTTAGCGGTTAAGAAACGCGCCGAGAAAATGAGATTTACGGTGACTTTTAACGATCCGAATAGCCGTGATATGTGGCAATTTGTGGGTTTGCCTCTTCAGCACTATCTACTGGCTCATTTAGCTCAATGATGGTAATTCAAATGTTGGCGAGTATGCTGGAGTCGATCTTAACGTCTACCCGGTCTACATGGCCAACATCACCGGCAAGGGCGTCATAGGCATCATTGTGGATGATGCCCTTGACACCACTCACGACGACCTCCTGCCAAACATTCAGCTAAATCTCACCGCTGATCTGGTCAACGTCACACGGAAGGATGCTCGTGGAACTGATGCCAGGATGGATAAAGTAGATAAGTAAGTGAGGTGTGTATGTGTGGGTGTAGACCATTCAACTTTCCTATTTTTGAAGCAGAAAACCACTACCCCATGTTGAATTTTTTTTCTTCTAGTCATGGTACGGAAGTGGCTGGCCTATTCGCTGCAGTAGCAAACAATTCCATATGCGCTTTTGGTGTGGCCTACAATGCTACATTGGGAGGTAAGTTGACCTCTTCTTGTGTAGATTCGGTAATTTGGTACTCGATACTTTTTGCCTCCTCTGACATGATAAAAAGTTACAAATCGTGGAAGGAGGAGTAGCGATCGACAAGGGTAAAGTACTTTTCATTCGATTGCTACGGGGTCCTCTGCTTTGCATATCCCAGGACCTCAATATGTAACCAAACCGGCGAAAGTTGTGTATTTTTTGCGCCCATTTAATGCCTTCATTTATTTAACTTCTCACACAACGTAACAAGTTGACGCCTAATGCAACTGAACTCTAAAATGTGTCGATTACCGACGTGTGGAATTTCGGATGAGAAGATCAAGCGTTGCTAGGCTGCGTCCAATTAACTTAAGGGACAAATTCCGTGTTAGGTCACTACCCTGTATCAGTCGTCGATGGTTCCTGCTGCCTAAAGCGCTACATATAGGTTTAGTAGTTTCCTTAAAACGTCTAACGGTGATTGTGATCAAAGATGAACTTGGAAACAAGGCAAAATTAACATTTGCTGCTCGGCGACTGACTAAACAATCCTTTTTAACTGGTTAAAAGCCTTTTTCGTGGGGGGTGGGGTTTTTAGGAGTTCGTCTACTCGGAAACAGAGTTACAGACTTTATGGTTGGAGAGGCTTTAACACTTTTCTCGGACGTGGCCAATATCTACATCTCCTCCTGGGGTCCCACTGATGATGGTAGGACATTGCGCTCTCCTGGGAAATACATGAACTCGGCACTGAAGGAGTCCGGTACTAAGGTAAGTTTTTTTTCTCCCTTTTATAAAATACTTTTGTGGATGATATGCTAAAAAACGATGAACTATTCCATTTTTTTTGCACCAATCAATATCGGCTATCGGGGACCACTGATCGATTTTCCCGCCAGTGGGAAAACCAATCAGATTTGGGCAACTCTCATCACTATAAATTTACGCACCTTCTTCCCTTTTTCTTCTCAAAAAATGTTTTGATTTTAAGATTTTACTTTGTTTTTTGCCAGCACACGACAACTTCAAAGACTCGTAAAGTTGAAGAACCTTCAGAATACGGGTTCATTTTTTGCTTAGGGGGGGGGGGGTAGAGGGTGAATTCTGTGCTTCTATCTCTAACCTTACGCATGTGGTGAATTACTCACACGATTTGTTATGTAGCGTATGCGTTAACCTTAGCGATCGTATCCATCCTTGCACATGTGTGCATAACTGTGATTTGTGGAGAGGGTGTGTGAGAGGCAAGGTTCTGTAAGCGAATCTCCTGTCTTTCGGTAAACAGGTATCACTCAAGTGCATGCCTGTGATGCTTTGCTCATATTATTTGGCATTGGTGATAGGAAGGTTTCACTCCTTTTCCTTTTTCCATTTCTTCGTCCTCTTCCTTCCCCTCCCTTCACCGTCCTCTTTGAGTCCCCTACAATAATCTGCCAAGTCGATTGGCAAATGTCTCCATCATCTACAGAGTTGGAACATCGCTACATTTTCTGCCAAGAAATCTTAGTTGCGTGATAATAATATAGAAATTCAACCTTTTCAAGAAGATTCGACTCTTCGTCGGTGTCTTAATTATTGTACCCTTGGTGGAAAAAAGGAGGAGGTAGTAGAAGCATCTGAGGTGTTGTAGCTAAGACAGCTGGATTTGCCTCACTTTATGACAACCAAAAACGATAAAACGTCACTTTTTATTGCTTTTATTAAAGCTAGGAGAGCTGTGGAAACCAGCAGGAGGGTGAGTGCATATTTGAAAGACTGATAGAAGCCATGCATAATTGTTTACGGAACGAAGATGAAGTGTCGCCTTTTTCTTGGCACTTCCTAATAGAGACACAGTCACTTGGTGGACCTTCATTACGAGGGGCGAAGGGAACTGCAGCTTCTCGATACACTTGTGAGATGTCTCCTGTCTGCTATTTGTTTCTGACTCCATTACAGTTTAATTTCTATGCCGTTTTCTCTCCATATGGTGGTCTGAGTTAAGAATAAGATGGTAGCTTGGAGCTTGAGAGAATCTCCGCGGATGTGGTGGATGGAGATGAGGAAATGTCCTTCCCTCTTCCCTTTGCCGCCTTCATGTGACTTGAGTCTGACTGATTGATTAATTCTGGCTGTTCTTCAAGCAGACAAGTGGTATCTTAGGGAGGCGTCTCATTCGTGATCGGAATGTTTTCAGCTAGCACTAAATGGATGCAGTGATAAGTAACTTGGAGGCGTGGAGTGGGTTTGTAGATATCCATGCTGTGTTGGGGACTGCCTGCCTTTCGATCCACAGGCCCTGCTCGCTCACCATTTGCTCGGACCCCAACGTTCAAGGAGGGCAGCCAGCGAGATAGTCTTACCGCTCTCGACGCATCTTTGCGAATTTAGTACCCCAATTCCTAAAGCAGACACCTTACTCCCTCCCCCTCCAATAGTTTAGGGACAGCAATTAACGTTGACGCATCACGAGACTAAAAGGGGTCGAGCAACCCTTGATGACGTCGATTTTGAGCCCTGCAAAAGGCCTCTGAGGGACTAGAAACCTTGACGAGATTTGGAGCACTTCATCACAACCGTTCGTAGAGGCCAAATGCCGGCTTCTGACCACCTTTCTAACAGCAGAAAAGATCTCCTTTCAAAAAGTGACATTAAACTGTTTCAAGTGCACAGTAAGCTATCACACAGCCAAAGAGTTAGTGGCGGTTTCGGTTTGCCTCCTCGCAACACCTTATTGTAGTGCAAGGTGCATGCTTCCGTTTATATCCACTTATACAGTGGACATAAATACCATAGCATATTTGATTTCTTTTCCTCTTTTTTATTCCCTTTTTAAGCCTGTCACTAAGCAAAAACCATTCGAGTCTGCCAGATTTGAGACATGCCAGCTTAAATTCCACCTTGACAAGTGTAAAGGACATTTTTTTGTGGTAGTAGAGCGCATCACTCAGACTGTGATGATTAGCACCTCAGAGACGGATGTTGCATCACACCTTAAGTCTCCTCTTCCATCCACTCAGTCGCGATTCGCACCTTCAGGGCAACCACGGCCGCGGCTCGGTTTTTGTCTTCCCAGCGGGTAATGGCGGTGCCATGGGAGACAACTGTGGTGCTGATGGGTTCGTCAATCACCCCAACGTGATTGCTGTCAGCGCGGTCAGTGAAAACGGTTTGCCGCCTGCTTACAGTGAAGCCTGTTCTGCGATTGCGATTGCTGTGCCGGTCGGGGGCGCTCAGGACAGGCTGACATTCAAGTTTCAACTTAATACTCAAAAACTCTTCGTGGTAGTTAACTCTTGTTCAACTATGTATAAGAGCAATTTTTACTTCATGTTTTGCACACCGAAGAACTTCCTTCATTGTGGAAAGAATAATTTTAATAGTAAATGGCTAAAATGCCCAGGGAAGTACGAAACTCGACTTTTATGGAATAGGCGTTATGTAGTTTCAGATTCAACTGCACTAAGGACGTTAAAGTTTCAGACGCAATAGCAAATTTTTCTAGCGAAATTTATTAGCAAGTTAAGTGGAATTTATGCTTACAGTGACCCTCGCGATCCACTCCGCTTCGGTTATCTTTTTCAGCTTTTGTATGGCCACTGAATTACAATATACTTTATCATTCGTAGTCAAAAACAATGAATATTTTACCATATGAGGTTGTAATTGTACTGTTAAATAAAAGATTGGGCTCATGCGATATTCATATTACGTCGGATTTTTATGTCAAAGTTGTTAGTTGGTAAACAGTGATCAGTACCCGAATAATGTTGTTTTTTAAAAGGGACGACAAAATGGTACTTTTTGCATTCCAAAGGCTAATTTTATTAGCAAACTTTGTTACCTCCAGAAGATTGGTTTATATCAGCAGATGAAATTTCTATTGTGATTTTGATGGCACACATACTGGTTCACGATTAACTTGGACATAGACTCATCTTTTGAGCGTTGTCATGGCTGCTCCTTGCAATCATCCTTCTGTTTGGGTTGTAACAGGTCTGCCTGAGGCGGAGTAACTAATCTTTGATCAGGAATGAAGACGATACAGCGCATGCTACTTGCCCCTTTATTAGTAGTATATATTACAGTTTTGTTTGGGATTAGCAAGCGTAGCGCTGAGGTGCGATCTATCTAGGCAATGGGCTGTGCTCTGCACAGTGAGCACGTTCCATTCATTAGTAGCCCTTTGCTTAGTAAAGAAATGAAGGAGGGAACCATGTCCTCTACTAGTGGAAGTACCTGGTGTGACATCAACACCGTTTCAACTGTTCTTTTTGGAGTCCCTTTGGGGTTAACATTTGCCATCCCCTCGCCAGACCATACTGGATGCTGACTTCCTTTTAAAGTAGAAAGAAACAATGTGGGCACATTCAGCGGACTTTTTAAAGTGTAGAGAGATTGTGAAGCTCTAAGCCTCGGTAGAACTTTATGACACGAATGCAGACAGTGAGCAAAAGAGCGGGAACCACAGGGTACGCAGGGCATAATTTCGTTGTGTTTTCCTTTAGTACACCACAAAAATCAACAACCTGTGCACTGGCAGCTTTGTTGGGACCTCCGCCTCGAATCCCATAGCTGCGGGTGTAATCGCTTTAGCTATGGAAGCCAAGTAAGTTTTTCACCTTTTTTCTAAAAAAATTGCTTAAAACAATTTTCGGTCAGTTTTATTTCACATTACTAATCAAGCACATTTCACCACTTGCGTTAAATATTTCAAAGACATGGCGTTGTCATCAAATAAGTAGTATCTACGCATTTCAGTCCAAATCTCACTCCACGTGACGTGAGCGCATTGCTGGCTCTAAGTGGTCGAATTCCCTCCCCCAGTGCCGTGGACTTCAGCATTAATGGTGGTGGATTGTTGGTGTGTTAAGCAGCCACTTTTATTATTTTAGCTGTCACTCCATCATCTTTTATTATCTTTTTATAATCTCCCTTTCAGGTGAGTCACACTTATGGAAGCGGTCTGTTGAACGCTGTCCGGATGGTTAAGCTGGCAAGACAGTGGAAACCGTTGGGTCAACGAAAACTGTGCTTCCTGTATAAAGGAGAGTGGAGGGATGAAAACAAATTGTTCAATGAGACGAAGCCTAAGTCCTTCACTTCTAAATTGTGAGTTACGCGTCCATCTGTGACTACTGTTCTGTGTGAAAAATCGGTAGGTGAAGGTGGATATACTTTCGGTCCTGGCGGAACTCCAACAATTGAGTGACTTTTGAAGGTGTTTTACTATCTATCATTCGGGAGTTAGCTATAGCGTAAGCTTACAATGGACCGGAAGGCTAAAAAGATGATCAAAAAATTTGTGTGTCGCCACAACTTTGAAGTCTCCCAGAACTTTTCTTCACCATAGCATGTCAACTTCAACTAAAACGTCTCTCAGTTAACCCCTCAAGATTCACCGTCGGACACATGACTCTGGAAGTGGGTCGATACACTGGAGTGACCGCTGGCATGAGTAGCATCAATGAAGCTCTGTGCCACCGTCATGGGGACATATACAACGCCTCCGAAAAAGGCCTACCTCAGATAACTCAGGGAGTAGCTTGAAGAGAAACCCACTTCTTGGTTCCACTTTAGTTGTTAATCATGGATGGTGAAACCAGTAAAGGAGCTACACCCTACCTCTGTGAAAGCCCAGTGTCCAAATATCGTCCAGACGGACAGCATCATCCTTATATTGACATGTAGAGGCTCTCATTTTTTGTATTTTCAGTTGGAAAACCCTCTTCTCTGGCCGAAGCATAAAATTCACTTTCAACTTTAAATCTTCCACCTGTGGGGTGGAGGTGCTGGAGATGGTCCGGGTGGGGATGCAATGGACTTCCGTGCATCGCGGCTCCATTGAAGTCTTCCTCACCTCCCCCAGTGGTCAGGTAGCCAATCTACTGATGGTACGATTCCGCGATCATTACAATGGACTCAGTCAGATGATTTGGAAGAGCCTGATTCACACGGGCGAGAGCTGCCACGGCAAGTGGATTGTGACGGTGAGGTTGCTTTTACTTGCTAAAAAGTACCAATAAACAGCAGAATGTAGTATAGTGCGTTTAGAGCATGGATATTTTTGCTTGGGTGGTATATGTCTTTTTTGTCAAATCGGGTCACGTTCGACCAATGGAATGCTTAGCCTCTGGTACGCTATATTCCAATGAAACTCTGGTGGCGAATGTGCTAGTGATTCCACCAATAGCCAAAATAAGTAATAGCAAAAAACCGTACTGAAGGTGAAGTGTGTCAATGAATTGCACGGGAAAGTATTGGCAGGATTTGGACCTCAGTTTCTGACAAACGTTTCTAGCTATTATGTTTTCAAACTCGTTAACTCCATCAAAACGCGAGCTTCCTTAGAATTTTTAATGTTGGCTAAAAGTGTTGAAGGAATCGGTGTATTTTTTTTAAACACCTAGTAAAAAACCTCCGATAAAATGGTGTGTTTATGCAAAACGTCCTCACAAAATCCACATAAGCTATTCAAAGTGCATCGCATTTGTTAAAAAACTGAAACTGAAGAATTTTATTTGGTGGTGATCCTTTTTTCAATCTTTTGACCTTGAGAAGTTGATAGTTTAAATTCATTAAGAAAGCCAGTTTTCGTGGCTAAGCATTCAATTTGATGCACTTTATTGTCCGCGTGAGGAGGGGTCGTTCTTCAGGGGGACTGATCCACTTTGTAATAATCAGTCTTCACCAAGATTTTCACTGGTTTTATTTTGTTTAAACAATCACCTTGTAGTTTGCCACAAATCTTGGTTATTTTGACCTTTGTAATTATTTCTTCCATTCGGTACATAAAAACTGAGGATTAAAGATGTTCTGAGTCATCTGTTGGCTTATTTTACTAAAAAAATGATGTAAAACACGACGGTTTTTTAGTTTTTGGAAGAAACTTGTAGAAAAGGCCCTCTTCAAGGCGCCTGTATCGGCCTTTACCTACTCAAATTATCGTGAGGAAAAGCACAAGTCCATGGGACTGTTGACTGAAAATGCGCTTGACAAGCCTTATTTCTGCTCCGAGTGTTGTAAAGTGAATCCACAAGAGGATGTTTTACCCTTTGGGAGAAATAACTTCCGGCCATTAACAAGTCTTTCGACCATTCTACCTACTGTTAAGAATCGGAGTAGCTTTCGCCTTTTAGTTTTTTTGAAAAAATTTGGAGACAACAAAGTTTCTGAAATGTCAGTTCGGGAAGAAAATGCTTTGCTTCCTTAATGAGAGTTTTTCTTTCTTTACTAATTTCTCTGCTTTCTATTTTTCCTTTTTGACAAAAAAGGCTGAGAATTTTTAAAGATCTTCTACGCTGCGCCTGGCATGCACAAAGGTTTCATAAGCCCTCTTTGTTTTAATATATATTTCCACATTATTTCGTAGAAGGACTTCTAAATACCGTCAAGTGTTTGCTTTTTATTTGTTTAGATTGCTGCTTTATGATTGCTAAAAACACCAAGTAGACCTTTATCATAAAGGATGCGATTTTATTTTGTAGGTAGTTCTTTCCTAGTAAAGAGAGAATCTCATTGTAAATAAGGACTGAGAGTTAGTGGGGTTTTTTTGGACTCTGTAAAGCATTTGACTGAAAGCTCACAAGGTTATGCACAGCCTCATCTCTTTTTTTTTATTAATGTCCTGGTCTCCGGCTGTTGTTGTTATTAGGTCGGTGAATAGTGTCGTTTGAATTTCCTCCCCATCGTAATTGAATATGACTTGGAAAACTTTGAGGAAATATGGTGAATAACAATGAGACGTAGTTCATGGGCTATTTTGAGGCCGGTGTGGAGCTCCATATTCGGTAAGTTAGAAAAGCATATGCCTCCGATTGATTGACTGGTTCTAATCGTTTGCCACGGAAATGTTTTCCTGCACACTCCGATTATATTGCGCGGTATCCAAGGGAAAGTCCTAAATGTCGATTATTTGAGCTTTGGCAGGTTGTATCACACACGTTGCGTCACGGTAACGCCTTTTTGCACCTGCCCCATATGAAAATCTCATCTGAACCCATAATGCTACTGACTATTTGTAAGTACGCTCTACCTCCAGGTCCGAGACACCGGTCAACGGGCGTGGCCATTGCGATCGTCAAGAGGAAAACTCAGTGGATCGGTTCTATTTATTGGCATGGAAATGGTTGGAACAAGTCGAAACGAAAGCGCTTTTGATCGAAATAAGGAAGAAATTGTCAAAAACTGGCATCAAATTCAAATAGTCGCGCACAACCTAAATCGTGCGGTCCAACTGGATCGTCGGCAAATCGCTAATCTTTACAATTGGAAACGCTGGTGCATGCTGAAGGAGAACATGGAAGACTGAAAAAACACAGGTAGGAGATAATTTTGAGTGGTTCATTCTAAATACAGTGATCGATTTCTCCCTTGCAACGTCCCACCCAGAGTGATCAGTTTAAACTAGGACTTTTGAGATAATAAGGGCTGAAGGGAACCCTTTTTCGTGTAGACTGGGTGTTTTCATCTCTGCAGACAAAAGAATCTTCTCCTGTGGCACTCGTTGATGGAACTATTATTTTATTGTTCAGTGTCTAAGGGCTTTACCACTGCTGTCTCCTGCAGAGTCATTCACCTGTAATAAGCTAGACCCATCACCACATACCGTTGTCTGTGCCCATTCGCCACTACTGTCACCCCCTTGATTCGCTACCGTCGTGTCAACTGACTCCTGACGCGTAACCAAGTGACATTCCATCCTCTGACATTTCTTCCTTTACGAAAGCTCATAGAACCGGAAATGCTGTCTTAATTTGAACAAGCCTCTCAACACCAGAAAACATCTGACTTGTCCGGAAACCAAAGTGACAGCCAGTGAATGTGACAACGTTGCGCATCTTATGACATTTGTTTACTTCGCTTTTTAGGCACGAAGTGAACCAAGAAAAAAGTGTCCGCGGCTGTCAAATCCTGTCTGACCTTCAATCTGTGATGAATTTATTGACCATCCAATCTTTTCCCCTCCTCCTGCCCTCCCCTTAGACGACATTGGCAGTTCCTTCTGTAATGATTGACACCTTGAGAATGACTTCCTTTTTTATATAAGGCCGAAATATGGACTTGATGCGATCGCGTAAAGTGGTAGAGAAGGGGAAAGTGAGTTTAGAGCACAACCCAAGGTCGTGGTGCCGCATTGCACTTGATCCCTCCTCCTGACCTCGAGCCGGAAGATAAAATTAAGTCCACAAAATCGTTTTCATTGGTTTTATATCGCAAATAGTAACTTCAATCTCTCCATATATACATACACACAGGCGCACACATTTACATATATAAATAAGAAATCGCTTCTCTCGCTCTCAATACGTAGGTTCCATGGTCTCTCAAAAAGAAAAAATAAAAATACACGAATTTCACCGAGGTATCACGTCTTCGAAGCCAGTGCCCTCTTGCCAATCCCCCGCCCTCCCTCACCATCCATCGGACTTTTTTCGCGTGCCCAAGCCTCGTAGACCACCACATCCGCTCACTATCGATGGCTTGGCGCCGCTTAATGATGCAGTTAAGGCATTTGTGGCTGCTTTGTGCTGACGGAAGCGGTGGAAATTGTGTCCATGGGGGTGGCTCACCTCTCCCGCCCCGTTCACCGCGTTTAGGGCTCTTGTGCGCTCAAAATCGATTTGTGCATAGGGAATTTGCTCTGCGGGAGTCGATAGAGCCGTCGGAGTTGTTATGTTCAACGGTACTGCTGCCGGAGCGCGTTGTTCCTTGTCTGATGAACTCGTGGTTGAAGAGGTAGCAGTGGAGGAGGAAAGGGGACTCTCACATCCTGCAGCACCCGCTACTGCTGCCTTGGCATCCCGCTTCGTCATGATGTGGACGTAATTCAATGTTGGAACCGGAAGCACAGCGGTCAAGGAATGCGATGAGGTCCGCCGGAGTTGAGAAGCAGTTCGTAGACGATTTCCACCGTTTCCTGGAACAAAGGTCGCAGCTGAGGAGGAAGTGGAAGTGTTTGTATGCAGCGTGGAAGCGCTGGAATCGGTTCGACTTCCACTGCCACCACCGCTACTAGTGGCGCCGACCCCACCAGCAGCACCACCGTCTGTTGCGGTCGAAACCATATCTTCCGAAGTAGACACAAAGGTGATTGTGTCCCCAGGAGCAATCACCGAACTAGCCGGACTGGGACGAAGGTCCACCAACGCGTAATTTCGTTTTGGCTCACGGATTTCATCTGGAATTTGCTCTGCAACGGCAGCGGATGCGGGGGCGCGAACGCTACACGGCATCCGCCACCGATTTTGTTGCAAATTCAGTGACGCATAAAGATGTTGCAGATTGGCGTACACTCCACTCGGACGCTCTTCGTGGAAAGGGTACTTCAGAGGATTCGGTGGGAGACAAGCAGGACCCACACCACTCGTGAGATTGTAGTAGGAAACGTGACCCTGAGGTGAACTTGGCGACGAGGCTTGTGATGTAGAACATGACTGAAATGAAGAAGGATACTTAACATGTAGACCAACAGGAAAAAATTATTTAGAGGGTGTCTGCTTTTAACTCACGGTGGAAGAAGCGGAGAAAACTCCGCGACGATTATGGCCATCGGGGACGTCACAAGGGACGGAGGGTTTTCCAGGAAAGGCAATTGGGGCGGTTCGGTGGTGATGATTGCGTCGAGAAACACTAGGAAGGGTGCTGCTGCCGGTGTTGCGAATCAAATTCGCATAGGCATGATAATTCGGCTGTTGCTGCTGCTGGCATTGAGACTGTTGAGGCTGTTGTTGTGTTCGCGACCTATGGCGCTGTTGGGAAAGGGGAGAGCCACAGTAGCAACAACAACAGTACGAGGAGGAGAAGGAGAGAATAGCTGGGGAGACAGGAAGGGTGCCGTCATCAATTTCGCTGTCTGGACCGAGGTAGAGCACCGACCAAGGCCGTAGAAGGTTCGATTTAGTGTGAGACGAGCATTGGGACTGAAAGAGAAACGATTACTTAGTACCAATGAGCGGAGACGGCTTACTTTCGGGCCAAAATCAAAAAACAAAGTAAAAAGGCATGTACAAAGCAGACAGATTTCCTACCCCACCCACCATTTCGCCGAAAGGCGCAGCACCAGCGAATCGCCAAACAAAGAGTTGCGAAGTGGACAGACAAGGGATGGCACCACAGGGAATGCTGCGTAAAGTCTCAGTTTTCTGGCCCTCCTTCAAAGAAAGGGTATAGATCTGATGAGCAACCACATCTTGGAGGTTCAGCTCTGCCAGAAGGATTGGTGTATTCCACAGACAGCATCGAGAACAACAGTTGCCTGGCCGGTGTACCAGATACCTGAGGAGAGAGGGAGAGGTATCAATCATTTCCATCACTACGGAAGAAAACTGTAGGGATAAACTACGCACCATTGATAATCCATCTCATCTGTTGAAGGAGGTTTAAAGGGTGGAGAAAAGGCAAGAAGAAAGACACAGGAGGTAATATCACCGAGTGGAGGTGAAATGCTAAATAATAAACGATCCAAAGCACTGCCTTCACCACCTCCGAGAGCTTCAAACACTCTCCCTCGAACCAATTTTCGTCTTCGTGCAGCGCAAATATCAAAAGACCCACTTCGCGGAAGCCTGCGGTTCGTGTGGAACGGTTTCACTGTGCGGTAGAGCTGTTTGTCTGCAAAAAAAAAACACAGAGGCTGAAAGAACGTTGAGCGCAATGTGATCTAAGTATTACAGAACTTACAAAGATTGTAAAGCCCGCGGTAGGGGGGGAGTAAGCGAGGGCATTCTGGCACCGGTAAAGGCACTGGCTGTTCTACATCTTCATCAGCAGCAAATATGCCACCACCGTTACCGCCACCACCGACTCCGACGCCACCATCTTCGGAGGAAATCGAAGCAGGATCAGCGGAAGAAGTCTTCTGATGACCTCTCCGTTTGCGGCGTTGACAACGCTCACAGGCTAGACAGTATGGGGAAGAGGGGGGTGTTGAGTGGGGCGGTGGAGGTGGTGGGGGGGGCGGTGGGGCGACCATCGATGGAGGAAGCTCTGACTTCTGTTTTGGTCGAAGTGAGGTCGTAGCCGCGGCGGAGAGTGCAGCAGATGTGCCGAACACTTCGGAACGTGCGGTCTGTGACGGTGGCGGTGGAGCGGGCACAAGGGAAGTGATGATCCCCGCACCAACCATGACGGAAGGAAAGTAGAGGGGGGGTTGTGGTTTCGCAGAGGAGGCATCAGAGGAACTGCCCTCCACGCTGCCTTCTCCGGAACCTGTTTTAGAGGAGGACCGTCCACGTGAAGAGAATCCGCCATCGCCAGTCATTTTGGAAAGTGCTGTAGTGAATCGTCGCGTGGGAATCCTAATCGCGTCCGATCGTCCCAGTGTTTGAGCTACCATAGATAAACAAAAAATTCTGCTTATTCATTTCAGTAGATCTTTTATCGACCAAGGATAAGGCTGGAACACACCACCACCGAAAAACTGCCGGTGCCCCGATTTTTTCGATCTAGAAGAAGACGTCGATGAGGAAGAGGGCTGTGAGACCATCGGCATTTCCCCCACTGCAGCGGCAGAAGCAGTGACAGTAGACACACCCGCACCTCTTGTCGGCAAACTAGAAGGTGCGAAGGAGCCACCACTGCCATGGGGTGAAGCGGAACCGAAGATACCACCTCCTTCACCACCACCGCCCCCTACACCACCCCCTACTCCAGTAGGAGGTGAGAGAGAGGAGGATGAGGCACCGAAGAGCGGCTTTCCAGCCTCACCGCTGGAGCGAATTTCGATCGCAGCTGATTTGCGAAGGTGCAATGAATCATCATCGGTGTTAGTGGAGGGAAGGACCCGAGTGCCCGGTGGTGCAGTGAGCGCAGGGAAGCGACGCAGCATCAATTCATCTATCGCGCGCGCCAGCTGTCCCAGTCGTCGGCCATCCACTTGGAAAACGTAGCTGCCTGTCAGACCTGTAAAACAAGCACTTCCATCAGACCAAAATATCCTTACTATAGCGCAGATGCTGAAATCGGAGCCATACCAACTCACCTTTGCCAGCAGCGCGATTGGCCTCCAAAAAGAATCTATCATCGTTCTGATAGGAGGCACTGGATGTCGAGAAGACACCTTGAGCACCGGGTGGGGTGAATCCTAGGAAAGTTTGCCCCCCCACGGGGTCATAAGCGGATCCACCAAATGTGGAAAAAGCGCCACTGTTGCTGCTACTTTCCATGGTGTAGGCGGCGTCCAGCGCATCAAGCCGCCATTGCGCGATGAATTGACACCCCGCAGAGGGCTCACCGATAAGACAAAGACGCCATTGTTGGACGTGGAGACTGGCTTGAAGGCCAAGTTGTAGACGGGAGGAGGAGGAAGAGGAGGAGACAGAGGAGGCAACGATACCACCGCCAACAACGACGGTGGAGGTAGGAATGATGCCAGAAGTGGTGGAAGAGGAAGCCGACACGGAAGCAGATGCCCCGCCACCACCACCAAGACCTCCACTACCACCGACAACGCCGTAGCTACCGCCTCCCACACCATGCACGCAACTGCTTGCTGAGGTGTTGTCACTGGCACTACCGACGCGACACAATGTGACGTGATAGCTGGAGTCTGTAAGGGGTGGAAAAGGGAATCAATGAAAATGAGAACGGAGATTCAGTCATCACTGCAGCTACGTCTTCTGTTCGGTTGGTGGGGAGAGAAACCACACTGTCAAAGACAGACGTACAGTTTGTCAATAGATTCAATATTGTCTTTTCAGTGCCGACTCAGAATAACTAATCGACTATATCAGGTAGATGAATGTCTACTGCGGGTTGAAGTGTAGATCATCATGTGGATCTACAACATGGACTGCTTGCAAGGCAGCATCAGCAACACTGGGATACAGCGCGTCGCACACACACAGAGAAGGCACGCCTAACTTGATGAGGATTGTCTCCCTGTCTTCCCACCTTTTACCGGGAGAATGAACTGGATCTTTCATGCTGTAAGACACTGAGGATAACTCAGACTGGGAGATTGGAAGAGCAGTTCAACCTTTTCCAACGAAGGAAAAGAATAAACAGATGCCTTCTTTCTAGCATCAACTTTTTATGCACACAATGGTGGTGGAAAACCACAAGCAGGAGGGAATAAGCACATGACTCGCTAAATAGCCTCAGACACACACGAAACACGAACAAAAATGAATTTACGAGGCAGAGTAGGTGAGATCACGTGATAGAAACGCACACAACCCACACTTTCCCGCGAGGGAAAATGGGAGAGTGTGCCTAGGTGACAGCATTCTCTTGTCTTTTAGGCAATTGTAGTGGAGAAGGAAGGTGACTCTTGTTTGGCTTAAACACAATATGAAACCCCACACCCTCATACACACAAACCCACACAACGGGACAAAGTCAGAGATTCGTCACAATAGTAGTGACAGAGATGGGGACTGTTCAAGGTTAACCTGACGAAGGAAAAGTGTTTTGAACACGGGCCACTCCATCTCTCCACATTCGCCCGTCTGAAGGCAAATTCACGCCGCCACAGAGACGAACGCCTGCTAGGCAAGAGGCCGCTGGTAAACCAGCTAACCCAGCCAATCGGCCACTTTAGCCAGAAGGGCAGGCGGATGGGAGGGTAAATGGGCAATGAATTAGTCACCTCTTGCCTTGACTACCGCGACTGCTACAACAACCGCCAGCCTTGCCCGCTTTGGCAGGCCTGTCACGTGACTATCGGCCATGAGCATGAAAGATTCTACTAACACTAATGCGAGCAATGAACAGGTGGATCCGAGACAAACGCATGGATGAACAAATCGGTGGGGATAAGTGGAGAGGAAGGAGAACGAAATAGATGAAATCCACACCGTCTACCACCTTCGTGCCAGACAGTTCAGAGGGACAAGAACAGAGAGAAGAGCTCCACGTAGCATGCGATACAGCCTCCATGCATCTGACATTCCATCACTAACCATGGTTCTGAAGATAAGGCAGTACCATTTATGTACCCAAGCCGTGATCTTGAGAAGGAGAGGTCGAACGACCAGCAAAAAAATTGCTGCTTCCCATTTACTGTCACTCTGATGAGGCGTGATCTTGGAAATGCTATCCACTACCTGGGTTAGAGTGGAAACAGGAGAACTCAATCCACCTACTAGTAACAACAAATCACTGTGACCTTGGAGGGAACCAATTTCTGGAAAAGCCCACAATCTCACCCCTCCCAAGCATGTTTCGTACGAGACATTTGTAGACTTGGCAGAGAGACAGAGAGATGGAAAAACACACCCAGTAGAACTATTAATTTGAAGTTAGATCAAATGTCGTAGGAATATAATTAAAAGCCCCTTTATCTGAATGCTGTCTTCACTGTAATGAGCGTCAAAACGAGATAGTCACGTCACAGGACAGAAGTGAGCTAGCATTGATTTGGCTGCTTGTGCGCAATAGCTCTTGGCTGTCAGACCTCGGAAGCGAGAAAATTACTAACACGTGCTTCTTCGGAAAAACTCCGCTACAGTCTGTAGGATCCGAGGGTCAGGCTACCCTCATCGTGCCTGATCCGAACGCCTTAAAAGTTGGTGCGATAGAAACGTTGAATGTGAGTACTGCCCAATAAAGCCTAATTTGAAAGCGCCCCAATGACTGGACCGGGATTCGCCCCCCCCCCCCCAAAAAAAAAACAACAGATGGTTTAGAATGAGCCAATAAGAGGGAGTAACAAAATCGCAGTAGCCAATCCACGGAGTGGTCAAAAATGGTAGGCGGAGGTTATGAAGTTCTATCCGCTTCCACCAGCCAGTCAGTTGGATCACGTGACACCATTGTGGTGATACAATTCCAAAAAAGTACCCGATTCACGCCCTAACCCTGAGGGGATAGCACGTTCGCGAACACGTGGGTGTGTAATTACCCTACCATCGGGCACGAGCACAAGAAATTCAACTCACACACATTCATGTGTCTGAAGCGTATATGAGTGAACTTTGGCAACAAGACGAAGCAGGAAAGACGCCAAATCTGCTGTTGTACCCGTGACCTTGAAACGCACCAATTGTGAGAAGATCACGCCGCTACAATGTGTACCAGGCCGGAACGGTGAAAATAGCTGGAAACGGATAAAAGGCGACGAAGAAGACTATTACAAGACAAAAAGTGGGCGTACGCCATCCCCTTTGTATCATGGGTAAATGCGTCAGCGCTTGGAGTCAACCCACGTCCTACAACTGATGTCACGTGTGTACGTGTACAGCCAAAACTGATGCGAGGTGAAGCAATGAAAATGTTTTATCCAACTGCTTCGCTGCATTCTATGGAATAGCATTGTTACTAGGAGTAGGTGCAATAACCTTTCAGTAGGCGAGGGAAATTGTCCAAAACTTCATCTACCGTAGCTTTTTTGAAGAAACCACCAATACACTCGCTAACGGGATACCAGAGGAAAATCGGTCGCAACAGCTGAGACACCTCACTCTACTCAACATGACACCGGAATTTGGTCGATGTTTATTGTTTGGTTCAATCGGTGGCGCTTAAAAACCAGGAGAAAAAGATGCACTCGTCCATGAAGGGAAAGTAATGGGTGCAGACACCATTGGAGAACAGAAGCCTAGGATGTGGGTGAAGTGTGAGAGTGTTCAAAAGCGACCGTCCCGATGGTTTGAGGATTTGCACTCTAGTAGAAGATGATGCTAACCTCATGGAGGCAAAAATAGGTTACGCACTAAGCGGATGACCTAGGCAGTGATGTTTTATCCAAAGGCAAGCCCACGGGGAAGGCATTTTTGGACCCACCCATGATGAATCATGGCTTGGAACCCCACCTCACGTCACCCAGTCTCCCAGAATATTACATTCGTCTGCCTCATAACTCCTTCGGTAGCGATTTAAGAACTAGAGGTGAAGCAAAAGTAACGACTGGTTAAGCTACTAAGTAGTGACATCAGCCCAGAAGGCTGGATGATAAATGGCACACTTAAACGACTTCGACATTCGTTTACATTAGCCGGCGTCGCTTATCATTTAGTAAGAAACTTGAACGCCCTTTTTTAAGCCCTTCCTTCATCAAAGGCCAAAATTTCTCACCCGCACGCGCACGAGCGCTAAATTTGCAATCAGCAACACCGCCACCGCCATCGCAGCGAAACGTGCACGCAAGCGCACGCACGCGTGGACACACACGTCTGGCACGCCGCCAGCCAATCACAGACCCGCACGCACACACACGAACAGCACCCACACACTCACTCACCAATAAGCACGCGCTCCAACACTTCAGCCCAATTGAACATTTCATCCACACTGGGCAGCGCGATGGGATGAACAGTTTTCCATCCAATCAACAGCACGACATTGGACTCGCCGCTGAGGTGGCAACCCGTCTCAAAGCCCGTCACAGTGTCAAGAGGCACCGGGCAGCCCAAACTGCGAGCGCGACCCGCGGCCGCCTCAAGATCGTGCACCATAGCGCGCTCGGCTTGGTTGCACATCTCTGTGACAGGATCAGCTACATAGTAGGCGTGAGATTGGGGATGGGGAAGATTGCAGTAGTAATTGGAACGGGTGGTGAGGCTGTGGAATACACTGACAGTGGGTTTGCTACCGCTGCCGGAAGTGGAAGTTGTGTTGGCGGCATTGGTGGAAGGACCCAAAGCGGAGCTGGAAGCGGCAATGGAGCTCTGCGAGGAGCGGAATGCGGCGTTGAAGTCGTTGATAGACTTGCCGAAGTAGAGGTGGAGGACACCTGGAAGTGATTAATGAAAGATTGGGCTTCAGTGCTCCCGTAACGCTAAATTCGAGTCAAGACAACTCTAGAACACTAGATGGTACAAATGGGGTGATAAATCACCACCTCAAAGATGTGGCGATTCGCTTCAGCAAAGTAGAAGGACAACTGTAGAAGTGGGGTAAAAATGCATAGGTGAGGAGGGACAGAAGGCAACTGCTCCGCACTCAGCTGACTCACAAGTCAGTGTACAGCACGATTTCCCCATCGAACATCTTTAACTGGGTTAAGGGGGGAAGAATAACGTCAAGGTAACCGACAAAATCATCCCAGATGCACAAATGAGAGGTTTGACTTCTACCCTCCTGGGGCAGTGTATCAGATGGAAACCTGCAGGAACTTCAGCGTCACAAAGGCTAAAGCGCGAGACGATCAATCTACCGTTTTTTCAAACGACAAATGTGACCGAAATTTCATGCCTTGTTAGTTCGCTTTAGAGGTCAGATAGCGCCATGACACTGACACCTTTCAGCGGATAACCGTCAGCTAAATAATGTCCACTCCGGTCACCCACCTTCACGAGGCAATTTGAACGGTGGATATCCAACAGAAGCACGATTTGTAGGCCCACAGGGCCGCCACCTTGTTTACTCATACCCAAGTCCTTACGCATTTACACATTAAACCACACAACAATGCGTGAAGATGCAAAACTGTGATGTGGAGAACAAATAGTGTCAACCTCCTCATGACTAATTACAAACTGACTCAGAGTGGATGATGACAGAGGCGATAATAACGGAGGTAATACGCATACACTGCCTAAGGAGGATACGCTTCACCACAGATTATGAGTAAACAGAACGCATGCTGCGTCACACACACGCATGGCCTATGAGTCGCAGCAGCAGCAGCAGCAGCGGTAGTAGTAGCAGAAGTGGCACCAGCCTTGATCACATGCACTGTTAGTCACATGGTATGGCTTGTACGTGTGTTTTAAATGACTAAATCACATGCGCTTACGCTCTCGCACGCGTAACTTTACAGTAGGTATGGCAACACACGCCGCCACAGCCTGGCCATTGGAATACTGCCCGATTGGGTCATGTGATTGCCTGGGAGAAGGGAGAAGGCGCTAGGGCCAGAGGCATTAAGAGAGAGCAAGTGTTAGCACCTCTTCTCCACCGTAAACCACTGAAAAGCTAACCTTCAAGGAATGCCACCTTGAAAAAGAACCCTCTTTCCACACGCTTAGCTACGCTGGTCTGATAGGGTTAAGAAAAGGAGGCGACAATTAACGCCCCTCAGCTGAAATTGAGGCCAGGCACTTTCAAAAGTGGATATAGAGGCTGCTGAATTGGCCCTCAAATTAACCGGAAAGATGGGAGACATTCGGTCAAGGAAGGGGGTGGCTACTGGCTCTAATCCACTGCTTCATGGAGGGTCACGATCAATGCATCCAATCTATCAGCTGACCTTAACCTATGGAGGGATAGGGAAGGAAAAGTAGAGAGGGCAGGTAGAGTCTGCCTAAGACAGATGATTAAGAAATCGAAGGGATTTACAAATGAATGCCATAGTATCATGGGAAGATAGCACCAATGTCAGGTGACTCATTGTGACACCTTTCCCCATTGCTTACTGCCAAATCATTGACAAGGTAACCGCAAGGGACTGAATAGAGCAGGTGCTTTAGTGTTGAACAAGGCCAAATCTGATTCCACCCCCATCCAAATTTTTGCTTCAAAGGAGAAGAATTACTGCCTTGGGTAAAAAATACTCTCAGTACCAATAAAGGAATGGAAGTAATTTGGCTGTGTCCGCTTTTATAACAATGCGTTCCCGCGGAGGAGATGACTATTAGATCAGGGCCATTTTAAAATCAGGTAAAAAAGAAAAAAGAAGCCCAAGACCATTAATAATATTGCTCACTACCTTTACAGAAGAATGGGGCTGTTCTGCTCCGACTAAGGTGACTAACTCCATGCAGGTGATGATAGGGTCACCAGTTTATTCTGAAAAAGGGGCCTTAGAAGGGAGCCCATTTGGATATATTTTTATCGCATGGAAAGCAGAAGAGAGGGTAGAGGGCTACCTCTTGGCTATAAATGGGACAATTACCAACTCGAATCAGCTGATCAGGCGCGCGCACGCACGTAAACACTACCACGTGCGCACCGCGACGCTAGCACGCACCAATGAAAGGCAGAGAAGAGGGGGCCTATACACGCGCACGCACGTGGCAAAAGCGGTTGTGCGCATATGCATGTTTAGCACCGGTCGCCTCGTGCTACGCCGTACGGTCAGGTGACGCGCCGTAATTCCCCACCCGTCATTCAGCCCGGCCGCTATTCGCCGCCTCTTAGATACCCATTTCCGCCCATCACATCTCCCAGAAGAGAGGAGGGGAGAAATGGCTCTTCCAAGGACCATCCTCCAAGCGTCTGCTCCATTGGTCACGTGAGAGGGAATAAAGTAGCGGTGCGGCGAATGACGATAACGCACAGCCACCGTAGTTAAGGTGCGGTGAGAAAGTACGCAAAATGGCATACTATACGTGGGGTGACACGGTTGCTAAGTGAGGGAACGAAATCACGTACAAATGGTGTGATCAGTGGGAGACTAGAGCAAGTACTACGCAAAGACATTAAAATTTAAGCGAAGAACTTCATCTTTAGACAGGGGCAACGGTCACATACACATCAAAAACAGAGCAAAGAACATGCCTCACGTCAATGTAAAATACGCTACCCCAGGATAGCATAGTGGCAGGTTGTTATTGACTAAAAGCCTTAAAAACATGCCCGACTTGAAAGCTGAGAAGATTTTGTAATCATCATATGCAAGAAGAAAATCCCTGTAAACAAAGTGGATGATAGATAACGACTTCCGTCATCCAACTAGAGAAACCGCAATTTACTAAAACACTTAAAAGCTAATAAAATTGATCGGTAAGAAGAAACAAAAAGGGGAAAAATTTGTAAAGTTCGCCACCAAATAAAGGATAGGAGCAATGGCAGTGCATTCACGATTACAACAACTTAGACACTCCTATCCACATGACAGCTGTTTATTAGAGAAATTAAAAGATGAAAAGAGATGATATTTACAAGGTACAAAGCAATGACGAGGATGACTTTAATGAAGTGATCAGAAATAGGTAATCTGGTGGATTACAGAATTAGCAAGTACATAAAAACGAAACCAGAAAAGAACCTACTAAGGCTTTTTGAAGGCGAACAAAGGACGCAGTAACGCTTCTTCCACTAAAGAGAAAGAGTGAAATGGAACCTAAAACACGGTTACCTTTTTACCGTCACGGTACTGGACGTATCCTTCTAGGATTGGATCCATATTGACCATTTAGACTAGTACATTCAGAAAAGACAAAGGATAATCCAAGAAAACACAAGTCAAACACACTTTGTACGACCCAGAGCACACTGAATATAAACAATAATCCTACTGCCCAGACGAATCCCCTTTTGGTAGAGTATGTGACCAAACTATGACCTTGGGCCCGAATAATTTTATGGGCTAAAACGAATCTGCAGCAAAATAATGATAAAAGAACTGCATGTTAATGATTGGTAAAAGCCGCAAAGTTTATTTGCACCAAAATAAACCGTGATTTTTGTTTTACAAAGATTGTATAGGAAAGCCCAGATAAATTAAAGGAATTGAGGTAACTATGGAAAATTCCTCTAAAAAAATGGGATTTTATCGCACATAGTTAAGTAAATTTTGAGGTTATTTTGTATTAAAGTGTGTAGCGTCCCGAGACTCCCTGAAGACTAAAGTGGACACAATACCCGGGCAGAATATGTATATTCAGCACGGAGAAGGTGTCTGGGCTTTGGCATGGCCCAAAAGACCACCCCACCCAGCGAGATGCAAGGGAGCTGCGTTAAAGTACGAAAACTGCGCCTTATCAGTACCAAGGGATAAACCACTATTGTATTACAAATGGCTTTAAAGATTTGGCATAAATGAATTAATTTAGGGGTCAAATCCACGAGCTTCAATTTTGCTATATAATATTTACCTAGCTTACTGTTTTGGTACGTGGCCATTATAAGCCCCCGTCATTAGGCCTCTGCCAGATGGGCTAACCTCCTTTTTGCACTAACACCCCTTGGTTTTACTATAGATCAAATATGTACATATGCAGACTCTGCCCGAGACTTATATAATGCGCTGGTTGGTCGCTTAATTCTCAATTATGGTAAAGGCCTCGTGGTGTCGTGGCCACTGAACTTCACCGGCTGGGCTGGCATTCAAACCATGCCATCCCCCTTCTGGACGTTAAATGCCCATGTTTTCTGCCCTGATTATATGTTTACATTCGCCTTCAGGGAAGTCGCGAGACACTACAACTAATTTAATTCTTAATGAAAATTAAACTTTTTTTGAAGTGATGAAGTTTAAGTACAAACCTTTTAACAATACGTCTTAAATTATCTTCATTGCAAGAATTTCTTGACGTCAATGATGTCATGCAGATTTAAAGGCTCTCCACCAGTCTGGTAAGTCACACTTTTCTACAAAAGTGCAAAAATGTTATGTAAAAAGTAAAAATGCGTTTTCTTCATGCATTCATGCGTTAGGTGTATTTTAAAAGCGCCTTGATACGTGTAGTTTGCAACCCCTACTCTCTAAATGGCTGCTTGACAACCTTGTAACCACCTAGGCCACCTGAAGGTGCTTTTAAAGCCCTTAAGTAGTCTGTGATGTCTTCAGACGTCATAGCGTAAAAGTAAATATAAAACCACCGACATGTGGAAGAGCTGAGGCTACTGGCTTTGCTTGAACGGCATGCCGAACATCGGAATGGCAGTCTGTGTAGATACACTGCTCGCCTAATCAAACGTGCTATCAACGCATCCAGCTATAAGCCCTTAGTTTTATTATTCGCCTATCTGCGGCATAAGCTTTCCCCATTTTGGCAGCAGAGACGACATAAGAGAGAAATAAATATATCTTCGACCAAGCCATTACTATTATGGCAGCTGAAAATTCTGAGACGAAAATAAACTCCCATGAATGCACAAGTAAAATGAAGAGTCGGTATAAACTCGCAAACCCAAAATTTCGTTGCGTCCGAGGAAAAATGTGAGTGGAAATATAACGATTAAATATAGTCGACTTTTAACTATAGAGGCTGAAATAACAGATTGGTATTTTGAAGAGTGGTACGGAGAATTGTCAAATAATTCGGCAAATGTTGCGCACTCTATAAAGCAACTTATGTATTAACATAATTTCTAGAAAAAAAGACGGTTGGGAACTAAAAGACTCCTTATTCTACTTCGCTAACACGCTTATGCATGACAAACACGAAAAGTCATTCCAACAACAAGTCAATAACATATTGGTTTTGTATGCGAGATATTGACAATGCTGCTACTTTATGTTTTTATAGCAAAAAAATACTGTGGCGTTTTCCGACACAAAAATGGCACATGATTAGCCCATATTTGAACTCCTCATAAATATATCAAACCAAATTGGACAATTTTTATCATCATACAAGGTAATTATGGTTAATAAAATGTTGTCAAAACTAAGTTATTACTTTTTAGGGCCATAAATTTTGCTTCACGAACGTTAGTGAAAATGTATTGTGCATTATTAAGAAGGCTGTAAGTAATATTAGCCTTCTGAAGCAAATAACTATTTATTAGTATTTTTACTTTAAGATTGTGCGCAGAACGTTTCAAAGATTTATGCTTATAAGCATTGTTTTTAAACACCCCCCTCCACTTCATAATTTTAATGCGGTGTTCCTAAGGAGCAGCGTTTGAGTCCAACAAGGATGCTAATTTGTAATATTTGTTCAGTTAGGTGAAGACATATTCGAACAAGTTTGCATCATGCTTAAAGTGTGCAGTCCTGTTGTTGTACCCATCGTATCCTGGTCGAAGCAGTGCCCACTTCATGAGATATCTGAGGTTCTCTTCTCGCCTAAGTTTTCTGAAATCGTCACTGGGGCCTCGAGTGGTGAATTGATAATATGGACTTTTGACAACAAGGAGAGCGTAAGGAAACTCTTCTTTTACTTTTTTAGTTTTGGCCGAGGTGGATGTGCACTGGTCACGTGGGCTCCATTAAAAATCTTGGATTTGCGCGAATTGATGCCAAGCTTTCAGACTCATATTTCTTCAGTCACACAAGTACCAAGTGGGTTTGTCACTTTAAAGCATTTGATCTAACCTCTTTGCCTTCAAGTTTGCGGCGTATTCTTTGTTCCGAATTACAATATTGGCCGCCCCAGTTTGGAATGTATTAATTTATTTGTTTGACAATGTAATTGTCTTGTCGAAGTGGGAATTAGTGACTTGAGGCGTATGATACCGTTCATTTTTATTAATTACTTTAAGCATGCAGTGTGTTTATTTATGTTCTAGTAGATGATCTTTTAGTAAGTACAATGGAATGGTGGGAACCTGATTACGTTAGTGTAGGGGAGATTTGAAATAAAGGCTGAAGGATTTTCGCATTCTAGTATAGCTCATCTCTTTTATTATTCTTTTAATGAACTGCATCGTGACCCATAACAAGGCGTAGGACTTGGGTAGCACTCTTGCTACGTGCGTTTTGGAGGGTTGGGTGGGGAGGCGTTAATGAGAAACTCTCGATGTCAATAGTGTGAAGGCGAAATTGGATTGGACTGACAGGGATGCATAATTGCGATAAATGCTAACTACGATTTGTTTTAAATATCGTTTTTATCTCCCTCATTTTTCGCATGCTTCTTCATTGTCGCAATTGTCATCCAAATGAATTGAGGTTAATTTCCAAAACAACTAGTTTCTCTTTCACGTAGCTATAGAATACTTAAACATGTTGCTTTATCCGTTTGTAAACTGCATGGGGTCATTGCTTGTGGATCAACGGTGTTTCATAGACCAGTCGCTTTTTCAGCTGGGAAAAAGCGGGTGTAATGGTGATCCAAATAAGTTGGCATGAACATCTTTCCATCTTAATCTTCTTTTTAGATTTAGAGTCCTCTAGTCAGCTTGAAGATTTAAGATACAAAACAGGTTAATATAGAGGCTTTTTTCCATCCCTTCCATTACCACTTTAACTCTCAATGTAATCTCTAAGACCTTAGACTCCTTAAGCAAGTTTGTCATGCTTCAGTGAGCTCGCAATCTGGAATTGGGAGGACGGGACCTGCGTGGATATTCGCGTTGATCAGATCTATCACCATACACGGATCAAGGTGGGCTACATACCATTACGCTTACCTTTTCCAGTCCTTCAAGCCAAGCTTCACTGATGCGCACCTACTCTTCTGCAGTGGGCAGTACCCCTGCATTGTGGTCATGCATGCACTGCAGCTCTCCAACCTCTTCACTCTTGCCTCCAATGCCCACCCCAATTGGATCCAGGACTTCGCCCTCTTCACTCACACCCATCTCAAGCGTGAGTTACCATCTTTGCAGCTGTCTTCAACTCTTTCCTTATTCCGTGGAGAAGTGCCAGATTTTCCCATTTAGCTCGCGCATTACCAGGCGAAAAGTGTTTAAGAATGTGTTTATTGTTGATCGAAGACTCTACGGGCTTGAAGGGTGCTAAGGTATCTACTCAATTTATTCTTCACTTCTTTTTGTTTGAGAATGCAGCAGATTCTCTAACTCAGCTCATTTCCTGAAAGTGATAATGGCGGGATTTTCCTCATTTTTTTAAAAATGTGCTGGTTACTGATTTCAGTGAATGCCTGTGAAGAGATGGTGAGATAGAGTGCCTACTTTAGTCAGGGTTGCCTTCTCTGTGTGTGTGTGTGTGCGAGTTTGCGTTGATAGTGATGTTTATGTTCTTGCATCACAGTGTAGCTGAGTGACGTCAGCCTTACGTTCCCATGCAGACTGTTCGTGATGTGATTCCACTTGAAGATCTTCGGCTCCACTGTTTCATTTCACACGTCACCTTTCTTCCTCATACGCGCATCCTTTTATCCGATTGGTTGTTTGTACAACCTGGACAATTGTTCGCTCGTGTACGTGTTCTGTCAGGGAAGGAACCATGGCAGCTCGAAGTAGCAATGAACTCAGTGTTTGATGGGGCAAGGCGAGAATAGACACCACGCGCCTATCCACCATCTATCCATCTGCCGATGTGTCTGTTGTTAGCAGTAAGCTTAGAAGTTCATAACTTGCAAGACATTTGTAAACAACATAAGTGAATGCAGTGTGAGTTTGTCGATGGGTCGACCTCGATCCTGAAAAAAAAGACATATTCCATGTGGAGCACCTAAACTGATGAGTTAAAAGTGACTGCAGAATAATGGAGCACAGTCGTTGCTGAAGAACTGGTGGTCTCGCTACATGAGAAAACCTAATTTGATCAGTCAATCTACTCATAGTTGTTGTGATGATCGTCTACCACATCCATCCATTTGAGAGAAGTGGTGAGGGTAGGGGGCGAGGAAGGGAGGAAGCTTGTGCAATTAGGCACTCTGGCCATTCACTGTAGAGTAAACGTCCAGCTGAAATAACAGCCTGTAAGGGAGAGGTGGTAGCACATAAACACGCAACCCTACTAAAACTAATTCCCGCGCACTCAGGAGGAGGAGAGTGCTTGATTGGAACAAATGCTTCATGTCTATTTTACAGAGGCGGCTACTCCTTAGCTTTTTCTAAACGCGTGAAGTTGTTACAGCCGATGTGGACAAAGTAACCCAGAACCATGAAATCGTCCCCATATTGTCTGCCATTCGCTTGTCAGCCATGAGATTATAATTATGCCTTCCCATTGGTCTAAGGGAGAAAGTACCCGACAACAAATGCATTTCTCACCCAACTTGCTAGTTGTAGGAAAATTTGCGTCGAGGCAGAGTTATTTGATAAAAGATAGCTTTTAGGAGGTATTGCTCCTCTCTGGCACATTGTTATTTCTTATATCCTTAGCTTCTCGTAATCTGACGGGAGGAAAAATTGGGGAGGGAAGCCTTGGAATTTGAGGCTAGGGGGGCAGATAAGCAGCGCCTATCTCTCGCTTAGCACTCATGATTCAAAATTTTAGGGAAGCCTCGCAGCCACCAACTTGATGTGGGGTGAGTGTCTACCTTCCGCCCTCTTTCAATGACTCTTCCGCTGTTGCTTTAGTTACTAACATTGGGGGCATCCAGTTCAGGGAATTTAATTGAGTTCCCTTGTTATTGCCGCTAGAACAGCCTGTCGTTTGTTCCTAAAGAGGCTATCGGCATGTTAACAGAGTTAGGATGACTGAAGTATTGAGTAAATCTTAGCTAAGTTCTACTAAAGTCTTTTTTTGTTTTATTACAGAAGAAGTGGTTTTAGGGGTTTCCAATTCTGGCGTGGTCATTGTATGGACACTGACAGGAAAAGAAACGCTCGTAAGCTTTTCTTAACCTCATGCTTCTTAATGACAAGTCATAATTTGTATTCTTCCTCTCCGAAGAATTCCACAACTTATGAACACGAATCGCGAACAATTTCGACTAATTCTCCTATTCTGCAAATTCATTGCTGTGAACATTTGCCTCGTCTGGTTCTACTGATCTGCGTGAAGGAGTGGAGAGTGAGTTTACCACTTGAAGGTCTGCAAGGCCTAAATAAATGATTAGTCAATTCATAGCCAATCAAGTAGCGCAGCATAAACGGGGAAATTTTTTATTGGTTGACTAATTGTTTCATTTTAACTGGTCGAGCTGTTATCTGAAATTGTAACCACTTTTGCAGATTTTGGATGCGATCGACTGTTCCACACAGACTTTTCATGCCAGTTGTGATCCCAAGGAGCATTACGTGGGTGGCAGTTTCTTCCATCGCGAATACTTGGCCATCTACACAAACGCTGGTGAAGTTTATATTTATCATCTCCCAAAAAAGTAGGTCTCCGAAATATGGCTCACTTTGGTAAAGAAGTGGGAGCATTTTGCGATATTTGATCGGATTTTCTTCGGTTTTAGCTCCGTTTTCAAGATAGGAAGTGGCCTTCAAGTGGCCAGTCTGAAACCGCAGCTAGTCATAAAACTGAGGGTATGTTGTTGTTACTGGTTCCGCTCCGCATTGTCTTCTGACACTAGAAATCAGACCTTTTTTTCCTCGATTCCAATAGATGAACGATGTTCCACGACTGAAACGTCCCATTAGATACCAATTTCAGCATACTCCTGTTACGAAGATGTGCAAAGCGAATCTCTTTCGCCTCGGAGCCCCCGAAAAGGTGGTCGACGCCTTTCTTTGTGGTTGTTCAGATGGGACACTCTGTGTTTGGGGCCTCACAACTGATCAACTAGTCGAACCAGGTGTTTTTCTCCCCTTTTTATGGCAAATTAGCAGGGTGTTTAACATTGGCGTGCAATAGCGGTGTGATATTTGGAGGTGCTGCTTATTGGTCAAAGGGGTTGAAGCTCGTATTTCATTTGTCGTTTGTCCTAGCATTTGTACGTTTATTGGTTGCCTGGCTACTTCTTATTATGATTGGTCAATCCTTTGGAAATTTCCTGGAGTAATGTAAATAAGTTGAATTTGGCTTATTAACAAGAGACTTTGGTAACTCTAACACGGAAAATGGTGGTGCTTCTTAGCATTCTTTGCTTTTTATAGGTGAGAAGCTCTTGGAAATACCCCCGTTTCTGCGAACAAGGCTTTCCGACGTTTGGCAGAAGATCTCAAAACACCTGTTGACGGAAGTTGCATTTTTCAACGTAAATTACATCATTTTTATTTTACACTCTCATTTCTTATTTGACTAGCCACAAGTATTCTATTTCTAGTGAAGTTTTTAGTGACTTGTGATCTCTAGATCCCCATCTTGTTGCGTTCTTACGACTTGCTTTCCTCGATGAGGTGCTACTTCTCTCAAGTGAAAAATACAGGATTACGAATTTGTCAATTGGGAGGTTCCGAATTTTTGATGGAAAATCAGGCTCTTATTGGTTGTGCTGGCATTTTTTCCAAGTGGACTATTTGTCTACTTTTATCTCTCAGATTCCCTTCGATCGCATTTCGCGAACGTCGGTTTATGTACCATTTTTTGGTTAGAGCACAGGAGTTTATGTGAATTAGAACAAGAGCTTAACACATGATTAATGTGTGTTGACCGATTCTTGCCTCATTCTCATTGTCTATTGGTTGATTTTGTTTTTGCTACAATTTTACCTCAAGCTGAGGAATCTGTAAATTCGTATGCCTTGAAACCGTTTTATTCTGGAATATTTTATCAAAGCTTACTACTTTAGTATCGTTGTATTACGAGAAGCTAGAATTTCTATTTGTTTTGCTTGAGCCTTATATTTCTGTCTATTGCCTTGCAAATTTCCAATCAGAAAAGGGGCGAAATTCCAGATATAGATGCAGTTTGTATTCGGCCACTTAGCTTGAGCAGATTGGAATTTGTGATTGTCTGACCACTCATTTATGGACTGGGATTTCGCCCTTACCATCTTTCACGTCACGATGGCTTATGATGAATTGTAATTACCTGGCTGCTAGATGCCGCTTCATCTCTCAAATTTACCGATTTTACTTAATGTCGCACATATTTGTATTCCTTTTTTGCTGTATCTCATGGCGAAACATGGTTAGCTGATTGATGACCTCGGTTAATGCCGAACACATTGCTGATTAATTCTTTCCCTCAGTTCGCTATCACCGGTTTAAAGTTTGCATTTATCCTTTCAAGGAACAGCCGTTTGTTTTTGGGAGCACTCTTGAAATATCGCACTTGTTAGGTGGATTGTCTTTGTCCTACATTTAAGGCCAATTTTGATCGGTTAGTGTTCAAATTCGAGGTCTTGTATTTTTTACCACCGTAGTCCAATTCTTTTTTTAATCCTTCATGGCTTATTTCTTTTTTTTTCACAAAGTTATTTGCGTCTTCTCGTTACGATCGAAAAAGGGTTTTTAGCCAACTTCATCTTACCGTTCGAATAATTCGCGTCCAAAGCTTGTGAATTTACACGTATCCCTTGACGAGTACCTTTTACTTTCTAAAGTGGTCATTGAAATTTATCCCTGCTGGATAGATTCATGTATTCCGAACCCCCGGTGGTACTCCCTTGGCTGTGAGTTATGCTTGGTTCCTTTTATTTGAACTTCTTTTTCTCACCTCACCTTTTCTCCAATTCAAACGTTAGTTTTTCCGTTGGGTAAGAAATTTTTCTGTTCTCTGATTTGTTATTACGATATTCAGTCGTATTTGTGTTGCTCTTGGTTAATGACTGAAGCTTTTTTCCCTCCTCCCAATGCTATTTCATTCCCAAACCCTCTCCGGAATATTAAGTGTTCTTTAAATACACTTAGAATTGTTTTATTTGACGGCAATTTTCTACTAGAGCCACTTGCTCACTTTTCAGCGATAAGGTGCATTCATCTATATAAACTGACTTTTGAGTAGCTGGTGTTTTTCCTTTCTCACACTAGCACACCTCTATCCCCACCGATGTTGTCACCAGTTGTATCATCGTTTACGCATCCACTTACGCCACCGATGCAACACCAAAGCGCTCACTTCCACCCCTTCTCATTCGAGGCACCTCCACGGGTGATCTGATAATCACTTCTCCAGCCTCGTCCCATCGATTTCGAGGTCACTGCGGAGCTGTCCTCGCCCTCCTCCATCCCTTCTCCTTCGCTTTCGATAGTACCACCTTTCGTCCCAATCTCTTCCTGTCTGGTGGGGATGATTTTGCCGTTCGTCTGTGGGATTTGGAAGCCATTCTTTTCGGAGATGAAGAGAAAGGAGAGACAAATCCGTTGGCGGTGTTTTACAACCACGCTGCACCGATCATAGCGCTACTTGTGGGTCCTGTGACTAGGCCCTCCTCCCTTGCTGTGAGTTGGAAGTACTCAATTTAACCAAGGTCGATAGAAACGGAATGCTTGGAGGCGCTTTATTTTGGGTCGGCTTTATCCCACTTAATGCAAATTGGGCAATTTTTTCGTCAAAAGTTAATACTAATGTCTCATTGATTGTCTTTGAGTAACCGTTTTCCTATTCCGTTTTTCTCATTTCTGCTCCGATTAGGGTTGTGTGATCGTCGTGGCTGATGACGGCACGGTGAGCGTCCTCTCCCCAAACGATAAATACACGCTTATTCGTGCTCGTACAGCCTCGGGGGGTTATGCAAACACTCCCGCCACCGTCCACGCCATCAGCTGGCGATTGGCTGAGATGCTGCTGCTGATTTTAGCAGCTGACGGCTCATTGGCCGTTTGGGATATTCGTTCAGGGCAGTTAGAACGGTAGGTTAGGGGTTTTGCTTCTAAACTGGCAAATTAATTTTCTGTACCCCCGTTTATTCAATCGCCTCTCGGTTCAGTTGCGAGATGGGGTCAACCGCAGTGGAGATTTTCAACACCGGCTCCGAGACCTTTACGATCGGTTCCAGCCCTCTTCCCTCCCTCCCTTCGTTTTTCACCTGTCCAGTCAATCAGAGCGCTTCCGCAGCGAGTGTGAGTCATCGCACAGCGGCTGGACGGATCACGCGCCGAAATTCAGTCACTAACCAATCAGCACGCTTCCTGCCGCCACTTCTCCTTCAAAGCGTTGGAATCAATGTTTGTGGGGGACCCGCCGCCTTTGTCTTTCATTTTGACCCCGAAGCACTCATTTCAAATCTCCTCTCCTCCGCTATAGCTTCAAAGGTGCAGTTGAAATGAATTCTACAATAATTAGTGGAATTGGTTTATATAGATCGTTTTTGTCACAAACGCCTTTTTCTTGCAGGATATGGAGAGCACTGGAAATGACATTCCGTTGAGTTTGCAAGACTGTGGAAGCCTCGTGAAGCTCCTACTGTCTGTGATATATCCATGGTCTGATGATCCTTCAGCTGAATACGATGTGCAAGTTCTGGGGGCTTTGCAGTTGGCCAAGCGCCCACAAAAACCGCATTTAGGGTGCCTCTCTATGGCGGGTTATCTTACGCTACGCATCCCTTGTTAGTCAATTTTTTGCCTCTGTTTGCTCCTACTAATATAGAATTTTGTAGCATTTGCCACGCCTATCCTAAAATGTTCATAAATTCTCATGTTATTTAAATATATCACTTTTAACACTTATAAAGGCATCAGAGGCATCTTTGTATGATTTTGGATTAGGTCCACCAGACGCAATCGATAAAGCAGATTATGATTCTTCCCTGTCGACGAAGGTCGTCACAAATCTTCGTCTCGTTCAAGTTGCTCTTGCGGACGCCTTGTGTTGCATGCCGGCTGATCGATTAGCCGAAATTTTTCCCTCATCCATCCCCATCGACTCCCTCCTAATAAGGTCAATTTGCTCCTCAACATCCTCCTCCTCCCACATTCTCCATCAGATGAGGCTACACACCCTTCTGGCACGCTGGCAGACTAAATGCCTACATGTGGGTCATGATTCTTAGCTTGCTTACTCATATGAGTAGCTTTTAAGTACCAAGTTGAATATTTTCTGGTGACAGATGCGTTACAGCGCCCGTACACTAACCTACTCACTCCTGGACTCACTTTCAACTGAGGAGCGTCGCAATCTCGTTAATCAATGGGTTCGCTTCCTCCCCGAGGTCAAAAATCTCCCAGAAAGCATCCATGCGACAACCAACGGCATAGTCAATGGCGCTCCAACGCCCCAAATCGCTGCCAATCACATTGACGCGGCTGGATCAACCGACACACCGACAGCTTTAGATTGTTGCGAGAGTCAGGAGTTGCTAAAAATGTCGATTAAGTTGGAAAGTGGGATTTTCGATTCATTTGCATTTGGACCGTCTCGACCGTTGAATGCATCGTCGGTGCATCGGTATCGCGTTGCGGTGAGTCTGCTTATCTACGAAACAGCAATGTAGGATATCGAACTTAGGATTCAGGCTTCCATGCTTCTTCCATCTTCTTAAATCCTCTTTAAGGCAGGGGACTTCTGTTACCGATTCCTTTGTTTACATATGTTTTTCAAAGGAATATTTCAAGGTATTTTGGTTGTGCGGATGCTATTAGATATACCTTTCCGGAAGCTGCTTTCATTAGGTGACACTGGTAGCCTATCTAACATGATCAGAGCTCTGCGTTTTCACTCACCCGATTCACGTATCACCTTTCAGAACTGCGCGATCCTCATCCTTGCCGCCATAGCAACACGAGTCGTCTCGGAGCATTTGAGTCCCGCCTTAGCAGCACGTGACCTCTGCGTGGAGCTGAATTATCCTCTAACCTCCGCTGCGGCTTCCCTCTCGCCCTACTATCATCCCCTCCCGCCTGAGGTCAAGATCACGACTACAGTGATGGAGGACGAGGTGTTGAGACGCATTGCCTCCGCCCTCATGGTCTTTCTTGGTAGGGTGACATCTCATCGTGCGCTTAAATTCATTTGGGTCAGTCTTGCGCACTAGTGTGTGCTCGTTGTCAGCAGCTGGCTTCGACTTGTGCTAGAATTTCCTTCGGTTATTGCGATTTCGGTGGGCCAATCTCTGACATTACCCCACTTTATCATTGTTTGTGAGGGAATCTAAGTAATTTGTCCCTTCCCCTTTGGTAGCAATTATTTATTCGGTTGTTTATCCCGTCTGTCTTGCAGACTACACACCCCCAGATGGAACCAAGCGACAAGCGCTGGCCCAAGTTGCCTCTCCCATCCGTCGCACTGCCATTGATTTCCTCGGTCGGGGATTTCCACTGTGGGAGCCCTACGTGGACACAGCACATCTCCTCAACTCCTTACTCAGTCTAATCGCAAGCGAAGTCGGCCAGCTGGCGGAGTATGTCAGTGCTCTTACTACCTATTCAAATTCAGTAGCATTCGATAATCTAAAACGTTCATACAATTTTCTCCGTACGTTCTTCCTTCTTTGACCTCGAGTCTATCCAAGAAAAACCACCTTCGAAACAGTCAAAACAGGCGAATCGTTCGACGAAATGTTTTGAAGGACCTCATACTTTCGCTACCATGGTTCACGAGATGCTAGGCACTTTAGCCAATGATAATAGACCGATACCACTTTACTTTTATCCTCCATCCTTTTACATTTATTCAGGTGACTATCCTTGAAATGAAACTTGGGGGTATCACTGGAAACATGATTGAAAACCTAACTAACTCTACTTGCTCTTGAATTCCGTGATTACTTCCTCGCCTGTTCAGTGCTATTTACTTCGCCCGTAGTATTTGATAACCCCCCCCCCTCCCAAGGACGTTCCTTTTTTGCGTGAATTTTGCGTTCCCTTCTCAATCACTGGTGCCTCAGCTCCCTCCCCTCTCTGCTCTCGTATGATTGCCGCACTGTTGGAGAAGGACAATAGACGAAATGAACCGGCAGTTCCTGCTTGGATCGTTTTGCTGCCCTATTCCGTGCTCAGGCCGCGTCATTGATCTAAGCCATAAGATCTTACGTGTAACATCATACTTGTCGTTGTATCAACACCTCACAACTTCGTGTCACCACCGCGTAGGTCGATTCTGTGGCATATTACTCCACTTCCTTCCCAGCGTTGCGACTAATTTTCTACCTTGGTTAGCCCAGTGAAGTCCAACTGAAGTGAAAGGAGGAAGGCCTTGCGATGACCTTCCATTCTGATAAGACAATTTCCACTCCCAGCAGCAGCAGCAGCAGCAGTCGGTTTGACTGCTTCTGTTTGCCACTTCCTACTAGTAGACCGCTGTGTGGAGAATTATTTCCTTGGCACTGCTTCAATACACAGAAGAAGCCTTTCCTACCCTATCCATTCTTTCTTATACAAACAACACTAGCTGTTCTTGTTTTCCACTTCTTCGATATTTTAAGGCCACTTAATCGTTGATCTGAATTGTCTTTATTTTCCCTTTATTCGGCCCCAACCTTCCCAGACGCCGCGGATTTAGGGTTCCACGGAGGATATCTTTATGTAGCAACCAGCGTAGGCTGTCAGTTTATTTGAAGGGACTAAAAGTGCTTGGGCATATTCTACTGATGTAGAAATATGGTAGGAGCTTGATTTTATACCTACGGAAGGGCTAGCAGACTAGACCCGGTGTAGAAGCTGATTTCTGAATTCGTTCTAGCACATCGCAGTAGTACCATCTATCGCCAGTCTGATTCTGCGGTTTGTTTTATAGCAGAAGGCTCATGTCGGCTAGGTTAGAAAGGTGTTTTGGGTGTTTCTACTTCCTTCATATTCTTTCTCTTTCCAGTCTTCAACCAGGCGAGGTGTTCAATGAACAACGCGACGTGGCTCGCGCTTCCCGTCAGGCGTTGTGGCGCTTGACTTTCACTCGGCCTCACTTGGTCATCCTCACCCTCTCCCTCATGCTGCGTCGACTGGGTTCACAGGCTCTCAATGCGATGCTTACTTCTAACGCTACAGCTGTTGACGCCGGCAATCCCTCGACGGAGATTGGTGGCAACTCACAGCGACTACTGCGGGTGGTGGTGTCGTCTCCGGCTCTAGCGTCTCCAATTTTCGCTGTGAACTCGGGTTCAGAGTGGTCAAGGCATCTCAGTGAGTTGGGTGAAAAGTACTCATTGCTAAAGATTTTTTCTTAAGGAGTCGTGATTTGCAATCATTGTGCCGAATCAGATTATTTTTTTGTGGGTAAAACCGTTCCCTCCATCAGTCAGCCAATCAGGAGTTTGCACATTTTGAACCCATGAAATTGCTCACGTCAATTAAGAATAACTTTTATCACATCGTCAATGGCCTATTTCGGATCGGATTGGTCGGATTTGTCTGAAATGTTTTCTTCTTTGATTTCAGATAAAAGCGGCAGAAATCCTTCCCAACCAACCAATCAGGCTGCAGGAACTGGTCAGCCGCTGCCGCTGTTAAAGGCCGCAGTGGAGGTGTTGCGCGTACTCACAGAGCTGAGCGGTCGTCGTGGTGTCGAGATGACTCCCATTTTACCTGAATTGGTGGAAGTTGTGCTTGTGTGTGTTGACCGGACCCGACTGAGGGAGAGGGGCCTCCATGCTGTCTTTCCTATCCTCCAACGGTGCGCTTTTAATTCAGTAGCATTTTTTGTACTGAAAATTAGTCCCGGTTGTTTTGAATTTCATTTTGATGTTGATAGAGGTTTGGCATTTGGTAGACCTCATAAGTGGTGTGATTTAGACGGTCCTTAGTCGAATTTGGGCTGTTCATGGTGTAAAACCACGCACATCTTCCATCTCCGACGTGAAAACTATTATCAGATTGCAATTGGATGGTGATTGTGTCATCCAAACAACATTTGAATGATTTCTGATGTTGTAAGGCTGATAGGATGGAACGCGAGGTCATAGCCATCCATCCAGCTGGTGTGGAGGCTGCATTGTCATCTCCGGGACTGCCTGTTGTCTTAGCCCACTTTTGTGCTGATAATCGCAACACCGAAAACGATGGAAGCTAGTGGAGGGGTTGAAACGACTCCCACTTGGGGCAGCGACGAAAATGATGCAATAGATTCGGGTTACGATGGGAGACTTGTCCATATCAAAGATAACTCGCAAATTTTCTCCTCACAACACATCCGCTGTCGGAGGGCTGCATTGTTGTATGTTGACTGCTCTGCGCGAGGAGTGTTTCTGTTAGCTTCAAAGGCGCTACTCGGTCCAGATGGGCCATGAGAGTCATTTGATTGGCTGGAAGTAATCGGCAAATCTTGAGCGTTTTTTTCACTTGAAACCTATTGATGAAGCCTAAAATTTTTCCTCTAGATTCCACTCAGTGGACAGCCACACTAGAGCTCAGAAGGTCTGTGTCGGTGGCACTAACGGAATGCTCATTTTCTTCGACTTCAAGAGCGGCAGATATAACGTGAGCGCTCCACTTCATTTCCTGGCAAGTTGTCTCCCCTCTCAGGGCTGTGCACCTCTCCTGCCTTCTCCGTATTTCTTTGTAGTCTACAAGCGCCCACAACACACCAATTACGGCCGTCTGTTTCAACTCCGAGGGTCGACAACTTGCCTCCTATTCAATGCAGGAAAACACTATCAAAACCTGGCAGGTGAGTGCTTCTACGCCCTTTGAATCGTTCATTGTTGGAGGATTTACTAAATTATGATTCATCCCTTCTACCTGGTTTACAGCTCTCATCGACCGGTCTTTTTGGAATTGGTAGCCAACAGGTGCGCGCGTTGAATACTTACCCCATTCGACCCCTTCAGCGTCCAGGCAGTTCAACAGCCTCCGCCTTGGACCCAACAGAGATCGTGCTGACATGGCCCGAACCGGGAGTGGTGAATGTGCTGCATGCTGATGTTCTCATTCGCTCCGTGACCCTGTAGATTTGGGCGGGGGAGGGTGGGGGGGGCTGAGTATGGCTTTTTATTGTGTACAGGTGTCTGTCTGAAAATTGGTTACTCCCTTCCTCTTTTATTCTATCTACTTACCTGTCTCTTTTTTCGTTTGTCATTCTGCCGGTCTTTCGTTGTGTGGCAGGTGTCGTGAGATGTCCTTCCTCTTTATCAACTTGATGTGGTGATGTGTTTACCCTGATCATATGCATCGATAATTATTCCACCCAAGAAGTGATGAGTTTTTTCTACTTACTGGGCGTTTGTTTGCGTCGAGTCACCAGTGAGTTCGACGGACCTGGTAACTGAGGCTGCACCGTCAATCAGATCGGTCTTCTCCATCGGGGACTTTTGAAGGGGGGAGGTGGTGGAGGTCTCACAACAATGGTAGTATTGGTGAGTCTCTCTCTCCCCCCAACGGGCACAGGTCTGAACGATGGTTTCGAGTGCCACAGAAGTGATTTCGGATTCTACCGTCTTGTCGTACCTTCTAGGTGTTCAACCCAGGGCTGAAAAAGGAATAAAGACGAAGCGCTGGCTAATGACTAGTGCAAAATAGCACATGGTGAGTTGGTATTTGATGGGTGCATGTGGTGGTTTGGGGCTCTGCTTAGTTGCGTGTCAATAATTGCGCGGGTGTTCCAATCTGCGTGGGTCGTATCACTACTCTGCCGCATTGGCGTGTTACAACCCTAAAGAACACTGGCGGCAATGAAACCCGACCCGAAAAGGCAAACGTTTCGATTTCTATGGATAGTTATACAAATTTTGACGTCGCCGAAGGAAAGAAACGGATGTGGATGAACAAATCGGGGAAGACGCTTAACAGTAAGTGTTCAAAATAGTATCCACCGTAATCGGTGACCTGCAAGAGGGACGTTAATCATCAAAGCGATGCCAAAGATGACCATTCCAAAGGATGTGTTTTGCAACTGTCTACGGTACCTTAACAGATGAAGTCTCCTGTGCTTTTCTGCTAGAAAACTGAGGTCCTCACAGCATTGGAGAGTAAAAAATAACGAGAAATAAGTGCAAAAAGGCCTTGTTTCTTTACTAAAAAGCTTTGTTTCTGGTCTACTTTTCCTGCAGTTAGCTACTAAAATATGAGCTGGTTTGGTTGTAGGACCCTATTCGGTTTTAAGCACCGGAAAGTCAATTCGTTTTTCCTTACTATTTCGTTACTTTTCTTAAAGGGGCGAAAACCAATTTTTCAGTTGCACCGGTGACATTAAAATCACCTATCTACTCAAAGTCAAGAAAATTTTGGGTACGACATTTTTGGTTTATACGTGGTTGTTGTGAGGGCTGACATATGATAAGTAGGAGAGCCATCAAGGACGGAGTCAAAAATAGGAGATTGAATAAGGGAAACAAATGAGTCACCTTGGCCAAAGATAGATTACCCTACCTGTTTTTTGAATTCCAAAATTAACCTCTAGCAGTAAATATGGTAACAATTTGGACTCATTTTATATGGTTATATGAGATCATATTAGTGAACACTGAGCGCAAAATATCTCTAAACTGTTGTGGAATGACTCGCAGCCAGTGGTCTTTATAAATAATACAGGTATCGTAATCTATTTTGATGAGCTGTTGTTATTATGCACAGCTACTTTATGCTTAAATGTGACCTAACCTTTGCCACAATTCGAACGTACCGGCTGCACTACATTTGTTTTTTGATTTTCCGAATCAAATGTAATCACAGCCTAGAATAACTTAAAAGTAATGTTTCTCTTGATAATCAATTTTTTAAACGGTTAATTTTCAATATTTTATGCAAAACCATATGGCGCTTGCGGTTGGTTTTAAAACATGTTGCTCTATTCCACATTTAGGTCAATAAAACTCGCTATATACATAGCAAAAGAGATAATTCTGATTTGTTTTATTTCCCTAAAAGATGAAGATTTCCAAATTTTACAAAGAAGATGCTCTTACTTTCCTCGTCGTCATCATCGTCAGCCTTCTTACCATCCTACTCCCTGTTTTACACCACACCACCGCACACAGTCCCTACAGTTGGTACCCTCGCGATAACTTTGACTTTATTATGGAGAAGATGAGTCGTGCTAACCCTAATAACTGCAAATACCTGTCCGAGGCTGATCTCACGCTCCCCACCACCACCATCAGCCAAATGCCCAAGTACAACCAAATTCCTCTTCAGGTGTGGTATGCCAACCGTTCAAAGCTGTTGCACCTACATAACCTTGCTCTCAATCGCGCCTTCTTCTTCTCCTACATCCTCCAACGTTTAAATGACACACGAACTGGGCCCGCCTTGCTGCCTTCCCACATTTATTACTACTTCTCGGGAGCTGCTGACATCTCTTCAGCACCGAATGCTGTCAACACCAGTGGAATTTATATGGACACGAATTGCTCATATGCTAGCTGGTATATAGAACTCGGTATCATTACCAAATATATTGCAACGCGTCCCAATTTTTCGTCATGTTTTTATGACCACTCTTCCACTTCAGACGCCACAGCGTATTTTATGCTTCTACAATCTACCCCAAAACCAAGAAAGAATAATACATTCCAATATCCCGTAGGGTGTGTAAAAGCATTTGTGCCCACAAGTACTAATGTCTAACACGGATTATGGCAAATTTGCAGTGTAGTCAACCACGTAAGCCCTAATAATGGCCTCTTGCGATTTTCTGTTGCTTTGAGGCAAGAAGATACTTAAAAACAAGTGAATTTCTCATGTCATCTAGCAGAGATTCTTAACAAAAGTGGAGTCTGTCCTTATTTCCTCCGACTTTGGTCTGCACGACTGAGCGATCTAAGGCCTTCTTTGTGTATATTTACCACTTCTACCACCGCAGCACCCCGAATTATCTCTAAAGATGTAGTAGAGTTTGTTAGCAACAAAGAGTTGTAGTTGCCAAATTACAGAGATGGCACCCTCTGATGATGTTCTGATGTTACAGGTATGTGTCGGACAGTGTGAATACAACTTTTCCATTATTTGCACCGGTTACGAGGCGACTGGACGATTGGAATGATGAGACCAATGTTCTAAGGATACCGACAAATAATACAATTGAGGTAAGACACTACTTTCTGTGATATTTAAGTAAAACTGCTGTCATTTGCCTAAATGGGAAATGTTGAGTGTTTCATATTGGCTTTATTTGGCAGTAGGCGGTCGCGAACCAGTTACACCCGATCAATTTATGATGTGCATGAATCTAGAAGTTGTCACTGCTATGGTTGACTGTTTGACGTCTGTTTTAGGTTGTTCAGGTCACTTAAACATCCGCTAAACATGTCGTCTCGAAAAACGATCGGCAACCCACCAAATAAGGTGCGGTGATACAACCAAAAGGGAGCCAACCACGGGTTGTGTGTATTTGCATGCAAGGGCAAATATGTATGGCCAAAAGTTGTTTACAGTGGTACCCTCCTGACATAATGTAAGCATTGGCTGACTTCGACGGGTGCCAACTTACGACTTGGGTATCGCGACAACCTTGACACGACTTTTTGAACTCGGCTAGTTTGAAATTATTTATGGACTCTAAGGGTCCATGGCAGGCCTTCATTATTGCATTGGGATAGCTGCGAGCATCAAGGGCGCAGTCTCTGTTCTCCACTTCCTGGTGTCCGAAGTAAAAATAAGGGAAAGAGGAGCCAACAGAGATATGATCAGGAGGGGCTCCTATCCTCCATATCTTAATGGTGAAGGCGGTGTAAAATTTGTAAGATAATATGCAAGGTCTTCTCTTTTTCAGGGTTTTGCCACTATTTCTTATGTCCAGATATAAACCATCGCATTGGATTCAAAAATTTGTAGCGGAAAAGGTTAAAATAATACATCGATTTTGGAGTAAAATGAAGTAGGAAAACTAGATTAGTTTCCCATTTTGAACCGGAAAGTAATTAAACTGAGTTTTTGCAATAATTTCTTTATTTGTAGACTAACCACTACTAAACAAATTCTGCGCAAGTTGATTGTGTACGCCTACTTATAATTAAAAGTAGTATTTCTTTTTGAAGTCGACTGACATGGGAGCAGGTCCGTATAGCAATTACACGGCGCCGTGGTATCGCAACAACTTCTTCATCCACGACACCGAAATGGGTATTAACTTCATTCCAGACAATCGAGGCACCGCAATTGGGAAAAATCAATACGCTACACGAACCCACCTCGCTGACCTCTATGGCAACCTGGTGGAGATGTTGGAGGCTTTTAATTTTTTTGGGCCCAACGCTCCGGGTATTAAGGAGACCTTCCTTCCAGTTAGGTTCACTCGACCCTACTACGACTGCGGTCATAGCAATCGGTGGATTGTGAGTGCGGTCTCTGCCCTGTCAGACTACATGCCCCGCTACTCACCGATCGACCGTTTGCGAGGACCCAGGTGGGTGGATGGAGGTGGTAGCCTGATGAAAACTGCCGAAAAATATCCAAATCAGCTACTTGTATCACTTGTATTAATTTTTTAGCCGAGAGTATTTTTGTGCTTACACATTTTTAGTTTTAAGTTCATCTCACATCACTGGCATTTATCTCGTGAAACTCGAAATTTGTCGATTTTATTTGAGCGTGGAAGCCTTCTAAATTTTCTCTTTATCAACCAGAGTCATGTCTTACTTGGTTTAAATTTGCTGACTAATATCCAACTCCTTTTTGAAAGTGCATTAAACCGTACTAGGATGGGAAACATTTGATTACCAACATTTGTAAGGTGCGCCTGCTCACATCCTAGACTCAACGCCCCTTGAAAATAGAGTCTTCCAATTTAGTAAAATGTCGTAATGGTCTTTATCAATTCTTCCGAGGCTTTATTTTAGAATGGTGGGTGTAACAGTGACCAGCATGGATTTCCTTCGCATTGACTTCAATCCCTGTCCGCAAAGTATGGGAAATCCCGACTATTTCTTGGCCGGAACAGCTCGCTGCAAACCCACCACAATGGTAAATTTCTACCGTCCTTACTTGCTAAGCATAAAGTCTTTACTAACAATCACCTTTGTAGTGTGTTCCTCTTTCTGGCTACGGATTTGCTCGCGGCGGCTATGAGTGTGTCTGTCAGCCGGGCTATCGTCTCCCGATGCAACAGAATGGCCCCTTCAGGGGCATTGATATAGAACAGGCAACGGAAGAGGAATATAAAAACGGTTTTGACTGCCTCCCTGTTGGCTGGAGACAGGTAGTTCCCCATGAAATTGCAAAAGACCGTCTTCAAAGTGCAGGAGGAGACCAGATTCCTGTCCAGCGACCTCGAAGATCACCATGGTACTCAACACCGCTTGAGTTTGTGACATTGCCGACAAATTATTTATCTTTGCGTAAGAAGAGCCTTTCAAAATGTGCATGCTACTGAATTCTCGCTGGTAGATTAATTTTGCATTTTTCTCCATCACAGAAATGACAATGTTTTTGAACAAATTTGGATTTCTAAACGCTAAAAAAATGTCCCCACTGAGTGACATCTTCCACAAAGTTGATGATACTGCTGGCCATCAGGATGCAAGGCCAATGGAGCCATCCCTTCAGATTAGGTCAATGTATCAGGGAGTGAACAAAACCCGCACATTAGCCCGCCGCACAAGGAATTGGAAACATCGCGCTGCAGATGGTGGACTCGCAGTTGTGGTGAAGAGGAAGCGCAAGGATGTGGACATTCCATTCTACTACCTTGGCAATGGCTACACGTTTAATGAGGAAGCCTACAATGAAGTGAGTTGAGTAAGGTACCCAAGAGAAGGGGCAAAGTTTGATTACACCACACAAAATTGCTTCAAATCCGTCAACCAAATAAATATTTTTTATCTAAATTATGTATTAGTTGATACGACTTTTTAATTTTTTGTGTCACACAAAGGTCATTCGGCTAATCGCTTACATAGACACCGTGACCCCGGAAAATTGTGCCTCAAAGAGTCGGGCTGAATTACAGATGCCTTCAGGCGTCAGCTACGGTGCTGAAGCACAGTTTGAAATGGAGGGACGCGTGGCCCTGCGGCTGGCGCACTTTCTCTCCGCCTACTACCAAAACAACATTGTGGGGGAGCTCTACGGTAATTTGAGAGTAGGTTTTTTGTAAATATGGCTCTAATATTCTCTCAATAAATTGTGTTACTGCATGCAAGGATCGAGGAATCGAATTTGAAGCACTTACAAGTAAAATGTTTTATTTTGGTAGTCGGGTGTTCCACTCAACCGGTTCGAGCTGTTTGGAGAAGTGTACGCAAACGTTCTGTCAAGCTTTCAAATCGTCTCTTCGGGCATCTTTTTTGATCGTCAAGCTTTTGTTGACCACGAGGGAATCACATGGGATCTCTTTGCTCCTTTCGCCTACAAGCCCAGCATGGCTACACAAGTGGCCGAAGCCATTGACATGAGTGCTCGTGACCACCGAAACTACACCGAACAGGCGTGGTTTCGGGTGCTTAAGGTACGTAGGATGGTTTCTTTTCACGGATGGCAGTTTTTCCCCTTCAGGCCCTTGAGTGCTTTCCCCCAACAGGACACGATATTTTTCTTTATTATTTTGTTAGGAAAGTCCAAGATGAGAGGAGGATTGACAATTGATCGCATCTGACGAAGTCAAGTGTCCACTCCTCTTTGACACACTGATTAGTCAGTTAATTTAGTGTGATTCATCCACCAAAGATAAAATTAGCCACATCCTGACGAGTGAATTGCACATAAGGAACAGCGAAAGCGAATGCCTGGGGGCTAGATGTTTGTCTCGAGCTCTAATTTATCTCCACTACCGTTAGTACTTAACCTGGAGGAAAATTTCTGATTCTGAAGCAGTCGATTTAGAAGTACTAATCTAAATAACCTATTTAGTTGGCTCTACACGTCCGAACTATGGTACCCATGGAGTCTACACCCCTCTGGTACCACTACCGTTCTAGTCCTAGAATACGTCTTACAGGAGTACTTGTAAATCCTTTCTAAAATAATCCTACATATTCCTGTTACCATAGGAACGCTGGAAGTCCAGTCGTCAAGGTCTAGAAAGCATCACCACAAAGCCCTACATTCGCAGCAACATTAACGGGACGCAGATTCAGCGCTACTTCAATTTTCCTCTCTTCTACCGTGTTCCACGTTACGAAGAGGGTTACTGGACGGAGCCCTACTACGTTTGTTATGGATTCTTCAATGGCTGGGTCATCACCTACGCTACACCGTTTTTCGGCTATCTTGACAATCGCAGAACTCTGGATTTCATGTGAGCTTACTCAAAACTATCTACTTATCAAGCATCAGTAGAAAGACTTTTCACTTTCTCGGTGAAGCTCTAAGGCGATATTCGCGGACCTTGGTGGAGAAGAGAATCCGGATGGTGTCAGCTTACTTAAGATTTTATCATCGTAGCGGTAGCAAATGGGTCCCTTTTTTGTCCCTTACGGTAGCCATGAGGCATTTTTTGCATCTTCCACTTTCAGTGACGCGTTAAGCATCTGTCTGGCCACTACCATCTGATAATTGTCTTAGATATTCGTTAAAATTAAACCTACCCACCTGTGAGGTGCACTTTCATCTAAGAACTGAACAGGTTCTTCGATATCGCCTCTCCAAATTTTTTTTATTGAAAGGGGGAAAATACCAAGAATTTGACATCCACTGCTATAGTTTTTGTCTTTTCGGTGAAGGGGAGTGGTGACTGTATCGGTGGATTTGCACCAGCTCGACATCAATCAATGCCCACAGTCCTTCTATACACCGAACTTCTTCAAAAACACAGCACGCTGTGACTTCCAAAATACCTATGTGAGTTCTTTGCCCTCCTCTAATGCAATGTTTGTATCAATGGCGACTCATAGATTTTCGCCCCGAAAAATTAAGGAAATCTTTCGTTCTATAAGTGGGTGAAACCTAAAAAGGCTTCCTCTCTTCCCTATTTTCACACTTGGAAATGGCATTTGTTTTGGCTACCATAAAACGGTGATGCCAGTGGATACGGCGGTTGGAGATGTAAAAGAGGCATCACCTACCTCCCCCTTTTCTTTCTCCTCCTGCCTATTTTCAACCAAGACTTCCCCCCTTCAGTGAAGTAGACGCGAAGTAGTCTTTGCATCAACACACAGGTGGAGGCTACACTCCACTAGTTGAGCCCCTCTTGCTTCAAACCAAATGCAACACGTCAAAATTACGCCACATTCTCCAAACACGTCAACTCCAAATGCTTCAGGCAAAGGTATACAACTATGGAATTAAGTGAAAATCCGCGAATCTATCTAATCTCCAATCGCATGTGATTTAACCGACAGAGTAGAGTTTGTTTTGGGAAGCATAGCACGAAAAAACCGACACCTGTCTATGCTTCTCAGCTCCTTTCCTGATTTGGGCGTATTTTGAAGAAGTAAAACAGTCGTAACAGGGAATTTTGACATAAAAAGTTAGCTTACTTACCAAGAATGCCATCGCTTTAGTGTATGCCATACAGTATGCACCACCCAGATCTCCCCCTTTGCCTGTTAAATTGACCACAGCTGGAGTGACTTTACATGGCCAGACGGCTTTTCCCCATCGTTTAAACGAGATTGCCTTTCTCTCCTCCCCTCTCTCTTTCCCCACTGAAAGTCCTACCAACCCTGTTGTTGCACCGCAGACCGCATCATTGCACCACAGAAATGGGCAAAAGTGCCCGTTCCCAAGCCCAGCCAATAGGAGAGCGCCTCGGGCACACGGTGATTGGTTGCCATGCCTTCTCACAGGGCTAATCAGCGCGTGGCTTGAAGGGCGGTGGAGGCAAAATGCGTTTGTAGGAGTAAATGCAGAGCCAGCGAGAGGAGGTCACGTGAACAAATCGATTGGTCACAGTTGGCCGCTTGGCTGGCTGGCCGTCCGACCGACTGGTTTGGCCAACTAAGCTAGCCGGCTGCTAAGTGACTGAGTGGGTTGGCCGTTTGGCTGGTTGGCCGCGTTTTATGGCTTTGCAGTGGCCGTAGATCCTGAGGCCTCGCATCTGATCTGGGCAATGTGAAAGGCGGAGGGTTTGATTCTGGCTCAAAATGTTGATTGGCACTTTTGGAATTGTCACCAGTGTTCCCCTCGACTCGACGCTGGCGGTGGTGCCTTTGAGGGTTTGCGGTGACGGTCTAAAAGTGCCGAACACAATTGACGCCCAACCGACGATATTTGTTTCCACATATTTCTATTTTCTCATCATTTTCTGCCCAATTGTTTGCAATTTTTTATGCTTTTTGGACCGTTTTTTGTTGAAATTTCGTTGCCCAATTTTCGTACTTGCTTTTGAAGCACCACTCTCTAACTTATGTGAAAAATAGACTGCCCCGTTTTTCGCCCAGTTTTAGTGTTTTTTTTTAAATAATGCTTCTATCAGGATTTGCAAGATCTCACGTGCAAAGCAAAAACACACCAAAATATTTTATATTTTTAGTGGCTTCCAGTTCTGCAAAGTTTTATAATTCAGATGCCAGTTGTAGACTGCAAAATTGCTGTGCCCAAAACTTTTTATGCCAAGATTCGTATGCTGGCAAAAATGTTGGTAAGTAAACATCTCCTCAGCAAAACAAGCTTCCGAAAAGTTGTCTACGTTAAAATGCAGATAATGATATTTCTGTTGATGAAGTTTTGAAAGTGTTTTTTTTCTGTAGTGTAGAAATAAAAGTAGACCAACTGTCATGCTGCCATTTTTCAACATGCATAATTAAAAAAAATAGAAGGACGATAAAATAGCTGACATTTTTGAAGAAAAAAGAAGGAATAAATTTAGACTTTTGAACTCTCTGGTGTAAAAGGAGATAAAAACTCCTTGGCTGGAATATTGGTGTTGCAAAAAAGAGCTTTTCAAAATATGTAAAAGGAGAATACATTAGGAAGGGGAAACTGATCCGTAGGAAGCGTGCGCTGGTGGAAGCGGCGACCTCGCGGATCTAGTCAGGCGTTGGAGAAGCTAAAATCTATAAAACAACTAAGCCTCAAACGGTCAACATACGTCCACGCGGTGGCGAAATAAGAAGAGGAGGGGAAATATGGTAGCTAACCATCACACAGCCCGTCTCGTCGTCACGCCAAATCACGTGGCTTTGACCGATTTTACCATGCACCGTGACGACTTTGTTACGTCTACTGCATTGCTTTGCACCCGAGCCCTCCGCATGCTGCACGACCTGTGCAAGCAAGTCATGGCAGCTGATGCATGTCACGTACGTGTGACGTCGTATTTGAGTGAACAGGTGGGCACTATACAAAAGCAAGTTCTGACTGAGGCACGTGTCTTTTGGATAGAAGGAAATCTGCGTGGGTGTGCAGATTGCCATAAAATATGATAAAAGCTAATTTCGTTTCTAAGATAATGCGCGACAGTGGAAGTAGCACAAGGACCGTATTCTCCCAATAGCGTGACAATTATGCTGAAGACATGTGAGGTTTTGGATGCATTTAGATAATTCACCTCTGCTTAGCCAGTACCCTTGAAGGCTTGTTCGAATTGCTCCTCTCGACAACTTCTGCCCTCACCTTAGTCTACAAAACATGGCTTAGGATGCGTGTGGACCGGGCCTCAGTAACACAACAGCCTTTGCTGAATTTCAGCAGCCACCCATGCGTCACCCAATCATTTGATGCCAATCAGTCACTGAAGCAAATAACCGGGTGTCTGAACAGCATGGCGAGGAGGAGACAGTTCATTTACATGCCCGGTCGGACTTGAGGCTCAAGTAACGATGTTTGTTGTCATCAGGATGATTTGAGTCATCACTCACCCAAGTTGGCCAGCTGGGAAATTGTTTTGCGGGCTTCTGAGTAATAAAACGGAAGAAAATGCAATTAAGTGAAAAGGGAGACGTGGAGAGGTGGAGCCCAGACTCCCCATTTGGTCCCCAATCTGCGAATTCGTCATAAATTGGCCATCCTTTCAAGCCCTTACTTGGTCAGGATGACCAGGCAACTTCGTCTTGCCATTTTAAGAGAGATAAAAAAGCGCGAGAAGTTGCCATTTGTGTACGCTACTAAATGCTAATAAGCGTCCATGTGTAATAGGCAGTTATACGATGCAAAGGCGGTACACCATGACCCGCTACACAATGTCAGCTAGCATTGCATACGACAGCCGATTCCAAGATTTTGCCAGAAATAGTCAGCGAGCAGTGGGTAAAGTGTGTACACGAAGCGGGCATACGTCATCGCCCTTCTGCCATTTCCTTTCTCCACACTCATCCCTTGCCTTAACTTTCTCTTCTCACTTCCCTGCTTAGGTAAAAATGGCAGTTAGATTGCTCCACTAGCCGCATTTAACTCTACGCAGTTGCACACACGTCAGCCACCCCAAGATGATGCTGTGGCGAATGATGAAGGTTGTGTTAATAAACGAAAATAAACATTTATCATTTGCCGCTTTTATTACCGTTGCCGTGAGTACTGTACGTTGTTCACGGATTTCCCAAATTAGGCGCCACCACACTTCTTCGCAAGTGATGTGGAGAAGTGGAGCTATTCTCCCTTTCTTACCTCGATTTCATGGTTTAAGCCTTTCGGAGCACAAAAGTGGGCGGTACAGCCACTAACCTCTTCAATTTGTGGAATAATCTGCCTTTCCTTTCCACACCACCTTGGTACTGGCAGAGGCCTGCCATCCCCCTGCCAAATATGGCATCCCAAATGCTGTCCAGAAAGGAGATTCCTTCTGCTGCCCACAACTATACTCTCCCAACGCCACCCACTCTGGCCTAACCTACACTAGCCTAACCCAGCATCGCTTGGCCCGGCCTAGCCTGATCTGCCCTTCCCTTCCCCACCAAAGCTTTTAATTTAAAGTGGGTTGCCCACCTACAGTATGGCTGGCAAACTCCTTACAGGCATCCCACTGGGAAGCCCAAATGTGATAATTTGACCGATTGGGGAATCCGATTGCGTTGACCACACCCTCGGCACTGGCACACCCCGTTCCCCCCTTCAACAGTGGCTGAGCTGACAGGAGTGCAGACGTCGAATTCGTCTATCCCTTGCCTGGTAGCCTGGCAACTGCGGAGTTCACATGATCTCTCCTCCTCCTTCGCCCAATTGGATTATCCGGACAAATCGTTGAGAAGGGAGGTAGATAGGAAGGAAAGAGGGAATGAAAGGAGAGTAGGGTAAAGTGGATAGGAAAAGTGGAAAGGAAGGAGAAGGAAGTGGGTGGAAATTGGAGTAGGAGGATAGGAGGCAATCGTACGAGTAGGACGTCCAAGCAGTCTATTGACAGAACATAGAACAGGACGTGTAATCGAAAGCTTCCTCTGCCTTTAATCACCCCAATTCCTTGTCATTAAAATGATCTGTGCTATACTTCCTCAAATTTTACTCTATCAGTATGATTGTTCCAGTAATGGCGCGTGAAATATGAACACGTCAATCCACGCTACTGAACCGCATTTCAGCATATGAGGTGAACTCAGCGTAGATTAAATCGGGTATCAACCCTCCCTTTTGCGATTAAAGTCCTAATCTATCAGAGAAAATATTAAGGCCTGTAAGCGTGACTCACTTTAGACTCAGCTGTCACACTCATCTCTGTCATTGACGGTTACCCCTCTGTGCCATTCACAGCTGTCACAGGAACGAAGTGGAATGTTCCCAGCATTCTCTAGAGCATTGATGACTGCGGTCGTAAGCCTGACGGCCATCGCACCCCTCCCTTTCCCCCTTCATTAATTAGTACCGTAAACCAAGTTACTCCTAGGAGTTATTTGGTCCTAAAAGTGCAGTGCGTGTATCTGCGTCACCGACGTAAAGGCAGCGTTTTTAATTTCTCTAATCTGACTGAATCAAGTTTTTGAAAAATATACAAATTCTACAAGAATTAACTGCTATTTATTGCCTGTTTACACTGTTAACCAGAAATGCTGATGCTGATTCACTGATCGGGCGATTTGATTGGCTTTGTCCAAGATTTGGAGCACTTTTGGGATTCGCATTGGTTATGTCCGAATTGGGGTAATCAATTATGTCAAAATTGCTGCTTTTCATTGCCTTTAGTGATAAAATTAATGTTCACCAACTCTTTTCATTTAAAGTAAGTCTTTTTTAAAACAAAATAAGGCAAAAATTGCAGTGTAATTCCAAGATAAATTGTACCGTTTTTCCCCTTACCAGTAGTTGACCTTAAATCGAATTTTGGCGGCTTTTTGAAATTTCGCCTACCTCGGCGTGGGATTGTTTTGTTTTTTGGGGAAACAGTCTCATCTCGCATAGTAATTGTATCGTTATGTGAGGATAAAATGAGCTAATTTTACGCTTTTTGGACTGTAATCTGTAATCTTTTTGTAAACTCCTACTCTGCGGAGTAGGAGGCCAATCGCAGTCTCGATAGCATTCCAGTAAGTTTCTAGTGCTCTCCTAAATAATGCTAGCTGCTACTTATTTTATGGAGATTGACAGCAACGCCAATTGAGAAATCGGCCCTCCGTTAGGCACCCTACTCGAGTTCTATAGAATTTCTTTCCTCCACTAACAGACTTCGGGTAAATTTATGCTCTTTGAAAGATGTGAACGCCATCCACTTTATAATTTCACGCCTCCATGACTTTCGGCCAACGCTGATATGCTGGACTGCGGGCAGCAGGTCATGTTTAAAACTGCGTATGGTGATGCATGTTTTTCTTTCGGGAAGAAAAGTTGAGTCATTCAACAGAAAGGTGGCTGAATGGAGTAAACATTTTAGAGATGGTCGCTTTTGCTTTCAGAATGGAGGACTGAAGTCATTTCCGCGAACATTTGTGCGTCGTATAACATGGCAAGTAAATGTACACAGTAAATAACGTCATTTGGTTGCAAGGGCAATCCGTCAAAGCGGCTGCATGACTTTCACGAGATCACCTCAGAAGGGGTGGCAAGGTGAACCTACCTACCTGCCCGCCAATAAATCTGCCATTTTGACAGGTCTGTCCAACCCTAAATCTAGTTTTGATATGTTCAGTTAATTTGCAGTACGAAGAGGAGCAAAATGTCTCGTGGGGATTTCAGAGGTCCCGGTTCAGCATGAATGCATTTTATAGGTCAAACTTCTGCGTCAAAATCCGTCTTTTAGTCTCCAAATTCTCCAAAAAAAGGAGTTTTTTGAGCCACCTTTCTGTTGACTAACTCAACATGCTCTTTGTTTGGGCAACCGCCATTTAAGGTTAAGCCTTGTAACAGCCTCCTCCCATCGCAGCCTCACTCCCACTAGGACCTACAATATCATACCTCAAGGCCATTGCAGTCGATGAATAATTCATGCATTGCTTTCCCCTGAGATGAAGGGACATACGACACACGGAAAATCCACTTATAAATGAACTTATGAGGGAAAAATGGGTCATAGGTCATTTTTCTTCTGTTGATTTTTTCCATCCTATTGGTGCCCTTTAATGGGTAAAAAAGGGCCTCAGGATTTTCCCATCGATTGGACCAATGCGGTGATGCAGAAAGCAGAGGATATTTAGGAAATTTTCTCTTCGCTCTTTTGCCCGAGAAGGTAATAACCACCCGGGAATGTGCATTGCAAACGGGAGGACGGCTTGGCGTTGTAGCCGTGTCTCTCTCCACCTATCGGGGTAAGGTTTTCCGCATTGTGAGACCTTGAGTTGCCTCTCTTCTAATCGAATGGCTAGCTCTGGCCCCATCCCAAGTAGAAGGTTCTCTTTCCCACCCTCGAGTAGATATGTCTCGTCCACAAGGATTACTTTCCATTGGACAACTTTACTTACAGTTCTGTGAGAGAGTGAAGTAGTACGCTTCCATGACGTGTGTACAGGGCGATGGGTGGATAGCCTGGGAAAATTGGTGGAAGTTGGAGGTGTTTTTTTGTACGCGAATCTCTCACGTCCAAGGCCTTTGCCACATATTAGTGATTCACCCACCATAGCAGCCTGCTTTTGGTCAGTAGTTTGCCTAAATGTTACACCAGTGGCTTCCCCGTTACAAATTACCCCAACTGACCTCGCTGACCCCGGAAGATTTGATTTTATGCAATCTAACTTTCTTTTCCAGTGTGAACACATTCCGGGCCGACAATTTCGAAGTGGAAGCTACAAATGTATGTGTCGTCAGGGTTTTGAATATCCCCTAAACGACTTGACTTGGTTCTTCGATGGCGAGACAATGGAAAAGGAATACGAGTTGAAGATGTCGGGTCAACCGAGTCGATATGACCTTCTCAAATGCCGCCAGGGTCATGCAATGACCGTGCAAGTATCCATGGCGTTGATTCTTGTAATTGCTTACACTGTTGCTTTCTTTTAGTTGATTTTTGAATAAAGGATTATTGATTGAGGGGAAGGATTCCCGCTACCCCCAGACCCTCCCCCATTCTCCAATGGGAGGTGCCCACACGGTTGGAAAGGGTTTGTTCGAGTTCTTCCTTGCGTATTTGCAAGAAAAGCAACTTCCAGCCTTGTGTTCCGTCGCATCGTTGGGAGGGCTTCCAGTCGGTAACAGTGCGGTTGGATATGTTGGACATCTTTCCTTCTCTTTTAAAACATGTCCGCTTCCGATGAGACTTCAAAGAGGGTGTGTGCATAATTGAATTGGATAGTTAATGTAGACCAACGAAATCAATCTTGTAAAGCTAAATTTATGGAGGAGACACCGATCTCGTTAAGGCAAATTGAACACTGCAGGTGCCGATGACCCATCCCTCCGTTGTGGTATCCAAGCAGGTGCAGTTCAGTACCTGACCAGGCTTTGGGGCATATAGAAATCAAAATACAACAGTACACATCCCACAGTTTTGCAGTGAATGCAATTAGGCTGGAGATCTCTGTGTCACGTATTTGTGACGCCAGGTTGGATCATGTTTTGAAGCATCTCAATTGTAGACATTAATCCAGGTAATCAAAATGACAGTCACCTGTTCAGCGTTGCGGATGAATGGTCCACTTTGTGCAATTAAAGAAAAGGCAAGTGTCGAAAATGAAAGAGACTGGCTTTGAAAAAAGGCATTACCTGTACAATTCCCCTCAAGTTTAAGCAAAAAAACTCGCCTTCTCTACCTACAATACCCGCATTCAAGTCATTCAGATGCATAAAATGCAGAAAGGGCATAAAAGATGCACTTTTTAATGACTTCCGGATGCACCTTGACCACGAGATTCAGATGTCCTCCTTCATTTTTGAGCTTTGGACCAACTTTAAAGATGGCGTAGGAGAAGAGGAAGAGAATCTGGCAAAAGGTGTGGCAGAGAACATTCAAAAGACAAGGAAGTGGGGTGATTAAAGGCAGAGGAAGCTTTCGATTACACGTCCTGTTCTATGTTCTGTCAATAGACTGCTTGGACGTCCTACTCGTACGATTGCCTCCTATCCTCCTACTCCAATTTCCACCCACTTCCTTCTCCTTCCTTTCCACTTTTCCTATCCACTTTACCCTACTCTCCTTTCATTCCCTCTTTCCTTCCTATCTACCTCCCTTCTCAACGATTTGTCCGGATAATCCAATTGGGCGAAGGAGGAGGAGAGATCATGTGAACTCCGCAGTTGCCAGGCTACCAGGCAAGGGATAGACGAATTCGACGTCTGCACTCCTGTCAGCTCAGCCACTGTTGAAGGGGGGAACGGGGTGTGCCAGTGCCGAGGGTGTGGTCAACGCAATCGGATTCCCCAATCGGTCAAATTATCACATTTGGGCTTCCCAGTGGGATGCCTGTAAGGAGTTTGCCAGCCATACTGTAGGTGGGCAACCCACTTTAAATTAAAAGCTTTGGTGGGGAAGGGAAGGGCAGATCAGGCTAGGCCGGGCCAAGCGATGCTGGGTTAGGCTAGTGTAGGTTAGGCCAGAGTGGGTGGCGTTGGGAGAGTATAGTTGTGGGCAGCAGAAGGAATCTCCTTTCTGGACAGCATTTGGGATGCCATATTTGGCAGGGGGATGGCAGGCCTCTGCCAGTACCAAGGTGGTGTGGAAAGGAAAGCGCAGATTATTCCATTTGGCAGGGGGATGGCAGGCCTCTGCCAGTACCAAGGTGGTGTGGAAAGGAAAGGCAGATTATTCCACAAATTGAAGAGGTTAGTGGCTGTACCGCCCACTTTTGTGCTCCGAAAGGCTTAAACCATGAAATCGAAATGAGAAAGACAGATTTAATTTATTAGTTTAGCGTCTGATACCTCCCATGTAAAGGGTTGGTAGGTAAAGAGGCGTTGAATTTGGTGAAGCGAAGGAGTAACAGCATCTGAAAAATAAAAGTGTCAATCATCATTTTAGAATGACAAACATGATGAGTGTTTTTTCATGGATCATGATCAGTGGCAGCGACAGCTACCGAATCGCCGTGGTGAAGCTGGTATGTGAATAATTTGGTAAGGGTAAATGAAGGCAGCTTTGCTGCCCAATCGTCATGGCGACACGAGGAGGGAAGTAAGAAGGGGGAATTAAGTAAAGGGATTGAGTAGAAAGAAGGAAGGTGGAAGTGGTGAGGAACAAAACAACTGTTTCTCGTAGATGAATAGTGTACTTTTCTGTAGCCATTTCTAATGATGTTTTTAATCTACTAGCATTCGAAATGCTGGTTGGTGCTTCGCAGAGGCTGTTGATACACCACCGCCCTCCTTGCGCAGCTGTCCTTCGATAATAGACGCTTAATAGGATATAAGTAGTATGCACAGCTGAAGATAGTGATGCAGTGATAGACTTCGCTGAGGGGTCTCTTGTCCGCTTTGAATGACTAGGCGAATTTGATTAGTCATCATAATCAAATAGAGGTTTGGGAGTGTCCAATTTGTGGCGAACTTTTTTAGTCGGAGGACTAGTGGCCTTTTTCTTTCCTCTCTATCTACCTCTCTTTCTCCCACACTTTCTTTCGTCCAGAAGCCCGCGAAACCATTAGTCAACTGGCCAACTGTGAAGTTGCTAAACCATCGCCCATTGCGGTAGAAAAAGTTTTCAGTTTTCCTTATTTCGTGCCAAACTGCACACTCATCTCCTCTACCGGTAAATCACCAAGGGATCATGTTTCCTTCTTTCCGAAAAGACACTTGCTTCAGTCACGACTCTCATTTGTGTTCACTTTTCTAATGTAAACTCAACGTCACGCATATGTGACACTCATCAGTTACCACGACTTGCATGCACCAATTCGTGCAGCATGCGGAGTATTTGGGTGCAAAGAAATGCAGTAGGCGTGACAAGTTGTCATTAGGTTGGATAAACTGGGCAAAGGCAGTTGAATTGACACGACATGAGGTGGCACGTGTTCAGCCAAATGTGGGGAGCGTGTAATAGGTGCTCCTCCACGTGCCCCCTCCCCACCTCTTCTTTATCATGGCATCGCCTTCCCCCCCCCTCCCCCAGCCTTCGCTGTGACGGACACGATCACAGGACACGGGAGGCTTAGCTGTTCAATGGATTTGAAGGTCTCAAATTGTTGATCTGGACCGGCAACCTCATGACTTTGTCGTCTTCACCAGCATACACCTCATGCAGCTGCATTTCCCCTTTCTAGCGTATTCCTCCGTTACATTTTCAGCAAAGCCCTGATGTGCCACAAGATATTTCTGCCTAGCACCATTTTCACCATTTTTTAACAGAGATCTCAAATGTTCCGGAATTTTAGTCCAACTTTTCCTGTCAAAAATGTTTGCCATTTTATCATCGTTCTGCCTTTTTTTGCCTGTGCGTGGTAAAATATGTCAGCATGACTGCTGGTCACCTTCTGTCTGCTTTTTCCACGCACTTACACACGCTTACAAAGACAGAAAAGCAAAAAAACTATTTTTCTTTTTATTCCGGCAGTAAACTGAAGTAACACCTTATTATCGTGATTACCCCCTTACCTGATAAATAAAATCTTGAAACATTTTTTGCCCTAAAAACACCCCTTCCCTTATTAGCATGAGATGTTTTGCAGAAGTGTGACACCTAATTGCCACTTAACTCACTTTTTTTGCTCCAAATCTGGGCTATCAAAATGACTTCTTTGGCAGCTTCCTGGTTAATTAGCCTTAGGTAGACCTCCGCCATCTGTAGAAGGCCTGGATGACTTTAACAGAGCTTATTACGTGACCTCGGATGACCTTATGACTTACTTTTGCAAGCTTGGTGCAGACAGAGGGGCACAAACCAATAGGCTAGGCAAGGAAGACTCCCGCAATTAGGTAAATCGTCATGGTAACTGCAGCCAAATTATCCAGTGGAAATGCAGGATGTTAAAGTGAATGCGATGTATGAACTATTTACCTTTAGAAGTTATACTTTGCCAAATCAGTGAAAAATTCGGACTATTTTAGCAGTATACACATAGGTGAGGCCGAAAAAGGACCTCGTGGTGCACACTGCGCATGACAGATTGTGCTTAAAACTCTGCCGTAATGAAGAAAAGGCAAAACACTATTTTCGTTTTTTTTTCTAACAAATGAAAAAAGTATTCTGTTCATGACTCACCAAGTTTGACAGACCGAAACAGAGGAGGAGGCCAAATTTGGAATGTTTTACAACACCTGTCTTGAGGACATTTTATTGGTTACTGACGTGACCTCGACTGCACCAATCGGATTTTTCCGGAGAAGTCAGGTCAATAATTTTACAATTGTTAGCACCACAACAGACTTGCGGGGAAAATGAATGCCAATAACCGAAAAGAAATTATTTTGTGCATCCCTTTGACAGTTATAAGCGTCATAGTTGCCAACACACAATAATTCACTTTTGCATGCCGGTTAATTTTGGGGTACTCAGTCCCAGAAACTTTATTAATTCAGTGTAGTAAAAGTCAGCTGTTAGGCTTTTCACATGGACCTTCGGGTATTCCTAAAGACGGATGAAGGCAAATAAATTTGAATGCGGCACTTATTTAGGGAAATATGTTTCCTAAGTTACAACAACTAACTGGTGTGCGGGGGCTGGATTGAGGGGTAATTACTTAAGAACGCGGGCCAGTCTCATTTTACAACGCATTGGTGCCCTTTTGGTGTTTTCGCAACTAAGTTGATGATTTATTTTTTAGGTTTTGAAAAATTGCTAATTAATCTTACAATTTTGGCACCTTTTCAACCTTCGTCCCATTGGAGGTGGTAGGAGAAAGCACGTGATTCAGGACGCTATCTTGTGCGACTACGTCCTGGTGCAATCATTCATCTTCCAAACTTTAAGTGCATTGTTATTTCATTACTAGCGCCACATATATGTGACGTCTAGAATTTTGCCCCCCGAACCTACAAGTCACGAACACGACATGTGACTAGTGTACGATTATGAATCCGGTTGGGAGGTTTTAGCAGCCAATTTGATCGGCACACCGAAACACGTTTGCCAGGAAATGTCAGATTTCCCCCAAGGCGGTTCCGAAAGACGACATCCCCCGTTGGGCCACATCTATGAACGGCGATTTGTTTTACTTCTCAGCATTAATTAAGCCTTGTTTGTCTCTACTCCAGTCAACAATTATGAAATTTGGCGTGCTTCTTTACTCCCACCCCTCACCACCCCCCTCCGCACATTTTAGCTGATTGAACGGCGTGGGACGCTAAATCTTCCCTCGAGGCTTAGAATCTTCAATAAATTCCTTTTTTCCCTTCTCACAATATGCTTTTTTTGTCATGCTCCTCACGTGACCGTAGGAAGCGTGCCGCTCCCATCACATAAATGCTTTCATCGCTTGGGCAACATCCTGAAGAGTAGGCTGTGTTCCTCCGCCCCACCCCTCGTCCACCTATCCATCCTCCACACTTCCTCAACAGTCTCGCCATCTCATTGGTTGGTGTAGCATGCGAACGTGTGGCTATCGATTATTCCGTATTCCTTGCACGTGGATTTGCAGGCGGAGGTGCGTACGTGTGTGCGCGCGGGAATTGTATTGGTGTGTGAGCGGATGATTTTTCCCATTCCCTCATCCCCTCTTTTGTGCAGCCACTTCAGCTATTGTGCCATTGAATATACAATTCTCGGACTTTGTTTGGGGAAAAGGAGATTTGTGGGCAGCTTCTTGTCCTCATAAGGCTTTTCCAAAGAGAAGTACTTCCCCTCGCTCAGAATCCGACGTCAGTTTATATCTGTTCAAGCTTGAGACCAATTTTAACGATAGAATATGTTATAATCTAATTAACAAGCTCTTTTAAGTCAAATCTAGGCAAACATGAGGTTCTCTGTATTTAAAAGCACTTCGCGAGGACTAGTTGGTGCAGGGAAGTGTGCCATCTGGAAGTAGGGGACAGCGATTTGATGAAATTTACTTAAATGCACCGAATGGAGTCACGGAAGCCACTTAAACTATCTGGAAGAGCAGCGCACATTTTTCTGACATGAGGCGTTTAATGATTGTCGGGAGCCTATCTCTGGAATTTCAGCTCCTTTTTACAAGGGAATTTATGCGATAAAGCATTAGAAATTGCCAAATTCTTAAGAAATAATACTGAGTCTCTGGGCAAGTTCGTTTGTCCACTTAAATAATAATACAAGCAGAGATCTTACAGGCTTTTGGACTGAAGGACGCTGCCAGTTAGTTAGCCCCAAACAGGTCTGAGGAAGTACGAAATAGGTTTATCAGGAGGCCAAATAGCCCTTACAATTTTTGCTGTGATGGAAACCGGTAGACTGACTGAAAGTGCCACCGATGAATGGCTGAAGCCGCCTACTTTCGATAACAAACCACTCAAAGTTAAATACACCACGTTCCGAATGGCGAAGTACGTGTGATTATCATGCAAAATGCTTCAAGAGTGACGTGGTAAGGGGCGACTGACGGCAATTTTTCAATTCGGATGCTGTGACAATGCGATCACATCTACATCGACAGGGAAAAGGAGGATGGGAAAGTGAAGATCCTGGGTTCTGTCCACTTGTAATGGCATTTAATGCACACCACTTCCCATGCCCTTCAATTTAATCATTTTAGACAACTTAAATGTACTGATTTAAACTGTTTACGAATACGTTTCCTAGTTCATGCGATAGGTGGCATTTGTACCTTACCCTGCTTCGCTACTAAGGGAGGGATAAATACACCCGGAAAAAAACTCTAAACCAGCCAAACAAAGTCGATCAGATGGGAAAAAACCCCCTTCCAGGAAGTTTACTTACAGTAAAACTCTATCCCAAACATTAGGACTCTAAAGAGGGCGATATGGCCTCACCCTTCATGTTGTTCTCGGTGATGGAAGTCACGTTATCATGGGATTAAACAGCTGAGACAGGGAACCAAGGAAACAAATGGAGGCGGATCGAGATGGGCCACCATCCTTCGAACACTGAAGATCTTGCTGAAGAGAAATTTAGAGCAAGCTCATGCCTCTTCTAAAATGACCACTTTATCTAATGACGCATATTGAGGAGTTTTCCGCGTTTACCGACCCAAACCAATTTTACAAACTCATGTCAATGACTATGGTTGCAGCAAGAACGATCTGAACAGTCGAGATGGGTTTTTTTGTCACGCTGACCCGCAGCAGAAACACTGAGGTGAGAAAATTTTTTTTGGTAACTGAAAGGATTATATCCACTGAAAACAAACTACGTTATAACCACGCGGCATTAAACAAATCTACAAATACATACGTTACACACATGCTACTTAGTCGATGAAAGTAGACGACATTCCTGAGAGTGCTATGGTTGCCTACTGGACGGTTGCGAGACGCCCAAATCAACCATTGACTCCATTTATTACTCCGTTCACGCGGCAATGCAAGACATACCTGCTATTTGCCTGAATACAAACTTTTGTAGTAGCTGGCTGAAGTCGTTATAAGTAGTATTGCCCCGTGGGCAAAACTAGGCGAAGGGGCCGTACGACGGAGGTCAAGCCCATGCATTAGTCAACATCACGATTTTAACGACGTATGCCGGAAAGATATGAGCCCTCTCCAGTAATTTCTTAACAAAAGTTGGCGAGGCGCTTTCATGTACAGTCAAATTCTTTTGTACACAAAGAAAGGGAAAGTTTGTCTATTTTAATTCCAAGAGGTCATTTGGAGTAAAAACGCATAATCTTCTCCCAAATAGTGCCTTCTGGGGATGCTTCGTATTCCGTTCCAGCCGCTGTCGCCACGACGCCAGCATCTAAGAAGCGCAAAAAGGTTGGGAAAAAAGTCCAGAAATTGTTTGACGCAAATAGTAAAAAGGGGCGGGCAGTTACAGCGTTCAGTTCACGTCGAAGAGAATCCACTGTTTTCTTAGCCGTTTTCTTCACACGTTTATGATTCCCACCGTCGTTATCATCGTCACTAGAATGAGAAAGCAGCATACTACTTATTTCAGAGGAACAGTAGCACATAGCTAGCACTGGGGATCCAAGGTGCGGTGGGACAATTACACACAACTTTGAAAGGGGATGAAAAAGCGGCAAGGCTAACAATCTACCAAGAGAGAGGGAGGCAAGACATGGTGGAGGTAGGATAAATTGGCGATAAAAACAAAGGATTTACCAATTTCGGCTAGCTAATGACCAGCAGGACCTACCTCGAAAGACCCAAGTCCGAATCTAGATCAATGTCGGCTTCACGGGCAGTGCGAAGAAACCACTCACGATCGGCGGCTTTCTTGGACGCGCCATGTTCAATCTCATCCATCTCGCGCATTAGGCGGACAATGGAGCGAAATTCGGCCACTTCTTTGGTGGTGGCAGTTGGCTTCAGTTCGGGCAAGTGTAGCGCATCACCATCTGAAATAGGTGAGATTAAGAGAGACTACCACCAGCAAAAGACAGCTTACAATAATCCACCCTAACTACACTGAGCAGAGGCAATTTCTCCCTACAGCAATCTGTATGGAAAAAAAGAAAGTGGATGGAAAAAGCAAAACGCTAAAGAAAACGAAGTATTTTATTGTCCTATACGGACCTAAGGCACAAACTGGTACACTAACTCAGAATAGACATCAAATGTTAGAAACCAGAGAGAAATGAAACAGACACAAAGGACATGCTACTAAGAGCTAAAATAAGTAGGCAACCTTCGGAAAGACGATGTAAATTGCGAGCCAGTTTGCGCCACCGTAGAACATCCCCCGGGGCTAGCATCACCACACTTCGTCCTGATCGATTAGCCCGTGCCGTTCGGCCACATCGATGGATGTAGATTTCGGTGGTGCGAGGCACATCAAAATGCACCACCCAGGCGACCTCACATGAGGCAAAATCGAGGCCTCGAGCTGCTACGTCTGTAGCCACTATCACGGCTGCATTACTAGCTAGAGGGCAGATTTGGAAGTCAAGATTAGAACTTAACGAGGGAGATAAGAAACAGCTGTGCTACTTTCAATACCTTGAAAACGTTCCAGAGAACGAAGCCTCTGTTTTTGTAGCATATCAGCATGTAGGACACAGAGATGAGGCGATATCTCACCACACTGACGCAAAACGCCAGCTAGTCTTCGAGCTCCTGATTTGCTGTTCAAAAAAATTAGAGCTCGGCCGCTAATGACTACTCGTGCGGCTAGTAGGAGCCAGACTAGAAGGACATCCTTGTCCTCCTGATTTGGACAAGAGAGACGATATTCAGAGAGTCCGGAGGGAAGACAAACGGTATTCTTGGGAGCTTCTGGAGCATTATCTGAGGCGCCTATTTTGCCAATCAGCTCCGGAGGTGCAGAAGAGGAAAGATCAACCACCTTGGCACGGGCTGATAGACCTAGCATATCGCGAAGGAAACCTGAAAAATAACGAGGAAGCTAATACCCATGGAAATAAGAGTAGGAGTAGATACTACTACTACTCACTCGGGAAATTTCAGACTTACCCAGTTTGGCATGGACGTCCATCTTTTTTCCAGTTGCAAATTTCTTTATATATTTATTCGAGCGTGTGCCAGGAATGAGAGCATTACTGTGGACAAATGTCAAAGTGGCTGAGAAGACAAAAGTTTGTCGCTTCAAATCTGCCGGTTTGTTTTTCAGAAATTGCAAAATTGATCCTAATTCCACAAAATGCTGTGATTCAACTAATCTATCGGCTTCGTCAAAAACCACCGTTGAAAGCGTTTGCGGCATGGAGACGAGAGTTTCATTTTCCTGAAGACATGGAGTTAACTACTGGGGGAATGTAAGTAGACTTACCTGCTGAATGAATTCCCACAAACGACCGGGAGTCGCAACAAGTATGTCTGGACGACGCTGCCGTAGAATGCGCTCCTGCTTTTGAACAGAGATTCCACCGACAATGGCTTCGATTGTGACTCCAGGTGGTGTCATATGTTTAGCCAGTGCTTGCAGATGTGTTGTCACCTAAAAAGTTAGGTAGAGATTTTTGCGTCCCAAGGCACGAAGGCGTGTTATCATGACGGTACCGCAGAAAATGCTACGTGGAAACTGTTTCCCAAAGGCAATATTTGTCGAACATACGCCGTGAAGAAGTCTAGTGCTAACACCGTCAACCAAAACAATTGACAACAGTAGTGATGGTGCAAGCAGCAGAGTATGGTAGTGAACGAAGCTTAGAGTAGGTGGATATCTTTCGATATGCTCACCTGAAGGGCTAATTCGCGAGTTGGAAGAATGACCAAGCCTAGAACGCCGCCGTCGGAAGGTATAGAGCCATTAAAAGACTCCTCTGAGTTCATAACAGCTGACCTCTTTGACAAATCGTGCACTTTAACAACATCCATGGTGTCTGGGTCGAGTTCTTCAATTAAAGCCAACTCCTCCATTACTTTACGACGCTTCATTTCACCTCGAGATGAGTAGGCATGCAATCCCGAGAGTGAAGCACTTCTCACGCGTTCTAGTGTTAAAGAAGAAATAGGGAGGTAAGCAACAGGGTAAAGAAGCTTCACTTAAATACAAAAAAGACTGAATAAACTAACTTTTTGCCTTTTTCGACAGTTTTGGAGAAACTTGCGTTTCTTGCGAACCGAGTGCAAGACTAGACTGAATCTAAAAGAACTACATGGATCTTGCGAAGTGACAAACCTTTGTAGCAAATCTAAGCTTTGCCTCCCGAACACGAACTAAAACAGGGACGCCAAAAGCTAAGGTCTTTCCACTCCCCTAAAAATTTAAAAAGAAAAAGTACAGAACACTGCAAACACAATAAAAGTGTTGTCTCAAGCATAGGAGAAAAGGTTATTTTACTCTGTCCAATACAACATATCAAAGCATTATTGGAAAGAAATCTAGATTTACGATTATTGGATCGCGACAATAGTCCAAAAAGATCACCACTATAAAAAGCTGGCGTTTTGGTTAAATGACTATAAATGTAAACAACCACCAAGAGGTTGGCAAAAGTAAACGATAAATACTGGTTGACACAACATGCAAGCAGTCCTTCATTCATAGATAAAGGAATAATAAAGAAGTTGTAGGGCATTTCTGACCTGATAATAAGTCCATAACAAGACAAAGTATCTTACCGTTGGAGCGGAGCCCAAAATATCTGCGCGATTACGGAGAGCGAGAGGAATAACTTGCCATTGAATTGGAGTTGGTTCCTTAAAATCCAATTCCTCGATTGCCTTCAGAATGTCTTCTGGTATAAGAAGCGATTTCCACATTTGCAAAATTCAAAAGAACACTAAAATCTATTTGAGCAGAAATTATTAAATTGCGACCAAAGAGAAAGCAACAATAAACAAGGTAGTAAAAGAGGGAATAGAGCATCAGTAAAGCAGGGACCACAACTGCAGAAAATATAACAAAATACCTCACAGAGCTACAGAACAAAGACGCAGTTCAACACACAAGCAGTAATTATCGAGCATCAAGGCTTGATACACCAGAGCAAAGAAAGAACAAAAAAAAAACAGCCGCCCACACCAAAATAACCACATGTGGTCGAACTGCGGCACTTCAAAGCCACTTCTGAAAATTAAGACAATTAAAATACGAAACTATCTACACTTGCTTACATTAAAAGGATCAAGACACAAAAAAATCTAAAATCAAAATTTGGCTATAAAGCCCAGATTAAAACCTGTGCTTTTCTAAAATGTGTTCACAAAGGCTGATCATACATGAGTCATGGATAGGCTTTCGTGTAAGTGGCGTTATTCATAAAAGCAAATGATAACAAGGACGCAATTTTTATTGCTGCAAAGTGTGCTCAAAAATAATGCCACAGCCAGTTTGTATCTTTATGGCGCACAGCAACTTGTTGTGATAATTTAAAATGAAAACGTAAGGTTAGTACTTAGCGATGAGTCTCCGGTACATTCGTCATTTCTCAAATGTATTGAAACGAAAATTGTACTTTTAGTCCATTTAAAGGATCACTGCATGTCTTGGCTACTGTACCCTCTCCAGATATTCTGGCTTCTTGGTCACGCAAGCAAACCCAGATCCTTCTCTATGTAGGATACATATTCTATCCAAGCGCTATATTTTTTTTTGTTTTTGGGCAAGGTTTGAGCATTGCGGAAAGTACACCAAGCCAGATGAAAAAACTGCCTTACTTCATTTACTGGGTTGTAAAAGTGGTAGAGCCATGCCAGTAGCCCAAGTCCTACAGTACCCTAAATGCACATAATCTGCCTCAAAATTGTGGCTTCTTCATCTTCAAGGAAGTGTTAGTGTGCTATACAGTATTCTATTAAAACTTGTATTGTTATTTTACATCAATTAACCAAATTCTAAATATCGCCATAATTTTAAGCCTTTTCGATATTCTTACTGTAAAGAATAGATAACGTTTTTGTTAATTCGCTTTATAGATTAAAAACCCAAATGCATTATTACGGCTCTGCCCTGCTGTGTACAATTAAATCAAATTAAGATAAACATCTAGGGCTAGTGTACACCCATGCTCTCTGACCCAAATACTGTGTTAGCTCTAAAATTTTACTGTAGATTTATCTTGACTTTGATGCACCATTAATTATTTTAATGTGACATTTAACGTTTTGATATCTTATTTATCTGGCGTCATTATCAAATTTTCCAGTCTGCCTGTGCGTGTTCCGTTATCATGGGAAAAAAGGGCAAAAAGAATCGTTTTAATCAAGTTCTCGATATTGATATCAGCTATTCCAGTAGTAGTGTAAGAGCATCCAGGTTATTTTGCTTCCCTCTCTCAATGAAACTTTGTACGAACTATGCAGCGCTTACATGTTTCTACATTTGTGTTTAGTGTTATTATATGAAACTGTCTGCTGCTGTTGTGTGATATCACTTTCGTTTTCAGGTGGCTTTTTTCTTCGTTTGTGCTGTGCTACCCCTGGGTTTCTTTTGATTTCTTTAGGTCCTTGATGGTGCCGCAACAATTCCATCTGATCTCCATCTTTCAAAGGAAAAGGTGACAGAGCTTCAGCGCATCAAAGCTCAGCTTCCATCCGCACCACAGGCTGTTCGACTCGAAGAAGACATCGCTCGTATCCCAGACACTGGCCCCTTTCGCCTCGTACTTGTTAATGTTGCCTTCTCCGCCACCCGCAGAGAAATTGAGGAGTAAGTAGTCTGAAAGACTATCCATCATCCTAGTGTTTCAGCTTATATGCCAACAGTGGATTTCTGTATTGCATTTGCCTTTAGGTTTTTCCTTCCCATACACCCTCTTTACATTCGCACCGTCGAGGAAGACGGTCAGTTTCGTGGTTACTGTTTTGTGGATTTTGCCTCTAAGGCGGATTTGGTTACCGCAATGGAGAAGAATGGTGCCTTTCTTCTTAACCGTCGTGTGACTATGCGTATTGCTGATCAGGTGAGTTTGACAGATTATCAGATCTATTCCCTTTTTGTGCATGTTCTAATCGCTGTCCTCGTATATTTTAGAACGACACTAGCAATAGACGCGGATATGGCAGCCGCGATGGCTTTAATTCTCGTCGATCCGATTACAGGAGGTAACTTTTTAATAATTAGACTATTTGAGCGTCACGCAAAAGGGAGGATGATTAACCTTGCCTTATCCATCTTAAAAATTTGTTTAGTCTACCCGCTGAGTTATCACCTGAACTATTTTTGCCAATCGCAACTATTAAGATCATATGCACTATCATAGTTGTGTGCATTTGAACCGCTTGCGGGGTGTTAATGAACGGGGCAACTGTCTTCAATTTGTGGCGACTTATTATTGGAAAACTTATCCGGTCATACATATCAATTCTTTTCTTGGATCTTTCATTTAGCTGAGCAGTATTTGAGATGAACTCTCTCTCGGCCATTCTAGATGTTCATAAATTAAAGCTTAGTCTCACTCGTTTACGGCATTAGTGTTGACTTCTGATTCCTTGTTTACCTTGACATCTTAGGTGAAGATTTGAGTAGGTGGATAACTCCATTATTGGAGCATGGGAGATTCGTAAAATTGGAGGCATGGTCGTCTTGGGATTGCAATGTGCGTGTGTAACTGGTGCAGAGGGTATATGGCTGATGTGCTTGGTCCAGTTTTTCAAGGGTTAATGTCAATGTCATTGGCTGTTTTAAGTCTTCTTTGTGTCGGTGGGCAGTTCGCCGCCTTGAAATTCTCGCAAATCATACTGCACTTGGTTTGTGTGATACCAGAAGCCGTGTTAGCGGTGTTTTCAACACGTTCACCACTAAACTATCGGTCCGCGTAGCCTCTACATTGGCCTGTTCTAAAGTAACACAGGCTTTAATTAGTTTTCACGTGAATCAATTTGTTTCTGAACTATTAGAAAAGCCCATCAGTTCGGGAGTATTTAACGCTTGTTTTGTTCAGTGTTGTCACTTATCGTTAGACCCACGAAGAGTACGCTTAACGCACATGACGTAAAAGTCAACTAATTAGGCGTCACGTGGTTGAAGGTGATAATTAAGGTGCTAGTGGAACCCGTCTGATCCTACTAAACTCTCTCAGCCGCGGCTTTGATGCGGCCGGTGAGGGTGGCGCCGACCCCTCGGGTTGGACTCGTCGGGCGGTGCGTCCTCCTCCTCCTCCAGTGGCTGTGGCAGGACCGCTCCCCGAACGTCCCATCATTCGTCTCCAACCGCGCACGAAACCTCTCAATGGAAATGCGGACGAGGTCGCCACGTCTGCTCGTCACGCCGCTATCTTTGGTGCCGCCAAACCGGTCGATACTGCAACGATGGAGCGGCAAATCGAGGAGGTAGGGTCGTTAATTCGCTTCATAGCTGTGCCTACTCTTTGCTTTAACGTCTCATGTGACATCTCTGTAAAGTGGGCTTCCTTTTTGTCGAGAGGTCTCCTTGCATATACTTTCACTGCCCCATGTTTAGCATTTGGCTTATACGTATTGTAAAAACGACTAGAACGGCGATAGATAACGCCACTCTAGCATCCAGGTAAAACATTCTTCTAACGTTCGTTTAAGTTGGTTTCCAGTTCTTTTTTTACTTATTATTAGTAAGTAGAGCGTTACACTATCAAATGACCCAGTTGCATCCTGTCATTACCATTTATGCCTACATGTTACTACCCCCAGCTACATTGAGTCATCTCAGTGGGTTTGTGCATTTCCTGTCTTTTACCTAGAAAATGGCAAAGACCTCTTTCCAAACCGAAAAACCACAAACAACAGTGAAAGAATCCGATCCCCCTGCCACCGTAAGTGCTATTTCATCTGCTCACCTTCCCTAGGGAAAACAAATTTTTTTTTGCCTCGATTTCTTCAGCTAATTTTCTTGTCGCGTTCGTTCTATTTATTCCAATGTTCTCAGCCCAAATTCTTGGGTGATATTGACGCATTTACAAAACTTTTGCACCTCTTAGGTACAGCAAGAGGCACGAACGGAAGAAAAACCACGACAGCAACAGCCACCTCGTCAAAATGCATGGGCAAAGCCGTTGGTGACGACGCGGAACTAGAGGCGCTTCTTCAACACCATCCAGCTAGTTGCCTTAACTGCCATTCACTGGGTCACTTATTTCGTCCCCTCTCATCATCCACCTCTCGGCTATCCCATCTTCTTTCAGCTGCTAGTTCGTCTGTCAGTATCCACCTGTTCCCGCCAACATTAATCTCCACCTCTCTCGGGTCTATCCGTGTGTGTGTATAGAGATGTTTCTGTACTGGGAAACAGAATCCCCTTTTGATGGTGGAAGTAATTGTTGTTTTCTACCTAGAAGGGTGAGGAGAGCCTGGGGATCAAGCGTCCCCTTGGCGCTGCTTCGCGTAGTACGCGTGGCGGGAGTAGCAGATGGTCAATGCGGACTTTCAGCGAAGTGGGGCCACTGGATGCCGTGGTGCCTAGGCCTGTGATCTGGCTATCACTCAGTGTGTTTGTGCGGACCTGTTCGGGGGATATTAGCTAGAAATTAAATTTGAGCTGGCCACAGCACGTCCACGTTGGGAACATTGTAGTTTGATTATTACGAAGCCTTTCACTGCATAAAAAAGCAAAAGATCACATCCTTTTAGTGAAGTGGAACGATGTGTGCGCCTGTATAGTGTTTCGATGGTTTAATCAGCTATCCAGATTGTACTTCCAACAGGAGGCACAAGCGAAAGTCCACCCAAATGTCAATAATTTTTGCTTTGCCTTGCTAATGCTGCCTCATGTAGGCTTAAGTTAAATAAGTGTGATGTAGGTAATACTTAATTTCGTACAACAACAAGGCTTGTTTTTTTTACAGCTTATTACTTTGTGGGAAGTACAGTTTTCGGAGCGATATAGTGTGAGAATATGTAGACTTACTACAAAAAGTCAAAATATCCTGTGATACACAGAAGTAACATGGCTGCTTGCAGAGACAGAAGCGCTACAACTTTCTATGAATTTAACGTCCAATCTTATAAAAATCTGCTGATGAATATTGTTAGAAGTCTAAACACCAAGTTACTTATGTTCCACAAGTGCGAATCAAAATTTGATATTTTAGTGAATGTGTGGTGTCTTATGACATTGCTTAACAACAAAAATGTGGCCAATTTGGTATACCGCCTTTGTGTTTATATCAGTGGGTTTGTTGTCTTGCTGTGAATGTGGTATTTCAAATGCAGTGCAGCCCTGGAGGAGTTTGCAGTTGAGTGGGGTTGTCTAGTTTTCGGTTAAATTCTGCTTGCCTGTACTTGGATACAACATATTCATTTTTGACTAAGTAAATATTATACTTTGGGACATTACTCCATTATTACAGAAAATTACTGCTAAATATGAGCTTTTAAAGGAATAGAGATTATTAATATTTGGATTTTGTAAAACAGATCTAGAGACGCGCCCTACCTAACAGTCGCTTCTTGCGACCACATTTTCTTGTATTTATTTTTATTCATCTAATCTACTTGCGAACCGTTTTTGCTGCATGTAGCGTCAATTCTTATCCCCGTTTTCTTACCCAATTTCGGCTGTTTTTTATTTGCAGGTTTACTATGATAGGTCACCGCTTAACTGAAGCGATGATTTTAAGGCGGGCTCAAAAAGAGAATCTGGAACATGTTAAGCGAGTCAACCTCTGGTATGCTTCAACCAAATATTACGTTTTTATTTAGGGGCTTACGCATTTGTGACGCCTCCCTTCTCCAAAATGTACCAACGCTTGAAGTCGTTTCATTGAGGTTGCTTTCATCATTGACCTTTTTTCTTATTTTAAACTACTCTTTCTCTCTCTGTAGTTCCAACAATATTTCAAGCCTTGAAGCCTTTTCCTTTTGCGTGAATCTAAAGGAGCTCTATCTTCGCAACAATGCAATTTTCGACCTCAATGAAGTTCGCCATCTTAGCAGTTTGGCTTTTCTGCACACTTTGTTTCTACTTGGCAATCCTTGCTGCTATCCTCCAAGTAGAAAATTGATTACTTGATTTTGTGCTATCCTTAAAACCTAGACATGGAGAGGATTGATATGTCGACGGAGACATCTGAACATTATCGGCCCACGGTGATAAAACATGTGCCATCTTTGGAGCGTCTTGATTTGAAATGTAAGCAAGTATTGAGGTTCCTTATTGTGTCATTCTTGAGCCAATACAAAAACCTTTTTGCAAAGCCTTAATATTTTTTCTATTTAGAGAAAGTGGATTAAGCATTTTTTTCCAATTCTGCAGTCAAGGTGTTTTTAGAAGTAGCATGGCCATCATTGGCTCCCAGCCAGCCATTTCCCGGTTGCGAGAGATGTATTCGTGTTGAAAAATTGTAGGACCTCACCTTGGTAACCTTCTCAACCCAGGATTTTGCACATTTGATTACCACTGACAGGATATAGACTGGTGCCTTGATTTTTTATGATCCTGTAGGAAAGAAAAGAGGAGACATGGCAATTTTTTCCTTAAAAAAGCACCTTTACAATGTTATATCTTCCATTACGAGACTGAAGCTTACTTTGAACCCAGCTTTAAATAGCACTTTAATTTGGAGGGCATGTGCTTTAGCTCTAGTTACCTTTTTCTGTTCTTCATGATCTGCCAAGTCTACTTTCCCAGTGTTGACTACTACTTGAAGAAATATTATCAGTGGAAATAGGAGAGTGCAAGAACTCTTTTTCTCTCTCTCCTTTACATGACAAACAGTGAGAGGTGTAGTGTCTCTTCTGAGATGGCTTCTCGAATCGTTACCATTTGTCTCAAAACTGAGTTATCATTGAAGATGGAATGCAGCATTACAGACGGACCTAAGGCCCTGAAACTGCCTTGGATTGAGAGGAGGGTGGTTTTTCATGACACTGTCCTATAAACTGAAAGAGTTGATTTATTTGCCGAGCTATTTTAAAATCAACTAATCTTCTACTGAATGGATTAATCAAAGAGTAGCTGTCAAGAAAATGAAGGTGCGAGACCGGAAGGATCGTTATTTTCTTTCTTGCATTTTAGTGGTTTCAGAAGACGAGAAGTCGGCAGCTAGACATTCAACTTTGAAAACTCTTCCCATTGGCAATAATGTGGATGATGGTGATGATGAGGAGGAAGGAACGGAGAAAGAGAACTGTGTAACAGGAAATGATTTGCCATTGGAAGCAAATTTACAAAATGTACGTCCTTTCCTTTTTTACTTACCTGGTCCCAAATGTCCCCTCTTAGTTTTTATAAAATAAGACGTAGAATAGTAAAGCATTTGTGACTTGTGACTGGTTAAAAGGGTACAAATAAGAAAACTTATTTCTTATCTAGGAGAGACTTGTCTCTGGTGACGGCCCTGATGTCACTTTCAAGGAGGATATCTGTCCAGACACGGCTGTTCCGATGTTGTAAGTTTTTTGGGAATCCTTATGCTTGCTTTTTAAGGAAACAAAGACAAACTATACTTCTCTGTTTTATTTAAGAATCCATTTACTTTAACCGATTTTCATCTGCATAAAAGGGAGGCCTATTTCGCTAAAAATGTCAAAAGACGTTAATAAAACTTTCAAGTCGTTTTTAACACATCCGTAACCGACGATCTGCTCCCTAATTTTCCACGTCACATATATGCAAAAAAGCGCCTTGTCACTTTCTAAGCAAACAGATGGCATAAGTCGGCGGATGGGGTATTCGTTGGTTCACCCTCTAACCCCAGTACTTCGATAGGGAGCTCGTCAATCGCCCTAGATATCAGCAATTTTGACCGTGCTGATGGTAGCCCTCTCAGTTGCGAGTTGGACGGTTCGGTGCCTCAGTACTGATCCTTTACTCTTGGATCGTCCAAGTTGAAACATGCCAATAAATCTCTCGTTCCAGGGACTTAACAATCGCCTCTATCCTCCCGATGTATACCGGCACATAACGTCATCTTACAAGTTTATCATTTCTGACCTTACTGGTTGATGGTGATGATGTGACCTTTCTGGTAGAGATCAACAGCTCTTGACTGTCAGTTGATAATATGGTCGAGGGATCATCCAGTCAATGGGTCTCAGTGATTTACAGGTACTTCGATGAGAAGAGGATGTGGTTGCCTCTCCTTGTAGGTAACAACACGTCCGTAGGGTTCTTTGGGTGCATTCCACTCCCTCAATCGGCTTGCATCATGGGCTGTGTTGGCCACACCTTGCTACTGAATTCAATAAGTAGGCTAAGCAAATCCCGTTCTCTCTTAGGGGTGAAACTCCGCACCTCTCAGGCACCGTTGAGAATGTGGCGTCCATTCGTCAGACAATTTCGCACCTCTCGTTAGTAACTAAACAAGTGAGTTACTTTTTGTTCCTTTGATAACTAGGGAAAATGGTTTTCCTGCTTTTTCAAGCAACTTAAAATTAGGCCAAATTGTGGGAAAGCGTGTACGAATTTTGGTGATTCACTAAAAGTAGCGGAACGCTTTTGCTTCTTTTTGCGCCAAATTTTATTTCCTCTTTACCTTAAAGCCCCCGCCTCCTCGTGTTTCAAAACAAACCCGAGGAAAAATACAACTTCTTGACCTAGTTCTAAACTCATGCTCGAATGAAATGGAAGTCAGATCAAGCCGCTTTCATCGGACCTCTTCTTTTAAAAAAACAGTTAACCGTTTTGAGGGCATAGCATTTATTTTTTTTCAACGGTCGCCTTTCAGGGTAATTGGCCTAGCAAAAAAGAACAGATAATGGTGTATGCGTGTGCGTACTCATCCGCTGCTTGGGAAAAGAAAGTCGGGCTGATCTTGTTCACTTTGAGTTGGCAAGAAGAAGAGATAAAGCTTAGCAGACTCCCCTACACAAGTAACTAAAGGGGTGAATCATTTTATTTCCAGCGCGCGGGTTTTAAGTGCCGCTCCAAACACGGCGCCTATCCCGGCTTGTTTTCAGTTGCCCTTCTGCTCACTTTCAAATCGCTCTCTTAGTTCTTCGTCCGCCTCGCAGTTGCTCTTTCCCCCATAAAACTTTACAAATAACGCGTGTTTTTTAAGTGATCGAGCGAGTATGGATGTCATGTGACGGTTAATGACACCAATTGGAGTGTGTTTATGTGCTTACCTCTCCCTCTTGGGCGGGTGATTGAGGAGTGAAATTGCATTTTTGCATGTAGGGGGAAACTTGCGTATCCAGGATGACCTCAACCAATGAAATGCATCCATCGGTGCCTACGTTGTCCTAATTATCCGCCCACCTACTCAAAGCGACGCCTGATCAAAGGGATGCCTTTGATTGGTTCGGTGTAAAGTGAAATCACCAAAATTTTTCCCACTATTTTGAGCAAAAGGTTAAATTTAACGCAACAAAACTCCGGATTAAATGGGGAAGGGCATAAATTGCAATTACTGCAAGTCGGCCGTTCTGAACAGTCGAACATAAACATATCTAACTTTGAAGCAGCAGTAAAATGCACAAAACAGATAAAAAGGGCATAAAGTTAGGTTATTAAAATGGTGGGATGTTTTTTTCGCTCTTCAGGCGTTGACAGAAATCCTACACCTTCTGCCTCGGCTAAATGACGATGCTCTCGCCCTCCTGGCCAGTGAGATTGCGGGTAGGCGACGCCACCACGGGGAGCTGGTGTCGCCTTCCCCGTTAGGTCGTGTCACCCCGACGGCTTCCCCTTAGGCCTGTTCTCTACCCCTCTTTTTTATTACAGTCTTTTGTTGTTCTGATTAGATTCCGTTGATTGAGTTGTTGTCTTGAGTAAAATGCAGATAATAATTTGCGTCCGATTTTGGGAGGAGAACGAAGGAAATTTGTTTATTTTTCTACTCATTTCGTTCTCATAACAGGCACTAAGTGCTCAAATCAGATAAGAAAATTGCTCAGCTTCAGCCTACCTTCTTTACTGACAACTAATTCAGCCCCCATGTCTATTTTCTACTTTATAATCTGTTATAACTTGGGAATGCTCAAGCCTACTCATAGTCTGGACTGCTTGCTTCAGAGTTACTTTCTTTCTTCTTTTGCGTCTCTTCCTCCGTGTTCGAGTTCCTTCACTTCGTCCTCGCCACTCTTCCACATCGGCGATCCAAATCGCATCCACAGTTGTCGCTAATCTTGCAGGACACCCGTAACCTCCCAAAACAGCATCCCTGTTTCGATAGCCTCGAAGTTTCCACAATTTTTTTTTCTCCCCAACTTTCTAGAAACAGAAATTTCGTACACCGCGCTTCTGCCACTTGCCCCTTAATTGGTCAATACGGCTTAGAGGCAACCTTGAATAAACAAATATCCAGATTAAGGTCAAGGTCAATCAAGTGGCCGTAAATAGTCAGGAATGGGGCCACTCCCACGTGCTTAATAGCCAATTGCCAGTACCATACAAACATGTTGAACCGATTAGCTTTCTTTAAGAAAACACGAGAAAATATTTCAGCATTACATTACCCTTTCAGACACGGCAAACTAGCTGAGTGTAAATTCCACCTTTTGTACACTGGGCGAAATCATACCTTACATGTAGCATTTTTCCCCCCCACCACCACCCATCCCTGACTCCTCCAACCATCTAGTCCGCCCCGTACATGATCATGTATTTGTCTAGAGTTCGGGAAAAGGCGATCACTTGTAACCGCTAGGAGAAATAGGGGGAAAGCAGCGAGGACAAAGCAGCATTTCCTCACCAAGCCTTTTCACGGGTCAGTTTTGCGGTGGCATGGAATAGGAGGTCATTCACCTGATTACCAATAGGAATGGAGGCCTCTCTCAATCCGATTGGCTAGATGCAGATGCTGTCTTGAGGAGTTATTGCCTTACTTTCTAGGTATGCCCACTTGTGGACTTGGTTAACCTTCAGAAAGAAGGCTATGGTTTAATAATCCCCTTAGTAGTCCACTACGCACAAAGATGAGGCTGTAGGTGCCTCCAAAATTGGCCAATCCTCGCATAAAAAACATTGTGATAACCTTTGAAACCTGTTGTCAACCATTGTTAGGGTATAAAGATGCGATCAATTCACTTGACAGCTTTCGCGACTTTTCCCATCATTTCCCTGCAAGACAGTTGTTTCATCATCGCATTAATTACTACTAAAAAGGTATTCCTTGCGGGTCATTATTGACTCCTTTTTCCCTTTTTCTGGCGATGAGAGTCCCTCCCCCGTGGTGTTATACATCTATCCACGAGTGATTCACCACTAGACCGCTTCTGGAGGTGACGTTATGCTGATTCACCCCCTACGAATGGCATTTAACGGGCATTGTGACGAGAAGCCTCTTTCTCTAATGGATCGTGTCGAGTGCGCAAGCCGAGTAAAAAGGAGGCGAAGACTCTAGCACAGACGCGTAGGATTGCCGACAAATATGCACCGAGTAGGCTAGAAGTGAGACGCATGCGTACGTGACTGCTGCGGCCACGGAACGGCTTTCACTCTCGCGGAGTTATGATGAGTTGATTGACCCTAACCCCATACAGCCTCCTTGTGCATTCGACTGGCCAATCAGAGGACCCGGGCAAGAGCGCGAGCTCTGGGACGTTCCAAAATGGTTTTTAAAAGGGATGAACTTTCCAGTGAATTAAGATAGGAATATATGGTGGGCCTACAGACACGCCCAGCATAAAACCGGGTTTGAAGAAAACCTCAGAGATAGCTTGACACGCTTTTCTGCCTCCTGACGTAGGCATACCCACAAACGCAGGCATTTCACAAGTTCCTACAAGGCAAAACAAGCGACTGTAGCGCGTTACACCCAAAATAGCGCGGAGATTTTTTGGTGGCCTCAGGCGATGAAAGGCGAGTGTTGTCGGAATTCCATTCGTTAGGCGGATAAAGCCTCACAGCATCGATGGCAACCCGAAAGTGAGAGATGGGCAGCCCGGCGCAAGACTACCGCTGGATGCAAAGGCATTGCCACTCAGATCATTTAAACCTCAGCGAAGTAGTCACCAGGATGATGACAAGGAGCTCCGACCTTTCTTTAGGTCCTTCAGTCCAACGTCGACTGCAACAACTCAAGCGCTACAGGCACCATAAAGCCTGCTTACGAGTAAATTGCCTAACCGCCTCCACCAACACCTTAAAAACCACCTTTTCAGCAGTCAATTTGTTGTCTTCACTCCATCTAGACGTTGCACACAACAAAGTATAACATAGTTTTATACAAAAAAGAGAAAAGGAAAAGGTTAAAGCAGCAAATAAAAGGGGCCGCAAAGGGTGGATGAATGAGGCGACACATTAATTTCGGTTGGGACAGGCGGTGTGAGGAATCTTTGAATCTGGCAGATCCCGCTTCTTCTTTTTCTTCATATCCAATGCCCCCTCACACGGTGTCACCACAATACCCGGTTTGTCTTGCTCGGGTGGATGCAGTTCATGCGCTTTGCCTAAAAAATTAAGACGGCAAAAGACAAGGGGAAGTGTCACAGTCAAGAAGGAGATGTCATGCCATGAGGAATGTTATTTTATGGACGCACTGGTCGGTATCTTTATGTCGCGTTGTCAAATAAAATGAGCTTTAAAGAGACACCTTTCAAAATGGTATAATCAATAAGGAAATCGACTGGGAGAGAGAGGGATAGGCAGGTCAAACTGTCACCAACATTTAAAGTCGGAAAATCGATAAGTTCTTCTTTTCCAATCAAAAAAGGGAAAAGCGGGATGTAGCTCAGATAAGGGAGACTTCATTTAACATAAAATAGGTAGTAAATGGAAAAGGCAAGCCTGCCCTCAACCTGAGGGTAAGTGACAGGCAATTTCTTTGCGTGCTTCCTGCTAGAGGAGAGGAAATTGCTAGATCAGATAAATCCCGAGAATATGGGTCAGGAGATTTGAGTTTGTCCATTTTTCTCCCTGGAAAAGGTACTGCGTGTTGACATAAATTCAATGATTAGGCTTTAACGAGAAATGACAAAAAAATTGACATCTTATCATTCATTACACGTAAAAAATGCATTTTAGGTATACAATCAACTGACAGGTCTGCCTTTTTAACAAAAAAGTGAAAAAAACGTAGACTTGAAAGTTTGCACCTCCCAAGAAAAACCTACATTCACATCCCTCTACTGGAAGCTGCATGGTCAGATAACAGTGGCAACACACTTCCAACGCCCGGCAATGAAAAGAAGATAGGAAAGGTTAAAAAAAAGACATTTCACTTTCTGCGACACAAGGGCAGAGTGAAACACCTGCAGCTTCAGATTAAATCACTGTTGAGGGAAGGGAAAGCAATTTTCCCTAAAAAGGACAGTTTCTTCCTCAATCGCACCTTTAACTTGGTTCATCTCAATTAACACATGCAGAAAAATAAATGAGTAGAAGATTTTTCAAGAAGCAAAGGGTGGTTGACAAATCAGTTGCTTAAACCATCAACCGGCCCGCCACTTTCACCTCCACTGACGGCTACCAAGGTGACTATTTCTCGACCCATCCCAATCAGAATACTGGTTTAATAGGCACCATACACGAACAAGAAATTCGGAACTAGCAGATAAAAAAACGCGGGTCCATAAACAAAGCATTCCAAGGCTGCAGGAGTAGATAAGAAGCAAATTTTCCGTCTATGTTTTAAGGGAAAATAAACAGAGCCTCCACTTGTGGCTTCTACTACAAAACCAGTGTCACATATAGGTGACAGGAATTACCAATCTGAGGAGAAATAACGTCTTCTCAAATTATTGACGAGCATGGCCTCAACTTGAGCATATCCCTATTTAGCTGCAGTGATTGAGTTTTTTGGTGAGATCGTAGCAGCGAATGTAAGATATCTAGGCAAGCTATTAATTAGTGACCTCTTTAGGGTGAATAATGGGGAGAAGCAAAAAACGCGAAAAAAAATCAGCACTTAACGAAAAAGTCCCGCTGCCAAATTCTCAAGCACGGGAAAAATCCAAAGAATCGAGCCCAAAGCTTCCAAGTGGACGCAAGTGGGGAATAATAACCGTTTTCGGTCGAACAAAGGTTACCTTGTGAAACACAGGCGTTAAACTTTTCCTTCACCATAGTTGAGCTATAAAAGAACAATTGACGATTAACTTGCAGCATGGTGAGAAGGAAGGTTTAGCTAAGCACCTTAAAAAATATTTTAAAGCAATTTTTCCAAATCCAGGCAAAAGGAAGAAAAAAAAGTTAAAAAACGCTCCTTACTGAAAAGAGCACACTCAGGACAGTTAATTTTAGACAAAATGGGAAAAGCGAGAAAGCGGAGGAGAGATTTGCTAACGAAGCTAGAAGCACTTCCAAATTCTTCCCTTTAGCATCTTTTAATCAGTTGAAGCAGTTTAAAATTGCCAAAAGAATTGTAAATGCAGAAGACATAGAACAAGACTGAAAAAAAACCACTTGTTTTGGATGCGAGAAAATGTATTAAGGAGTACATTTGAGAAAGAACAGCCACCCAAATATAAGCCTAAAATAGGGAATTTTAAAGCAGTACCAGAACCTAAGCGATCACTCAAATCAGACATCAAGAACCTCTTGGTTTAATTTACACTAGTAAACCAGGCAGTCAAATCATACTTGAGAAAACTCTGCATGGTGGTTAAAGCAGCATTGAGAGAACGCACTTTAGGTTTACATAGAGAAGTCCAGTAACTCACCAGGTTCAAGTGCAGCAAGAGCATGGAGAAGATCATAATTAATGAGAGGTTCCGCCTCGGTTCTAGGTTCCCAACCCACAGGCGGAGATGCCGGAGGTGAAATAAGAAAGAGATGCTCGGGTTTCGGTAGCGCCAGATGCTCAAAGGTGTCCATATCGTCCAGCACCTCATCATCACCACCGTCGTCTCCATCTTCGTCAGTAAGATGATCGTCATCAAATGAGGTGCTTTTTGCGGCTGGACGGGCCTGCTGACGCTGACGTTTACGATACTCTTCCCTGTCGTCAGCAAAGTAGCAACGAATCCCCACATTCTCGGATTCCGTGGAAGACTCATTCTCATTCGCATTGGAAGTGCCAACAGTAGATGTTTGAAGTCGCCAGCCCTGAGTTTCAAGGCGAGCCATCACAGCGGCCTCTGGGGTGGACATTGTTACCTGGAAGCCAAGGAATAAGCAAAAAGAAAATACAAATAACCCTAGAAGGTATTGAGAAACAGACAAAATAGCAAAGCTCACCATGACGCGATGAAAACTAGGAAGATAGATAAATTCACAAGTGTCATCATAGGCCCGGAAAACCTGTTCAAAAATGTTCTAAAACCAATGTAATGAGGGCCGATTAAACCCACCTTAGATTCAATATCGGTAAACACATCAATAGGAACTTTGGTCACAATAAGGCGGCATGAAGCGTATTTGGTAGACTTGGGAGAACCGATTGTCTCTCCCATAATGAATGACTAAATGCCGAACATCAACTGTCTACTTAGGAAAAATGTTCAGCGGCAAAATGCGAGCACATATACAAAGTAGGCGGGTAATCGCACAATTGGTAAAACAAATATATGCTAAATAGTTTAAACTTATTACGAAAGGCTTGTTTTAAAATTGTATTTGCTTTAATTTTTAAGAAAGCTTTAACGCTTAAGGAAATTAACGGCAAGCGGATTATTAAATATTCGGTCAATTTCATACCTTTCGGAGCAAATTTATCCCAGGCTACATATGATGACAAAAGGCTAGGCTTGGTACACACTGTTAGTGACACTTAAAGAACACTAACAATGAAAATGCACAAACGGGGACCCCCATCGTTAGCCCTCCCCTCCCGCCTACACACAAAACCCCAATGTCGACCGATTGCACCGACCCCAGCTGGGGCGACCCCGGAAGCCCAGCGGCGGCGATCCAAACAACAAGCCCACACCCTCAGCCACTAAAACAACTCAGCCCGCGGGGAGTTACAGGCGCACTAGCCCGAAGTCGTACAGATCACTGCACGCGCGTACATTTACAGAAGCACAGGAGAGAGCATTTGCTGAGTTAAATTACTCAAAAATATCGTCGGTCTCATCCACTTCGTGCAGAACTGTCCGCAAACTCTTCCGCCTATTAGTGCGCTTCTTCGCCTCTACTCTTTCCATGTACTTTGTTCTCTTCTCCATCCTCAATGCCTGACGAATCTTTAGAGAATACAATGTTATACAGATAAGGAAAACTCATCCGGACATGAACGAGAAGAGAAGCTCACCTTATTTGGCGAGATATACTTGGGATTTTCCCAGATAACTGCACCTCTGAAGCTTCCCAAGAAGATCTTCATTGGGAAAAGTGAGAAACGAGGTCCTAGAACACCAGAGATTTCAACGGTAAACAACGCGAAACATCAAATTACAATACAGTGAATGGCAAAAAATACTGTACCTATCTCCGAGAGGGCTCCGCTTTCTTCAATAATCTGATAAACACGGAACCAAATTCTCCCAGCAAACCAGATGACCGAGATAACTTTGTCTGTGTAGGGTTGCATTTTGGGATGAAAATTAGGTGTCCCAAAGGACTGAATAAACACCTCCTTGAGAAGTTGCAGATGTGGCATCGTGGAATCGTCGAAACTGGGATCAAAAGAAAGAATTGGACGGCTATATCGAAGTGCGTTACCAGTCATTTTGAGCTCCGCGGTGGTACGCATGTTCTCCACCAAGAACTTTGCTGATGGCCCGCTTGGAACACAGCTCAACCACATGTACAAATCGTGCTTCTTCCGACCTTCGAAAAACACAACCTAAACGAGGCGATGCAGAACATAATCTTAGAAACCATGCATTTTTTGGTACGGTTCTAGACGAACACATTATGTACCTTCGTCGCATTTCGAATTTCTGCAATTTCGTTGACCAATGGAATGTCTTTCTTGGTGTCCATTTTCGTGTCCGACTTGGAATGGGGCATCATGTGGATAAGGTCTTTCATGAGATGGCGGCCCAGGGCGGAGACTCCGCGCGAGCACACAAACAACGTTCGTTCACGGTTTTTCCATTGGACCCGTTTAGCTGGCTTGGCATCAGATCTCCGCTTAGAAGGCAATAGTTTGGCTATTCAAAGTGGTGTAATTTGTGCGAACTTATGACATACGCCTTTTTGATTGCTGCAATTTTTGGGTTTTCGAAATATTCTCGGGAGCTAAAGGAGATCACCTAACCACGGACACAAGCATACCTGCACGCTTAGGCATGTTGGCTACAAACCAATGAGGAATACAGGTTTCAAGGTCATACACTAGAGGTAAGTCGACACCATCTAAACGAACATGGCATATTTATACGTTGTCATTAAAAGTGTTATCTTATTAAGGGCTACTTTTTATTTTACAACTTTTAATTCGATCCAAGTCATCGACGTAGCCAAAAATTACAGAAATAATTGTTACCTTTTTCATGGGATATCCTGTGGTAGCTTGAGCCTTCTTTAAAGTCAAAATTATCTCTAATAGCATAAAAGAGCGAATGCGATTGATGTGTAGACTAGACACGACGCTGATTGGATGAGCTGGGGACCATGCCTAAGAAAGGAAGCACAATTTGTGTGGATTGAAGTGCCCACGCGCGAAATCACGCGCTTGAGTGAACTCTCAAGTCATTAGGGTTCTTTTCGCATCAACTTTGCTGAGCTTTTGTTTGCCTTTTACACTAGCCGTCACAAGAGTCAGTGCCCAAAAACCACACACAGCCCTTTAAAGGCACGCACTGAATCTTCCAACAGATGGGAAAACTTATGATCCCCTTACTAATGCATTTAGCAGACCTTTGGGCGTTTGACACTTCTGTTTGCTTGTGAACTGTATTGGGGAGTTAGGATCTCACAAAGCCATGCAACTAGAGCATCTGTGTACCGAAACCTAATCATCTGGTGTGGACCTTGTTTTTGGTATCCATCTTGGAGAACACAGAACTGGGTCAGTTGTCAGCTCGAACCTCATTTTTGACCCTTCAACTAGGAGTCTTTGCGGCGGATGCCCTCTCCCTGCCACACTTGGTAATCAGCCCCAGGAGTGCTGACCCCCTATCCTTTAAGGTCGGGTCCGCCTGTAACCACCACCAACGTGGCGTCCAAAGTGATTCCTGAGCCCGCACTACAGCACGGAAGTGAAACTTGAGGGGGCTGTAGTGCCAACACCATCGAACGCTGTCACCTTAAAGCCCCTGAAGACTTTAAATGGCACGAGGGATACCCAACACCTCCCAGGTAAACAACACGTGCCCCTACTAACGTACCATTATCTTAATCCCCAGCACGAAAGTCAAGACACAAACCCTGGAAGTGGGACTATCTTTAAATAATCTCATAAAGCAGAATAGACGTACTGAAAGACAGGCAGACGGACAAATCATCAGTCAAACAAAGCCAAGAAGCAGTCAGATATCAGACAAAGAAAACTACAAAAAAGACAAAGAAGAAGAGGAGAACACCAAACACCTTAAACATAAGCCAACGATTGGACGAAACGGAACGTAAATAACGGAGCAACTCTGCATGTCCCGATTCCACCGCAGCCAACGATTCCTCCACATTCGCATCGATGCGTTCTACCCTCTCCTCCTGTTCGTGTACCTACAAGGTGGATAGATGTGCTCCCGTAGGCGCCTTTCATTCCCTGAGAAAAGAGGAGGGGATTTAAGAAGCCAGACACTTACCATTGTTGCGAGTTGTTGGAAGATCTCACCCAACTCTACGATGGTGTGTTCAATGGTACGAACGGTATCGTGGCGTGCTGCCAGATAGGCATCGGTCTGATCGCGATAGAGAGTCATCTGCTGCTGTTGACTGGGATCTGCTAAAAGGGAACTGCTGCTAACACCAACGCCAATGGCTTGACGGGCTCGTTGCTCATCCTGTGGAAAAGAGTGACTCAATCAGTTTACGTCGCTCCCAAGGCATTCAAACCAATTAAAATTCAGTCATATCTGGGGACTTCCAAACCTGCAGAGAGCAGTCGATCTCTGATGGAATATTCATGGGAGTGGAAAATTAACTTGTGAGTGTCTACCTTTTGTTGCTCAATTAGTGCTATGGGGTAAACAATAGATGGAATTAGATCCATGAAAAATTCGTCGAGGTGAGGGTTCGGCCAGCCAGTTGGTTGATAGTTTCAATGAGGAGCTTTACTGTTAATCTTGAAAGTGAACCAGCCTCATGTCACACAGGAAACCATTCGACCGAGAAAATTGTTCGGAAGTTAGCCTGAGTGTTCCCTTCGACTCGTTGGTCTCGATCACACAACCCGCATGATTTTGGGGAGTGAACATTCAAAGGCAATCATGAACACGTTCCTCCTCTAGCTCTCCCGATTCCAACCACTGTCGCAGACCACTGCGCCTGGAAGGCCGCCGAGGGCGCACTTAATAAGCAAACTCGCAGTGTAAAGGAACTCTCGAAAACGTGGCTCAAGCATGCAGGCAAGGCAAACACGCCTACAATAACTTCTACAAGCATACTAATGTCGCCGTTCGTATTCAAAGTGGCAAAACAATTGCCGCACATACACATCATGCGATTGACGCTGTGAGTAATAAGAGAGGAGTTAATCCCACCAACATCTGCTGGTCAACGAAGCAAGCGAGTAAAAACGACAAAAAGCCATGCCGATTTGTTTACACAAAAGGGTGACACATTGTTTGACAATTACATGAGATAAATCACGTCATGTGAGATGCAACCACAAAGCTGAAAAAGGCGAACATTTTGTCCACAGAAAACATCTAAAGGTCTTTCAAATGGGAGCAGAAAAGGAAAAAATCCACCTCATCGGAATTTAAATAGAGTCGCAGCGCTTTGACAAAGTAGCTGAGAGAAGTGAGGTGGATTTGGACACAAACGTAAACTATCTGCCCCTGAAGGAAAGGCCTTCTCTTACTCTATCGACTGCAAGTATTCAAAGATGAGGGCTCATTATGTTCTGTATTATTGGAAAGAGAAATAAAGGTGGATTAGAACTAGAAATAGCCGGAAAAAGGCAGCCCAACTGGAAAAGAACAATGTATCGGCTATTATAGGGTGAGGGGGAAGAAAACCATGAAACAAAAGGTCAAGTAGGTTCAAATCAAATGTCATTTTTATCTTCATAATTTCAGGGGCAAAATATGGAAACGCTCCCTAGCCCCGCGTTGTTTTCAGTTTCGGTCGAAAGTAGGAAGGAAGGTAGGGGAAAAGTGGAGTTCACTTTTGCCCAACAAGTCAAGACTATCACTAACGAAAATCGCGCGCTTTTTACTACTTCTATATGAGAATAATGGGGATGGCCGACAGGCATTGTGTTGAGAGAGATGCTTGGCGGAGGTCTCACATCTTTTAGCGGGACAGGGTCCCTTCGCGGGAGGGCTACACGATGGAGAAGTGGATGAACCCCAGCTCTTTTAATTGGGGGGCCTCGGACTACTTAAATGAGGAAATTGCCGAGAGAGTCACTAACAAGTATTTCCACAGTACCAAAGGTTTATCAATGCCTAATAGTAAAGATGCAGGGATGAAAATGAGAACGCATTTAAGCATTTTTCAATCAATATCACGAGTAAGGAGGGCCAAAATTATGTAAAGATAAAATAACACGAGTTCTGGGATTGATTCTCGTTTTTGAGCAAGAAAGTGTGGGAAAGATTTAAATCATCGCTTGAAATGTTCAAATTAGCGACTGGGGAGAGCGGTCTACATTACACCCTTCATGATCACGAGGCGGATGATCAATGGTTTTCACGACCACTTTACGCCCATGTCTCCATAGTCAGATTAAGGACCACTGTGATCAGAGAGAGGTTGAGAGGACTACCGACTCGTTGATATAAATAACTAACAAGAAGGCCATGAACTACTTGAAAAAAGGGCACAAATGAAGACATTTAGTACCTTGATCCAAGGATACAGCGGTGCTGCCAAATTTCACTCTTAGGTTATAAATACGCACAGGTATTAGGCAGCTTAGCACTTACACAGGGATCATATCCAGAAAAAAAGCAATTGAATCGACGGAGCAGCTACATTTGGACTTCCTGAACCAATAAATCTGGAGAGGAGTATCACCAATATCTAGAACTCATAGGCACTTGCCATTAATGAGAAGAATAGCAAAGTGAATAAGGTCGTTAAGCACTATCAAGAGCTAATAGGAACATGCTCGATGGAAAATCGTGAAGTGATTTCTTATTAACTTACATCCCCCATAGACTAGACGAAGCCTTAGCAACAAAAAAATGAATAGCGTTTATCTTTTGGGACGTCGTCTGGTGGGTTACAGAAAGCATATCCACAATACCAAGAACTGACTTGACGAAAGGTAAAGTTATTAGGGGGGCCACGGACTGGTAGAAAACAAACGGATACAATCATTCATCAAACCATACTGGAGCTAATGAAAGCTCTAAACTTCAAAGAAATTCGTCATCACGGCCCTTAAACAACTAAAGCTCCCCATCGACCAGGAAAATTTCCAAAAACGGTATCGAAGGATTAAAAGCTGTCTACCACCGCTCACCTGCAAGAGAATCGACGGGGTCACAGCAGCAGTAGGAATGGAAGAAGTGACAGAGGGTGACGACGAGGCCACTGCCTCCGGTTCGAATCCCTGATTAACCACTCCACCCGTTGTAAGCAAACTCTGCTGGTGTGACGAAAAAGCACTTTTCCGCATTGTCTGGTCTCTCAGCGTCTTTGATCGCTGTTCCAGTACGCGTTTAAATCGTTCTGACATTCCTGCCAGTCGCGACTGAAGATTCATGAGCACTGAGGTGGCATGTCTAGATGACTGCTGCTGAGAAGAGCTGGCGGAAGATTTTGAAAGTGTGCTCAAATCAGCAATACGGTGGTTCAGATTCGCGATATCCTCCCGAATCAGCAAAGTGAGGTGTTGCACCTCAGCGGAGTGGTCATCAAAGAGAGTGCGTTGACGAGCAAGAGTGGAAAGACTTTCAAGGCGACTGCAAGTCACTGCCAGATCCGAACTGATGAGTGCGGCCATGCGGGCGAATTGAGAGGATCTAGACTTGATGCTGGCAGCGGCAATGCCGCTGAGAGCCCGATACTGGGGTGCCTTTGATGGGACAGAGTCGCCTGTTCGTATGTGACCATTAGAGGTGGCTGTACGGAGGGTGTTAACGAGCTGGATAAAATCGGCGGTACGATCAGCCCCAAAATTCATCTCAAAATGCTAAAGCGTAAAACCAGACAAAATTGAGAAAAAACAGAGGTAGCACAGACCAAAGTCGGCAGCATCACTGATCGAAAATTTGGTGTAAACACAAATAATAAAGAACAGCATATGACTGAGAAAACGAAGTGAAAGAAAGTTAGTGGAAATATTGTTAATAAGGGTAATAGAGATAGACAGAAAAGATGAATGCCACACACAAATTCAAGGGACCGTGAGAGGAAGCGACATAAATCCACCAAACTAGCAGATTAAAAATATATAAAAAACCAACGAAACAAATTACATCTGATCAGCGGGTTAAGCAACGTGGAAATGAAAACCAGGAAGACGAACCGGTAGAGAGACAGCGCCAAAAAAGTGCAAAGCGTTAAACAAAGCACATCTAAAATCAAAGCAACGAATCATTACTACCACTATTTTCATTGTAAGTCTCTACATATTTCAGTATGAGATTCTTCCGCATTAGGAAATTATCCACATGCACCTGCAGATAGATTGTCAAACTCCTAGAACGTGTAAAAAGTCTACAACTAGAGTTTTAAATAATGCCAAAAAGCTTTTCACTTTTCTGAAGTGTCTGTTGTTTGTTTTTTGACTAATCATGTATTGTTCCTACCCCTACCAAAACTGACAGTGCCCATTTTATACTACGTCTATAGAAGTTAAAGGTAAAATGAATATTGTTAAAAATATTAAAAAGGAGACACATTAATGCATATCATTTTTAGGTTATAGCAGAAAAAATTAAAAAACCACGACATAAGCCCTTACCTCACAATGCAGAAAGAAATTTGTGATCCCATTTTTAAGGTTTTAGTCCCAGTTTTGTCTCACAATTTTTTGCTCGTTTTTATATAAACCGGTATGATGCCCACTTAATATGAGCCCTTATCCGCCCTTAGCCTTGTGTGATGGGTGGCTTAGCACGCTCGCCTAAGGTTATTACGTTGGCAAAAGGTTTGTGATGCAATGTTCCTTTTCTGAACCTTTTAAATAAAATAAGTGAACTAAACGAATTCTTTTAGCAAATCACATTCTTCCCGAAATTGCCCGAATTCTTCTATCCGGTGGCGTGATTGCTGTACCTACCGATACAATTTATGGTCTTGCATGTTGCAGCCTTTCCACTCGCGGGATAGACCGCATCTACCAAATCAAAGGTCGCGATTCTGCTAAGCCCATGGCAATTTGTCTCGACAAGGTACCACTATCCTTCACTATATCTCATCATTTCTAATCACCAAGGCAATCAGCCTACCTCAGTGGAGCAACACTGAAGGCATCGAAAGTAACCTCCTTTCCTCTCTTCTCCCCGGTCCGGTTACTATTTTGCTTCCAAGGTTGGCAGATGATCCCTTGAACCCTCTGCTCAATCCTTGTGTCATGGAGATTGGTATTAGAGTGCCGGATAGTTCTCTTGTCTGTCACCTGTCAGAAGTCTTGGCATTGGTTCTTTATAGCGAGGGGGTGACCAGTGAAGATCTTCATGTTAGGCCCCAGTGTTTCTCTGCGACTGCTATTCCTCTTGTCCTCACCTCAGCTAATGTCAGTGGTCAAAAATCCACTCTCTCTCCCGATGTGAGTGCTGCCTTCTCTACACGTTCTTCTGGCTTTATTGTTTAACTGCAAATTTTCTCCTTTACAAATAAGAAGTTATGGGTTTCGAAATCTGTATTTCCTAATCTCGGACACTTTGAAGCACTCCTCCATCCCATCCAGTACGTAGGAATGATTTAACTTTCTAGTCCCGTCGACACGACGATTTTTCCTTTGGCTCACAGGAGTTTTCTGATCTGTGGCCCCAGCTGGATCTCGTGGTGGATGGTGGCCGAATTGGCGGTGACGGTAATGGCGATGAATTGGTGATTTCTCGTGCCGGTTCCACAGTTGTTGATTTGTCTCCCGCAGTTAGGTCACGGGGTCAGAGGTTGCACTACCGTATTCTTCGTGATGGCAGGTATGTGACTTTCACTTTGCCGTTTCACGATATGCACCTCCTTCGGACACAACTGATTCCATGGCGCATTGGGTATCCAGTTCTTCTGCATTTATTCAGTAGCGTTGTTTGGGTCTAGTCATGTCTGAAAACCACACCGATATCATGGTTCACTCCTCAGATGTTAAAACGCTTATTCGGTGGTTTGCTAGCACTTAAGCTGCTAGGTTCCCGACCACCACTTACTAGGTGATGACCTGTTGATTCGATCAAGGACATCGCACCTCCAATCCTCAGCCATACTGTTGATGCAGCAGCAGCTGCTATATACAGGCAGAGGACACAAGTGGGAGCGTCACATATATGCAGTATAGTTGCAGACTTCATGAAGCCGCTTCTACCATGAGCGAGGGAATATTGGTAATTGAAATGGAGGTCTTTCTGATTGTCGCTTATGTGCGGCTCTGAAAGCAGACGCATGAAGCACAGACCCATGTAGCGAACAGAAACCTGCATTGACTTCCTGGTTGAGCCGTTTTGTGCACTTGGAGTTATTTAGTCACAGTTAGGGGTCAAAGTGGAGATGCTAATGCCTAAAAAGCCGTTGTAAATTTCTAAATTCATCGTTTTCTAATTTTAGTGCCTTACATCAGACTGAAGAGACACTGCGCCACTTTGGGTTCATCAGAGAGCCCGGTCTGCAAATCAGATCCAATTTTACGCAAACTTCTGACTACTAAACATTTTCTCAATAGAAATTTGTGTTATTTTTGTGTTCCTTCTCTCAAGGCAGCTTCGATGGTTTCGGGTAAACGAGGCGTCGTTAATTATTCGTTAAATTGGGGTCTGTTATTCAGTGGTGGAGATTACATCGTCTTGTCATGTCTTACAAAAGTGGATTGACATCCACCTGCTGGTGGGTTTCTCGGGGCAGCTGGCGCGCCTGCTGGAGGTACGACAACCCTTCGCGCCTCGTTAAAGCTGACGAGTGGTCAACTGCTTATGTAAAATCGGTGGGAACGCATCATATCTCGGTGGATCAAATGTGCGCGTAGGTGTCTGTACTCGGTGTTTTGACCTATCTCAGATTTATGATGTCTCCATTTACAGAAAAATGTGCATTCCCTCAAGGAATTTGGAGTTACACCTGGTTGGGTGCAGAAACAGCACCACTTTCTCACTTTGTCTAACTCCATAAAAAGAGAATAACAAACGTTTGCCTGAGAGCCAATTCTTTACTCATTTGTAACGCCATTCCATCTAAACCTACCCGTTTTTTCCCAGTACTTGCTTAAGGGCTGACAACCTATCAATTTTGTTTCTTCCTCTGACTTACTTTCGTATGGAGTCGCACCACGCCTTCTCCTTCTTCTTCTCTTCACTGTTCAGTTCGTTCACTCTGAACAGACGAGAGGGTCAACCGAAAGGTCACTGGCAGTCGACGCCGACACCATGTACTTATCCCTCCTCCTGACACCCTCTTTACAAATTCAGCCATAATTAGCCGGGAATCCTCTTTTATCTCCAATCAACCGCACAGACTAAACCTAAATCCTTTGTTCATCCATCAGTGAAGGAGGCAAGAGTGTGTCGAGAAAAACCCTCCTGGCGTCGCAACGAGTTTCCCCTGAGAAGATGTCTATGTAGCTAAAAATATTTCCTCAGAAGTTCAAAGATTTCCACTAGGTTTAAATGATATTTGCGCTTTTGAAGTGGTCCACTCTGGTCATCTCACGATTCACAAGCGCTTCTCCTTCTACGCCGACAAAGTCTGGTTATCTTTACACGAATTGCAAAAATCTTAATTTTATATTAAATTACAAGTAATTTTTTACAAGTAAAACAGAATATGTGGACATCGAGATGTGTTAAATGCGTCATTTAGTATGGTGTGGGTACCGTGACAACCGTGAAGGTTTAAAAAATAGAAAGTGGTAAGTGAAAGTGACCCACGGCCAGCTCCACACAAATCGAACCGAAGGGAGAAGTGCACCAAAATCCCACACTTCTAAAGGAAAAGTTGCCACTTGTAGTGTCGTCTACATGCAGACGGAGAAGTTGGAAATCGGCTGTACCGATGCAACATGGCTGAATCAACAACCACGAAGAATGAGGCGAGAAATCGAGTGAGGAGGAACTACAGAGAAACTGGATGCAAGTGTTTAATCAGCCCGTCTTCGATTCCTGCCAAACTTAGGTGCGGATTGTAGGAAAGTATCGGAGCTTTTGTAAGCGAAGGATCAGGATAAAATTGCAGCCTATCAACAGCTTCTTTCTATTTACGTGTAGGCTGCTTCTACAAGGTGAGTCTTTTTAATAGCCTCAAATCCACTCAAGCATTTCAATTTAAAAATAGAGAAAGAGGGAGAGGAGGTTAGTGACTCATCCCCAACTTCTCCACGCCTCCAACGCTAGACTTTCCTCCAGTTAGTGTCTGTCGCATCTTCGCGCCAATAGACCTGCCAAACAGACAGCTGAGAGAAAGAGGCGAGATGGGAGAGGAAATGCCTGGGGATAGGTTTCTTCTTGGTACACTGAAACAAACAATTCCTAGAATGCCTGTCATATAGCCTTAAGAAAGCGGGACACCCTATACCCATAATCGTTTTAATGTATTATAGGGGCCTTCCTAGTGCTTCACCATAGTTGACTTGAGTCATTTTACAGTTACGAAGCGCTATCCATATTATCCCTATGCGCCAGAACTAAGACAACGGAATTGCAGTTTGTGCCTTCTACTTCCTTTGAAAAGGGGGGAATAGGAATCTTAAAAAGGTGGTTAACTTTTCCCTTTCTGCCAATGGCTAGGACTTAGGAGGCGTTATGGACACTTGCTTTCTGCGCCAACGTCAATTGTTCATTAGGGGATAGAGTCACTCTCCACGAGAGATCAGAGTATGGACACATTTTAACACTCAAACTTGCCTTTGTGGCCACCTTCTAAGCCCTTTGCCTATGCGGATTAAGTTACAAAGCCTCTCTTCAGTGGCTCCTTGTTGATGGCGGGAGACGCGAGAGGGAGGTACACTGCCTACGCAACCCGTCTTAGAACATCTTGCAAGGTGGATCTCCATGGAACGATTTTGATGAAAGGTAAATTTTTACGTCCAGCTAGGACACAATTTAAATAAAATTATAACAGAGTTCTCTACCACCCCCTAAATTGAGGGCATTCCCCATATAGGTTTGACGGTCTCCTTCCCAAAGACGAGATATTTAATAAGCAAGACCATTGGAATAATCAGTCTGTGAGACTTAGTCCCTCAATACGGCATCATTGGACACAACAAATGGCTACTTGTCTTGTCCCTCTTCCACTTCGACACTAGTCAGGGCGAAGAAGGAAGTAACGCTCTTTTTAATTACACAATGGCTACTTTTTTAGTCACCTTATCAAAAAACGGAAAATTTTTGTAGAATTGCAGTTTCAATGAGATCTGGGATGCAGGGCATTTCTCGCACGTTTGGCGACCTCCTTTTCCACTAGGTGCTGGAATTCCCCTCCTTTTCCCCTGCTTAACACCTCACAAGATATGGAAATGAGACGAAACAAATCCTCATATTCTCTGTTTGAAGACTTTCCTTAGTGCATGGCAGTGTGGAGAGGTAGGTTGTGGGTGAAAGCACTATCAAATTGTGTCTTAGTTGCGTCCAACGAACTCTGCCACTACATGAAATTTTTCATTTTGGGTAGAATGCACATGAAGGTGCCTCAGACACGTTGAAGTTCTGCAGAAGGGTTTGCAGCCTGTCACAGCACTTCACCAAGGCTGAACCACCACTCAACCTACAGACAACATGAAATATGGTGAAAGTACCAAAATTCAAGTCGTAGCTCAATTAAAGCATAGTTTGGAGAATGTGGAATTCTACATTCAGCATCTATGCACTGTATCATGCACAGAGGAAGGGCCTCAGACGGACGAAGTAAGAGGTTACGTAACATGTAGGTTAGACTTTGTGCCACCTTCCTCCGCAGGGTGGAAGGCACTGGGGCTGAAGGGGAGGAAAAAGATTACTTTTAAGTGAAAAATTAGGCCAGTTAAGGGGTATAAAATGCCTCACATCCGAAACTACACTGAAGTGACATGCTCAAAAAATTTCCCGTACAAATAGCCTTTTCTTAAACGGGGAAAATTGTCCAGAATGAAATTAGGCAGAGGGTCAGTTCCTTCCTTTTAGCCTTGAATCATGTCAAGATGAGGGAGGGATGAGAGAAATAGTTAATTGCCATGCCTAGTGATGCCCCATAAAGAGCTTACGTCCAAGAGACTGGCATTCCTCACGGTCTAGTCAATCGATGGTATCTGCGGGGGAAAGAGGATCGCCAAACACCAACGGACCAGACCCTTAAGTTAATGAGACAAAGCTTTGTTTATAAATAGTTTTTCTTCCTTTTTTCCATCCGAACACACAAACTCATCTTTCGTCATAATCGGAGAATGGAATTCGACCTCGCATGAAGTCATCATTGAGTAGATTGGGGGATTTTACTACTTCCCGACGCTTAGCAAACAACATAGACAGGGTTCAAGGAGGGACCTAAAACCACAACTAACGGCTTTACAGACGACCTCGAAGGTAAGTGTGAGTGCTAAAATCTGCCCTTACCCTAATCTTTGTCAGTGTCACTTAAGAGGTGATAGTCTACCTGATAAATAATGAGAGATAATGAAGAACGGAAGCGTGTACACTAACTCCTAGCTCCCAACCATTGACAGGAAGAAAAGAGTTTACCATATTTTTTAGACCATCATGCTTCCGTTTTGGAGCAAGAGGAAAGTACAAAATACACTTCCGCAGTATGATTTCTGGTGCACAGGAATAATGTGAAGGCAGCTTCGTAGTGGTAGAAGTGACTTCGGTCAACCTAAGTAAAGAACCGCAAAGGTTACTGTATTACCCCAAGAATCTACGATTACAGAATATCACACCAACCCAAGGAAACATGTCAAACTTACTAGGAATAGTGCTGTTGTCTCTTGAGGTCAAGAGAAAGCCTAACTTTAAGCATTTTTGTTTCTGCCTCATTTCTATTTCCCAAAAATGTGTCCAATGCCAACACCTGGACTTAAACCTGGCATCAGAATGAGAGGAAGATGGAAGCCAAAGCAGTATCCTTCCACCCTTGCTCCCCTTTCCCTATGATAAAGTAGAAGCATTTGAGCCGATTTAGGGCCGTTAGCCAGACTCACTGGAAAAAGAGGCCTTTGTTCAAGTAACAGAAGCATGTGTGGACCAGGCATTTTTCTTGTGGCTCCAAAATGCAAGGGTTAATCAGATTGAGCCGAGAGGGGGAGCGTATTACGTGGTTTCGTCCATCACTGCACGCCTTACAAGAATCAACAGCTACAGCCCTGATTATTCAGTGGACGCATTGAAGCGACCAGATGGGAATGAGGGAGAGCTAATTAGATGGTTGATGAGGTGCGGAAGAAGCGGAACAGAAGGCATCGTAGCCTCTAATATATTATATTAGTAGAAACGGTTCTAACAGCAGTTGGAAGAAAGCTTTTCCTCCTTCTGTTCGGCCGCTTCAGTCATGCACCGTTTAACCACTGCGATTAGCCCAATAAAGAGGGTGGAGTTTTTTCTGCTTTTGGAAGTGGAATAACGTGACTGCCAGCTTCAATGAACCAAAGAGAAATGGACACATGTTTTGCGCTGCGTTATCAGCTTTGCCAGGTAGATGGTAAAGTCACTTTAGGCAAACGAGCCGCGGTGTATGCCCACAACGGAGGCAGTAGGGCTGGTTTTGAATATCGCATATCAAATGGCAATGGTGGATGCGTGACTGATGAGACCAGAGTAAACTCGATTCCACTCCTCTCCTTTGCTCTCCATCCCAATCCACTTGACTTGATTCTAATTGTCATGATTTGACTGCAAAAGCGGTTGCATTCAATTCATTGCAAAAATTTATTACCTGGTAAATAGGTTTTGCTTCAATGATGTTGCTTCCACATGCTACCCTCACCTCCAAGTATGTTGAAAACAGCAGTTTACTAAGGCTCTTTCATCTGTCTAGCTTATTTCCCGTGAAACTGCATTCATTCTGGTGCAAATTTTCTACCCAGACCCCTAGTAGGAGTCACAAACCTCGGTCGCAAAAACCTAGGCAGTTGATTTGTAGGTAGCTTGATTGATGAATTCCTTTCCATCGCCCACCCACGTACACTCTTTTGGCTGGAATAAGAGGAAGAGGTAGAGGCGGGGGCGAGGAGGGAATGGGAAAGAGTGGAAGGTCCGTTATCTAGTGACAGCGCATTTGGCCACATAAGGAGGGCAGAGTACAATCAGATTGTGCGATATGGCAGACCACACTCTACTGTAGCCATGTAGAACGCGGGAGCAGTAGTGGCCCAGGGATGCATATGGGATCAGGGGAGAGGTGAGATTGGCGAGTAGAGGAAGGGAAGGGAGCCATTTCATTAACGTTTTTATTACTTCTGCGAGTATGCAGTTACACTGGCGGCTTAGCTCCTTTAGATGCTACTAAGGTGCGTGTATCGGGTAAAATTAACCCTCGTAAGCTGTCGAGTACACTTACCTGACTGCCATTTACTTCATGGTTCAGTTAAGAGTCATTTGATCTAGAAGGATGGAGAAGAAGATGTATTTTTTTGACTAGAAGTGACCAGCAAGTTCTTGTTTCTCCAACGGCTTACTTACTAAGTTTGTAGACTTTTGCTTCCACGCATCCCCTTTGCTGCATTACGAAGTGTTTCCACAACAATCCATTCTCACGATTTACACGAACTGGGAGAAGGAGATGGTGGAGGAGGAGGAAGGAAAGGCAAAAGAGGAATTAAGATCTGCATTGCCAAGAAGGAGAGCATTCAGTCAGATTAGGAGGGGGAAGTGGAATCAGATAGTGCGATGGGACATCAGCACTCATCAACCAATTTCACAACGCAGTCGACCTGTGTAGGCGGATTTTGCAGGTGAATGCACAACTCCATCGGCATTACCAACAACGAAACGTGTGCAGTGCCAGTGCCAGTCAACCGAATTCGATCGCTGGCTGTAAGCCAACATCGAGAACTCACTTTGCTATGTAGCAGCAACATTTGAGCGCATTCGCCACGAATATGGCCAAATTCTGTCCATTTGGCATCTGAAAGACCCATTCTCACAAGTGTTTATCCACAGGTGTTTAATGGTCACAAATGGAGGGAGGGAAACTTCGTGATGTCCCTTCAATGGCAATCACTTGCCATACAAAAATCCACTTTCAAGTGCTTGCATCAGCCAGGCAAGCCAATCTTCCATAGCTTTGGTTGTGCAGACAGACGGATTGATGAAAGGAGGGGGCTTTGCCTTTGGGCTACAAATGGGTTAGACAATTACAGAAGTCCCCTTAATGGAAGGAAGCAACTTTGATTACTCGCAGCATGTAACATTACCTTCACAGAGAGACATGATGCTGTTTCCCCTAACACCAAAATGTGAGCTTGGAAGATGTCTGGCTTAGTGAGGAGGTATTTAGTCTCATCACTAGCCAACGTTTTCCATCCTCGCCGCCTCTTTTCCGACTATCGCACCTGGGCATCTTACCTTCAACAGAGAGAAGACGCATCGATATTGCCTTGATGGTGGATGGAGAAGTTAATATGGATGATGAAGGAAGTTGTTCACAGAGAGGGTATATTTGGTCGAAAAATATGCTTCCGTTTGAACCTGGGCAATTTAACTCTGAATCATCCGAGAATACGAAAGTGCGAACGCACATTCAATATGCTACACACTGCGAATTTGCTTCCACACTTCTCTCTAGCTGCATTAGAAGTGTTCCCACGAATTTTCCACTCTTGCAGTTGCAACTTCTGTGTTCAATCACTTGCTTAAACTGCTGGTGTTGGGATTGAAGAAAGAGGTGGAGGACGAGAGGGTGGAAAAGAAAGTGAGAGCAAAAGCTGCATTGTCAATAAAGAGAGCATTCGCCTACATTAGGAGGAAAGGTAAAATTGGATACTGTGGTGGAACGTACCATGAATTCAGATTTGGGTGAGGTCTTTGAAGTACGCCTCTAGTTTCATTGCCCTATTACGCCTCAATTTATTGGACTGCGAGGGTGCATTTGGCCAGCGTAACCCCTTACCTACTGACCATTCACTTCTGGAAATCGCAGTGAAGTTTATTGGCATTAGATATTAAGGGAAAATGAATAGATAAGGTTACTACTACAAGCGGCTAGGAAGTTGGTGCTTATTAAACAGTCGAGTTAACAGTTAACACTCGGCACCATTTGCGTCAGTCAGGCGTGTCATTCTTCCGATGCTCCCATCGTGAAAAGGCAGTCGAATTAACAAATAAGTGGGTGCACAGATTGGCGAATTAAGGAGCTTTGCTTTTTTTGACAGAAAGGGGTCTAATCAGTCACTGAATCCCGCCTATTGGAAGAAGGTGTGCTTGATATTGCAAAAAGGCAAAAGCAGTTCTTAGGGGCACGCGGTACGTGACATTGACTTGACGTGGGAGACCTGCCTTTATTTGAAGCCGCCTCCCTATGTTTTGTCCGCCAACAAGAGGACCCCCGTTTGAGAGATATTTAGCTCAGTGAAGAACAATGCCACCTCATTACGCACCAACCTTTTCTTTTTTGACTGCATCTTTTCTGAGCACTGCAACTGCACAACTTATCGTCAACACGGAGGAAAGGCTTTGCTATTACCTTTGTGGCGTGAAATTGGTTAACGAAGTGACTACAGATGAAGGAAATTGTTTACGGAGAGAATTTAGTTAATCTGATGCTATGCTTCCGCTTGAAACATACTCGACTAAAGTACTGAAACCTAGAATCTCCCAGGAATTCGAGAATGCAAATGCGCATGCATTATGCTACGCTAAGTACCAGGTCTACTCACCGCGCCTACTTCTACCCACCAAGTTTTGCTCACCGCAATGTAATGATGTTTCGTTCTCCGCGTCCTTTGTGTCCACTCGTTTCGTTTTGCGTTGCTTCACCTCGTACTTGTGCCAACATGTGCAGGGCGAGAGCACAGAATAAAGCAGAGTTACGAAAGGCAGTGGAGCGGAATACAATGAAATGAAGCGGATAAGGTAACAAATGCCACTCGATTTCACTTTGCGACTTCTAGCAGTGGCCTATTGACGAAGAAAGACGAAGGCAATAAAGCAAGGTACCTTCTTAGAGGTGTAGCACCCACCGCTACTGACGGATTCATTAAAAGTCAGGCAAAAGTGGAGCAATTTTGACGTAGTCGCTTTCTTGTGTCAGGCATTAAAAGCCTGCCAGTGTGCGCAGGACTGGATGAAGTTAGACAGCAATTATATGCACAACCAGTTGCAACCGCATGAATTAATTTACAGGGCTCAGAGAAATGATATCCTTGTTAAAGCTAACACAAAGCAGAGCTACATTTTAGTTGAGCAGAGCTTTTTCCCTCAATGCAGCATCGCCCACGCAATACGATGTCGATTGAAGCACACTGTCAGATGCAACGTCGTGATTGAAGCCCGTGTGCCGTACGAGCGGCGTTGACTTCGGCGCTCCCAGTCTTCCACAGACACATCGTCAAAGCTGTGCACCAGCTGGAGAAGGCTTGATGTCTGCAGATCTTTATGCAGCATCATGTCACGTCGTTTCAAGCCAAGAAGTGGTTTCGTGGTACGTGTCACATATACGTGACGCCAGATGGGTCGACCCTCCATTCTCTGTACTCACTTGATTATGGGAAGCGAAGGATGACCTGTCAAGCAAAATTGTTGGTAACAGGTAACGCCAGACAAATTATGAACTGATTGGTTCTTCCCTATTTCAAGAAGGCAAGACATGAAAAGTTTTGAGCAGATAAGTCAACATGGAATGCATAGATTGCTAAAACTACCCTTTAAGGAGAGCCGATCTGCACTACCCATCTATTTGGCACCTGCAACTGTAAAGGCCAAAACATTGCCTACTGGCTGGAGGACGTATGGCAAGACTTGCTTTTGTCCTTTGACATCATGGTCATCACTGAATGACCCTCTACTTCTTCTTCCCAAATACTTAAATCACTCACCATTTCAGCCCCAAATGATTGCTATTAATGTCGCTTTCCTGGTGTTTGTGCTTGAGTATACATTGTGAACCGGACACATTTGATCATTCACCCAGATTTGTTTGCCTACAAGATGATTTTTCCAAAGAAAACCTTTTACCATTTGTGCCAGAATAAGAAGTCCTTAGAAGCATTTATGTGTGCCGGGGTCAGCTAATCGGTCAGAAGAATGCTGCATCCCTTTTCTATCTCATAATCCAGGAAATCGTACCGCCGTAAAATATTTTCATTTGAGAATCCAATTCGATGGTTGCGCTGGAGGGAAGAGTGGGGTGAGATTCTACCTCCTTATCGGTACACGTAACCCAACTCAGACAATCACATGCGCCAAAGAATAGATGGATGCGAAATCGCAGGCACGTAGGAAAGAAGGTGGACGCGGCTAGTGAGCAGTTTCTCAGTTTTCTTTTTCTCTTAACGATAAGATTCCTCCTGCCATGTTCCGTCTGCATTAAAAAGGAATGCCTCATTTTGATTGGAAGTAATCCAGCAAATAGAATAATTTAGGAGGATCTCTGCTACTCCACTGACAAGAAATGACTTCGTCCAATCACAGCGCAAACACGAACCCACGCCCAAATGCACGCACACACGCACGCCTTCGTGTCGCGGCGTTTTTCGCCACTTGGTCGTCACTCCTCATGGATCCACTGCCATACACCTTCCCACGTCAGGGCTCTCAAGTCTCCGACAATGTCTCCTCCAGAGCAGCACAACTACTTGTTTACCCATCTCCTCTCGCCTACCCACTCTCCACACCCGTGGTGACACCGCATAAGCGTGTCAATCTATCCCCTCGATTCAAACGTCTGCTGGCTATAGCCACTGCACTCCCACTGCTTGCTCTCATTCTCGTCATCTGCACCACCCTCTCACCACATTGGGAGCGTGTGCACTTCCTGTTCCACCGCCTCATCCAACGAGCCTGTTCGCAGCAGGAGAAGACGACATGGCGACTGGCGCATGTGGAGCTGGAGGGAGATGGGGTTGGTGGGGTGAGGCTGATTGACAACCAGACGAGGCGGGAGACATGTCAGCGATGGGAAGAGGCACCACCGACCATCGTGGGAGTGAGCATCTACAATGGCAGTGCACAGAATGCCACAGTGATTGAGGTGTTGAATGTTTTGGGAGGAGCATTCCAAGTGTGCAAGGAGAAGGAGGGTGAGTGTGTTTGCCTCCTTGCGTTATCACTGCCTCGAGGGTGTGCATAACAGTGATCCAGCCTAACGATTATTAATGTGTGCATATGCTCTGCGGTCACTTGCAAAGTGTCCACTTCACGCGTGTGTTATGGTGTGCGTTGGTAGCTGTCAGGGTTGCATGTGTGTGTGGTATCTTCTATTTTTGCCTACTGCAGGGGACACAAACCTGCATCTTATAGGCATGTCAATTTTGTGACAGAGGGTGTACCAGTTCTTAATATAAGTGAGTGAACACAGCGAGTCGCTTTTTTGCCTTCTGAGAGACCATTTCACGTTGGTTATATCGAAATGGCAGGCAAAGCGTGACGTGGTGATCGAGCTACCCCTGAGATTTGCCTAAATGACGTGAGAGTAGTCGAGGACACTAATGACTGCTGGGTGTTGTGGACAGCCCCTTCAACGAGGCTCCTAAAGTGCCATTTTGAAGGATGTAAAATAAGCAGACGTAGAGAGGAATGTAATGTGTTTTGACCAACGAAATCGTGCAGCTCTGCTGGATGGGGGTTGGGGTTCTTGAGCAGACTAGTAAGCCGTCCTCCTGACTGGGAGCTGATAAAAAGCTGCCAAGTCTTAATTTGGAGAGGAAAAGCTTTGTACCTTCTGAGCACTATGAATCGGTTTGTTGCTTTCTAACTCTTGTTTTGCAGGGCACTACCTGATAAGGAAATAACAATTTTTAAGAGATTTGAAGAACTGGTAAGTGAAGAGACCAAAAACCACCATGACATCGGAATCCTTAGGGAATATTCCTGAGATGTCAGACACTGCGTAAATATCTCAAAGGATAAGCAAAATATCTTGTAGGAGACACCTACCCTTGACATAAAAGTGTGTCTGGAATGGAATGTGAAATGCATCCTTCGATCGGCATTTCTTCTTGGATGATTCAAAATTTTGCTACTTTTGGTAGTCTTGCAAGTTAAATTTAAGGATTAAAAGAGGAAGGATTTTGAGAGATATGTTCTGACAAAGACGGTTGAAATGTTTCCCCCCTTCTCCTGTTCTCCTTTCGCCAACAACGGGAATTGCTCCACTTGAGCAGAGTAGCATAAATTATGCGTCCTTTGGGAGACTCAAATCCGCCCTTCCATGATTATATATCTTTCGCCTAGGTAGTGGAATTCAGGTCTCTGCTTACAAGGCCAGGCCGACAAAGACCCTCTTCCATGGTTGCTTTGTTGGTCGAATTGATGGGACTTGACAACCGTAAAAAGCGCGTTAGTGTTCCACGGAATGAGTCAAGCTGTCGAAAAATTCTCACGGTTATTTATGGAGCATGAAATGTAGGCCAGCCTTACTCTCGTGCTCATTTTGCCCAAATTGAAAGGCAAATCATCGCAAATTTAGTAACCACGGTTACATTCTACCATTTGTTTTTTAGAGAAGCCCTAATTTATTGCGGATTTCGATCTAGACAATCAACACATCCTCAATCACTCATTTCTGTCGACGTGAACGCTCGGCATGTTTGATGTCAGAAAAATGCATCACTCATCACTTAGAGGAACGTATAGCACCAGAGGGTACCTGAAGTCAGGAGTGGGGACACTTTTGTGACAGCACCTCCTACCCTACATCCTCGAGGTGTGCCGCTCCAACAGGCCTTGCGTTGAGCTAATAGCACTAGGTTTTCCCCTGACCAACTGACTACTCCCGACTTTTTTAAGCAAATGCTTTCGTTCCTTCAGTTATAACAGTGTCTAGTGTTCAGATCTTTCACCGCAACAAAATAATTCCGACGGCTGAACCCCACGCCAGGAATGGTTCTTTTCTTTGTAGAGAATAGCACACTGACACCAGTGAACAGACGTCCGACGAGGCAGTGCAATAAGCTATCATAGAAGCTGAGAAATAATTTAAGAATTTGTTCCAATAATTATTCAACGTGCAAAATGTCATGAGTGCTTGTTAATACCTTTCTCCTCTGCCTTCGTTATCACTTACTTACACTAAAGATTGGGCAGTTTCATCGCTCTTGTTCAGTATTCCTCTAACCACTACCAAATGGTAACTACTTCGTGTCAATGGCTATGTAGGGATGAATGATTGGAGCGCCGGCATAAGTGACACGGCAGTGCTTCCCTCTCCGCCGCATAATCCCCTCTTATAATCCAATTCCGCGAGAATTAGCCAATGTTTTGGTGCTGCTCTTCTGGAGTGTTGCAAGCATGCACTGTCGAATAGGTCAAGAGAGATGACACTTTTCAGACTCTAGAACACCCAAAATGGCAAAGAAGGCAATCGGATGCATTAGCACCTCTTTAGTGGGAAAACATGCTCCCGTCAAACAAAAAAGCAGGTGATCTTCAAGAATCAAAAGGAAAACTCATCTCGTTAAAATGAGGCGGCTAAACTGTGCGTCACCTTAGAAACTAACTAATGTACGTAGATTCTGCCCCACCTCCTTCAATTTGTAGGTTTTCATACCTCTTACCCCTAAAAAAAACAAATATGCCTTCTAGTTATGCCCTCAATTATTATTGGGATGATTGGTTTTGGACATAAAATGCAAAAATACAGGTGTGAACTCCTAGAAGCCAACTAAAATTCCTGTGCAAATAAGTAAAAGATCTTTTGAGGCAACGGTTGATGCTAGAGTTAACGCTGCTCTAATGAAAAGAGCAGAAAATGGGGAATGAATTATTTGTGCCTATTTCCTCCAACGCAAACACAAAACAGAGTGAGTGCCATCCACTCTCTTCCCACCGCCGCACTCCCTCCTCACCGTCCCAATTTTATTACCGCGTTTGGCGCCGTTCGCTTTTGCAAACACACCAAGCCTGATGCAAATAAACATAAACCTTGACAGCATCAAAACTTCAGGCGGATGGTGTTTACTGCCGCCAACGGTGATTATTGCATCTACTCACGGCTCCTTAGCCAGAATTTCTAACCACCTGAGGTGGTGGTGAAGGGAAAGCATGCTGCTTACTAGCGTGCAGGCAGGCTGGCAGAAGTTATCCTCTCCTCGACAGGCGCCTCCCATTCTTGCATTAACGGTCACGTCTTCGGTCTTATTCGGTTAGTTTTGATCGTCCACGCCGAAGGGAAATGTGCCGTCCCACCTGGTATTTTACCCAAATTCGTAAAAACTCAAATCAGTGGTGGAATAACGTACACCTATAAGCGTACAGATGGAGTGAGAAGCCAAAACCATGAACCGAAGACCATGTGAAACAGAATGCATCAGAATCACTAACTTCTTCCCATGGACAAAAAATGTCGCCTACGGCTTTGTTATTTGCAGTGGGTGAGTTGTACATGAAAGAAAAATCAAGAAGTCCCTGGTAATGATGAACTGCTAGATTGCAAACAACCAACCAAATTCAAATTTGTTATCACGGGATCTTCAGGGGTTTGTACATTGCAGTGGAAGAACAAAAAGTACTTTGATTTTTGTTGTATTACTTTTTAGCTTGAAGGTACTATTTGAAAGGCTTTTGTCTACCAACAGCAATCTTCTTTACCCGGCATTTGTGTCTATTAGTAAGCTTTGTTTCCATTTTGACTACACTTTTCTTGCATATCCTTGAGGGGTTTGGTCACTTGAAGCGGGTGCCTAAATTGCCCGGCAATCAACCGCATCTCTACAGGCGCTGCGTAACGCCCCCTCCACTCCTATGAGGAGCGGACTCCATTACCACCCCTTCAATACTGTCTCATTCGCTAACCGAGAAAGTTGATCACTTGCATTATAATGAGTAAGAGGCAGTATGTATTCTCACTTTCTCCTCACCATTTCAGTTAAACGTGGATTGATGGCCTACATCCGCTCCTCTCTGGATGGAGCCAACACCACCTGGTGCTTCAACTACATTATCAACGGAACACGATGGAAGGGATCAGGTTGTCGATTAATGATGCTTCGTGAGTCCACATGTTCTCTTCTCCTCTTAAACTGAAAACTGCCTCAAAAAAACGCCAAGTTCCATTGCAGGTCTATCTGATCCAAACGCATTCCTTTTCCCGTCCGTGTGGTGTGCTTGCTAGGTAGCCTGTGAACGAGGTATTCAAAGTTCGAAGGGATCAATAAATGAATAGATGGACTGTTATCAAGGTCCTCTTTAGAAAAACTTGCAAATCGTAATTCGAATGTCATTTTGTGGAAGAAGAAGGGGAAGAAGGGAAAGAGGAAAAGTGGAAGTGTATGGCAATTAAACAGCACGGAGAAGAAATGCCGAAGCACCAGTTGCTTTAAGTCAATCCATTTTAATGACGTTGCCTGCACGACAATTATCCGCCTCTCCTCACACACACCTCCAGCACCGACAGATGGGGCGGGTATTTCGGGGCCTCTCAAAGCCTCTGCTTAAAGTCGTGCTCACCCAAGGCGGTGGTGGGAGATGATGCTACCTACCACGGGATGGGTGGGGTGAAAGGAAACCTAATAGCATGGCTTGAAGACCATGTAGTGCAGAGCGGGGGGGAAGTACACCATTTTCTCAGAATTTTTCCTGCTTGAACATCGCGAAACACACAAGCAGACAAAACCTCACAGTTGGTTGTTCATCATTTGATTCTTTTAAAGATGCCTACATGATCTAAGCAGGCAAATGAGATTATGGTCATTGGAAATAGGCAATGTGATAAAGGTACCCAAAAATATTTTTTAATGACGCCACCACAGTTGTTTGTTTGGGTTTTCTGTTCAAATCAGATCTTCCGAGAAAAGTGATGGTTATGAACAGCCACTTGTTGGACAAAGTACCTGCTGGCTAGATCACTTTCAGGCCTTGCATCCTCCTTCAATTTTTCTCCTTAAAAAAAGTAAAAGAAGAAGACAGGCACTGTGGTGAGGTGGACAATCCAGTGTTGACAATACGGAACTATGTGCTCTTCCATTGTGTCTGCTGTGAGCGCATGGGTTTCTAATCCACCAACAAATAGATTGGAAGGCCTTAAAGGTCAAGTTACTGCTCGTCGTGTCACTCATATGATTACTTATTGACAACTAATGAGGGAGTGGGTCCTGTGTCGACTTTCCCCATAATAAGTATATACAACTCACTCACCGTTCACCACACTCTCCAAAAGACCACTTTGAGTTTGTGTGCGATTTCTGCAGAAATGATTACATTCTGTGGCGTTTCTGTGTGCTGAATTTTAAACATTTATGACTCCAGTCAAATGGATACACGGCATGCTTTCTTTCTTTGAAATGGTTGGGGTGGCTACAACTAGTCAGAATATTAAAAGATCTTAAACTTGCACAAGGCACATACACATCTTAAGCCGATGCCAAACTCACACAGGGGAAGATGCTTTACTAGATCTAGAGCTGAGAGAGAGAGTGATGGAGGGCAGGCCATTAGCACACACCCCAATATCCTCTCCTACTTTTCCCAAAGCAGTGGTCAAAATCTGCTCTCGTGCCTTTCACCAATCAGGATGGACAGCTAATGCCTAAATAGAGAAGTATTCCAGAGTTGAGCAAGGCAAAGAATTTTTTTCTTCCCTTTTAGTTGCTGTTCATGTCTAAGCGCCAAAAAATGGCCATTCCATCTCCCTAGTTCCTCATATTTAAATGATCCCCTTTCTCCCTACTGTTCTAAAACTATTCATGATTAATGCTGCTGCTAAGTCCATCTTCTGATGGTCCAATAGAGAAAAGGCTAGAATGGATGAGGGGCATGCATGATAGAAATGGTCAAGAAAACGACAATTTATCATCCAACCACAGCGAGGCAGATCCTGATATCCGGCGTACAAATGTAATGCCACCATATCACCTCAATTTCCTCGAGCGTCCAATTTTTTGTTATCACATTTGGAGGGTTCAAAGGAAGGCTGGTCACAGCTTCAGTGAATGCATCTTTTTATCCATTTGCAAGTAGAGGGACACAAATGGGGCGAAACAGTCGCTTCTTGCCGAATTACCTTATTTTGTGGATGCACACCCTTTCCTCTGCTTTCGTAACGCACGAGGCAGAACTTGGAAAAAATAATTTGCCATTATTGAAACTTCATTTCTTATTACCGATGTCGTATTAGGGACCGCAGGACTGAGGGAGGTGAAGCGCGGGAAATTCTCATCGTTGAAAGGAAGTACTTCCCGTCGGTGACCAAGCTGGCCGCTTGATGAAGCGTAACCACACATTCGTCACTTTGTGCGCAGACTCACAACACTGGCTTCTGTTTTACCTTTTTCCTGTCGAAAACCTAGAGCAAATGTTCTGTAAGAAGAAAATAGCTTAGAAGCCATCACTTTTGAAACGTTATTCTAATTTCACCAAAACGGAAGCATTAATTCCTTGAGCGTACTTATTAGGGTAAGTCTTAATGCCTATTTTAAATGCTGACTATCACTGAGGAACACTTCAAAGGCTCTTTTGGGAAGCACAATCTGCGACTGAGTTGACATAATGCATATTTGCGGGTGTTTTAGGGATGCAGAACAACTTGATCGCCTGTGTGATCGTCGTCTTCCTCTGCATCATCTCCTCCAGCATTGTGGGCGCCGTCAGCGTCCTCGCTCGCATGGTGCCCGCAGCCATGGTCAACGCCTACCTCTACCTCACCGCCTGCAAGTCCACCCCCTCAGTTGTTACTGGACTCTGTCACTTTGGCAGTTTTGACAGCTTTATTGCCATTGTTACAGAGTTGGCTTAAGGAGGCAATTTAAATGACTAGGACTCATTTGTAGTTTTTGGTTTGACACTCACTGTTTACTTCTTAACTGTTCTCTGCATTTGTATATTTTATCAGAATACTTTACTTCTATTGGGTATTTTATAAAAACCACTTATTTTTTTATCTGCGTCTATTTGGCTTGAGCAGTGATGGAACACACATGTGTCACTACTCACTACAATTCGTTTGATCCGCATCTTTGCAGGTTAAGTTTTCATGGCTTGATTCAATAACACTAGGAAGAGGAGTGGAGGAGAATAACTTGGAGGTTCTTGATGTGAATTGTTATCGGTTAATTCCTGACTTGTGACCTCCATTTTTATGGCAATTAGCCACATCCAAGTAGGCATTCTAGATGATTTAATTAGCAAAATGAAGCATTTGTTTGTAAAGAGGGACTCTGAATGTTTCAGAGGACTTGGCTAATTAGTAGCAAAAAGCATCAAGTTGTGGAAGATAAGAACAAGTTGGAGATTGACGATGATTCTTTTCATGTTGTCGCCATTTCCTCTTCAGGTGTGTTCATTATATTTGCCAACTGCATTGAGCACATCAAGGTGAATCACATCCAGTCGAAATGGGGACCCTGTTACCCAATCGTCAATCTCCCTGCTGATGTGAGTTTGCCTTCCTGACGTTGGGTTGGGTGGATAACCTCCTTGAATGTGTGACAGGGCGAGAGATGCAGTGACCCCACGTCGAAGTGTTTGTGCATGTGTTGCTCATTTTGCAGGCGTAGCTGAGATATGCTGCGCCTTCAAACTAGCCTGGCAGCCGAAGTAGTTGCAACTGGCTTCGTCCCGACATTTGTAAAGCTGACGAATCTCTTATTGACTATCCACAAACCATATGCTCACAACCTACTTCACATGGATTAGTCGGTCGAAACCAAACTATGTGAGATTCCTGTCTCTCGACACAGGCCACATTTCTCTCGATGTCATTAAACTCATCCACAGAAAAGCATGCATGTTGTTTTGGATAAGAAAGAGATGGGAGAGAAAGAGGAGGAAAAGAGAACCAAAAAAGGGAAGAAAAAAGTAAAGTGGTTGTGCTTCATCCTCCTCCATTAGCAAGACTCCATATTTTCTAGGATGCGGATGTTGAATTTTCTGCTTCATGGACAATTGCATACGATGCAGAGATAACAGACGCAGACACCTTATCTAGTCTTTCAATTTCCCCAACAGATTTGCCTGAAACGACAGATCTTGAGTTTTTACATGTAACGCTAACACTTGCATTACCAGTTCTATTTTTCTCTATGCAATATATTCCAGCTCTACGATCCCACCCTGATTCGTGTGGAATACGGATGGTCAGTGTACTTGAACTGGATTGTGGTTGGTGTCTTTCTGGCTTCCGCTTGTGTTTGGTTTGTGTTGAAACAATTCCTCTACGTGGAGACCGCCAAAGCCATGATCTGATCTGATCTGATCTGGTCTGGCTTGACCTCTTCCCCACTTTCTCAGCCTTCTTCTCTTCTTATGTCTGTCTGTCTCGCATTCCCCGACAGCACATTTACCATGCTATTTTACTCATCTGTCCCCATTTAATCTCAAATTAACATCTACATCTATACTGATAGCAGAAAAGGCAAGAAGTTGCGCAGGAAGCCTTTGGGTTATAAGGCTCATGGGATTTTGGGCAACTTAAGAGGTTGCATAAATTAAGGTGTAGGAATCTACTCATTTAATTTACTATCAAATGATTGTGGGCGAAATCGCATTTCAAGCATAGTAAATTTTAAGCAGTATAGTCACTTTGGATTTCCTTTTAAACACACTGTCATGGGTTGTAAGACCTCTTAAGTCGGAAGTGAAACTCATTTGACAGCTGGTCTGCTGTACATGCCGGTGATTTCAACAACTGCCTTTTAGTGGAGGCAGGAGTGCTAAAATTCCAGAAGTGCTGCCGAATGGAACAGCAGGCAAGGGATGATGAAGTAGAGGAAGTAATGGGAAAGTATACGATTCTGAGACAGTGGTCGCTTGGTCACGTACATCTAGGCACATGCCATCAACATGGTGTGGAAGTCACGCAGCCAACGCGGACCCGACGGTAACAGAGAAGTTCGCCTTTGCTGCTCAGGCACAGTCGAGGACAGGGGAACTAAGCTATTCTGCTTTTGACTCAGACGTCTATTTTTGGCACCTATGGCAAGCCAGCCAAATTAATGGGTGTGCCTACTGGTCTCTTTGACCAATATCAGTCCTATTTTTACTCTGACTGAAATAATCAAAGCCGCTGATTAATTGCAAAAACAGCAAAGCACATATATTTAAAATAAATATGCTCTTTTTCTCAACTGGAGTATAAAGGCAGCAGGTCATTTGCCACAGAAGCAGGGTGTGTTTGTGTGGCGGCTGAGTAAGTGTTTGAGATCTTGAGGGCTCAATCCTCGCCTCTTTATGACATGTGAATTGGTCTCCAAGCTTATTGTGTACACTATCAAATTTAAGGTTCATCTGTAAGGGATACCAGCCTAGCAGATAAAGTGAAGGAGAGCACGAGATTAGCTATCTCACAGAATGTTGGATGAGTGGGCACGAAGTAAGCCAGCTCTTGGAGGATAGTAGTAGAAACACTCTATCTTTTGTGCTGCAAGTGTCCTTCTCTAACCCTTACAAATCCTGGGTCAAAAATAGGGAGCGTCGCCTTCCCTTCAAATGCTCCTACTTTTCTTTATTCAACGGATACCAGAGTATATATGCCGATGAATGAAACATCCGAAATACCAGACACCCACCATAAATCACGCAGAACTCGACCACAGGAAGAAAGTGCATTCTCTGGAATTGAATAACCATTGTCACAATTGTCCAATGACCTAGAGGTGCTTAAATGGAGAATTTCGCCTTATAGCATACTACCATTTTCAATCACAACCTGGACGCAACATTGACCGATCTGGGAGAGGTAAACTTGGAGGGCATTTCAAACAATTAGTCAAAACTAGCGACTTTTCAGTGTCGCTGTGGGAAGTTTTAAATACACATTTGGATCGCCTTCATGACGTGGGGGAAAAGCTTCGCCCCTCATTAAAGGAATACCTCCATCTGTGAGCGATTCATCTCGCACGACTAAGAGGTGGAATGCATTTCCAGACGGTGTGTTAACTTATCATATACGTCACCACATCCACCATCATTTGATGCATCCAAGAAAATAAGCAAAGATGTGGAAGAACACACTGACACATACCGCATTAATAGCCTCGAGCCTGTCCATCAAATCAGGAGAATCCCGATGAAGATGTAGGGAAATCTCAAATCAGTGTGTCAGAGGAATTTGCAGGTTTCTCATTCTCGAACATTTAGAGTTGGTCTTCTCGTCAACCTTTTCCTGCTTGGCCTTTAACATGTGGAGACACCTCAGAGGCCATAAACACCCAAGACCTGGTATTGAGAGGGAATGGAACCACTCCACACCTTACCTTCTCTCCCGTAACCGCACACATACGCTCAATTACTGCCACCTTCCAGACGTCTGTGCTGCAATCTTTGAATCCTCACTGCTCAACTTCGATCTGACATTGTTATGCTGGGACCTTATAAATTTACTGAGTTGCCTACTTCAGTACATCCTTTTCCAATTTCAGCGCCTTGAGTCAAACGGAAGGGATGTTGCACCATTTTGGGTTCATAAGAGAGCCTGATCACTGCGTCGTCTCCAATATTCTGAAGACAAACTTCTGATCATCACAATTATTACCAATAAAATAGGTGCTGTTAGCATGTCTTTTTCATCCACGTAATTCAAAGACAAAAACACCTCGTCATGTGTTGTTTCGTCTTACAAAATGGAATTAGCTTGCACCCAATGGTGAATTTCATCGAGAAGTTGGCCCACCTGTAGGAGGTACGACAAGCCAACATGTCCCATCGCAGCTGACGAGTGACCGACTACTTGGGTGGTATCAGCTGGGAACGAATTATGCGCTGAATGGTGGGTAATAGATACTTTGAGCTTGTCGGTCTGCGAGCTGTAGAATTGAAAGAGACAGACGGATGTCATGTAAACCACATGAGCGCCAAGATGTTTGTGCTTAAAGGGTCTGACATGCTTCTGATTTACGATATGCCCATTTACAGAGGCAGGTACTTTGGCGCAAGGCATCCGTATTCACACCTGGTTGAGCACTGAAGCAGCTACGCCTGGCCACGCTTTGCACAAAGAACAAAACCATTTGTTGTAGAACCACCCACTGCAAGCACAACAAGCCTCCGTGTCCTGTCAAAACTGAGGAATGACCAAGTAGCAAGTGCTTTGCTCTTGCTGGATTCCATGCTGTAAAATTAAAATGATCAGCCTCAATCCACGTGAATCGCATGTGTGCGAAGGTGCTTGTGCTTGGCGAGTTGATTCGCTTCCAATTCATGACGTCCTTATTTACTGCAACCGGTACTTTGCCGCAATTAAAATCCGGACTTTCGTCCATACCGACAGTTTTAGCCAACCACTTGCTAGACAAAGTACCCACTGTCGGGTTACTTTCAGTCGTTTCCGCCTTCCTTCAAGGTCTGTCCTTTAAAAATACAGGAGGAAGAGAGGCACTGAGGTGAGGCGGTCAGTCCAGTGTTGACAATGCAGAATAAACCACTCCCGTGCAACCGTTAAAAATATCAGCAGTCGCAGCGCTTCTAAAAAGGTAATTTGCTTCATTGTTGTGGTCTTTTTTTTCCATAAGGTACTTTTTGAATACGCAAATTGAATTTGAGTGATATTTGTTACCTCATTCACTCCACTTTACTCTACTCCATTCTGCCCCACTGCCATTCTCAAGTCTGCTTAACCCTATGCTCTCCCTTAAGCTGCCATCCCACCATCCACCTTGCATATGTTGGCGCAGGTGCGAGGTGAAGCGACGTGAAACAAAAGGAGTGAATACAGAGGGTAAAGGATAGCAGCACATCATTACAACGCTTAGAAAAATCTTAACAGGTGGAGCTAGATGCTGTTAGTAGACCCGGTCCCCAGCCTAACATAGTGAATTACTCAGTTTCAGTATGTTTCAGACCTAAGTAAAGTATTCTTTACTACCTTTATTCACTTCTCTACTTACCTTAGCGCTGCAAAGGCAATACCGATGTCTCTTCTCTCTGTTAACGGGGTGTTGTGCAGAAGCGATGTTCGGCAAAGAGGTGACTAAGAAGGAAAATGCTGGCTCGTGATGAGATGGAATTCCTCCGCACTGGGCTAAAAATCTTCCACACCTACATTTTAGTGGTAAGGGAAACAGTAGGGGAGATGGCTTTAAATAAAAGCAGGTCTTTCCTGTAAAGTAGATGAGGCATGCTGCGTGCCACCAAGGTCTGCTTTTGCCTTTTAGCGACATCAATGACGCCTCCTTCCATTAAAGGAACTTTTGTTATTGACTAACCCCTTTTTGGCCAAAAAGGCAAAGCTTTTCCGTCCACCCATGCATCTGTCCATCCATTTATTTATTCGACTGCTTTTGCAAGGGAAGAGTGGCATGCTTGAATGACGCAAATGAACCCGACTGTTTGATTTAAAGAAATAAAAGGTGGATTTTTGCATGATAAATGACTGGCGTTGAAGAGACATTACGAAACTTCCTCTACCCCATTTGCGACCATTAACCACACTTGAGGGATTAATCATTTTTTGATCCTTTAAAAGCCAAATGGACAGAATTTAACCATAATCGTGGCCAATGAGCTCAAATAGCAAGGTGAGGGCTAGATGCTGGCTGACAGGCAGGGACCGCATCGGTTCATTGACATTGGCACTGCACACGATTCGGCGTTGGCAATGCTGATGGCAATGTGCATTCATCTGTGAGAATTGCTTACCACAAGTTGCCAGCTCTGTGGAGTTACGGCATAGGATAGTTAAAAATCGTTGAGGCAAAGAAGTCTTACACTGTGTTAATTCAGCTGTTGGGCAAACGAGAATCTTCTAGCCACTTGTAACAGCACCCTTTTCCGTTCTTTTTCACTTTTCCATTAACTATCTCTAGCCTTGACCGTAAGTTGGAAAGTGAACAACTGGTAGATATATGATAAGGGTAGCAAAGGAATAGCGCTCTCCTAGTGCACCCTAACAATCCAATGCAGTGTGCTGTCATCAACCAATGAAACCCGAGAGTCATTTTGCCCCATAGAACTATCTGATTAAACTTAGCCCTCCTAATGCTGCCTAATGCTCTCTTTTTTGGCAATGCGGCTTTCAGTTTCACTTTCACCTCCTCCCCCTCCACCACACCTTTCTCCCTTCCATCCAACTGCAGTGTATGTAAATGGTTGAGGGCAAATACTGGCACTGTGAGAATGGATGGTCATGGAACATGTCAAAATGCGACGAGATGGAGGTGCGCAAGCAGAAATTTGCAAACATGTTAAATCAGCGGCTAGACAGGCAAGAACTAGCAGGTCACATCTAGTAAAATACTTCAACTGTCTTTTCCTTTCATGGCAAATGCCTTCAAACTGCACCGTGAAGAAAGGAGAGGTTAAGCGAGTGCATTTGACTACTTGCGAGGGTGGAATTGCACTAAATAAGCGTGCTCTAGTAAGCCAGTGGCGAGAAGCACTACAAAGATACCTAAAGATGCTAAACTGTCAGTACAAAAGTATACAGGCAAATTGATAAAGGCGTTAATATACTGGCTCCTTTTGTTTCCTTCACTCCCCACCATTCCATCTTTGAAATCTCCCCTTGCCAAACACATCCCCTTCCTGCTTTTCAACCCTCCAAAATCTCTTATAATACATCTTCCTTCATGTCTTGCATTTGCTCTCCATCATTTGATCAGCCTGAGGATGGAACTCCACCTTATTCGGTAACTAGTATACGGCAGACACTGTCCGCCAGTTGATGGCTGTTAGTCGCATTTCCCTCAAAACCCATGTGCATTCCTAAAACACTTATCCTCCCACGATTTGCGCGCTTTATAAATGGAGTCCAGTGCGTTTTATCGCAAAATCTGATTGCATATTGCCACCTGATGTGACCAATTGCACCGTCACAGGGTAAAGGAGCTTTAGCCTCCTACATCTCTTCCCTACTTCCAAACCTAAAAGGCGCAAGCTGACGGATAATGTTGAGGAGCGGATTAACTTTACCACTTAAAGCAGTAGCCCATTCATGAAAAAGATCACGACGATGGAGCAAATTACCTTTTTAGAGGCGCTGCGACGGCTGATATTTTTTAAGTGTCATAATTGAATGCTGCTGCAGACTTCTCATTAAAAGCCAGGCAATAGCGGAGCAATTACGACTTGGTTACTTTCACGCGTAAGGCGTAAGAAAGCCTGCCTGCATGGACTGGACTGTACGAAATTGGACAGCGGTGGTATGCACGGCTGGTTGTAACCACCTGCAGCACACTGCAAGGATCAGAGAGATGCCATCCTTGTTGGACGTACCATACATCAGAGCTGTATGTCATTCGATCAGAGATTTTCTTCTCAGTGTAGCCTCTTCTACACAATGCGATGTCAGTTGAAGCAGAATGTCAGATGCAGCGTCTTGATTAAAGGCTGTGTGCCCTACTAGTGGCGTTGACCCCTGTGCTGTTAGTCTCCCACAGAAACTTCATCAATGCTGCGCAGCGGTAGGAGAAAAGTGATGGCTGTAGACCTTCAAACCACATCATGTCACGTCGTTTTAGGCCCAGATGTGGTTTCGAGACACGTGTCACATAAATGTGAAGCTGGACAGGTCAACCTTCCATTTACTATACTAACTTGAGAATAATGAATGGAGGATGACATGTCAAGGCAAACTGTTGGCAACAGGTAACAAATAAATGATGGATTGATTAGGGTATTCCTTTATCAAGAAGGAAATTCACGGACCATTCTGAGCCTACGGGTTGACATGGGAAGGCATTAATAAGTGACAAATGTGTGCCCACTGGCTGACTGACGCGTTGCGAGAGGATTTTTTTGTCTATGTTGTTAGTTTTAAATCGGCACGCCCAGAGAGAAAAGCAATGTTTTTTTGACCCACGAAATCTCGCAGCTCTGAAGTAGAAGAGTAGAGGGTGTTGAGGAGACTTGCAAGCAATCCTCTTGATTGGGAGCTGATAAAATGCTTAGAAGACCTAGCTTGAGGGGAAAAGTGAACATGTCGCCTGGGCAATATGGATCGATTGTTACCATAAACTGCTGCTTTTCTACCTCCGTCAGCAGGGTACTACCATTTTAATAAATAATCATTTTTTAAATAAATTTAAACACTCACAATGAAAAAAATTCGTAAAGTCGAAATTCATGGAAAGATTTCTTAGGTATCAGGCAATAAATAAATATCTCAAAAGTTAATCAAAATATCTTTTGAAAGAAGTCCACCTATAACATAATTGTCTGTCTAGAATGGAAAGTGAAGTATTTCCTCTGATGCTTTGGGATTTAGCAACATTAGTGGCCTTGCAATTGAATTTTAAGGATAATGGAAAGAAGTAATTTGTGAGACAGTTAAAGAATTTTTCCCTTTTTTTCCTTTTGCCAGCGACAGGACTGGCCTAATTGAGCAGAGTAGCCTGAATTATGCGACCTCTGGGAGATGTAAATCCGCCTTTTGCGCCGTGTTGAAAGTCATAGAGGAAGTTGAAGGATTGAATCATGACGCCTGCTAAATAGCCACCACCTTTTCTTTCTTTTAAGAATTCTCCAACTGTTTCTGCAAGAAAAGTATTCTTAGCTTAAAATGGTGCAAAACTTCTGAGCATATCCTTGTATCTTATTTTACAGACAAAGGATTAACGCACCTGAGGCCCTTTCAGCTAAAATAGTAGGCACCGCTTTTCATTTTTCTTCCAAGGGCCACCGTCTCAGTTTTGCCTTAAAGCGTAATACTATTTTCCTTTCTACTGGTTGAATACCGGAGAGGAAGTTGTGCTTTTGAGTGGGCAAAGAAAAGCCCCTAACGTCAATCCAATTCGACTCAACACTTTTTTGCGTCACTGGGTGAAACCTCCCCTTTTTCCTAATGGAGACATTTTACAAGGGGTGAATTTGAACCACACAGAGGCAAGGCTTTTTGTACCTTGGAAATGCATGAAGTTATCCTCAACGTTGAAGAGAATTATAGTGAGGGGTGGAATGACTGGTTTATAAAGTGGCCGCCGGGGTCGCCAGATAGTCTTAGGAGGTGGGGATCATGCCTGCTGTTCAAAAAGACGACGAGAAGTTCCCTTTCGTTCTGGCGCAATTAAAGGGGAAAAACTGAAGATAAATGGCCTTTTCCCTTTTTCACATCATAAGTACATACCTGCAATTTTAATAAACGCTTTCTGTAAATGTTTCGCTAGCAGAAATGTTAAGATTCAAATATGCAAAATATGCATTAGTCCATCCACTAAATGAGTAAAGTAGTCTAAACCCAATTGTAGGCTATTGCAGAATATGAAGTGCACATTGACCTAACTTTTACAGTTCTGTTTCCAGTTTAAAAGGCAAATCGTGTCAAATCGAGCGACTACTGTTACGCTCTGTCGATTCGTTTCTAAAAGGCACAAAGTTACTCAAAGTTTTGAAACTTGTCAATCACGTTATCATTGTGGGTCTAAAAGAAGCCCGGCTCTATACACATTTGTTTTTATCGCTCACTAGCTTTGACCTGATTGTTTGACAATTTTTGCGTCAGGAAAATGCACCAGTCATTACGGAGAGGAATGTTTAGCACTGGAGGAGCCTTGAAGTCGAGTTTTGCATCGGTAGAATAGGACTTTATACTGACAGAGAGAAGTCCCTGGCATATGTCAGGAAAATGCATTGTTGCTCCCTTTGGAGTAGCATCTGATGAACAGATTTTAGTCGTGACTGTTTAAAATTTCGCAAGGAAACAATTTGGTCTGATGTATACAATACATAAGGAATAGCCCTCCACTTTGTAGGGGGCACCGCACCAACAGAAATAGACCTACATCAGACCAGGTATTGCAGCGCACTCTCATGATAACCGCAAAATATGGCAAGGTTTTGGTTGAATGAAATGTCAATATGCAAAATGGAATAAGTACTTGTGGAGTCTTTTGTAGTTCCTTTTCATGTCTACTCAGCTACACCAAAGACTGAAAAAATTCAGCCAGCATATTCAATCTTCCTGGAAACCCTCGCTAATATTAACCACGTGTCATGACTACGTCTGGAAGAATGTTTGTAGCGATCGGCAATAGTCGCACTTCAGTGCTTCCTCTCCTCCTCAAATTGCAGCTAATACGGCTTTTTATGGGGCCATGCACAAATCGCCTCCGATTTGACGCACATCCCGTGACATATGGGCCGGAAATGATGTTGAAATTGGTCAAAGCGCACATCGTTGCACACTTATGCTCTACTGAGTCTATAAAAGCAAAAGCGTTGTAAATACAAACAATTTACAACCACGCAGGAGACTGAGAAGCTCTACATAATTGCGAATATTCCATTTGCTCTAAAGAGAAAGATATGTTTGTTTGTTCGAATGGGCTTGCCAAATGGCAGACACTTTTAGCACACAGAAGCTGCTTCGCTGATTCTTTACCGCTAGAAAAATAGAGGGTGGACTACCTGTTTGTTCTGTTTGCCATTGTTGCAGCGCCTTCAAAAATTGGGGTGAAAACACATCTCATTATAACTGGGGGGCTGAATTGCTAGCCCCATTTAAAACGAATTGATGTACATATACTCTATCCAGCTTCATTACTCATTTCGTGTGCTTAATTATCCCTAAACCTTAAAAATATTAATCAACCACTTTTATTACCCCGCCCAAAGAATATACTAAGGTAATCTCTTCTGGCTATGAAATGCAAAACGAGTCCAAACAGGGGTAAAACTTATAGAAGTCAATTGAAATCAATGTTCATCGAAATTAAAAACCATTTGATGCAGCAATTCGTTCTAAATTTAACGCTACTCGGATGGAAATAACAGGAACTAGGGACTGGGTTATTTATCACTATTTTTTTGTAATGCTATCGTGAATCAGAGCGAGTGATATCCATTTTCCCCCTCGTACGTGCTTTCTCCCCTCTATCCCAACTTTATTACTGCGTTTAGCATCTTGAGCCTCGTAGATACACCAAGCCTGACACAAATGAATACACACCCTGGCTAAATGAACACCTCAATCAGATGGTCTTGACCGCCTCCTACGGAGAGGGTTGCATAGCCTCACCGCACCTTCGCCCGAAGTCTTAACCACCCGAGGTAGTGGTGGCGGTAGAGCCTGCTGCTTACCAGCTTGCAGGCGGGCTGGGGAGAGTAACTCGCTCCTCTTCTCGCACGTCCACATCTAAGACCGGGTGATGGAGGCTCTGGTCTCAGTCGGATGGATTTGATCGTCTTTTCCTAGGAGAAAAAATCGTAAACACTTTAAGTGGTTGTGTGAGAGCATATACCTACATGTGGATGGATAAACTATAAGGCCACAAACATGGACCGAAGACTTTGTGGTGCAGTGCACAGCTGAAGCCTTGTTAATCGTAGTGAATGGGTTGCTTATGCACTCAAAAATAATGATATCCATAGTTATGATGAATCGTTGGATTGTAAACAACAGACAGGAGATTAGGTTGGTTGACCTCGACCACCACAGATTTCGTGCATTGTGGAGCCTCACCATGCAAAGTCGTGCCCATACAAGGTGGTGGTATGGGGAGGAATTTCTACCGTATGGGCGGGGTGGGATCCTAATAGCCTAGCCCGAACACAATGTCACTCAGAACGAAGAGGAAGTACACCCGTTCCCCAGAATTGGGCTGCCCACACATCGAGGGACGCAAAAGCAGACAAAGCGTTGCAAATGGTTTGTTTATCATTTTTTCATCCAAATGATCCATGAAGGCAATCCAGATCGCCAAAATTTAAAAGATATTTAAAGTAAGTTATTGAGACATAATATTTAGACCACAAGAAAAAACGCTAGTTCCTTAACGACTGACTGGTCATTGTGAATGAGGAATGTGACAAAGACCTTCTTAAAGATTTTGAATGACATCACCACCGTTGCTTCCGAGTATTCCGATAGATTTGAATAGCCATTTGTTGGTCATCGTATCTGCTGAAGTGATCACTTCAAGGTCTTCATTCCTTTATTGTGGGTTCTTCTAAGTGTGAAAGACTGCCTAATTAGTACAATTCGACTGGTGGGATTCCATTTGTCTTTCCACTTCAATCAAAACATTCGCTTTGAAGGCCGCGCGAAAACGAAATCCTTTGACGAACTGCACTGCATTGTTAATCTACTGCATCTGCGGTGCATTGCCACTCCATCCCATTAATCTCTGTCCAAATTTTAATAAAACTCCGCTTACAGAGAGGTGAGAACTACTTCGTCTTCACACACTTTTTTGAAAATTGAAAAGGAAATTCCACATTGTCGGAAAATGTTTCGCCCAGTGCCATTTTTATTTGTTCTATCGTCAGCGTCACCGCTAGATATCATTTCGATGCACACTTGAAGGAAAGTCATGGTGTCCAGGGTTCTCATCCGGCCATTTTTTGTATCACTCTGCTTTAAAAAGCACAAATAAAAGCCAGCTACAAAGTCAGTAATTGTACGTCAAAATCGTTTTGCAAGTAAAGGGACATAAAGGATGGCTGAGCAATCGCTTTTAAGCCATTCAAGCTATTTGACGTCCTTCGACAGCCATGTTGTGGCAGTAAATGATTAATCTAGAGGGCGAGCTTAATCAACCAACTTATTTAGAGTGTTTTGCATTGCTTTCGTTTTTGCAAAGGGAGGCAAAAGCTTTACTCAGTTTTCATCCAGTGTATTTTTTTACCACAAAGTATCAAAGTTGGTCTGTATTTTACAGTGCAAAATAGTGACAAAACAATGCTTAATCGCATCTTTACATATCTAAACTGCAATTTTTATTCCCTTCTTCTCCTCACAGAGGGACAAGTAGAAGCTATTTTAGGAAAAAGCCTGCAGGTACAAACAAGCTTTACAGTAAATTAAATCACATCCTTCATTTTTATCAATTTCGCAATTATATTAACCGCATTCAAATCAACTGCTTTTGACACTATTTTTTGCAACTTCAAGCATAATTCACAAGAAAATGACTGAGTTAGTTGGTACCAGTAGGTCCTGGGTAAGATGTAGAAATCCGACCTCCATTCACTATATTCTTCTTCATGGTCCAAGTACTGCGGAGTTATTCTCTAGAAAATGCCCAGACAATTTAAACGCAATTATTCACTTTAAGACGTGTCCGCCTGAGCACTTAAAATGCTGCAAAAACACGTTTCGGGGTGAGAATGTGTCTCCGTGACTGCAACGCGCCTATTTTTAAGCCGAACTCCTCGATTTAGTGGATTCACACCCTTTTTCGCTTTACTAACACTTGTGAAAGCGCTTACAAGCAAAATAGCTTGCTAATTTTGCAACGTCCCTGATCTTCTCTGAGGTTATATTTCGGCACTATCAACGTATTGAGGGCCGGAGGACCGAGGGAGAGGGAATATAGGTATTTCTCCACGTCGAACGGAGGTACAGCTCAAGGTGACCCAGCTGTTCATTTGATGCGGAAACACTCTTAAATGTCAAACTTATTTTAATCGTAACTCTAATCTTACTAAGAGGGAAAAATAAGCTCCTTGAACACATTTATTTGCAAAATTCTCAAGGCATATTTGAAACACTGACTGACAAGGGGGAACACATAAAAGGGCTCTTCCATAAGCTGTGATCTGCGACTACGTTGGCATGGTGCATTATTTTTGGGTGGTTTGGGGATGTAGAACAACTAGATCGCCTATGTCGTCATCGACATCCTCTGCATCATCTCCTCCAGCATAGTTAACGCCGTCAGCGTTCTCGCCCGCATGGTGCCCGCAGCCATAGTCAAGGCGTACCTCTACCTCATCGCCTGCAAGTCCGCCTCTTCGCTTTCCCCGGACTCGTCAGCATTTAGGTGGTTCTGGCAGCTTCACTGCCAGTGATCACAAAGTTGGATTAAGAAAACGACTTAAATGATTAGGGTTTAATCCCTTGACTTTTAAATTGGCGCTTATTGTTAGCTTTTGGAATGCTCTGTGTAGTTGCGTAAGTTCGAAACAAATTTCGCCTTTAATTAACCATTTAATGGAACTTAATTGCTTTAAGTTTTAGAGACCTACCATTATGCTGAAATTAAGGCTGAGATCCCTTGTTGTCTCGAGTTTATGCCACCATGTCTAGAAATTTTACGATGGCTTAGTAGTCTCTCAGCATCTTTGATGGTGGCTCTCTAGACGGTCGACTGATTGGCTTCATAGACAGGAGAGAGTGAAGGCGGAAAGCTAAAATTTAGAATTTGTGTGTGAGTTGTCACTAAGGCAAATGTGAATGAACGGAATGTTTCAGAGGCAGCGCGTCTAGGTGGCAAATGCTTAGAGTTACTCAGTAAAAGCACTTTGTGCTTCAGAATTTAATGATAATTTTGATGAGACAGTTGCTTAAAAAGAGGTACCAATATGCAGAGTTGACAGAAGTCTCCTCACAAGTAGGTAGTGTGCCGCCATAAGGCATGAAACATGTTTCGAAGGAGGTGGTTGGTCTTTCACATCTCGACGTGTGTTGAATTGCAGGAGATGAAGCAATCTATAAATTGACGAAACTTCTTCCTCACGTAGCCGCCATTCCTTCTTCTTGTGTGTTCATCATATTTGCCAACTGTAATGAGCACATCAAGGTGGATCACATCCAGTCAAAATGAGGGCCCTGCTATCCAACATTCAATGTCCCTGCTGATGTGAATTTGCTTTTGTGACCTTTTTTGAATGTGCGACAGGACGGGTAGTGCAGTAATCTCACTTCGAGGTGATGGCGCATATTTTATGTTCCACGTGGCCTGACGGATGAGAGAATGTAGTGTGATGAGTAGCTGTGACCGATTACATTCCAGCATTTGTAAAGCTGGCGAAACTCCCGTTGATTATCCCCAAACAGCACGCTCATTAACTACTTTACATGGGTTATTCGGATTCCACCAAACTATGGCAAACTCTCCCCTCTCGAAGCAGGCTTTTATCTCAGAATGTTAGGGAATGGAAAAAGAAAGAGAGAGCGAGAGGAGAGAAATGTGTGGTATTGCCTTAGCCTTCTCCCTTGTACAGCCTCTATATTTACGCTAATAACCATCAGTGCATTTTCTACGCGGTGGCCGATCATGTGCAAAGTATAGTCGACAGTTGGAAGTGATACTCTGTGAACGAAAGCGCAGCATCTGCACCCAATTCAACTCAATCAAAAGGTCACCAAGACTGCTGTAATTCTTTGGTGGTTGCCAATCTCACTCACATCCGTTCTAAAGAGCTTAACCCTGTTCTCACTATATTTTGACGTCATACTGGTTGACATTCGAGAAGCTTAATGGCATGAAGCTCTAGAACCTAATATCTTGTATGTGCATATCTCATATCATTGTCCTTCAGTGCTTATGGGGAACCTATTTGCTTGTTATGGTCCTGCTTAATATTGCTGTAGCTTTACGAGACTACCCTGATTCATGTGGAGTACGGTCGGTCCGTGTACGTAGACTGGGTCGAGGTTGGTGTATTTCTGGCGACCGCTTATATTTGGTTTTGTGCTAACACAATTCTCCTAAGTAGGGACTGCTAAAACCACCATCTGATCAAACCTGACCTTTGGTCCGTCTCCTCTTTTTACCTTTACCACTTATTCTCTCTATCTGTCTCTTTCTCTGAAATCACTTTCCTCTCTTTTCTATACATGCTTGTCCCCATTTTTATCTCAGATCAACATCTACATATGCTCAGTAAAAAACATCAAAAAAGTTAGGTAGTTAGCCTTTGAGTCTTCATGCTCGTAGGAATTGATGCATCTTCATAGAGTAGGACATTTTAATTGGCAGTCTATCGTTTGGAAGAGTGATAGCGTCAGGCGTCTCATTGTGAAGGATGGATAAATAAAAAGTCAATAAGTAAAGAATATGAAGATAACTTGCAAAGTATGGTCAAGAAGAGAAAATAGTGAGCGGTGTCAAATTTTCCTTTGTGATTTGGAAAGCATGCGAGGCTGAGAAGTTGGTCACATGGTCACACTCCTACACGTATGCGGTCATCATGATGCTAAAACCATGCAACCAACGCAGATCGGACACAAAGGAAAAGGTTGGTTTTTGCTGCTTAAGCATCGAAGGAAGGGAAGCGACGTTATTCCATTGTCGACAACGACGTCTTTTTATGATACTCACAGCACTCTAATCATATCCATGGGGTGTGCGTCTGGTCTCTTTCACTAATATCTAATCCCTTTTCACCTTAAATAAAACATTTGCAACCCTAACTAGTCTATTCATCTTTAAAACAATAAAGATAACATGAATTAAATAAATCATTCTCCTGCTAAAAATCGCAATTTTAATATTTTTACTCATTAATTATAAGTAGAACCCCTTCTCGCTCTACTAAAATGCACGCATGACATCTTTTGCCCTAATTGGTTCAATATTCTGCAAAATTAGGTCAATGAACACATAACAAGGTATTTTTTAGGCTCTACCAAAAAAACCTAAAAGTGGGTTTTTCATTCGTATTCCCTTATGTAATTTGCCTGCAAATGACAAATAAGGGCAACACTACACTACCTGCGGTTCAGTCGCCAATTTGGTGCTGTGACAAAAGTCTTATTTGCCTCATCATGTCTTGCTTTGCTATCACAATCACTACAAATAACATACAATCTTGGAGAGGGAACCGCTGCACTAACCGTTCCGCCCTTAGTAGATTGAGCTCCAAGTCTGTGGCCTCTTCCAGCATTTCAACCGCTTTAATAACTTAAAATGAAAAAGTATAGGCAAAAAAGACGGCAGCGTGTATGCTCATTTTTTGTCAAAAATTAATGTCTGATTCCTAGCTTCCACTAATTTTCTCTCCTTATTGTTTACTAATTATAAAGTTCTGAATGCCTTCTTACCAGCCTTTAGTCAATAGCGCCAAGTACTTTATCATGGATGGTGGGGGGAGAGGAGCTTCTCTTCTCTTAATTGGGATTCCCCCAACTGTGAGCGATTTACCTACAACCAACAGGTGTATTGATATTCGCAAATGTCACCCACTCCAGGAGCTACATATCAAGCTCTAGTAGATTTGACCAGGTTTCGCCCTCACTCAATGAATGCAAGTGAAATAGGGTAAAGTTGTGGAAGGGCACGCTTATGAGTATCATATTGGTAGCCTTGTGCCTCTGTCAGTTATGATGGCTTCTGAGTCAGTTGCAGAAAAATACATCAAAGCAGCATTTTTGATCATTCAGAGTTGGTTCACTTGATTGACTCCTTCCGGTCTCCCTGAATCATGCGGAGACACCACGAAGACCATGGATACTCGAAACTTAAAATTGTGCAAGAAGGGAACCACTTCGTTACTTACATTCCCTGCAGTAATCATACACATGTTTACCTCTGGATCGCGGTGGTATCGAATAAAAGTAATGCCAACATCATTTTTACCCCATACTAGTGTTGACGCATTTAAGCAGGCGAATATTTGGAATATAAAACAAAAAATACACCCAATTATCTTTCTTCCTGATCCCACTTGTTTATGTTTTGTAAACTTTTGGTTTTTTGACCAGTTTAGAAGACCTCAAACATGAGCTCTTTATTGGCAGGTGAACGGGAATGAGGTGACAAATAAAACACTCATGAACTGCTCTGTCGTCAGTTGCCTCGGGTAAATCATCCGCCACCCATGCGTGCGGTGTTGGCTGGCCTAAACGCCTTCGTGAGTTGGGAAGACAGTGGACGGGATTAATGATGGTGTGCAACGCTTTCCCCTTTGCAAATCACCGTTTTTCTCTTTCCTTCTAAATTAGAAACTTGAATGATATAATTATTTTTTTCTCCCAGTTTTGCCTGTAGTCATGTGAAGCACATTCTCCTCAGGTAGGGAGACATGCAAAGAAAGAGAGGAAAGGAGAAAGTAGGGGAAAATGGAATTTTTACCCGCTTGAGATCTGTGTAAAAATGTGTTGGTAAATCGTTATAAATTTCACGCATTTTAAATTACACACACAAAAAAGTCTCTTTTTTAAAAAAGGAATAGTGAATAGTTCATTAACACAAATTTAATTTACAACTTCAAAGACATTTTAGGACGTGTAGACCCTGATGCAAAGCAGGGAGCAGAAAGAGAAGGAGAAAGTTAACAATAGGCCATAGGCATACGAGCCTCCCTCCGTCTTTTCCCTACTTCCCTCCGTCTTTATCTTTCTTCCCGGCTTCATTTTTGCCCTTTGTGTAAAAAAATACACACACGCGCACAGGTTCCTTTGCTTGTTTTTGGTTGAATAATGAAACTCTTTAGCCCTCAACCAGTTTAAGGAGAGAAACTGTTGCCTCAGTGAGGGAACTATGGGGTGTTAAAGCAGAATCGGTAGACCGGAAGTACTGGTCAACTTTGTCTAGGTCTGTGAAGTGGCTGCCACTCTGCCTTTTTCCTTCCTTCCTACTTTAGCCTTATTGAGCCAATCACAGTATGTGAGAAGACGCCAGAGATGTTGTAAATATGAAATGTTAATGAACGTCACAACTACGCCTCAAACAGAGCAGCTAGAAGGGATCAAATAGAATGATTATTAGGGATTTTGGTCTGTCAAATCTTGATTCTTTGAAAGTTGAAGGAGAAGGAGTAAGGGGGTTCCACACAACTTTTCCCTCTTTTAGTTGACTTGCTATGGCACGAGGTGGCATTTGTCACTCACAGTTGTGAGTCAATTGCTGTAGGAAGGAAGGGACGAAAGAATGAATAAGCAGACAGGAGAATACATGAAATGAGCGGCAACGAATAGGTTCAGGAATGATGGGTGGAAAATAGGTGAATGCTTGGAAGATTGAAGATTGCACCAAAGAACGGCTGGAATGGTTCGTTAAGCCGATGGATCAGGGATGGAAAAACCAAGTTGGTCATTCTAACGTAATACTATCAAATTTCTCTTCCACCGTCAATTTTGATGGCTGAAATATTAGGGAGTCAGGATGCTTAACAAAATATTTCATGTGTGGGCTAAGATATGGAGTTGCCAGTGGGCATAAGGAAGATGGGACAGTGTCGACATTTCTGGCACGACCTAATCTCTTTACTTATTTACTGTCAGAAAGGAAAAACGAGCTACACAGTTAGGATTTTTACAAGTTCAAAGAATGGAATTTCAAAAAAGCTGGGTAAAATTAATCTTAGAGCACCTAGCCCGTAGACGTGATGATCAAACACTGATCGAGAGACACCACTTATCATCTGATGATTCTTCATAACCCAAACAGTCTCTTCTCCTCACGCCATGTAGTGTCGTTTAAAGCCAGAAAGCCAGATAAATTGCATTTGGCACACACTAGTGACGCCAGTGGAGAGCGTATTTGGATTCCACAAATCACCATAACTGGCAATATGGGTAGACAAAATTAGGCGATTTCGCTGTCATTTTGAATGCTCAGGCTTACAAAATCATTTCTAGGAGTGAGCAAGTAGGTTGAGTGGCACGTCCACCTTAGCTCTACGAGCATCGGCTTGTTCATTTCTAAGAAAGAGGCCCATTTGGATCCACCTTTCCGTGCAAGACACTGACTTGACAGATTTCCTGCGCTCTTGCGCTGCATACACTTGCTGGAAGGATCTGTTAAAGCCCCACTTTCTGTTGCTAATTTTTAGCCAAAGTAGGCAGAGGAGAGGTGAGGTGGGAACATATGCCGATGTGCTAAAGATGCTTTGTGTTTGACCAACCTTCTTATCACTGCTTTTTAAGGAGCATGCATGACAACGTCCTTAGTTGCAAGTAGAACTTTTCAAAGGCACAATGTTTGTTAACAAGAAATGCCAAGTGTCCGTCTACTCCCCTAATGTCTTTGCATTATAATGCAGGAGACGTTTTTCCTTTTCATTGTATAGTGCGAAATGACATCCAAATCGGATAACCTCTGTGTTGCGCATTCCGCCATTAACCATGTCATGTTTTCGAAGGCAAGGAAGTGAGAAGAGTGCATCGTAATACAGTCCATCCTCAGTATTGGTCTTTGTCACCTTGGTAACATCTGCCTTGCAAAGCAGTTGACACTTTTACGCCTAGAACAGACTTCTTCGCTGAATTTCATGGTTCAATGGTAAGATAAGGTCTCTTACCTCGACAATGATCAAGGACCAAAAACATTGCTGCCTGAAGCGGAACAAATAAAGCTGCCCCCTCCTCTAAAGTAACAAGACGCGTAGCATTGAGTAGTTCAACTGTCCTTTTGGGTGTAAATACAGAAAAGTGCCAAGATGTCTGTGCAACTATGTTGTCGCTTTAAAGTACTTATTGTAGGGAACTCATTTACTGATATGACAACTGCTGCCTACTTAAAGGCGCCTAGATCTAGGCAGCGTTATCTTGTAGGGTTGTCATGACGTCGAGCGTATGTAAATTTAACGGCAAAATACAAACCTGACTGCTGTGTCTCGATATCCTGCGGATGCGTGAAAGGATGGCCTCTGTACCGCCTCACGGTGTTCTCTGTGCCTCCCCTGTGGTAGCTCGCCCTTGCCACTAACCTTCGCATTATTCGTTAGGTCTGAAGTGATACACTCCCAGCCAAAAGCCCGTCAGCACATCTGCACATCTTTGCTTAAATTACGCTTGGAATTGTGCTTTATGCTGCCCTCTACTATGAGATACAGAAGCGACATGGGAAGGGAACTCGCACCATTGCCAGGAAAGACGTTTTTCCAAATTACACAATTTTCGGTTCAAATGGGTCATTCCCTACCAAGTAGGGCAGCAAACAAAAAGCCAACTAACAGCTTTCTTTTGCTTTATTTAACTCGGCATTGCGTTGAATGGAGACAAACAAACAAACAAGCTAGGTTGGGGTGGATCATTCAGAAGGGAATGCAATGCTCCAGAATTCCAAGCTGTCATCAAGAGGGGCAAAAAATTATGTTTGTGTAATTAAAAGTATTTTAAGCCTTGGAACTGGCGTGCCTGTTGTGCATTATGGTAGAGAAATGCATCAAAACGACTGATGGATTCAACCGACACCCCATTTAGGGTTGGTTGGCATCTGCGGCTAGCTATTGTGTGTGCAGGATGGCATGTGAAAAACCTTCTAAGTTTATCAAACTTGGTGGTTGATGATGTGTTATCTTGCTGACAAGATTATTTTCTCCTAACAAATTTGCCTTTACCGAGTTATTGTCAGTAGCCTCACGGGCAAAGTGGCGATTTGCAACATTTTGTGGAAAGACAGCTTTTCATTCACCTTACTTCCTGATCGTTGAATGAGAGGTGCTTACAAGGAACGTGATTTGTCAGCCGTGGAATCTCACTTTTAAGGAATATAGACAAATGATGTGTGAAAGGTGCGAGGAGTCATTTCTTAAGACATCTTATGGCATTTACTTGTGAGGGGACAGACGAGACGCCATGAGAACGGTCTGACGCCCAAACCCTAAATTACTGAGTTGCGGCTGGTGCTAGTGAGCACATAGTTTAAACAAGCAGTGCTCTACACCTCAAAAGATCTGACGGTGATTCAGATTATATTATAATTGAATACGGCCAGATTCCTCATGTATGAGAGGAGCTGCAAAAACTCATATTGGGGACTCGTCCTCCCATCCAATCACAAGGAGGTTTTGTCCTTTAACGCGACAGTCTACTGTTGCAGTTTCCTTTCAGACGGTTTGGGCGATTTTAGTGCCCGCGCCCACTGATCCATAGACTTGCAGTCATTTTCGGTCAGTCGGTGAGTAACATTGGAGGGGTATATGCTGGTCCGAGTGGACAGGTAGGGTTGTCCTGGTGGCATAGTGGGTGAGCCGTCGCTTCCTGGAGCCGGAGAGTGTGGGTTCGAGTTCCACCCAGAATGACTGGGCTGCAGTCTCCTCCGACGGAATGGTGCGAAGTAGTTGGAAGGCATGTGTTGTTGACGCGTCTATGACGCCCCAAAAACATTGTATTTCTAGTTGTCTAGGCATTGTAATGTCAGGGCTCCCAGGCCAGGCGTCTATCAACGTGGAAGAGGTGGGATTTCCGCTGCGTGAGAGACGCCATTAGTTAGTTGTACGGGAATGTATCCATGTGTAGTGGAAACTGAGTAACGTAAACGGCATGAAGAGAAAGCATGCATGCGTGTATGTGTGTATGTGTGCGCATTGTGATTGTGATGGATTTTTATGCTTATGTTGAATGGATGAAGTCATTTCTGGTCTTTGGAGTAGCCGAAGGCCCCCTAAAGTATTCTGCTTACTGGTTTACTGTCACAATGAGGAGGCCCTTTTATGAAGACGAAATATGTCTAATACTTAGAAGAAAGTAAAAAAAAGAAGGAGAGCAAATGAAGACCTCTGCGTTGAAAGACTTGTCGCATATTTACTCTAGTTGGCATCTTGACAGGATCCACCTTACGTATATGAGTATCACGGCACCTAATTCACTTATGACAAGCGCCTTGGGGCAGATGTTACCTCACCAAGATCGGCAATGCGGTGTTCATTGGTATTTATGACAGCGAGGCAAGACAATGTAGGGTAGGCAGGACTTAGGGGCCACAGCACCAAAATAACAAAAGCGACGCAGTTAGTGAAGTGCTTACGTTGTTAGATATGTTATTGCAATCAAATTAAACTGGGAGCTAGAAATGACTAACTCACTAAGAGGCTTCTGCAGTAGTGTTTCAGCGACCAATACAATGTAAATTTTATGAATAGATTTCTTTACCTTCGTGTTTGTAAACTCAGTAGAAGGGCCAAATCTTATGAACATGAAGATTTCAAGGCTGCTTACCCATCTTCTTGCCATCTCCATGTAGGAATTGATGCAAATGTGAATTTGAATTAAAAGTGGGACTAGGAAGTGGGGAACGCACAGCAAAGTGACTGCAGGGAAAAAGAGGAAAATGGAACCCGCGGAAGAGGTCAGAGTGCAATAGATCAGAACACAGTTAAGATAGTCTTTGCTCAAAGGAAATGTTTCACCGCAAGCCAAATAGAGGCTGAAGCCAGAAATATACGAATCACGATTCAGTCTGTCTATACCGACCATCCATACTGCACACGAATCAGGATGGCGTCGTAGAGCTGGAAAATATTACATAGAGGAAGAAAAAGAGAGAAGGACAAACCTTATTGAGCATTTATTGGATTGTTGTCTAACTAAGTTGTGTCCAAATGTTATTATGGTTGTGAGACAAAGTGTGGATAGGGTCAAAATTAATCGAGCAACTCAGAATCACAAAAATTCTGATTGTCTCTTGATTAAGTTGAATGGAATGCAGGTGGTGCACGTGTGTTCACACAGGTCCATTTCCCAACCATCAATTCTACTTGGCACATGACTTACCAATCGGAGGAAATTGGGAATACTCAACAAGTGTGGAGAGTAAGGCTGTGTAGAAATTCGTTTTTTTTCCTTCCCTTCCTCTAGCCCTCTCTTTTGCTTTTTCATCCCAAAGAATATGCTTGCTGCACACTGTTAACTCCTTTGCAGCGATTGTTTTGTCAAAACCATCACCGAATTATGAAGCACATAATATCTTTACCAAGTAATTCAAACGCTATTTTCCCCCATCATTTTCCCAATATTTCACTTTAATGATATCTGTCGTAGAGACCACTCACATGCGTTTTCTATTCTAAGCTTTCCGCCTCCACTCTCCTCGGTCTATGAAGCTAATCAGTCGGCCGTCTGGAGTGTCACCATGACAGACGCTGAGAGTCTGCTAGGCCATCGCATAATTTCCAGACACACCCACATGAACTTCAGACAAAGAGGTAATCCAGCCTTAATTTGGGCATAAAAGTGCGTCTATCAAACTTTAAACAATTAAGTTCCAAAAAGTGGTTGCTTTTGTGCCAAACCCAATGAAAAAATATCCAACTATGCAGAGCACTCCGAAAGCTAGGAATGCGTGCCAAGTTAAAATCATGAAATCGAATTCCGGTCATTCAAATTGCTTCCTCGATCCAACATATTTATCACACGCAGTGAAGATGTAAAACTGCCTAAATGACAGGGCACCGAGAGAGAAGTACGAGGGAGGACATGCAGGCGGTGAGGTGGAGGAAGGCGTTGACTATGGCTGCAGGCACCATGCAGACCAGGATGCTGACGGCGCCTACTATGCTGGAGGAGATGCTGCGCTTGTAAAAAGAGCGACGCATGCACACACACTTCGGCATGAACTGACTGCACCTCCCGCCCTGTTGCACCTTCACGAAGGGAACCTACCCGATGAATGGTGTCAAAGGCAAACACACAGAAGCAGGGAGATTGACAATTGGGTGGCAGGGTCCTTATTTGCACTGGATGTGATCCACCTTGGCAAATATGATGAACGCACCGGAAGGAGAACCTGCAACAAAGTAGGCGACGGTTTCAAATTTCAGCGTCTTTTCTTTCGCATTTCGGAATTGTCGCGGTCCTCCAAAAGTGTTAGTCACCATTCTGAAGAGGGTCCGTCTTGATATGAAGGATTATGTTTCGATTGTCTTGACATTTTCTGAATCTAGAAGCCCACGCCACACAAACGAGGAAAAAAAATATAAAAAAGTCAGGCATACTGTCGCATCTTATCAAGGACATGTTAGGACCAATTGACGCCGTCACCATCTTGTGAAATAGTTTCGAAAGATGCAAACAAGTCAGGTAAAATTTAGCCGAATTGATTGAAATTACTATACTTGAGCAGCTTGTTGAATAAACATGGAGGAATGCGGGTCATTTCCAGAGGTAAGGGCGACAACGCTAGTGGGTACACAAGACTAAACATTTTAATGAGCCATATCCTAAAACAACTTTTGCATTGCACTACTTGGAGCAACAAAGAAGGCACCGAAATATGGTTAAGATGTTCAAAACTTTTAGTAAGCCGTATTTTGGCACTGTTTTGCTCTAGGCAATACAGGCAAATTCGAACGCTTAATAATAATGTAAATAAACTAAGGAGAAGAAAGTGCAAAGCACTTCCCTCTCTTTTCCATAAAATGGAAGCAATGTGAAACAATCGGAACAAGTTAGTCAACTACGCTGATGTGTGGCTACAGGGGGACAACGGAGAGCTTGAGTAATTCAGAAGCAAATATATGACCCTCATTTGTGTCCTTCCAGAGAATGATCAAAGTATTGGCTGAACGAGGAGGCTGGTCACCATGACCTTCCTCACTCTGGATAGGCTGACATTCCTTCACATTTCCTCTGCGATTTGCATCAACAAATCCCAACATCTGTTCAGGCTCAATCAGTTAGTTGGCTAATAATGTGGTTCATTCTTTAGCCCTTCAAGTTGAGTCAGCACCATACAAGCATGGTGAACACCGTTGCATTAAAATATATCTTCCAGATATTCCATTTCCTTTTCATGGCTACCTGGACACACAAAGCATCCTAAAAACCCATTGGTTTTCACTCCTCTTCAGCCTCAGTGAAGAAGTCGTGTATTCCATGCCGGCCAATCACTGTCCCACCGACGCCGGAGAAAATATGCTAGAACTACATGACAGTGGACTGAAGCAATCGAGGCAGAAGAGTAGCATGTGGGATCCTACACACTGCCATGGAGGAAAATAGGGGAGGCTTTGGAGGTGGATGAGGATGGGTACGAGCAGTATCTTCAGCCCTCCTTCGCTCTTCTATCTGTCTATTCGGTGCAGCATCGCATTATTGGGTTTAGCAGTGACGAGAGGTATGAGGTTGTGCTCTGCCGAATTTTATGTCCTCCTTGCGATTAGCTAACGAAACCTGGCCAACTTAACTGCTTCCCAGGAAGAAGACACTCCTTGTATCAGTTCGACACAGTCAAAAGTATTTGTTCAGTAGCATACCGAAATTCGACACTAAGCAATCGCTTTTGCAGTGCACCACACAATCTCGTAGCAATCTTCTGAGAAGTGATGTAGGTTGCAACTAAGTTGATTATGTGTGTGGCAAAGAAAGGCCCACCAACTTATTTATTGGAGGATACGACGAAGTAAAACACCAGGTGGGGTGACATGTTTCTCTTTGGCAAGGATGATCGAAATGTACCAAGAAGGGCCAAAGCCCTTATCCTCCAGTGTGAGAGGGGGAAGCGCGTGAGGAGAGATATGTTACATTCGCCAGCCCACCTGCACTACGTCGGGTGGTTGGGGCTTCGGCGGAAGGTGCTGCGAGTCCATGCCACACCCACCGCATGAGGGGGTCAAGATAACGCAGCTGTCTTTGTTTTGCCAGGGGTGGTGTGCATCTGCATCAGGTTCTGTGTGTCTGCGAGGCGAAGGGCGCCAAGCGCAACAGTAAAATTGGGAAGGATTGCAGAGGATGTGGTGGAGGAGGGAGAATGGATGTCACTCACATCGTTTTGTGTTTGCATTACAGAAAGTAAAAGCAAATAATGGAATCCCCACTTCTCCTCTTTGGCTTCAAAAGGGCTTCTACGCAGTAGTCCATTCTAAGATGGAGTGGAGTTGAGTGCCCATCAGTAGCCCCGCGTGGATGCCGGTTTGAGGAGGAGACACGGGCCAACAAAATGGCAGGTAAACACTAGAGGGTAGCAGAGGCAGGGAGCAGGAGTGGGTGTGTGGGCCTGTGGACAGGGCTCAGTGGTCTAGGGGTATGATTCGCGCTTCGGGTGCGCGAGGTCCCGGGTTCGAATCCCGGCTGAGCCCGCATTTCAACCTCCTCTTTGTCCATCCCGCTTCTTTACAGTGTATTCGATGCATTTTAACATACAACGCTTCGTGTGGCGTGTTGTGGTATCGTACGACAGCTCGATGCCGTGCGACGCAGTGAGGTGAGACAGAACAGGATAAGATTACCATATGAAAAGTCATGATACCCCACGATGGGCCAGGTTAGGATAAGGAGGGTACGGTGTGGTGACATGGGCAGGTATTGTGCATGTTAATCAGCCACAGGCGTTCTCAAACCGACGTGAGAAGCGTGATGGAGTGAAGTAAAGGTGGTTGGCGGAAAATATTAAGGAAGTTGAGGATGTGAAGTGGGTGGTGAAGGAGTAGGTTCACCTCTGTGCATTGATTTGCATGTCGCGATAGAGATGGGCGGCAGGAAGTGGATAGAGGAGGAGCATAGATGAGGTAGCGTGGTCGAGTGGTCTAAGAAGGTGGTTTTAGGCACCAGTGTGTAAGGGAGCGGCTTAGAATCCCGCCACTGTCATTCACTTTAGCCTCATCACCTTCAATATCGCACACAGATGCCACGCAAAGCAACACTGAGCCCCGTGACCACGCGTCCCTATATCTCCTCCTCCTCCTCCTCCTCCTCCTCCCCCCTTTAAACACACAGTCTTTAGACTCCCTCGACAACCTTCCCCATCGCCTTGCACTCTGGCACCATCTCATCTCACCTCACCTTGGCTACGGTCCTACTGCATACAGTAGTGAATGAAACACACAACCGTCTTACCAATCCATGCCACCTCCTGCCCAGTGGCGATTTCAAGGGTCAGCACAAATGCGTTGTAGTGAATGAGATCGTGAGAGTGTGTTGAGGCAATGGGACTGGACAGAGCGTCAGGGGCAGCTGGTTGGCCGTGAGCAGCCATAAGACCATTACACTTGCATCACCTGGTGGATAGGGTGCCTGCCTTCAATGTAGAAGATTGTGCGATAAGTGCTACCGCGGGTGCTTATTTGGTGCCTGCGCCCACTGATCCATAGGCGCGCAGTCATTTTCGGTGAGTTAGTGAGTGACAATGGAGGTGTGTATGCTGAGCCAGTTGGGTAGGTGGGACGTCCTGGTGACCCAGTGGTGGATAAGGTGTCGGTTTCCGGAGCTGAAGAGCGTGGGTTCGAGTCCCTCCCAGGACGACAGATCTGCACTAATACTCCACTCTGCGGTAAAAGATTATTGAAAGTCAGGACTGGTGGCGTTTTTTGGGATTTTACCTGACCCTAACACTCTTCTCACCCGTTTTGTTTTCTGCCTGTTTTACTTCTTAGCTCTACGGTCCCACTCTGATTCGTGCGCAGCGAGGATAGTCAGTGTGCATGGGCTAGATTGCAACTGCGTGTTCGTAGCCTCCGCCGGCATTCAGATGGTGTTGAAACAATTCCTCAACATGGAGACTGCGAAAACCATGATATGATCTGATCTGAGCAGACCTCCCTTCCCCACTTCCCGCTCTCGCATTCCCTCCCTACTTACATTTTATGCAATTTTGCGACATCTCAATCGCATCTCTTCGGATTCTTATCTCCGATTTACGTCCACATCAATTCATATGCAAAAGGAAAGGCAAAAGTTGAGTGACTAGTCGTCAAATCCTCGCGCCTCAGTGGAGCATTAGTAAAAGCCGAGAAATTAACCTCCTTTCCTTCCTGCTCCTGAGTAAAGTCACTGCCCTGCATGCACGATTGACAGATGACTTCTTCAACGCACTGCTCCATGTTTGTCTTGTCTGTAACCTGTCTGGGGTCCCGGCATGGTTGCTTCCTAGAGACGGAGTGACCAGTGAACTTCTTCATATTCAGCCTCCGTGGTTCTCAGCGTCTGCTCTCTCTCGTCCTCGCCTCAGCCAATCTCAGTAGTTGGAAACGCACCACTTCTACTGAAGTGAGTGTAACTTCTCAAAGAAATTTTTGCTCCATAATTTTCTTGTGGAATTCGCTTTGTTATCAAATTCAAGGCATTTACAAATTCGGTACTCGCCATTCCCAAATGGATACTCCCTCATGGCATACCTTATTGGCACCCCTATATCCCCTCCGTATAAATGGATTACTAAAATCACTGGACGCCATGTTGGGTGGTAGCTAAATTTGTGGTAATGGTGACAGTGATGAATCGGCAATCGTTAGGCTGCATGCTGACAGTTTGCAGTAACGCGACTTTCACTTTATCATTCTACCACCATATCCTTTTTAGATGCAGCAAATTTCCAGTTGCGGTTGCTCGCTGTTGACAATCGGCATTTCTGCATCTATAATTGACATTACTTGGATCCAAGCGGGATGGAAGACCGCTCCGATCTCAGAGCTCGGTTCGTCGAAGCCTGAATACTTGTTTAATGGTTCGCTAGCACATCAGCTGCCATATTTTCATTCATCAAATCTTAGCCTGTGACCCATTCACCTAATGCTCGGTACCTGAATTGCGCGCCAGTCATTCTATCAAGGATGTTGCACATCCGAACCTCAGGCATCCCATTTTTGCACAATATTTACCATACAGAGGCACACAGCACAAGTTAAATCAAGATTTGTTACAGTCAAAATAATGCCGCTTGCAAAATGAACGAATAAGAAACGGCGCTAAAGTGGACATCTTTCTTGTTACTACGTGCGGCTACACAATTCCCGTCTCCGCGAATTTGATCAAGTGGCACGCAGTTTGTTTTCCCTTTGCAAATATTTCATTTGCTCTAAAGAAGCATTGCTTCCCCTAATTATACTAGGATTTTCGCGAAATGTATCAATGGGCTGACCGAAGAGCTGGTATCCTCAGCACATAGAATCTGCTCGACTGATTTCCTACAGCGAGAATGAAAAGGCGGACTGCCTGCTTTCTCTCAGTCACGCTGCGCTGCTTTCAAAAACCGGAGGGCAATTCTCACTATAATAAAGCTAAGAGGAGGCTAAATTGCGCGTCACCTTTGAGGCAAAATGCTGTTCGTAGACTTTGCCCCACCTCTTTTCCCATTTTGGGGATTTGACTGTCTGTAGTCGAAAAAACACAAATTCATTCTTCTCTTTCCCTTCAAAAGTGCATTAGGGTGATATATTCTGGAAGTGAATTGCAAAATGTGTTCAAACGCATGTGTCAACGATTAAAAGTGAATTGAAGTTCCTGTTCTACATGCATTCGGTTGAGCTGTAGGGCAACAAACAAGCCAACACTTGGCAATTGACATTCTCGACTCTTCCTTAATCAAATTCATGCCATTTGGAGAAGCAGTATACCTTCTTCAGTTTTGTACTGCTGTCGAAGTAACGTGAACGAAATTTACAATTCAGTCAGCCATTCTGAGTAGACTTAAGCTTCAATTTGAGGGTCAGCCACTTTCTTACACCTTCTCTCCATCTCCGCTCTACAACCTCGGCCACTCTGCCTGGACAAATGACAATTGTAGAGCCAAACAATGCAGCGGCATTGGAAAGCTCTGGTACAAATCCAAACCAGAATTGGAATCGAAATTGTGGGCGGAGCTATGAACAAGTGGCAAAGCAACGCTTATTTTCGTTTCAATGTCTTCCTTAGGCGCTCTGTTGCCAGACATTCAGCCAAGACGAAGAGGCAGGAGAGCAAACCAATTCTCGTACCACATCCTAACTAAATGGAATGCTGGGACAGCTGACACGTCGTCACCATAGGCCACGCGACACGCCACACGAGGCATGTGCCGCCGATCGATTCCTACACGCCTCAACGGGGAAGAATTCAAACACAATTTCGCGAGACATGATTGGTGTACAACGTCTTATGCTGTTCATCGCAATTCTTCGTGTTTTCGTTCTCCCCACAATTCACTTCACCCGCAGCGCCTCCCTCCTGCTTCAGTTTATTCTGGCAGTGTTTGCCCTTTTTGTTCTTCATTACCTTTCCCTCCTACTCTCCACGCACGTTGAAAGACCGAAGCATAGGGAACGGAAGGAATTCATGGAAATGAAGGGTGAGTTATGCCATCGCCCTTCCTATTTCCTTACAAACGTATTTTCTGCTTTCCATTTTTCCCCTTCTTTATTTGCTCGCATCATCCCAGCTATTGTCTCAGAAGGCAGCGTTTTTAAATGGTCTGCTTGCCCACAGCAGGCACGGCAGCTTCATGTTCACTCGAATGCATAGTTATTCCAGCTCTTTCCGTAGGTCATGGTTACAGTCGTTGCATAGGCAGAGGGGTAGACAAAGGAATGAATGAACAGATAAACAGACGAAGAAGTAACCGAACGCAAACGCAGTACCATGGCACGAAAACTGCTCTCAATCATCCCACCCTGTGCGCAGCATCAGTTCATATTCGCGCATTTCATTCCCTCCTGCTGCCTGCCTTTCCCATTCCTTTCTTCCTCTTCATTTGCTCTCCTTCGCTTTTTAGCTGAACAGGCATTGTTCTTCGCCTCGCCCGGTGAGGTCACATCACCCATACTCTCCTCCATAGTGAGGGGCAGGCATTTACGCAAGCACAGGATTAGAAGAGTTTACCAAGAACTAACATTTGCCAATTCCATAGCAATATTTGGGGGTGAGTGGCCAATTCCTTCTCTTCGTACCCAAATCACCTTGACGGATCTCCTTACTGCACTCTACAAACGTGCAATCAGCAGCAGATGCACTGGATCACGTTTACTTGCTGTGCCATTTGCCCATTGCAGAAGCACGGTAATAAGCTGAACTTCACTGGGCCAGATTAGGCTTAACTAGGTCGGACTAGACAAGGCTATTTGCCTATTCACTCATACTTCGCAGCTGCTTCCATGCCCCATCATTCAAGCACTACTTTATTCGCCACTTGAAATAGGGCTCGAAGGAGGTTGAGGTAACAGGAGGCTTTCCCACTTTGTCTCGCAGATATTAGGGTACAGTGCAAGCCGGTGGGGCCGAGTGATGTGTTCGGACAGGCGGAGGCGGCAAAATCCTCCTGTCTCCTCCTTCGCACCCAAATTCCAGTTCAATGCCACTTCCGTGAGTATCTCATTCCTCTCCTACTGCATTGCGTCTCGCGTTGTGCATCACCACACCTCATTCTGCACCATTGCTCTATTGCACCAAATAAATGCCAATAGCCAGATGCACCCTCACGCACTTCCCTTCCTATGCTGCATTTCAGTGAGGCCAGAAAGCCTTCCTTCTCCACCTCCCGCTTGTTTTTCTCACCTTGACATCCTCCGAAGCCAAATCCACCTCTCTCCCTTCTCCTCCTCCTCCTCCTGCGTCATTCTTCGCCAATGTCATTTCGGTGAGTTCCATCCACTTCTGTTGCATGTGTCCGCTTCCCTCTCATCCACTTGCCAGACTAGACACAGATTAGACTACTCCGCACTCTACTAACGACTGCACTCTATCACTCAGCGCCTCGTGCCCCTCCTTGTGAAGGCATGCAGGTTTTCCATTCCCTTCTTCTGCTTCAGCTCATCCTAGACCCCACCTGTTCACTCTCTCCTCCCAATTCACTCCTGAGAGCGAAGGTGAGTAACTCGATACGTTGATCGTTTGAAGGGCGTTCGATAGGCGAACATCGGCTTGCTCAATTGCCTCTCTCTATCCTTTGTCCTTTCAGACAGTCTATATGCCTCTTCCATCGCAGAAACTGGTAAGAATGCGCACCTCCCTCCTAGTCGCTAGTCTAAGGTTGCTCTGTTTGTGTGTGCACGAGTGGGCAACTCGTTAACAGTGTGCATTGAACTCCTCACCTCCAATTGCCTGCTTCTTTGTTGACGTTCATATTTTGCCCTTTAGACAGTCAGATCAAACGGTGCATCACAGATACGGGTAAGAATGCCCACCTCCCCTGCTAGTTGCTGCCTGTTATCTCAGCATCTGTTTGTGCAGCTGTGCATTCTTATGCGTATGCGCATGTGCATTCATCTGCCTTTCCCCTTAAACCCTTCTAGTGGACCAGATATCGAGCTTTACTTCGGAGCCGGTAGAAACTCGTTTGGTAATTAAATGGGTTATTACGTGATTCGTTCATCAGGCTAATCGGCTATTGGGTGGGTAATTAATTTTCCATCTTTTCCTTATCCTCGTCAAGGCCTCATCCATCACAAACTGCTCTCCAATCCACCCACTTCCCTCCCGGAGTGGCATGGACGCTGAATGGCAGGAAGGCAATGGAGCAACTGTAACAGGAGAAAGTGGCTTTGCAATCGCAAACAATCGTGCAGAGGGGAAGAAGAGGCGAATGAAGAAGGACGCGAGGAGAATGAAAAGCGGTGAAAAGCAGCGAGGAAGATTAAGTCAAGTCGTAGCCCAAATCACCAGAATTTGGAGAAATTGGCGTCGCCGTCAGCAGCCACACCCGACCAGAAGCGCATAGCTTCCAGCCATCTATATGGGAAGGGTAAGTATGGCATGGCGTCGTAGGTCAGCGAAACCTGGGTAGTAAAATTTCCTTTACGTGTGGAATAGCGTTAAGGCGTAATCCTTCGATCCGATTTCCCATGGAGCACTAAAGCAGTGCTGGAATTCGCAGAAGTTACCTTTTCCATCCACCCGAGAGCGAATATTTCCCATTTGCTTTACTGTTTCCATACCTAGTTGGATGCTTGGGGCATAGCACGACGGCGCTACTTATTGTCACACCAAAAGGAACACGCATGTAAGAAAGTTGAACATTAGATTCACGCGGAGGTATCAAGAGGGGACGGAAAGCAGGTTTTGTTGCTGATGCTGTGACACCCGTCATAAGTGGCAAGTAAGACTCCTTTAACTTCTGACATTTCTCTTTCTTTCCTCTTCCTTTCTTTCTCACCATTCATTCCCTTTTTTTGGCTGGACAGTTATTGTTCTTCGCCTCCCAAATTGAGGTTGAATCACCCGTACTCTCTCTGTAGCGAAGAAAAGGAATGTACACAAGCACAGAGTTAGAACAATTTGCGAAGAACTAACAATACCAAGGAAGTAAGAAGGGAGATGCCATGATTCACCCTTAATTTCTCTGTAATCCATCCGTTTCCCATGGTTAGGCCATTCGACGTGCATGGAGCGTAGGAGGGAAAGGTAGTGAAGAACAAAAAGGGCAAACACTGCCAGAATAAACCGAAGCAGGAGGGAGGCGCTGCGGGTGAAGTGAATTGTGGGGAGAACGAAAACACGAAGAATTGCGATGAACAGCATAAGACGTTGTACACCAATCATGTCTCGCGAAATTGTGTTTGAATTCCTCCGCGATCGGCGGCACATGCCTCGTGTGGCGTGTCGCGTGGCCTATGGTGACGACGTGTCAGCTGTCCCAGCATTCCATTTAGTTAGGGTTTGACACTTGAATTCATTTGCTCTTGTGTCCCCCTATATTTCCCAAATGCTGGCACCACCATGCATAACGAAGTGATTGAAACGAGATTAAACATTGCTTTAGCACGGGGTTATGTCTTCATCTACGATTTTGATTCTAATTCTGGTCCGTATTGTCAATGACATCGCAAACCATGTTCATATTCTACCCTGAGTGCACCTTACATTGATGCTACTAATGTAGCCTTCTTCTACGTCTTACATGATTATGTTGGAAATTACTACTTCTGTTACCTTAAGCGGAATATTTCGTCGTAAGAGAACACTTTTGAGCTAAACAACCTACCGGTTCATCACTCACCAGGGGCTTCTTTATAGGCCCCTTTCCAAAGCACGTTAAGAGCTGCAGCAAATTTATTTTAGGGATGCTACGCTCCTCAGCAAAAGGAACTTAAGTTAAACTGATTATGAGGGGAAGGGATGAGAGGTTAGACATACCAGAAGGCATTCAGCTAAAATACCGAACAAACCGGGAAGGCTGAATAGCATCGCTTGAAACATTTACATTTACCTTCCTCTCCCACACAACTTATCGTTACGTTCTATGCCGATGTTAGCAAGACACTGGATACGTCCACTTGTAGACCCTTTGATTAGCTACTATGTGGTCTGCCTTCAACTTCAATGCCGACCTTTAAAACAGCAGGCAGGTTGGCGGTGGCATCACTGGCTCTCCCCCAGCTCCTGCACTAACAACTTGGTGACTGTGGTGCATTAGGCGCTGTCATCAGGCTTTATTAACAAGTCTATTCTTCTGAATTAGGGCTGTTGCGAAGTGATGGGACAATGAATTGCGTTGACTAGACAGGATCTAAAAATTTGATTGCATGTGGAGGCGTTTAAGTGGGCACCAACATTTCCTGCACATACGATTTTCTACTGGTTTTAGGAGAAATTGTATTTGTGATAGGAATATTTCTCATGAGAAAGTGGTTATCAACCTAAAGCCCTTTTAAAGAAAATCAAGAATCCTAATTGTTATGAAGGTTTTTGCTACTAATATCAACTCCAATAGGGATTAGTTTCGACAATGACTCGTGCATCACTTACTTTTTTCGGCCCACACAATACTCAAGTGTTTACGACATCAGGTAGTATGTAGGCTATATTCGAGTACATCCAAGTCTATGGCTTTGGTTGGATTTGCATCGTTTATCCAAAATTGAGTTAACTCAATCCGCATTAAAGTTTTTCACGTGAATGGGACCTGAAGCGCTTGTTTAAGTTTATGTTATATATTAGAGTGGTGGGCTGTCAAAAAATAGGCAGTCATAAATGGCACAACATGTTGATAGCCTGCTTGTTCCCACAGGAGAAGAAATGAAGCAAAGATATTGCCTTTTTGAAAAAGACCGCTGTGGAGACAGCTGGACTCATGAGGAGACTACAGTGATGTTTCAAGACCATGCGTAGGTACGTCTTTTTCAAAGCCAATTATCCTGAGCTATTGCAGAGGATCCCTAGACATGACGGATTGTGAATTTCTGTCAAAGGTGTCGTGTATAACTCCTAGCTCTAAAACAGCGTCGTCTTACAAATGCAGTCGGTAGGTGCGCAAAGTGAAATGCTCATTCAGGATTAAATCAATCCATTAAAGAAATAAATTTTAGAAAGTTTTAGCATACATCTCGGTCAGTTTACTGCTGCAAATTCTGTTTATCATCGGTTTGATGTGTAAGTACCACGTCAACTCCACCGACGTCTTTGCATGCATTTCTGGTGCCCAATCACGCTTTCATTGGCAAGAAATGCATATAAGCCTGCCATGGATATAAGTAGGAAGCCATAGGTTGTCTAAGCTGTTGGGTGCTCATTGTCGCATGCCAACGCACATATCAATTGGTAAAAGCATGAGAGGAGTAGTAACAATGAAATGCCTCCAGTGAATGTTAAGCAACTGTCTCAACCGAGTGATCAGAGTGGATAGCTTTCACCTCTTCAACGCAAAATTTCAACACTTGCATTCGATGTCAACCTGCAGAGGCTTATTGAATGAACACGTTCTTCGAGGGTTAGCAATTCAGATCTCAAGCGACTGAAAAATACTGAACAGGATCCCGTTGATGACAAAGTGCAGGGATGAACGGTTGCTAGAAACATCCTTCAGTCGATTTTGTACACTTCACCGTGGGAAATTTGACACATTATTTTGGGCTGAGGGGATGGGGAATTGGCTGATGGACAGGCATGAGACAGGAGTCCCTGCAGCCATGCTGAAACCGGCCATCAGCAGACACACTTTGAACCAAACCGCTTAAGGACTAACAAGTCTGGTAACATTTAATCAGCTAAGGGTAAGCAGACGCGACATGGGTGCTATAATTAACCACCGACCCATGCTGCGGATCAATCCGCCAAAATGAATGCATCCACATTGGTGGTTTTGCCAACGACCCTGCGTTCCTTCCACTTCGTGCTTATCGTAAAGTGGAGATTACCGAACACGCAGAAAGGTCACTTAGGTCATATTTGAGGCTACTGCAAGGCACAGTTTTTGTTTCCCTCTAAGCGCAGAATGAAAGTGCTCTAAATTAGGCACGTAAAAATAAATCAAAATTTTCGCATTAGGAAATTATTCTAGCACTTCAGATAGGCGCGTTAATTACAGTACGAAAATGCTACCAATACTCTACGGATTGTAGGTTGTAGGATTTACATTTAAATTGATAATAAATTGGTAGGACGTATAGCTCATAAAATTTTTGCGGCAACAAATTTGTGTGCAGTATCAAATTCAAAAAAGGTAAATAATATTTTTTGAGAAGATTCGCTCTGGGGTTTTATTTCACAATGATAGTCAAAAGGGCCGCCAATAATAATCAGTTCTCTCGAATCGGCCAATAACCTCAGAAGTCAGAGGCGGTACTTTAAAAGTTGTCTTGGTGTGCTGTTCTATACCTGCTCGTGGCCCGAGTGGATTCTGGTCGTAAATATCGAGCCAAATGTGCAAAAGGCAGTCATCCAAGTCATTTACTCTGTGAAAGCACCATTACAATGGACTCCTTGATGGTGGAGGCTCCTGTTCAGCCGCGTGTGCTCAGTGGACAAATGAACATTTGGTATGATTACCGTTGCTTTGTCAAGGAATTAATAATGTTTAAGCAAGTGGTGTGAATAATCATGGCCAGGTGCAACGTGAGAATCAGAGAAGGAATCGGGTGATAAAAGTGGGTGATTTCAGATTGTTATTTTCCGTGTTAAAGCGAATATGCACAACTGTGACAAATGTTCGTTTTGTCAGAGGAATGAAGGTGTTGTGAAAAGCTAAATGCAGTTAACTTTTGGGACGCATTCTTTGTGATGAAAGTGCATTTGGAAGTTTTTTCCCTTGAGGAAAATGGGACTGCAGCAACTGCCGTCAAGTGGTCAGTTTGTCTCACGTTTTCATGTAGTACCTTTTACGCAACTTAACCTTGTCTTTGTGTAAACCAATTCGCCCTGGAATTGCAGTGGTTGTTAAAACGTTCCTCTTTTTGTCCCTGAAACCTAATAGACACCTCTTTCATTCTCAGTAGTGCGCTTTTCTCACCTCTACTTGCACATTTGGCCTTCAAATAGTCCAAGCATCGGCAGACACGAGAGTGCTATGTAAAGATGCTGTTGGGGTAAGCTCTTTCTACCATCCCATCCATCTGGTATGGCCGCCGTCTGTTAATGGGGTAGTGCTTATGTTGCGTCCTTCAAGAATCAGAGCAACGAATGGTGGCGCCTTCGAGAGAAGTTGGGCGTGGAAGCGTGGACAGGCGCGTTGGCCAGTCTATTGGAGCTCAACTCTCAGCTGGTGCCCCGGGGACGCGTGGTCCTCCTCGATGGCGTTGCAGACGCTGCTCCCGTCTCATTGACCACTGGGCACCGTGTCTCTTCTCACCTACTGCAGCCTATGCCATCTCTTGCTCACAACTCCTTCCATGACGTCCTGTTTTCCCTTGTTCGTTGAGCACTTCTGAGTTCGTGCCCCAGGTCCGGTGAGCATTCAACATCCGTTTTTCCTACAATGCCCCCATTATTTCAAAATACCCAGTTCTCTTATCTACGTGTCATTGTCAATACGTGCAGTGTTGTGTAACACCTCACAGCGGTGGACTGCACCAAGTCATGTCGAAAATAGCTTGGCTAAGCGTGAATGAAAATGGGCGGAGGATGTGCGTCATCTTAGACATATTTGCTTTTGCTGGTTTGTGAAAGGCGGGTAAATCTGTCGGATCTGTGGTGCAAGTGTTTGTGTCATCAGGAGAAAGTAAGTCATCTGATTTGTAGTGGTTATTTTTTGCATTGAGGCTGACAAAGAACCTGCAGGACTCGTCTACAGGAGGCTTGAAATAGAGAGCATAGTGACCCTCTCCCTGTTATGAAGACACGCAAGAGGAAACGGCGCGTGCGTTTGTTTGCAGAGTCGTTGAGTACTTTTACTAAGGCATTTGATCAAAGGACGCAGCTGGCGTGTCTATGCTTCTCCCTTGATCGTGAGCCCCATCTTGAGAATGTGATTCAGCGCCACCTTGCCGCCAGCATGTGAGCCCTTGGCGGTTTACTCCTCTCCGCGGTGTGCCACTTTATGAACGGGTCTCATGTTCGCGTATTTTGCCTTATCTACTTCAGGAAGATGGGGTTCATTTGCTTATTGTGCAAGCACTCTATCTGTCACGCCAAGGTAGGCCATGGAGCTCAACTTTGGGCAACATCCGGATCACTTTGAACCTTATTAGGATTCCCCAATGGGAAGGGATGTTTCACTAATTTGTTCACCTGCATTACTGCCAACAGTCTTCACACGGTACTCTCTGCACCTCCAATCTCAGCCCTCATTCTGGCGGTTCTGCATGGAGAAAGTGATAATGTGCTGACTTGATGACCGCTGGAAGTGGTCGAGTGCCTAGCCTCACACTAACCCACTTACCCACACAAAAGAAGCAATGCTTGTGCAATTAACGTCTGCACTACGCTGCCCACATGGAAGGCTAGGAGAGCGGCTTATTTGGGAAATGTCTATTTAAATCTGCAAATATTTGATAAGGGATGTGTGGGAAAATTGTTTGGGAACCGCAGGAGCAGAAAGGAATTCGCTGAATTCCTCTTGCTTGACCACTGCCAATTTGTGGGTAGAATTTGGGTTGCGTAGGAGTCAAAAGAGGAGGATTTATGGGAAGACGGCAATAACACAGAGGAACCGGCCTGCAAGAGGCAGTAAAACCTCCGCTTACGTGAAGCGGATGAATTACACTAATCAGGAAGGGCGGTGTACCACCATTACGGGAAGGATGGGATAAATACATGAGTAGGTATGAGGGGGAGCGGGGTGCGGGATTTGGGACCGATAGGGTTGCACCCGCACAGAACGGCTGGATGCCCGATGGGACCGAAGCAGAATGGAGCAGTGGCTGATCCCTGACAAAGGGGATGAAAGTGGCAACATGTAACAAGAATTCAATGATCAAGTCGGCTAATTTTGCATTCAGGTGAGGAGGTAGAAGAGGCTTACTCGCCACCTATGACCAGTTCCACGGAACCAACAACAAAACGTGCTACACTTCCCCTCTCGATACTTCCACCTGCAGCCCTTCTTACATGAACCCCAAGTCACCAATACGTAGTGCGCGTTCTTCTCGTTTTGATGATCACGTCATGCCCAAAACAGTCTAATGGAGTTTGAAACAATAAAGCATATGGAAAATACTCGGGATCGTGAAATATGCACATTTGATTCTCGATGGACGGAGAAGTTGACTTCCGCAAATTCCAGCACTGCTCTAGTGCTCCATGGGAAATCGGATCGAAGGATTACGCCTTAACGCTATTCCACACGTAAAGGAAATTTTACTACCCAGGTTTCGCTGACCTACGACGCCATGCCATACTTACCCTTCCCATATAGATGGCTGGAAGCTATGCGTTTCTGGTCGGGTGTGACTGCTGACGGCGACGCCAATTTCTCCAAATTCTGGTGATTTGGGCTACGACTTGACTTAATCTTCCTCGCTGCTTTTCACCGCTTTTCATTCTCCTCGCGTCCTTCTTCATTCGCCTCTTCTTCCCCTCTGCACGATTGTTTGCGATTGCAAAGCCACTTTCTCCTGTTACAGTTGCTCCATTGCCTTCCTGCCATTCAGCGTCCATGCCACTCCGGGAGGGAAGTGGGTGGATTGGAGAGCAGTTTGTGATGGATGAGGCCTTGACGAGGATAAGGAAAAGATGGAAAATTAATTACCCACCCAATAGCCGATTAGCCTGATGAACGAATCACGTAATAACCCATTTAATTACCAAACGAGTTTCTACCGGCTCCGAAGTAAAGCTCGATATCTGGTCCACTAGAAGGGTTTAAGGGGAAAGGCAGATGAATGCACATGCGCATACGCATAAGAATGCACAGCTGCACAAACAGATGCTGAGATAACAGGCAGCAACTAGCAGGGAAGGTGGGCATTCTTACCCGTATCTGTGATGCACCGTTTGATCTGACTGTCTAAAGGGCAAAATATGAACGTCAACAAAGAAGCAGGCAATTGGAGGTGAGGAGTTCAATGCACACTGTTAACGAGTTGCCCACTCGTGCACACACAAACAGAGCAACCTTAGACTAGCGACTAGGAGGGAGGTGCGCATTCTTACCAGTTTCTGCGATGGAAGAGGCATATAGACTGTCTGAAAGGACAAAGGATAGAGAGAGGCAATTGAGCAAGCCGATGTTCGCCTATCGAACGCCCTTCAAACGATCAACGTATCGAGTTACTCACCTTCGCTCTCAGGAGTGAATTGGGAGGAGAGAGTGAACAGGTGGGGTCTAGGATGAGCTGAAGCAGAAGAAGGGAATGGAAAACCTGCATGCCTTCACAAGGAGGGGCACGAGGCGCTGAGTGATAGAGTGCAGTCGTTAGTAGAGTGCGGAGTAGTCTAATCTGTGTCTAGTCTGGCAAGTGGATGAGAGGGAAGCGGACACATGCAACAGAAGTGGATGGAACTCACCGAAATGACATTGGCGAAGAATGACGCAGGAGGAGGAGGAGGAGAAGGGAGAGAGGTGGATTTGGCTTCGGAGGATGTCAAGGTGAGAAAAACAAGCGGGAGGTGGAGAAGGAAGGCTTTCTGGCCTCACTGAAATGCAGCATAGGAAGGGAAGTGCGTGAGGGTGCATCTGGCTATTGGCATTTATTTGGTGCAATAGAGCAATGGTGCAGAATGAGGTGTGGTGATGCACAACGCGAGACGCAATGCAGTAGGAGAGGAATGAGATACTCACGGAAGTGGCATTGAACTGGAATTTGGGTGCGAAGGAGGAGACAGGAGGATTTTGCCGCCTCCGCCTGTCCGAACACATCACTCGGCCCCACCGGCTTGCACTGTACCCTAATATCTGCGAGACAAAGTGGGAAAGCCTCCTGTTACCTCAACCTCCTTCGAGCCCTATTTCAAGTGGCGAATAAAGTAGTGCTTGAATGATGGGGCATGGAAGCAGCTGCGAAGTATGAGTGAATAGGCAAATAGCCTTGTCTAGTCCGACCTAGTTAAGCCTAATCTGGCCCAGTGAAGTTCAGCTTATTACCGTGCTTCTGCAATGGGCAAATGGCACAGCAAGTAAACGTGATCCAGTGCATCTGCTGCTGATTGCACGTTTGTAGAGTGCAGTAAGGAGATCCGTCAAGGTGATTTGGGTACGAAGAGAAGGAATTGGCCACTCACCCCCAAATATTGCTATGGAATTGGCAAATGTTAGTTCTTGGTAAACTCTTCTAATCCTGTGCTTGCGTAAATGCCTGCCCCTCACTATGGAGGAGAGTATGGGTGATGTGACCTCACCGGGCGAGGCGAAGAACAATGCCTGTTCAGCTAAAAAGCGAAGGAGAGCAAATGAAGAGGAAGAAAGGAATGGGAAAGGCAGGCAGCAGGAGGGAATGAAATGCGCGAATATGAACTGATGCTGCGCACAGGGTGGGATGATTGAGAGCAGTTTTCGTGCCATGGTACTGCGTTTGCGTTCGGTTACTTCTTCGTCTGTTTATCTGTTCATTCATTCCTTTGTCTACCCCTCTGCCTATGCAACGACTGTAACCATGACCTACGGAAAGAGCTGGAATAACTATGCATTCGAGTGAACATGAAGCTGCCGTGCCTGCTGTGGGCAAGCAGACCATTTAAAAACGCTGCCTTCTGAGACAATAGCTGGGATGATGCGAGCAAATAAAGAAGGGGAAAAATGGAAAGCAGAAAATACGTTTGTAAGGAAATAGGAAGGGCGATGGCATAACTCACCCTTCATTTCCATGAATTCCTTCCGTTCCCTATGCTTCGGTCTTTCAACGTGCGTGGAGAGTAGGAGGGAAAGGTAATGAAGAACAAAAAGGGCAAACACTGCCAGAATAAACTGAAGCAGGAGGGAGGCGCTGCGGGTGAAGTGAATTGTGGGGAGAACGAAAACACGAAGAATTGCGATGAACAGCATAAGACGTTGTACACCAATCATGTCTCGCGAAATTGTGTTTGAATTCTTCCCCGTTGAGGCGTGTAGGAATCGATCGGCGGCACATGCCTCGTGTGGCGTGTCGCGTGGCCTATGGTGACGACGTGTCAGCTGTCCCAGCATTCCATTTAGTTAGGATGTGGTACGAGAATTGGTTTGCTCTCCTGCCTCTTCGTCTTGGCTGAATGTCTGGCAACAGAGCGCCTAAGGAAGACATTGAAACGAAAATAAGCGTTGCTTTGCCACTTGTTCATAGCTCCGCCCACAATTTCGATTCCAATTCTGGTTTGGATTTGTACCAGAGCTTTCCAATGCCGCTGCATTGTTTGGCTCTACAATTGTCATTTGTCCAGGCAGAGTGGCCGAGGTTGTAGAGCGGAGATGGAGAGAAGGTGTAAGAAAGTGGCTGACCCTCAAATTGAAGCTTAAGTCTACTCAGAATGGCTGACTGAATTGTAAATTTCGTTCACGTTACTTCGACAGCAGTACAAAACTGAAGAAGGTATACTGCTTCTCCAAATGGCATGAATTTGATTAAGGAAGAGTCGAGAATGTCAATTGCCAAGTGTTGGCTTGTTTGTTGCCCTACAGCTCAACCGAATGCATGTAGAACAGGAACTTCAATTCACTTTTAATCGTTGACACATGCGTTTGAACACATTTTGCAATTCACTTCCAGAATATATCACCCTAATGCACTTTTGAAGGGAAAGAGAAGAATGAATTTGTGTTTTTTCGACTACAGACAGTCAAATCCCCAAAATGGGAAAAGAGGTGGGGCAAAGTCTACGAACAGCATTTTGCCTCAAAGGTGACGCGCAATTTAGCCTCCTCTTAGCTTTATTATAGTGAGAATTGCCCTCCGGTTTTTGAAAGCAGCGCAGCGTGACTGAGAGAAAGCAGGCAGTCCGCCTTTTCATTCTCGCTGTAGGAAATCAGTCGAGCAGATTCTATGTGCTGAGGATACCAGCTCTTCGGTCAGCCCATTGATACATTTCGCGAAAATCCTAGTATAATTAGGGGAAGCAATGCTTCTTTAGAGCAAATGAAATATTTGCAAAGGGAAAACAAACTGCGTGCCACTTGATCAAATTCGCGGAGACGGGAATTGTGTAGCCGCACGTAGTAACAAGAAAGATGTCCACTTTAGCGCCGTTTCTTATTCGTTCATTTTGCAAGCGGCATTATTTTGACTGTAACAAATCTTGATTTAACTTGTGCTGTGTGCCTCTGTATGGTAAATATTGTGCAAAAATGGGATGCCTGAGGTTCGGATGTGCAACATCCTTGATAGAATGACTGGCGCGCAATTCAGGTACCGAGCATTAGGTGAATGGGTCACAGGCTAAGATTTGATGAATGAAAATATGGCAGCTGATGTGCTAGCGAACCATTAAACAAGTATTCAGGCTTCGACGAACCGAGCTCTGAGATCGGAGCGGTCTTCCATCCCGCTTGGATCCAAGTAATGTCAATTATAGATGCAGAAATGCCGATTGTCAACAGCGAGCAACCGCAACTGGAAATTTGCTGCATCTAAAAAGGATATGGTGGTAGAATGATAAAGTGAAAGTCGCGTTACTGCAAACTGTCAGCATGCAGCCTAACGATTGCCGATTCATCACTGTCACCATTACCACAAATTTAGCTACCACCCAACATGGCGTCCAGTGATTTTAGTAATCCATTTATACGGAGGGGATATAGGGGTGCCAATAAGGTATGCCATGAGGGAGTATCCATTTGGGAATGGCGAGTACCGAATTTGTAAATGCCTTGAATTTGATAACAAAGCGAATTCCACAAGAAAATTATGGAGCAAAAATTTCTTTGAGAAGTTACACTCACTTCAGTAGAAGTGGTGCGTTTCCAACTACTGAGATTGGCTGAGGCGAGGACGAGAGAGAGCAGACGCTGAGAACCACGGAGGCTGAATATGAAGAAGTTCACTGGTCACTCCGTCTCTAGGAAGCAACCATGCCGGGACCCCAGACAGGTTACAGACAAGACAAACATGGAGCAGTGCGTTGAAGAAGTCATCTGTCAATCGTGCATGCAGGGCAGTGACTTTACTCAGGAGCAGGAAGGAAAGGAGGTTAATTTCTCGGCTTTTACTAATGCTCCACTGAGGCGCGAGGATTTGACGACTAGTCACTCAACTTTTGCCTTTCCTTTTGCATATGAATTGATGTGGACGTAAATCGGAGATAAGAATCCGAAGAGATGCGATTGAGATGTCGCAAAATTGCATAAAATGTAAGTAGGGAGGGAATGCGAGAGCGGGAAGTGGGGAAGGGAGGTCTGCTCAGATCAGATCATATCATGGTTTTCGCAGTCTCCATGTTGAGGAATTGTTTCAACACCATCTGAATGCCGGCGGAGGCTACGAACACGCAGTTGCAATCTAGCCCATGCACACTGACTATCCTCGCTGCGCACGAATCAGAGTGGGACCGTAGAGCTAAGAAGTAAAACAGGCAGAAAACAAAACGGGTGAGAAGAGTGTTAGGGTCAGGTAAAATCCCAAAAAACGCCACCAGTCCTGACTTTCAATAATCTTTTACCGCAGAGTGGAGTATTAGTGCAGATCTGTCGTCCTGGGAGGGACTCGAACCCACGCTCTTCAGCTCCGGAAACCGACACCTTATCCACCACTGGGTCACCAGGACGTCCCACCTACCCAACTGGCTCAGCATACACACCTCCATTGTCACTCACTAACTCACCGAAAATGACTGCGCGCCTATGGATCAGTGGGCGCAGGCACCAAATAAGCACCCGCGGTAGCACTTATCGCACAATCTTCTACATTGAAGGCAGGCACCCTATCCACCAGGTGATGCAAGTGTAATGGTCTTATGGCTGCTCACGGCCAACCAGCTGCCCCTGACGCTCTGTCCAGTCCCATTGCCTCAACACACTCTCACGATCTCATTCACTACAACGCATTTGTGCTGACCCTTGAAATCGCCACTGGGCAGGAGGTGGCATGGATTGGTAAGACGGTTGTGTGTTTCATTCACTACTGTATGCAGTAGGACCGTAGCCAAGGTGAGGTGAGATGAGATGGTGCCAGAGTGCAAGGCGATGGGGAAGGTTGTCGAGGGAGTCTAAAGACTGTGTGTTTAAAGGGGGGAGGAGGAGGAGGAGGAGGAGGAGGAGATATAGGGACGCGTGGTCACGGGGCTCAGTGTTGCTTTGCGTGGCATCTGTGTGCGATATTGAAGGTGATGAGGCTAAAGTGAATGACAGTGGCGGGATTCTAAGCCGCTCCCTTACACACTGGTGCCTAAAACCACCTTCTTAGACCACTCGACCACGCTACCTCATCTATGCTCCTCCTCTATCCACTTCCTGCCGCCCATCTCTATCGCGACATGCAAATCAATGCACAGAGGTGAACCTACTCCTTCACCACCCACTTCACATCCTCAACTTCCTTAATATTTTCCGCCAACCACCTTTACTTCACTCCATCACGCTTCTCACGTCGGTTTGAGAACGCCTGTGGCTGATTAACATGCACAATACCTGCCCATGTCACCACACCGTACCCTCCTTATCCTAACCTGGCCCATCGTGGGGTATCATGACTTTTCATATGGTAATCTTATCCTGTTCTGTCTCACCTCACTGCGTCGCACGGCATCGAGCTGTCGTACGATACCACAACACGCCACACGAAGCGTTGTATGTTAAAATGCATCGAATACACTGTAAAGAAGCGGGATGGACAAAGAGGAGGTTGAAATGCGGGCTCAGCCGGGATTCGAACCCGGGACCTCGCGCACCCGAAGCGCGAATCATACCCCTAGACCACTGAGCCCTGTCCACAGGCCCACACACCCACTCCTGCTCCCTGCCTCTGCTACCCTCTAGTGTTTACCTGCCATTTTGTTGGCCCGTGTCTCCTCCTCAAACCGGCATCCACGCGGGGCTACTGATGGGCACTCAACTCCACTCCATCTTAGAATGGACTACTGCGTAGAAGCCCTTTTGAAGCCAAAGAGGAGAAGTGGGGATTCCATTATTTGCTTTTACTTTCTGTAATGCAAACACAAAACGATGTGAGTGACATCCATTCTCCCTCCTCCACCACATCCTCTGCAATCCTTCCCAATTTTACTGTTGCGCTTGGCGCCCTTCGCCTCGCAGACACACAGAACCTGATGCAGATGCACACCACCCCTGGCAAAACAAAGACAGCTGCGTTATCTTGACCCCCTCATGCGGTGGGTGTGGCATGGACTCGCAGCACCTTCCGCCGAAGCCCCAACCACCCGACGTAGTGCAGGTGGGCTGGCGAATGTAACATATCTCTCCTCACGCGCTTCCCCCTCTCACACTGGAGGATAAGGGCTTTGGCCCTTCTTGGTACATTTCGATCATCCTTGCCAAAGAGAAACATGTCACCCCACCTGGTGTTTTACTTCGTCGTATCCTCCAATAAATAAGTTGGTGGGCCTTTCTTTGCCACACACATAATCAACTTAGTTGCAACCTACATCACTTCTCAGAAGATTGCTACGAGATTGTGTGGTGCACTGCAAAAGCGATTGCTTAGTGTCGAATTTCGGTATGCTACTGAACAAATACTTTTGACTGTGTCGAACTGATACAAGGAGTGTCTTCTTCCTGGGAAGCAGTTAAGTTGGCCAGGTTTCGTTAGCTAATCGCAAGGAGGACATAAAATTCGGCAGAGCACAACCTCATACCTCTCGTCACTGCTAAACCCAATAATGCGATGCTGCACCGAATAGACAGATAGAAGAGCGAAGGAGGGCTGAAGATACTGCTCGTACCCATCCTCATCCACCTCCAAAGCCTCCCCTATTTTCCTCCATGGCAGTGTGTAGGATCCCACATGCTACTCTTCTGCCTCGATTGCTTCAGTCCACTGTCATGTAGTTCTAGCATATTTTCTCCGGCGTCGGTGGGACAGTGATTGGCCGGCATGGAATACACGACTTCTTCACTGAGGCTGAAGAGGAGTGAAAACCAATGGGTTTTTAGGATGCTTTGTGTGTCCAGGTAGCCATGAAAAGGAAATGGAATATCTGGAAGATATATTTTAATGCAACGGTGTTCACCATGCTTGTATGGTGCTGACTCAACTTGAAGGGCTAAAGAATGAACCACATTATTAGCCAACTAACTGATTGAGCCTGAACAGATGTTGGGATTTGTTGATGCAAATCGCAGAGGAAATGTGAAGGAATGTCAGCCTATCCAGAGTGAGGAAGGTCATGGTGACCAGCCTCCTCGTTCAGCCAATACTTTGATCATTCTCTGGAAGGACACAAATGAGGGTCATATATTTGCTTCTGAATTACTCAAGCTCTCCGTTGTCCCCCTGTAGCCACACATCAGCGTAGTTGACTAACTTGTTCCGATTGTTTCACATTGCTTCCATTTTATGGAAAAGAGAGGGAAGTGCTTGGCACTTTCTTCTCCTTAGTTTATTTACATTATTATTAAGCGTTCGAATTTGCCTGTATTGCCTAGAGCAAAACAGTGCCAAAATACGGCTTACTAAAAGTTTTGAACATCTTAACCATATTTCGGTGCCTTCTTTGTTGCTCCAAGTAGTGCAATGCAAAAGTTGTTTTAGGATATGGCTCATTAAAATGTTTAGTCTTGTGTACCCACTAGCGTTGTCGCCCTTACCTCTGGAAATGACCCGCATTCCTCCATGTTTATTCAACAAGCTGCTCAAGTATAGTAATTTCAATCAATTCGGCTAAATTTTACCTGACTTGTTTGCATCTTTCGAAACTATTTCACAAGATGGTGACGGCGTCAATTGGTCCTAACATGTCCTTGATAAGATGCGACAGTATGCCTGACTTTTTTATATTTTTTTTCCTCGTTTGTGTGGCGTGGGCTTCTAGATTCAGAAAATGTCAAGACAATCGAAACATAATCCTTCATATCAAGACGGACCCTCTTCAGAATGGTGACTAACACTTTTGGAGGACCGCGACAATTCCGAAATGCGAAAGAAAAGACGCTGAAATTTGAAACCGTCGCCTACTTTGTTGCAGGTTCTCCTTCCGGTGCGTTCATCATATTTGCCAAGGTGGATCACATCCAGTGCAAATAAGGACCCTGCCACCCAATTGTCAATCTCCCTGCTTCTGTGTGTTTGCCTTTGACACCATTCATCGGGTAGGTTCCCTTCGTGAAGGTGCAACAGGGCGGGAGGTGCAGTCAGTTCATGCCGAAGTGTGTATGCATGCGTCGCTCTTTTTACAAGCGCAGCATCTCCTCCAGCATAGTAGGCGCCGTCAGCATCCTGGTCTGCATGGTGCCTGCAGCCATAGTCAACGCCTTCCTCCACCTCACCGCCTGCATGTCCTCCCTCGTACTTCTCTCTCGGTGCCCTGTCATTTAGGCAGTTTTACATCTTCACTGCGTGTGATAAATATGTTGGATCGAGGAAGCAATTTGAATGACCGGAATTCGATTTCATGATTTTAACTTGGCACGCATTCCTAGCTTTCGGAGTGCTCTGCATAGTTGGATATTTTTTCATTGGGTTTGGCACAAAAGCAACCACTTTTTGGAACTTAATTGTTTAAAGTTTGATAGACGCACTTTTATGCCCAAATTAAGGCTGGATTACCTCTTTGTCTGAAGTTCATGTGGGTGTGTCTGGAAATTATGCGATGGCCTAGCAGACTCTCAGCGTCTGTCATGGTGACACTCCAGACGGCCGACTGATTAGCTTCATAGACCGAGGAGAGTGGAGGCGGAAAGCTTAGAATAGAAAACGCATGTGAGTGGTCTCTACGACAGATATCATTAAAGTGAAATATTGGGAAAATGATGGGGGAAAATAGCGTTTGAATTACTTGGTAAAGATATTATGTGCTTCATAATTCGGTGATGGTTTTGACAAAACAATCGCTGCAAAGGAGTTAACAGTGTGCAGAAGAGAGGCCTCTCTCTTTATACCATTCCCCTTCTTCCTTCTCCTCAATTTGACTGAAGTCTCCTCACAAGTAAAACGTGTGCCACTACGAGGCATGGATCATGTGTCGAAGGAAGTGATTCGTCTTCCACACCTGCAACCTGTATCGAGTAGACAGGTTGCATTCATGGCATTGCTTGTTTGTCGCCAAGTGAATGCAATAAATGCATGTAGACAGTTCCTTCTGGAATCCGTCACACGCCTTCAAGATACAGGCATAGTCTTGTTGCGACCGACTGTTTTGAGATTAAGTGAGTTCAAAATTTATTCTGACAGCTAGGGTAACAAACGCTGGTCATGTTGACTTAAGGAGTGCTGGGAAAGCGAGGCTAGGTCAGATCACACTAGGTCTGTACATGTCTTTCACTGTCTCCACGTATAGGCATAGTTTCAGCAGTCTCGTGCACACAAGAGGGGGCCAGAAAGACACAAAACTACGATTCAGTTCACGTACACTGACCATCCATACTGAGCATCAGTGACCTCTTCCCTCCTACCCTGATTAGCTGATTCAACACGAAATAAGACAAAGGGGAAGAAGTCTACGTGGTAGTCACTTTACCAGCCTTGACAGGGACGACTGGCACTGCTCGCCTAAATCTACCACACGAAGCATTTTTGTCCTCTCACTGAGGCAGCATTATCTCTCGACAAATTTACTGATGCATAAAGACCTTCATTGCTTAACCCGAAAGCATGCAGTGAAGCCTAAACGTGATTGTGCTTTTTCCTCCCTAAATGGTAATGCAAAGCAGGTGAAGATGGAGAGAGGCAGTGAGAGGAAGGCGAGAGCGCACCTGGTGCACACATTTTTATAGTTACCTTGTTCTTTCTTCTTGCACTTTCCGCTTTGCCTTAGGGTCTGCATGGCCTGTAATGCCTATGGAGTGGGCAAGTAAATCTTGCCACTGATTTATGTGCCCCTCCTTAAAAGAATAGTCCATTAAATTGTCTTAGTTTTCTGCCTAAATGCTTAAAAACAATGAAATTTTAAGCAATTCACTGATTCATTGCATCTCTCTATCTCTCCGTTTGAAGGAGTGGAGCGACGAAGTACAAGGTGTGAATGAAATAGTGTCACGCACGATTGCCCTGCCACTCCACATTCTTCTTCCATTATGAAGGCATTTCGTTGGGCCGACAGTGTATGTGTTGGTAAGGGATGAAATACGCGAGCGAAGGGATGGCAGACCAGTTCATGCGCGAGTATGTGCCACCTTATTTCAGTGCACAGACCAACCGTATGGGAACATTGAGCTGATTTAGGATTATGATTCATAAAATCGCAAACAGGTGGAATCATGAAGGGGAATGAATAGACGTGTCTTTCTGTTTCATTTGCACGAGAATCTTTTATTTAAATGCGCCAACAATGTTGTGGCATAATTGATGCCACTGGAAGTTGTTTTTGGAAATATCTCAGATGCAATCGCGATCCCGATTTTAGCAGTGTAAAGTAACGGAATGGGGAAATGCATTTAAAAGATAAGAAAAAAGGCTAGTTATTTTAATGGGAGAATGGTCGTTGAGAATGAGGAATATGACAAAGACCTCCTTGGAAATTTTAAATGACATCACCACTGTTGCTTCCGTGTTTCCGGCAATTTTGAATAGCCGTTTGCTGGACAACGTATCTCCTAAGGTGATCACTTGCAGGCCTTCATTTCTTTATTTTGGGGTTCTTCCTTTTAAGTGTAAAAGAGAAATACTCCTCAATCAGCATGGTTTGATGGGAGGGATTTTGTTTATCTTTTCACCATAATCAAAGCAGTCACTTTGTAGGCCACACGGAAACGAAATCCTTTGATAAACTGCCCTGCTTTCTTAATCTACTGTACCTGCAATGCGTTGCCACGTGCATCTTATGAATCTCTGTCCAAATTTTAAAAAAGCCTCAACTCCTAGAGATATAAGAATTACTTTGTCTTTACACAGTATTTTAAGAATAGGAAAAACGATTTCACATTTATAGAAAAGCTTATTCTAGTGTGATTTTTTCAATTGCTCCATTGTCAGTGCCACCGCTAGATATCATCCTGATGCACACTTCAAGGAAAGTCATCGTGACCGGCGGGATACAAAGTCAGCAAATACATTTTGCAAGTGTAGTGATAAAATTTTTGCTAGGCAACTGCTTCTAAACTATTCAAGCTTTTTATTGTCATTTCACGCCCATGTTATGGCCGTAAATGGTTAGTCGAATAGGCAAACCTAATTAACTAACTTGTTTGGCGCGTTTTGCATTGCTTACACTTTTGCAAAGGAAGGTGAAGTTTTATGCAGTTTAAATCCAGGGTATTTGGTTTACTAAAGATCATTAAAGTTTATCTGTATTCCACAGTGCCAAATAGCGCCAAAATAATGTTTAATCGCTGTTTTACATATCTAAATCGCATTTGCCATCCCCTTCTTCTTCCCAAGGAGAGACAAGTAGAAGCCATTTTAAAATGCAGCCCACAAGTTTAAGCAAGCTTTGCAGTAAGAGGAATTGCATTGTTCTCTGTATTAATTTGGCGCTAATGCTGGTCCTATCAAATTTGAATGCTTTTGACACAATTTGTTTGCATCTTTAGACTGATTCACAAGAATATGAGTTAATTAGCACCATCACGTCCTTGATAAGATGTAGAAATCCGACTTCGATTCATTATATTCTTCCTCATGTTCCACGTGCTATGGACTGCCTTTTTAGGAAATGCCTAGACAATCTAAATGCAATTGTTAACTTTAAGACGTGTCAAGTTGAGCATTTAAAATGCTGCAAAGAGCACGTTTCGGGGCGGGAGTGTCTCTGTGACTGCAACGCGCCCATTATTTTCATTGGATTCCTTGATTTAGCGGATACGCCCCCCTTCCTCTGCTTTTCCAACACGTTTGAGAGCACAAACAAGCAAAATAGCTCGCTAATTTTGCAATATACCTGCTCTTCTCTGAGGGCATATTTCGGTACTATTAACGCATTGAGGACCAGAGGACCGAGGAATGGGGAGCACAAGTATTGCTCCTCGTTGAACGGTGGTACAGCTCACGGCAACCCAGCAGTCCACATGCTGTGCAAACACTCTCATATATCAAACCTTTTCAGATAGTGACTCTAATCCCACCAAGAAGGAAAAATAAGCTCCTTGAACACATTTATTAGCAAAATTCTCGAGGCTTGTTTGCAACGCTGAATATCAATGAAGAACGCATAAAAAGGCTCTTTCATAAGCTGCAATCTGCAACTACGTTGACATGATGGGTTTTCGTGGGTGATTTGGGGATGCGGAACAACCCGTTCGCCTGTGTCGTCATCGACATCATCTGCATCATCTCCTCCGGCATAGTGGGCACCGTCAGCGTCCTCGCTCGCATAAAGTGCCCGCAGCCATGGCCAACGCCTACATCTACCTCACGGCCAGCAAGTTCTGCCACCCATTTTTTCCTCCACTATCCATCATTTAGGCGCTTCTGTCAGCTCCACTAACAGCGATCACAAAGTTGGCTTGAGAAACCCAACGGATTGTTGTTATTTTATTGCGCTTATTGCTCTTTTAAAATGCTATGTGCAGTTGCGTAACTTCCCAACAAATTTAGCCTCTAAGTGACAGACTTTTCGACAGACTTTTATGTCGAAAGTAAGGCTGATATCCCTTCTTGCCTCGAGTTCATGCCGCTATGTCTTGAAATGTTACGACGAATTGGCATTCTCTCAGCGTCCTTATTGGTGGCTCTCCATACGAAAAGCAAAAGTTTAGAATTTATGTGAGTTGTCATTACGCCAAATTTAAAAAATGGAAATTTTTCAGAGGCAGCACGTCTAGGTGGAAATTGCTTAGAGTAAGTACTTTGTGCTTCTGAATTTGATGATAGTTTTGAAGAGACAGTTATTTAAAAAGAGTAACCACCATGCAGAGTTGACGGAAGTCTCCTCTCAAGTAAGTAGTGTGCAGCCATGAGGCATAAAGTGTGTGTCGAAGGAAGTACTTCGTCTTTCGCCCCCTGACCTCTATTTAGTAAATAGGTTTCATCTGTGGCGTTATTCGCTTGTCGTCAGGTAAAAGAAATGAATCTGGGTATGCATTTTCTCCAACATTCTCTTCCACTCATTGAAGACACTTGCTTAGTCTTGTAAAAACTCACTAATTTGGAGTAGTGTGAGTTCAAAATTCAGTCGAGATTGTGGTTGGCTTTAAAAGTGTTGGAACAACACACCTAGGCCACTTTGCACTGCAAGTCGGCAATTCGCCATCTGAATTGGTTAGGTGGTGTGGCTTGTTTTAATAACACCTGAGGAGGGAGCAAAAGTGGATAGCTTGATAGTCCTTGATGTGCATTGCCATCTGCTTATGCATGGCTTGTGTCGTCCATTTGTTCGGCAACCAACGGCAGCCAAATAGGCATGCGAGATGATTTGCTTATAAGGAAGGTGATTGAAGCTTTCAAGAGAACGCTAAAAATGTGGATTTGTGAAAAACGAAGTAAGCCATAAATCAACGAGTTTCTTCCTCACATCGCTGCAATTTCTCCTTCAGGTGTGTTTTTCATATTTGCTAACTGTAGTGAGCACATCAAGATGAAACACATCGAACGGAAATAAAGGCCCCGCCACCCTCTGATGTGAGTCTGCTTCTGTGATGATTCGCTGAGTAGATTACCTCCTTGAATGTTCGATAGGACATGAGGTGCAGTAATCTCACGTCGAGTTGATGGCGCGCATCTTGTGCTTCACCTCGCCTGATGGATGAGAGAATGTAGTGTGATGAGTAGCTGTGACCGATTACATTCCAGCATTTGTAAAGCTGACGAAACTTCCGTGGATTTTTTCCAGACGGCACACGCACGAACTACTTCACGTGTGTTTTTCGATCCGCATCAAACTGTGGCATACTCCCTCCTCCCAACGCAGGCCTTTATCTCATAACGTCATCGGCTAGGGAAGGAAAAAGGAGAGCGAGAGGAGGAGAAAGAAGGAGAAGGAAGTATGGAATAGGGAAAGTGATTTTACCCCATCTCCCTCTTTTGTACAGCCTCCATATTTCCGCTACTAACCAATAGCACATTTCCCATGTGGCTGCCATTCATGTGCTAAGTACAGTCGACAGGTGGGAAGTGGATCTCTATCAACTCACGTGCATCCCATTCAAATCGACCAAAAGATCACCACCACTGCTGCAGTTCTTTGGTGGCTGCTATTATTATGCACTTACATCCCTTTAATGAGCTTAACCCTGTTCTCACTATGTCTTCACGTCACACTGGCTGACATTCGAGAATCCCAACCAAGTGCTGTTGCCGAACATTATTTCCCGTATAGAAATACCTCGTATCGTTGCCTTTTAGTGCCTACAGGGAACCCATGTACCTGTTATTGTCCTCTTTAATATTGTTTTAGCTTTACAATCCCACCCCGATTCGTGTGGAGTACGGTCGGTCCGTGTACGTAGACTGGGTCGTGGATGGTGTCTTTCTGGCCTCTGCTTATGTTTAGCTTCTACTGAAACAATCCCTCTGCGTAAAGACTGCTAAAGCCATGATCTGATTTGAACTGGTCTGACCTTTGGTCCGTCTCCTCTTTTACCTTCCCCCTTTATTCTCTCTGTCTGTCTCTTTCTCCAAAATCACCTTCGCTCCACATTCTTATTTACTTGTTCCCACTTTTATCGCAGATCCACATCTACACATTCTGTTGCAAAAAATTAGGCGCAGCAGTTGGGTAGTTAGGCTTTGAGTCGTCATGCTCGTGGGATTTGATGCATCTTTAAAGTGTAACGCATTTTAATTAACAGTATTGTTCAGGAGAGTGGTAGCCACAAGCGTCTCATAGTGAGGGAAGAATAGATAAAGGTCACGAACTGGAGAATGCGAAAATAACTTGCAAAGGACGATTAAGGAGAGAATATGGTGAGTGGCGTCAAATTTTACTTTGTGATTGGGGAAGTATGCGAGGCTGAGAAATTGGTCGCTTGATCACACTCCTACACATATGCAGTCATCAGGATGCTACAACCACAAAACCAAGGCAGATTGCACACTAAGGGAAAGGTGTGTCTTTGCTGCTTAAGCATTGATGGAAGGAAAACTACGCCACTCCCCTGTCGACGCGGATGCCTTTTTATAATACCTACTGCACTCCGGTCAAATCCATGGAATGTGCTTTTTGGTCTCTCTCACTAATATCAAATCTCTTTTCATGATGATCAGAACATCTGCAATCTTAATCATTTCTTTCAATTCTTAAACAATAAGGAAAATGTATGGGACAAATGCATCATTTTTCTGTTTCTTAATGTGATCTACTTGCAAACGACATAGCTGATGACGACAGCACTTCACTACCAGCGGTTCAGTTACCACTTTGGTGTCATGAGACCCAAGTCATGTTTAGCCTAGCTTATCATGCTTCGCAAACACAATTGCTACTAAGTAACATACGATCGTAATGAGAGAACCTTTGCGTCAATGCGCCTGCGAAAAATGGATTGAGCTGCGGCCTTCTTCAACATTTCAACAGCTTTGATGACTTGAAATGGTGAGTACAGGCGGGAAATTGCTGGCAGTCTTCAAGGCTCATTGTCTGCTACCAGTTAGCATCCAATTCCTAACAGCGCCAATTTTCGCTCTTCATTTTTTTTTCATTCAAAACTCCTGAATGCCTCATCCTACTAGCCTTTAATCAATAGCAGCAAGTAATTTGCCATGGTGGGTGTGGAGAGAGGAACTTCTTTCAACTTTATGGGATAACCTTATCTCTGAGCGATTCATCTACAACAACTGACGAGTGCATTGACTGTCGCGGAGGTCGTCCTCTCCAGGAGCTACATATCAAGCTCTAGTAGAGTTGACCAGGTTTCGCCCTCACTCAATGAATGCAAGTGAAATAGGGTAAAGTTGTGGAAGGGCACACTTACGAGTAGAATGTTGGTAGCTGAATGCCTCACTATTAGTTACGATAACTTCTCATAAAGTTGCAGAGAAATACATCACATCAGTCCATTCGATCATTTGGAGTTGGTCCTCACGAATATTTCCTTCCGGTCGACCTGAATCATGTGAAGACACCATGAAAACCATAAATACCCGAGACTTGAAATTGCACGAGAAAGGAACCACTCCACCACTTAAATCCTCTGCAGCAATCATAGACATGCTCACCTCGGGACCGCAATTGTATCGGATAAAAGGAATGACAACATTCTAACGGCATCAGTTTTATCCCATATTAGTGTTGACGCCTTTAAGTAGGAGAATTTTCGGAATATGAAACAGGAAAATGCACCTACTTCACTCCCCTCTTGATCGCACCTGCTTAAGTTTCGAAAATTTCTTATCTTTTTTCCATTTTTAACCACTTTAGAAGGCCCTAAATCATGAGCATGAACTACTCTGCCATCACTTGGCTCGGGTAAATCATCAGGCGGCCATGCACACACTGCTGACTCGCCTAAACACCTTCCCAATTTGGGACGACAGTGGACAGGCATGAAGAAGGTGTGCAAATCATCGCTTTTCTCCCCTCTTCCAAGTTAAAACCTGAAGGGATACAATTACTCCCTTCTCCTACTTTTGTCCATAGTTTAGTAAAGCACATTCTCTTAGGGGAGAGAGACAAGTAAAGGAGGAGAGGAAAGGAGAAGGTGAGGGGAAATGAATTTGTTCCCCCTTTAGAGACCAATGTACAAATGTGTTGGTAAATTGTTTTAACTTCCACGCATTTAAATCACTTACACGAAGAAGTCTGCCATTTCAAGGTAGGGATGGTAAATAGCTCATTAGGAGAAAATTACTTCACCACTACAAAGACATTTTATAACATGTAGACCATAGTGCAAGGCGACAAGCAGAAAAATCAGGGAAAATTTAACTGTGGGCCATAGGCACACGTGCCTCTCTCCGTCCTCCCTCGCCTTCCCTCCCTCTCTATCTTTCTTCTCTGCTTTATTCTTGCCTTTCGCTCCTTTGTTTGTTTTCGGGTTCAATAATGATTTCGCAGACATTTGTTCGTTGTGGTCTGTGTGATGACATGATTAGAGTAAAAAACACGCAAATAATCCTACCTGAACCGACTGAACCTCTTGTTCTGTCACGCATTCAAGGAGGTAACTAGCCCTTAATAAAAACCAGGAGGAAGATTGACAATTGGGTAGCAGAGACCCTACTTTTTACCCAATGCGATTCACCTTGATGTGCTCAATACGGTTGAAAATGATCCGAAAGAGGACGGCGGGCGCTATGACTATCCTTGCTGGGATGAGCTGCCATTCCTTTGCCTTTTCTTGGCCATTCTATTAGCTTTGGCCTCCAGCTCTTCTGGCATAATCATTTATTTGGGTAACAATTTGACCGTCCGTCATGTCTAGTCAGTGCAACGCAGGCATGGTGGACCATCTTTGCATTTAACAATTGCTCCACGATATTCCAATTACTTCTTATGGCTGCGTAAACACCGGAGAAGCCCTGAAGCCCAACAAATTATAATCTCTGACACGGACGAAGGGCTTGATTTTATTTCTGCCAAAAGGCAGGCAAATTAAGAAAGCGTTGGAATAAGCAGATGCATACCAGGGAATGAATGAAATTGCTGATAAATCCCTATTAGAGCAAGAAGGTAAAAACGAAACGCGAGTGGTGTGCGAAAAGTCATTCAAAGGGTAAAACAAGAAATTGGAGAAAGAATTAAATAACGAAAAGATGCACAAGCTGAATGAGGTTAAGCTCGACTAAAAGACAAAAAAGTTGGTCACTTTTCAAAGCCAGGACATACACATCAACTCCTTTCATAAAAAAGCTAGCAATACAAGTCTCTTGACTGAAATTAATTTTATTTACACTGTGGTTGAAATGTGCATTGTGAAAAGCGCATGAGTGACAGGATTTGTCGTCACTGTCACGTAGAGCATGCTTATGCGGCCCCCGCGTAAATGACAGTTGTGATCATAGAGCTGAGAAGCAAGCCTTGAACTATGTGGTTGGGGGACGGTAGTGCTTGATTAGGCTGTAAAACGAGTACTCGTCGCAGTGACAGCTGTGACGCAATAAGTACGTGATCTGACTGATTATTTTGAAGGACATTTGAGGGGGTTGATTAATGTTTCCGAGACCAGACCCTATATAAACCGATCTCTCACTACACAGGGTTGCATACTCCTCACCCATGTCCAACGTAACAACCATGAAAATGTCCAATCTCCCGAATGCCATCGTCTTTGGCATTTGCCAGTATCTTTCGCTGCAAAACCTTCACAGTATTTGTTGTGTGAGTCCCACTGGCAGCGGGTGTTTTCCTCTCAGGCGATATTTCGACAACAGGCCTGTCGCTGGAATTGGATGGACAAGCAGCTGTGTGAACTGCTACTACGCGGAAAACCCTCGTTTCCCCTTCCCAACTCGCGAGACTCCCTATACTACCGTTAGAGTGCATACAACTTCCTCAACAAATGCCTCCGCGAAATAATCTCAAAGGAGGTATTTGTGGTTCGGAAATGCTTGTGCCTTTCTTCCGAATTCGACACCGACTTGTTGAATTGCTCGCTCCGCAGCATCGGGCCGTGGGATCAGAATTTCTCTCTTTCCGACTCCACGTGTGCCACATGCCTGCTTCAATTTCTGTCCGAGGAATGTAATTTCTTCTTGACGCGAAGAAGGTGAGAAAGTGATCTACCGTGTCATCAAACACTTGAGAGAATCCGACGTTGTCTTATACGTCTTCCGATGCGATGCTGACGGCGATGCACTAGCACAAATGCCAGTAAATTGGCGAGTGTGCTGCTTGCATCGAGCAGACACAGCGGACACACATTGGCTGACAATCGTTGAACTAATTGCCATTGAGTTGGCATCCCGGTGGGCCAAGGGCTGCTAGAGAATCCAGTGTTATTTGTTGTGTAGTTTCTCAATGAACGCCTCTCATATTTATAGCTGTAGTGAGCTTAATATATTTGCGTTATTTATAGTTTTTGTTTTAGTTTTTTGGCGTAAGTTTGGGAGAAGGAGGAGTGGAAGGAAGTGGAGCTCGGAGGAGGTGGAGGAGGAAAAGAGGGAAAGGAGGAGAGAGGGACGATAGCCGAGTCGAATTGGGTCGATGGTACAAGAAATTCTGCGGAGTGAAAGGAAGTTTAGCATGGTGGCATTATTAAACGGTGGGCTGCTTATGGTGAACAGTACATACGTTTTAATGAAATTACATCCACACTCTCCTGTACCACGCCTCAGTTAATTCAACTTCTTCTGTTGATTCCAGCCAATGGCTATATGAAGATTTAAAGGGAACTCTGGCGCAGTGCCTCCTCCTCTTGAACTGCAGTGCAACGGTTTCGCCGTCTCATTGAATGGTGGTCATTAGGCGACACAAGATGGCGGCTTGCGCTCCAATCGCCACATCCAATGAGTGTGGCTTGAAGGCAGCCACAATCTGTGGATGTGTATCCCATTGTGTGAGACCAACCTACGTAATACGGCATGGATATGTCATTACCGGGCCGCCTTCCTCCTCAGGTCGCTTTGGTGCTTAAGTGATCGCCATAAACTAGGCCCATCTCACATACCTCTGGTATTATCAGCAGTCTGGACGTGCTTATTATTTCGTTTTCAGGATCTGAGCAACTTCGTGCTCCAGCCAACCACTAAGGTAACTCGCGTTTACTTGTGCATACTCACATGAATGTAGGCATTTAAACAGCTACATACAACTGTGTTTCAACGTCATCAACGTGATTTAAGGACATGTTTTTCTGCCCATGCACATGAGCCACTGGAAGGATTTCAAACAATTGCAAAGCGTACAGCATAAGAGGTTGGGTGGCTAAAAACGTACCTTATCTTACCTAATCTACTTAGGCATCTAGGGTGGATATGAGGTGAGCTATTTCTACTTCGCTTAAATGACGCCTTTGTCTGGGGCTACGGCAAGATGTGACACAAAAAGGGGCAGCAAAGTGAGATATTTTCCCCGGCATTTACTCGGATTATTGGCGTTGGTGTGTGTGTTTGCTTGTTATGCTCCACTAATCCACCACCAACTGCTCGCTCTGCAAGTGGGAAGTGCACACCACATCACCGTTCAGGCAGAATTCATACATGTGTGCGTGTGTGTGTTGTAGTTCAGACCGACTTGCCGAATGCCATACAATCAGAGGCCAAAATCTATAGCCCCCCTCCACCCCTACTACCCAAGTTTGCATGTAGGCAGTCTTCAACTCTTCTAACTGGTCACTTAATCCGCCAGACATTGATAAAACACTTTGCAAAGAAGTCAAAATCGAGAGCAAATCGGTTGCATTGAGGAGTTGATGTGGGAAGGGGCGATAAAGAAGCAGAAAAAGGACAAAGAGCGATCGTGCTTATTTGACAAAATAGTGCAGAAACCTATGTGTTAATAGCAGATAAAAATTGAGCTTTGATTTAAAAATTTGGGGTGGGAAAAGAAACCGAAAGAGAAAAATAACCATTCCTTTTGAGAAAAGAGAGCAGTCTCTCCCGTCTGGTTTAGCGAGCCACGTTGGGGTGAAGTAAATAAGCGGCGTAGAAAAGCATCAAATTTCCCCTTAACCCAAAATTTTATCCTATCCACCCTTGCAAAAAGCATTCAACTATTCACGTGCCAAGCCGCCAATCTTCTACCTCCCCCTTTCTTTGGCAAGTAAATACACAAAATATTCACGACTGGATGAAACATCTCTTTGATCTAGTGGACTTATCACAGGTGTGTGACATGAAGAAAATAAAAATCTTTTGGAGTACACCTACAGGGCGGATGTACTTTGCACATTTTGCAGCATGACAATTTACCAGCCATTTTGGGGTAGAATGAAAGAACACTTATAGAAAATGAATAATTTACTCCATGTTCCAGCTTGAACAGGACAGAAAATAGGTAACAAATTCACCGATTTTGAGTCCAATTGGTGAATTCAAGCAAGGTGGATGACACACAATGTCGCCATGACGTTGTTAAATTTTTAGCTTTTGCTGCCCAAATTTACGTTCTGCACTGAATTGAGGGCGCCTCAGCCCCTCTGCATGACGCAGCTCCTAAACACTCTTCCTTCCCAATAATGAAAACGTTGCAGTAGGTGTGACTCAGGGGGATAAACTTCCTGACGTGGCGACAAAAAGCAGCCAAACTGAACCCATAAGGTAGAGAAGAAGGAAACTACGGCGAAAAGAGCGGTGTTCCTTGACAAGCCTTTTAATTACGGGTAAAAAGAATCGTTACGTGCTCTTGCCTCTGGCCACGAGGTCAACAACTTTTGCCAGACACGCGACTCTGAAAACCTTTTATATGATTTCTGACACTAAATCTCAAGTCCACCTGCAGTGATATATTCGGGCATTGCAAATGGTACTTTGTTTCATTGTTTTGTCTAAATTCGCATCACATGCCACTTACCAATTTAGTGAGTGTCACCGCTCCATGGTATAAGCTTACCGTGCCACCTCTAGCCTTACAAGTAAAGCTCTGAAGAGGCAAAATATAGGAACTAACACTTTAAATGTGGAGGCATCTAGGCTGCAAACCCCGTTATTCCGCCTGTATAAGCGACGGCACAGTGCCATAAATTTTCCTAATTGGATAGCCTCCGCCTTAGTCTCATAAAAGGTCTTTTCTCTTCTATGATGTTTTATTCCTCCATAGCATACAGCTTCGTTCTCGTCACCTTTATCTCTCTTTGCACTTTGTTCCAGAAACATCTCCTTCATTTCGAATGCAATTTTTGGGGTCGCGTTATACCAAAAAGGCAAAAAATGTACCAATTATCGCTTGAAAATGTATTTTTGAGTGAGAACGATTGCGAAAGAGAGTGAAGCTACAACTATCCTCCCACTCCAGAGTCCATAAATAGGACAATACTCTTCCAAATGATGGACAAGCCTTGACTGCTACCAAAGAAGCTTTCCTTCGGATTAGGTAGATAGATGGATCTCAGTCTTTGTTGTCTTATCGCCGTCGGCAGGCTAACAGTTTCAAGTGAATGGTTTTGTCGGTAGTTCACTGCACACACAAAGGAATCACAGTCTTGAAGGAATGAAGTGGTGTGCGCCTTGGCTGTGTGCGAAGAGTGGTAACTAGGGCCCCTCCAGGCATAACTAATGTAGTCTCTATCTGCTTATTGGGAATTAGGAAGTAAAGAACACCAAATAATTGATGAGTTTTGAGGTCCACTTATCAGTCAACTATGAGGTGCCCAAAAATGAGACATTTCTCTGATGACCTTTCGCCAATTCCCAACAGATGTGATAATTTGCCTCATGTCTCGTCGCCACGGTTGGCAGAGTGTTTTGATCAACCTAATCCACTGTTAGCAAGTAAACAATAGCAGAAACCGCATTTTTCTTTTGCCATTCTATGTTAACGCAGCTAATTGTAATTAGTGCTACGCATAGGCTATTTTTGGTGCTCCACTACGTCCTCTGTTTGCTGCTATCATATTATCTACAAAAGGCCGGCACTGACCTGAAAACATTCCATATCAACTTAAATTTGACCTTTGGATTCTCGTTACAAAAATGGTTGTTACGTACTTTCTGCCCTCTACCAATAACGTTCCTCAAAAGCAGCCTCATTCAACCTGCATGTCTGTGGAAAGGAGCGTGGCATGCTGGCAGGGGTGATTAAGAAGAGGGGAGGAATGCTACTAGCTAACGCTGCCCATTTGATGCTTTATTCTTCCCGTTGCTGTTAAAATAAAATCGCCTCTCGACTGTTGCCTAAATGATCGTTACTTTAGGTAAGGAAGTTGTCAAGCCTGACAAACGGAAGTTTTGCCTTTCGGTTGTCAACCGAATGAAGACCAATAGAATTTGCACCATGCCTCTTTACATTTCGCTTTTCTTTTGGCAAGGTTTAAGGACCACTGCCTAGATCTACAGCTTGACATCCGAGAAGTAGCTCTCAGGACGTATTTTGCCAGGCGTTAATCAGGATGGTGGAATCGTAAAGTTTATTTTCCCCAAGCATTTGCCATCTTCAAGAAATTTACCATTGAACAGCGTATATATACTCATATTTGGAGGGTCAATGAGAGTTGTACAAATTTAGCTGTTTTAGCACTACTAGGGATGGGCCCTAAATAGAGGTGTAAAATTTTAGGGGCTTTATTACCTGGTACGTTTTCCACCAGTGATTACGCTCATCAAAACATCTTAAAAAATGAACAATTTACCTGACTTCTTCTTCGTGGGTACAATAACTTTAAGAAACTAATTATTGTTTGTTATTGCGCCAACCATCTTCTCTTTCTTCATTCCCCTCTCCTGCCCTTTCCCTTCCATTTTGTACCTTCCCGACCAAACCTCCATCATGCCAGGTGGGGGGAACTGCATCTGTGTAACTAGTTGAAGGTTTTGTAAAGAGTTCTTGAAGGCTGAAGGTATAATGTTCCTTTGTAGGATAATATAAACAAACTCCATGGGTAGATAAGTAAAAAAAGACGAGTGCACTACTTTAAAAGACTCAAGATGAATGCTGTTTTGACTCCACTCAGACTACTTTTAATGCAGTTGTCCCGCCAAAGTTTCGGAGAACATGTGCTCTCACTCCTAAAATTCCAAACCGGTAGTGAAAGAGAAATTAAAATTTTACTGAGCAGTTCTTTACAAAGAGCCAATAATAAAAATATAAAGAGTCACAACAGTTGGAATCTTCATTACTTGAATGAGCTAATCCTTGACATCTACGCAAACCTCCATCAATTTTAGGAGAAAGCCAAATCCTAAGCCTAAAGATTTTGACATTTTTGAATATTTTGTAAAGATTTGTGTAGGCAAATTAATAATAATATCACAAAAACTTCATTTTTGCTTTCAGTTTACATAACATTGCTGAATCTACTTAAGAGTTCGGTGAGTAATATCATACTTCCTAATAAAACCCGATAGTTTGTTCGGACACTGCGAGGTCATCGCATCTTGGTGGTGTGACGCTTGCCCTACCGACTCCTCTGGCCAACAATCTAGTCGACCAGCACTTCTGAATATCTGCGACCAAATCCTACCCACTGTTAGAGAAGCCTCCAATGGATGGACAGCTGAAAACTCACTCATTGAGGAGGTGAAACTTGTTATTAAGTAACTGATGACTACTGAAAAGATACTAGTCAGCACGTTAGTGGTGGCTACTATACATAACAATTCACTACTTGTAGCGCCATGGCGTTATCGTCAAGTCCACTCCAGATTGTTCGGCTTTGATGTCATAAGCACGTGGGATAACATATTTGTGATCTAGATGAGTAAACCTATATGCCCAGGCATCTGCCATATTTGCAATGAGCACCCAAATGCTCTATCATGTGCAAAAGCATTCTGTAGAGTTCCAAACTAGAGTAATCAGGTGGGAGATCCTTTAATGCGGAGGTCTTCATTTGTCTATGAATATGAGTAACCTGCGGACGCTGCGGGTGCTCATATGATGGACGATAGAGTGATGGAAATCAAGGCGGTCCCATTCTCTCCCTATCATGGTATTTTGATTAACTCCTGACCCTATAGTGGTTATTGCCATATTTTCAGCTACCTGTAGGTGATATTTGACATTAATGGAAGGTAATCGAGAGCTAGAGTTTAGGAATCTGGTAAGATGTTCGAGTAGTAAAGGCAAAAAAACACCAACTTCTGACTAATCGCACTCGTCACCTGCTCTGAGCAAGTCCGCCTTCTCCTTCCCAACTTCCCATCGGAAGTATTGACAACATCGCGTTTACTTTTGACAGTTTTTCTTTGCCTCACCCTCCGAACTCCAACGTAAATATGACGGTAGGCGAATCTTTTGAATTACGGGATGCCTACTTTTTATTGCATCCAACTGGGCCACCGGAAGTAATTACAACTTTCGTATCCATGATGACAAGATGTCTTACTTGACAGTGGCTCGTCTGCTATACTTTCTAGTAATATACCAAAAAATGCAACTTCTCGCATCTGGAGTTGAAATTGTTAGTGCCAAAATGGCGTAGTCATCTAGGGTCTATTCTATTTTGACGGCAGTGCAGAGCAGCACAAAAAGCAGGCATGTTAATAACCAGCGGAAGGACTGGTGAGCTTTTATGCAGGCAAAAGGCATGTCACCAGGATGAAGAGCGAAGCAGCATGGTTGTGGTTCTCCCTTTTCTCGATTTTAATCCTTCAACTTCCCAGAATAGTGACAATGATCTAATGTAATCCTGCAGGAGAGTAGCATATCCTTACACACTTCATGGTCAAATCTTCACTCTTTTTTAAATGGACCTACGTAGTCTGCAATGGCATTGTCTCAAACTAGCACTAGCTACTAGCTCTGGTTTCAAGTCTGGTTGGAGTCGCACCTCATACATGATAACTAAAGTCCGTCTGCTGTGGGTATGATAAGATTCTGTCTTCATATCTCTATAAAAATTTGATGGGTCATGTTGGACATAGGGATCGCTTCCCACATTTTAGAGGTGTTTCGTTACCTGAATTTCCAAGTCGGTTCATGATTGGCGATAGTTGCATCAGTGTGTGTTGGATAAGAAATGACATTCGGGCGAAGGAAGGCTGACCATGGAGGGCTGAAGTGATGCTTGTCGTAGAAATATTTGGTGGGTTGTAAGTGGATGCTCGCAGAGGGACAACCTGCAATGAGTTCGTTTGCTTACCGTTACAGTAGAGTACACGCTTTGGTAGGCAATGGGAGGGACTGGGCACAATTTGATAGTTGATGCCTTTGATCTGCAAAAGCAGCAGCACTTATCTATTATTGATCACCACATCTTCAAGTTAAGCAGCGTACAAATGTCCGATAGATAGCAATCATAAACATAAAGTAGACTACGGAATAATGCCGAAATTCGTTATAAATGTAACAAAAAACAAGGAATTAGATAAACGAGCTTAATTCACCTTTAAATCTTAAAGTGCAGTGAAAAAAGAAATAGAGATATAAGCAGAATTTACTATTAAATCCCAAATTAGTTTACTGCATAAATCTCATTTCTGGATGGACTTGTGGCCTGCCCTCACACATAACCCAGTTTTTTCACCGTCACTGTTACTACCCTCACATCAAACCAACTTCGCAATATACAAGGCATGGGCCACTGCAAAAAGGAGGGAAAAAGAGGAGGCAGGAGCAAAGCCCTAATCTCTTTGTTTGGTTTAATTTAACAGTGGCGGGAATGGCACTAGAAGTGGCAGTTGTTAAGTCCCTAGATAAGTTTCTCGCTATCATTTACCTCCTTAACAATCGGTTGACACGCATTTTTCCTTTCTGTCATAACTAAAGGTGTAATTAACGGTTTGTGGGGATTCACACTTACAGTTGTGTGTGTGAGAGGGAGTGAGTGAGTGGATAGGAGATGTAGGGAAATCGAGTGAGAAGAAACTTAAGGCAACAGTACAAACATGACCTAGACAAGATGGAGGGATTTTGGCACAGAGTGCTGTAATTTGGCCTGTTGCAACCCTAGGGCACATGAAGAAGTACAGGTGTGGGTTTGTTCTCGCACAAAGGTATGCTGCAATCTATTCAACTATCAAATTGTGCCCAGTCCCTCCTATTGCCTACCAAAGCGTGTACTCTACTGTAACGGTAAGCAAACGAACTCATTGCAGGTTATCTCTCTACGAGCATCCACTTACAACCCACCAAATTCTCCCTCGACAAACATCACTTCAGCCATCCAATACCGGCCTTCCTTTGCCTGAGAGTCATTTCTTATCCAACACAGACTAATACAACTGTTAGGTTTGCTAGAAGAGCTACTGCTGCACTACTGCTCACTAACTTGGAGGGACCAATGCAAAACCCTTTCTCATTCTCATACTTACTCGGAAGCTAAGTTGCGTGCCTCAGCAGATGGGAGGAAATGACAGTGGAAAGCAAGAAAGGAGACATGCAAAGAGAGAGGGAGGTGTCGCCTCATCTTTGATGGCCTTCTGCATGTATCCCAGCGTCTCCTTAAATGTTTATGAGTAATTTTCTTGGCATGTGCGATCGCATGTGAAGTACATTCGACAAACAATAAATAGAGAAATAGATGAGAAATAAGCATAAAGTCTTCCCAAAAATGACTTCTTTTGCATCGCCTCTCCATCTAACACAATGGAATCCCTCTGGAAAATTGACGGCACATCGCCTCTCTATTCTTTTTCTTAATCAAATAAATCATTTTTGATTGATGAAGGAGGATGTAGAATTGTCGTAGTTTATTTTCCGCCCCATTACAGCATAATCGTTAGTAAGATTAGAACACATTTCGTTTTAACGACACTTGCTACTGCCGCCTGTCCCATGACCAAGGAGGCGAAATTGATTTCCAAAGAGTAGACAAGCCCTGATCACCCGCCTACAGAAACACTTCTTCCAGTGTATTGCGATGCCTGCGGCTTGCCACTGGGCACTGGGTTGAGCCTCGTAAGATCGTTTCTAAGAGGCCAAATTGCCTGCAGGAGGATGAGCATGGAGGCCGATTGAGTCATCCACTGTGGATCTGAGTGCATCATTGAGTTGATCTTTTCAAAAGAGGCTAGTTTGAAATCCACAATTCTGTGCAAGGGACTGGGTTGACTACTCCACTGTGCTCACGCACCGGGTAAATAACTTGGGCTAGGCATTTGAAAACTACGCCGAATTCATTCAGCTTGAACATTTTTGACATTCTATCTTACTGACAAGGCAATTTTTGCCTAAGGACTAACCTTTACCGATGGAATATGTCATTGAGACAAAATTGGTGAATTTACAGGCAAGACAGTAATTTAGAGCAGCTGGTAAGAAGAAGACAATTTCCTACGGTTGATCGCATAAATTTGGTGCGAAGTGGCAGAGATCAAATCACTACAATCTTGGCTCGGATTAGGGACAGTAATAACTTTGACAACTTGTCTGTAATTCATGCTTCAAACAAGAAGGCCTAGGAGAGGAGAAGCATTGGATGGAGTTAGCCGAGTTTCGTGTCATCTGCATGAGGAGTGGCTCACGAAAATCTCAAGAGTCACTAGAAAAGCGTTACTCCCATTTAGCTACACGCATCCACAATCCCACTCCTAATCCAAATTCCAGCCCCTTCTTCCTCTTCCTAATACCTGCTGTTGCCGCAGTGAGCATTCAAGCAACACTTTGTGATGGGAGCATTTTTACTTGCAAGCATGAGGATTTTCTCTTTGTGTTTTCCCTTTTCTGCCAGAGTTTATGTCACCAGCAATGCATCAGATAGGATGATGTTCAATAGCAAAGCCACTTCATGGAAAAGCTTGCCTATAGGACAGAATTTGCTGAAGGGTTTTGGAATGTTTCGTCCCCTGTTAATGAGTTTCATTTTACTTTTAACTTCCTGTGCATATGTGGACTGTGTCAGCTACATGTTCTCAGTTTTCAAACACTACACCATAGTGGTAGCTGCTCCATCCATCACATTTCGTCCTTTTCTCCACGTTTATGTCACAAAAAATGTGGATAGAGAATACGTGTCACATATTTACCGATGCATGGTGAACGCGTTAGGAATCACGATATCACCGTCGTTGACTGTTTAGTAAGAGGAAAAGGACGAGAAGGGGAAGGGTATGGGAAGTCGACCAATTTTCGGGTATTTTAAGGAAATTTCGTGTCAAAAGGTTTGGGGCACCTTACACTGCAAGGACTACACAAATGTAGTCTCCATAATTGTTATTTGTCCCCTATGGAAGACCTTCTTTCATGGTTTCTTCCTCCATTTTCTGTGTTCGTGTCCTTTCTTAACAGGATGCTTGTGCATGTGATCCGCAACTCTCCTACATCCATTCCAACTCTACCATAGGAGGCGGGGAGAGAAAAGAATGTGAGAGATGTAGGTAGAGAGGGAACTGAGGCTACAAGCCGAAGAATGACAGGAGTTTTCTCTTTCCACAGAGCCCAAACAATGGCAAAACACTTCTGTTCACTTCCTTTTCCGTACAATGTATTAATAAATTTTGCAGTCCTCTTGCTTTTTGACTTACAACTGACTGTGTCAAATGGAAGAGGTAGCCATATTATCAAGCAGAATTACGCTTGCAAGCAGTAAGAGATGTTAGATTGTCACACAGCTACCACCTCCTTCTCCTCCTTTCCTTTTGCTTTCAGTGTTTCCATAAGAGGGGGCATAACTGAAAGGTTGTGTCCTGAACATAACTTGGGTGGGAATTGTGAGTGTCCCCTTCGTTCCCTTGAATAATAATTGAATACTTGATATAAGTCAGGTGCTGCCTTCACCAAACATTCATTTGCGGGCAGTATTCTCGATCTTCATCCCCAAGTAAAACTCTCTAATTTAACATCTGAGTAAGCATTACTTACGAAGTGATTGGTTCCCCCTAGGTCAAGAGGTCTTCTTCGCAACTGCACCACGCACATTTTTGAACCACCACCACCACCACCATCAGCAGCAGCAGCAGCAGCAGCAACAGCATCGGTACCAACACCAGCAGTATGAGTCGTCGCAGCAGTTGCAACAGGCCTCATCCACCACACATCACTCGATGCCATCGGGGATGTACAGCCTCAGTGGCGATCAGACACTGGTTGATCACGAGGGCACGGTTCGTCGACTGAGCACTGCCCAACGTGAGCGGTTGAGTCAAGACTTGACAGTGGTGCAGACCAATCTCCACATTCTCAATGACATGCTCACCGAGCTGCAACCAGATGCCATATCTCCGGATGACCTCGAACTACTGCAGGTGGGTCAACCACAACAAGAGTGCGTTAAGTGCTTGAAATGCTTGACCTTGAGGCGCCATCTATTCCCCTTCATAAATGTTGGTTACGCATATAGTGAACCAGGTGGCGTGGGTGCCATGTGAGGTGTGAGTTGCCTTAGTTCCTTCTGTGTTGAGGAGGTAGAAGAGAGGCTGTAAGGCGGCTCCATTTCCTCGTTCTTCCATAGGGGCACCTTGTTTGAGCAGTGCTCCTACTCTTTGCTCTGCTGACAATTAGCGCCTACCTTTTGGCTAGTGTTTGGCGGTTTTCGCCTCCTTGCAGCACACGATGGTGCATGATTGAAGACGATGATGTCCGTCAGGTAGAGCACGCCTTGTGTGTTACGACGTAACCGACGGTGAAGAAACCTTGTTGCGGTGATGCGGTCTAGCGAGTTTTGGAGGATTAGAACTAAGTGTTTTGTGAGGTGTTGGAAGACGCCAAGACTCAGAACGAAGTAGAATGATGCTGCAGTCAAAGCTCTCTTCACTAAGGCGTTCCTCCTTCTTTTCATCCTCATAAATTTGGGAGTAATGCTTTATTTCTAGGTGGACTAGATGGTTCGTGGAGTAATTCTTAAGGCGTTTTGAACAGTTGAAATGTGTGTCACAATTTACAACCTCTTATGTGAATCAGGCCTACCTCGTAACTGATGACCACATACGAATATTGACAGCGTCACATATATGTGACGGGGAGTTTTCAAGTTCTGAAAACCAACTGCACAGAAACGTGTGGCAGGCAAATTGGCTGGCACTGAAACAGTGCACGATGAATACATATGTAACGACTGGAGCTCTCTCTTCCAGTCACATGTCACAAATGTGTACGAGGTATTAATTATCGAAATGTTCCGAGGCGTGGAATTTTGTTCGAAATAGAATGGAACCTAGGGAAACGTTGAAAGGAGGTCAGGGCGGTTGTGGGCGAATACCGTAAGCATATAATCTGGAGGGATCGGCACTCCTCTGGCCATTGTTAGGCAGTGATAGATTGGCGAAGAAGACGGAATGAAGTAGCAGAATTGGCCATTGCCTCATTCCTCTACTGCAAGGCGTCAGGCGAATGAGTTGGATCGGTTCTTGTGCATTAGCCATCTGCAGAAGTCGTCTCTGAATGCCCTTTTCCTCCTCCTCCTCCTCCTCCTCCTCCTCCTCCTCCATTGCTTCATCTTTCATTTTTAATCTGCTGCTTCGTCTACCACCTCGAAAATCTGTCCATCTTTCACCACCAATAATAGCTAACCCTAATTTCCACTTCAGGAGGCCTTTTGCTCTTTGAAGGGGAAAGAGGCGAAAAGTGGCATGAAAGTGCTCGAGGGTGTGTGTCCAGAAAGGGGGCGTAGTCTTAAGCCACGTCAATACTTCCGATTACCAGATAGCCGACATTCATTAATGGTAGTGCTGTTCTGAGGGTACTACACTTAGCAATTTGACAAAGAGCCTCGATTCCACTTCAATTTGATCAATTTTGTCGACGCAGGCGTCCATTCATACATCTTGAACACGACCTTAACCCACCAATTTGATATCACCGCCTGTATGAAAGCCGTGCCTCTCTCTAGTCAGGTCAGGTCAGATGAAGTGTTCACCTCAAGGTCATTGATGACCGTATTTGACACTGCACACTGCAAGAGGACGGCGTCAGAAAAGTCGCTTGCCACCAGGTGTAGGGATTTTCTTCGCCTCAGCCTCAGAGTGGTGGAGGCAATTGTGCACCCATCTTCACACCAAGAAGGCCTTACATCCACCTCACTGCTGCCGCACCAGTTAATCGCTCCCTGTCACCCGTAGTCGGCTGGAACCATTGACCATGTAGCTAAAGAGGGAAACCCACTTGTTGCCCCTATGTGCTGCGATGCATTAGTGACACAGTGGCGGCAGTTTACGGAGAGGAGTACAAGTGCGTCCGTTGTACATGACTTCCCAGTCTGTCCATCCGTCCGTCGCCATGCAGTTCGCCGCATCGCTGTGGCAGTTAATAATTAACCCCTCACCATGGTGGAGTTGAGAAATAAGACCAGGAACCACTGACCCACGAGCAGAAGCAGTGGCTGGTTCCTGTGGTCTCCCAGCTTCCTTGTCTTCCCTTTCCTTTCTGTAGGAATTAAACGAGACCTGTCGCATGATGCAACAACGAGTGGCGGAGTTCTTATCCCAAGTTGCCGATGATGCAGTCACCTTGACTCTCATTCAGCTCAACGATGAACTCAACAGCGCCTTCCAGCGGTAGGTTGTGGTCTTACAATCGTGAGGATATGTTTCTGCTGTCATTTGGTGGGTAGGTGACCCCAAGCCCTTGGAAACACGACCAGGGCGACTAGTTCACTTCCCTCTTTTCCTCACCCAGCATTAGCTGAGGTTAGAGGCACCTCAATGGTGTATATTTTCGTTTTCTAGTCGAAACGAATTAGGCTGTATTTTATGTAGGGGCTATAGGCGTTGCCGAACACCACCTTCAAAGGCGGCGTACATCATCGCAGCCATTCGTGTGCTGGCTTGAGAAGGGGGCACACCTGTCAGGAGGAGANAAGAGGAAGAGGAGGAGTGAAGGTCCTCACCACACCTCACTGAATTCCGCATTCCTTTTGGGTGTTTTGTGCCTTGTCCTATGCCTTCACGATGGTGCACTCTGCATCTCCTCTACATTTGTCACTCTTTGACTGCGCTGAAATTAGATTTATGTGTTTTGTTGGAATAAGCTTACCAACACATTCCAGTCACAACTGCCGATCAAAATTAGTCGATGGAACTTGGCATTTTTCTCCAAATATTGGAAATTGCCATAGTTCCCTCTGTCACCACATTATCGAGGGATAATGTAGTTGGACACGGGCCTGGATACCCGCTTCGTCACTTCTCCACCACCTAATTTGTAAATGTTTGGGAGGCAGATAAGATTGTGGAAGCCTACAAATCTACTTATATGTTAAGGAAGGAGCAAAAGGTGTATTTGTCAAAACCAAGTCTTCCGTTGGAGAATTTGTTATGGGGCATACATCGGACCTCTTTCATGCATTTTCGGTGTAAGCTGCCAAGTCAGGTGTGATGAGGAAAGAAATGGGTTTTCCTTTCTGGGTTCTAATAAATAGGTCTTGGGCGGCCATTTCTCCTTTTCCACTGATCTAGCTAAATATCCATCTCTTCCACCAAGGCGTTTGCGCCGCTTTTTTCAGATTGGCAAAAAATATGTCCTCAGATATCTCTCTCCTCTCCACGCCACTGTGGCCTAATGATACATCAGACATTCCTTTCTTACTAGCCTGTCTTCCATCGGTGGGCAGGTTTGAAGGTGAAATGTGTAAATGAACTTTTTGTTTGCCATGCATGGGCGCAAGTCAACTCTCACTTTACTTTACCCTATGAAACAAACTGAAAGACAGGGTTTGGTGATCCTTGACGTTAAACACAGTGAAGGGTTGATTTTGGTGGCGTTGGTTAAATTTTTTCACTTTGACGTGGGATTGGCGCTGCTTTAACAGCGATTATTTATTCGGCACAGTGAACTGATAGAATTTGAAATTAATCCTCCACCTGAGCTAGTCAAGATTATCAATGCGCCTGAGTGGAAGCCCTGATCCACCCTGGGAAGAGCGAGGGCTTCATGGCAGAAGTGACATGAAAGTGATTAAGTGGACTGAAGGAAGCACGAAGTAGGTCTGGTGTTAAGGGAGGTTTGGCGTAGTGGGAGGATTTAGCATAGATTTGGGCAGACATAAGCTGCGCTTGCAGGTGGGAGGAGTGACTGCTGCTGACCACCAAAGTGGGGCACCTCTGTCAGATCGTGTAACAGCGCAGATTTCGCTGAGATCTGCAGGCAAGTTCTGCGTAAGTTGAGAATCCTCCCTGATGGTAAAGAGGCATTGAATAATTAGGAGGTGCGGAATGGAAGCTCCCAAATTGTCCATGTTGACAGGTTGTGTCAGCGATCTGGCTGGTATGGAATGCAGACTAGAGCTGAGCCAATTGTCAATGCATTGCAGATTGTTAAGTCTGCTATTTGATGTTGCTTGCGTTTGTCGAATAGATACCGGCATTCCACCCAGCAGGCCTTCATCCTATCCCATCGCATCCAATCCCATCCCTCTGCGAAGTTGTCGCTGCTGCAGGCGCTGTTGTTGCCTAGTTATGTGTTGTTTATCCACTTATGTCTAGCCAATTATCCGTCTACCTCTGTCTGTCCGTCTACCCTTTGTATCCCCCAATGTGTTTATCTTACCTTTGGTACATGACAGTGGATGGAGGAATGCAGAACCCTCCACAATGAATATGCACCACATTACCTGCCGATATTGCTTGTTTCGCCATTAGACTTCCCACCTTGCACTGGCTATGGCTCAGAGATAACAAAAGTGTGAGTGGGAAGATAGGGTAAGAGGGGGGGGGGCGATTAGTTGGCATCCGAGAGAGAAGTTACTCATTTTAACAGTATCAGCACACTAAGAAAATCTTATCTTTATCCGGTCGTAATCAAACAACATTGAAAAGGTCATTGTATATGGAATTTTCGGAGGCTGGATGTTGTTCTCCTTTCTGTACTGAGGGATATTATGTCCGATTACCGCATTTCACGGTAGTATTCACCTTCCCACCCCGGAAGTGCTTTTCACATGATCATGTAGCAACGGCAGTCGTGAAACCGCATTACTCAGGATGAAAAAACAACTACAAGGGCAATGAATCGCGGAATAAATTGATTGTTTCCAAAATTTGCCCGCCTCTCTTCTACTTAGTGGCTGTGGAATGCACGTCACCTCCTGTGCCAGGAAGGGTAAGTGTTATTGCTTATAGTGATAGCAGGGAGATAAACAGGACATAGGCGAAGATGGGCGGTACCTCCCTGTCTCTATCTGCCCCTCTCCCTCTTTTTTCTCCATCTCCTCCTTTCACACAATGTAGGGTGAAAATTTTTGAATAGTCCAATTGAAGTTGAAAGTAGGCATTGCACTGAACTGGGAAAAGGGAAGTTTCCCTTGAACCAATGCGAATCGGAAATGGCTGTTTCTGAAGGTGACAGAGGGAAAGGAGGAGAGGAGGAGTTCTGCTTGCACACCTTCAAGTTGGTACAGACAGCATCGTTTCAGTGGGTGGATCTCAGGCCTCAATGTTCGTTGTGTGGTATGGGAAGTGGCTGAGGTGAATAGTTCCATCCGAAGTGCAGGAAGGAGGGGTGGTGGTGCAGGGAAGAAGTGCTTGTCCTGGAGTTGTATGGTGGGTCGTGAGTGAGGAGTGTGGGAGAATGACCAATGATGAGTTTATCCGCTTACTATTGCATTAGGATGCAACATGGGTGATGAATTGAAAGGATGGAGTGTGCTCTGATTGTGTGGAGTAACGGAGTGGAGAGAGGTAAATTGTCGATAGATTGTGGGACTGACTACCTGGCATCTGTTGCTGCTGGCTAGACATGTGAAGGTCATTTGATGCGTATAACAAATCTAGGCACCTTCGAAGCCACCAACATGTAGAAATTCATGAAGACGAAGTTGAAAGATTGGAGTAGAGCCCCTAAACGACGGGAGGCTCTACGCCTTGGCAAAGTCCTGCGCCAATCCATCTGGAAGCATTTCAGAAGTATCATGAAATTCGTGGCGCATCAGGTTGGCATAGTTTGCAGTCAAACGATGGCCTTCACACCAATAATTTTCGCCCTATTCCTAGACATGAACGTTTCAAACGCCATCGTCTACGTGCACTGCGTGCCCAAATCGCCAATCGTGATGTGGGTCAGTCGCGTGCAGCTCTACCCTCAACAGAGATGGTGCCATCACAACAGCTTCAATTACAGCTACTGACGACTAAACACATCGGCAGCAGTTGCAGCAACGTCACCACATTAATCTGAGTCTTCCCTCCACCGCAGGCATGCTGCCGCATTCGAAAGATGACTATGAAGGAGGTGGAGGTGTTGGTGGTGGTGGCGAATTAGGAGAGGAGGGGGAGAGGACAATGATGAAGACGAGGATGATGACGACGACGAGCTGTTGGATGCGGTGGCGGAACAAACGCAGGTGAGTTGATTGCCTGTTTGGCACTTACTTTCGGTAATCATGGATATTCAAGTCAATTTTGGACACGTTTGCTTCATCTGGGGCAAATTGCAGTTCCTGATTGATGGGCTAATCAGGATTCGTGATCTTCCCCGTATTCAATCCTCTACTTCAATCGTGCATAAATCATTGGAAGTCTTGATAGTCTGGAACTGCGTCTGGAGGTGAGAAGGGTGTGGAAGTGAAGCGGAGGGGAAGGATTGAATTTGGACAACGGGATCGAGTAAAGGACGACGGTTTACAACAGGAACCGCGTACCTGCATTACAATCGATCCCTCATCAGTTCTTGGAAGTGTTTTGATTGCTAAGCCTTTGACTTCTTCTTGAGGTCCTTCGGTAAGGCCTCTCTTTTCGTGTTCAACTGTTCACAGCTTTACTTTGCCGCCATCGGTCGTAATGAGGTACAGCACTCGAACTGACAGGCCAATGCGGTGACAGCACCTTGTCATTTTGTCACTCTTACTGGAAAAGGGAAAACATTTGAAGTGTCTTCTAATTCTAGATGCTGTATTCTACCCCTGTTCCATTTCCTCGGCGCATCCCTCCCACAACTGAGTTGGGCGATTCGGAATCGATGTCGGCAGATGATGGTCGGCCAGTGCCTTGGCACTACAGGATTTGAGGCTCGACGACACTTCTCATGTGAGTCGTCCAGAGGGGAAGAGTGCAGTGTTTGGTGCTTCATTTCATCTTTTCTTGTAGTCCACCCTCTTATTTGTACACACGAGGGACCATTTTTGACAGTTGTTCCTTGTGCTTTTTTTCCAGCCTAAAGTGGCCTAGACTAGGGAGTTATACTCCACAATTTATGCCTTTAAATGTGAAGAAGTCCATGTTTTGTAAAGCAATTTGGGAAGGAAATGGGAATAACTTACCTGCACACGTGTTAACCCTTGCGCTACGTCGGCGAAGACGAGAGGCACATCCCAAGTGTTCCCTCACTAATTAATCATCCATGCCACAGTGTGTCATATGCCACTTTATGACTTTATGAATTCTCAAACTGATGCTCTTCAGTTGGGTGGAAAAAGGATTTGGTTGAAGTGGAATTTTAAAATTGTAGTTTTCACTTAATGAAAAGAGTAAGTGTTTTATTTTGCGACATTCTAATGCGACATTCAAGCTAACTGAAACAAATGGTGGTAGATTATCCCCTCCCGACTTGTTATTCCAGATGCTAACACATTTAGAAAATGCAGTGTTCTCCTTTCATCTCCTTCGTTTGTTACCAGCTCAGTTGGATCGAGTATTCGGTGAAGGTTACAATAGCCCTATCAGTCATCCTACAGGTACGCAGACAGCAATGTCAACCGTGCAGGTGTTGCCGGGACCACAGCTAGAACCGCTTCAACCCCAACCGGCTCCTCTTCCCACTCCTCCTGCTCCTCCTCCTCCTCCTCCTCCTTCTTTGAAGGCGTTGCCTCAACCACCAATCAAAAAACGAACTCCGTCAGAGGTTCGTAGATTGGAGGAGGCTCTACTGCTTTTTGAGTCTTGAGATGAGAAGTGGTACGGTGGTGTAGGCGCCGATGATGTGATGTACATATGCGCTCGCGTGATTGATGGAGTGACTGGACGACTCATACCTATGCCCTTTGCTGATCACTTCGACACCCACGTGAAAGCATCAATGTCTTCTTCTACTTTGTTTGTTTTTCTCCTTCTCTCCTCTGCATCCTTCTCTCCTCCACCCTCTATCATCCTCTCTTCAAACATACTTCAATTGGAATACATGTACTTATTGAGGAGGAATATGCGTGGTATATCAGAGGCCGCTCTATTTCAATATCATGTCTAGCAGCTTCGTGGCTGTTGTGAAGGATGTGGTAGTTTTCCCAGGCGGTGTTAACGCATGGAACGAAAGTGGGGGTAGGTCACTGCCGGCTGGACTGTCAGAGGTTTTGCTATTCGTCGGTTTAGCGTCTACAGTAAACATTCCCCATTTCCCTGTCTTTCAGCTTCATGTGGGGGTTCCTTTTCCTCTGCTCGTGGATTGGAGCACTCGGCAGTTGGCATACTCGCATTCACTTACTTCAACCAGAAATAAGCGTTGGTCCTACACAACCAGAGTTGGCTTCCTTTCCTCTCCCTAGAATGTTTGTGATGTGTTGTTGCTCGATTCAGTGGTAAGAACGTTGCTGAACTTATCCGCTATGCATACAAACGATTATGCTGGCGGTAGATTCAATTGCGCTTGCTCGACACACCTCGATGGAGACGACTTTGTGGTGTTAACACACAGTGTACTCGCAATGCATGTAGATAGGCTCCACTTTCTCCTCTTATGTTGCAGCTTCATCTGAGGGGCAAATCATGTGTTGAGTGATTGCATTTTGCCCTGTTGGTAGAAAAAGACCTACCCGCCTACCCAAAGTACCTGAGAGGACGCCTCTACCTCCTTCAGCCGAAGGAACACATCAGAAGCGTTAGGCAGGTATTCGGCCAGTAGAGGGGAAGCAGCTAGATGACATGCTCTGATTCGAGCAACGCCTCACTATTTGATACTTTCGAGATGAATCAAGACATTCCCCGAAGTGCAAAGGATTTGTAATTTGTCACAGAGGGAGAGAATCCACAATCGTATCGTCTACTACCGTTGTAAGCATTCCTTTGTCAGGAATCCAAGCATGGAAGCGATGTGTCTGGTTCCACATGTCATGCACAGGGAATGCTAACCAGCCCTTTATTTTGGACACCGACACTGGAGGATGAAAGATGCACAAGCATTCATTCATGGTCCTCCTCCCCTCCCCCCTTCTTCCTCTTCTTCTATGTGGGTTAGAGATGAAGTAGTTTGGAAGAATAATTTGTCGCATGAGATCCGGCCCCTCCGACACTTTGATAAAGGAACGTCCAACTTTTTCGATTTGAAAAGGAGACAAGGGAACATCTTTCGTACTCCACAATACGTGTTCAGTAAGAAGGCGAGTGATTCACCTACCACCTGTGCACGCATCCATTGGGCTAACTTGATCACCGAGTAAGAGCGGGCTGCGTTGGGCTTAGGCCGCCCACAAAGAAGCGTACGTTTGCCATTCCTAAACATTAGCTTAAAGGAGAGACTGCAAGCAAAATGGAGCTAGGGGGAATTGGGTCACCACAGGTAGGTGTTTCCTTGGACTATTGTGGCATTAGTAGCCGAACTACGCAAGCACTCATGAATAAGATGTACCCACTCGATGGATCAACAAACATCTTGATAAATTATTCAACATTTAGCCGGAGTCCGTAAAATGTCTATTTTCAAATTGAGGAAATGAAAATATGGTGTGTTACATACCCTCAAAACAGCTAAAACTACCACCAAAAGCACAACTGGTAATTAGTAATGTGGCTAGCAATTGAAGTAACACCTCTTCGTTTTGGCCGATTAGCTCTTATCCAAACCTCAATCACATCTTGGATGTAAAGCGTCTGTCAAATGGACACGTTAATGATGCCGGAGCAATGAACCAATCAGGTGAGGCCGTTGAGGGGCTTGTCGATGATGACCAGTTCGAAGGCGAGGCAAGTTCAAGATCTAATCGGGTACTCAAATTGTGAATTTTGACCCACAATCTGTGACCGCTGTAAATACGGCAATATTTATAGGATTAGGGGAGAAAATAATTTGTCTTGATTAAATCTCATGTTTTCGCAAGCAATTCAGTCAAATGCGAAAAGATGAACTCGAGGAAAAAATGCCTCCCGTTTTATTTAGAGGTGTCAACTTTATGACCGGTGACTTGTAACTGCATTTAGGGATTAAAATAACACCTCAGAGTATTTATTCCCATACACGCAAAATTTTTGGCGCAAAACATCCACCTCTGCGACATTGCTGGCCAGCATGGCCAAATGTCAGCTGAGTTGATCAAGTTATTTGAAAGAAGCTAGTGGCTTGCAGGTTCCTCTGTTGGTCAAATTACGCCTAATTATAGTAGGAATTTGCGTGACAGAGGCCATTTCGACATAGACTTGCGAAATGTCCTTCAAACCGCCCAACCGATCACCTCTCCACCTCTCCTCACTGCGTTGGTTTAGCCCGATTTGAAGGGGCTTTAGAGACAAAATATGCTATGTTGGCGTATTTTAATACCTTTTAACAGGGGAGGCAAAAAGACAAGTTCTATTCTGTAAAGAGGTGTTAGCACTAGCCGCAGTGGGGATGGACAGTACATCGGAAATAGACTGGAGAATAATTGGACTGGCAGATGTAGGTGGTGTTTTATAAATGAACGAGATGCAGAATGCTGCCTGGGGTGCTAGATCCATGGAAATGGGTGTATTTGCCACCTATCGTCGCCCTTGTGCTTAACAAGCTACAAGGTTGTTGCGAATGTTACCTCTTCTGCTTCGATTTGGCAGGTTTAAAGGCAGACATGGGCGCATTGAACTGTTCTGTGTTTAGTGGACAACTCAATCTCTCCAGTCATGTGATAGTACTGGTGTCTGACTCAAGGTGGAACACGGGTGATGGAGATGATGAGGCGGATGACCCGGTGAGCGCATCACTAGGTCTCATAGTAAAAGCAGCGTTGTGGTGGGGTACACCTATCAACCATGCCTTCCTCCTGATTGACTAGTCTTGACTGCTGTGGAGGGAGAGGTTATTCCTTCCTTCCCCAACCTCCTGCTGCATCTAGCGTACACACACGCACACACGGAGAAGGATATGGCTTAGTCATAAGGAATTGTGTGGTGTCATAGACATTTGCTGTTATGGGTGAATCGCCTGTAGCTAACCGAGGTCGCGTGTGGTGATTGAAGGAATGCCGTGAGAAAGCACATACCAAATGCCATTACAGGTCGACCAGCAGAAGAAGAAATGTGAGTGGGAAGAAGAGTTGATTGGAGGCCTTACAGGCACTGTCAGTCACCTTTCTGTCCTACGTGGCACATTCGACATATGGTCCACGATAAAAGTGCTGAGGTGATTCTGCGGTTTCATTCGATTTGTAAAGCAATAGGAGTTGTGATGCTTTCTCCTACCATCCCACTCCTTTCCTCATGGCAGTGCGACAGTTGGCTATGGCGTCGATCCTCAAAACACCTTTACATCATGGTGGGAAAAGAGAGACCATAAGATGATCCTCTACAGTCCTCACCATTTCATGAGCTATCCTGTGACAATTAGAAGGAACACAATTCCCAATCTTCATGACATCGGCTGAGGTGTGGATGATGAAATGACATGCAGCAGACCGCTGCTAGTTTAAGCAACTCCCATGTCTTCCAGAATCGGTGTTCGGTCCTCGCGATTTCGGTTGCCACCTTGTTCTTAAGAAGTCTCGTCCATAGCCTTCAACTTCTATCCACCACATATATCCATGTGTGCATGTACTCTACGCAAATTGCCTTGAGCCGTCTCCATAGGTACCTCGCAACATCGCCAATACAGATTATGGCCATCGTTCTTAAATATGAGGATTCCATGTATAAGACCGAGTGACTCAATGTACATGTGCTTCAGTTGACACTGGAGAGTGACTGGAAATGTGGTCTTCTTATGAACTGCTCCAAGTCGCAGTCTTATCCGTGTTTTACCGACTGTATTGGAGTGAAGGTCGCCTCGAAAGGGAAAAGCTGTCTTGTTTGCAAGAGAGAATGCCAAAGACCATCGTGTTAAATCACCTCGAAGTGATTTTCTAACGACCCACACAACATGTACAATGGCGAATCGTGGGAGGAGTCATGAAGTATAGGAAAAGGGCCTGTGGAATCGAGCAATTTTTCTCATGCAGTTTCTAAGTGAAACTGTTGGGGCGATGCGTCGATTTTGAGCCTTTTGTTTGAGCGCTTCACATGTTTTGTACAATCAAACGATCTATTTAGCTGTTCCTCCATGATCAGTCGTCTTGACTAAAATCTACCTAATACTTATGTTATTTAGAACCTACCTATTCTCTCCTCTCGTATTCATCCGTCCATTATCCACCACTACGAAACAACTTCCCTGCCATTACTTCCTTATCTTTTCGCAAGTCTTCAATTTCATGCTTCCTACGGCACTCTGCTCTCAACTGTGGCTGACGAATGTCACCTCATGCAATCGCAAGTCATTCTCTGTGGGTAATTTCTGTTCACACAGTAAACCGGAAACCCTGTCGTGTCTCAGAAGTGGGTATTCTAAAAGACGTTGATGAGCAATTCAGCCCTTATTACACAATGTGTTGCTTTTAAGGCATTACTGAAACCTTCACTGCCACATTATTCTTTTAGGGTCGTGAACATCTACTTCCACAACCCCCTGAGGTTGCTTTATCACAGTGAAAAGAAATGGAAAAATCAGTGCAGCAGTCACTTGAGCAGATGCAACAATGTCGACTGCTATCATTCAGTATCTACCTGCACCCACCAGCTTATTTCTATCTACTTAGTGATGTTCCATTTTCTCCATTCAAACTGACTAAGCCTTATACAGCTTCATTACTCAACCATAAAACACCTCAATACCCTTATGCGTGTACGCGTTCATTTTTCATTCCAAAAGGAAAATAAGAAAAGAGTAATGGAAAGAAAGACGGAGGGGGAAAAAGAGGGAAAGTGGGAGAAAGGGAGCAGTATAAGTGGAAAACACGGTCTTGGATATACACTGTTGCATGCTCTTTATCCTCCTCCCTCTTTTTCTTTTTCTGCTGCTTATCCGCTTCGCCTCAAGATCAATACGGCTGGAAATGTCTTTGGAGTGACGAAGTAAATCTTTTTCTTCAGTCTCTTGGCAAATTGCATTACATCCAGCTATGTGAGTCGACATAACTTGACCACTATAATCAGCCAATCCCATCACAGAATGTGGGGACATCTCCCTTCTTTAGTGACACGTTGAAATGCTCAAACCTGTGTTACCGTTAGCTAAAATGTCAATCAAAGATGTAAAAAAGAATTTTTGAAGTAGAAGAGGTATCATTACATCAATATCATCATCATTTGTTTAAGCAACGGCAGTTCTTTCTCCTCCCTTTTCGATTTTGCATTAAAAGGGTGACAAAGACTTTATTTTGACGGTGCAAGCCATTAGTTTTTGTGGTTAGGTCAACATATTGATGGTGTGACTTCAGTGGCGCCCTAATTAGCCTTTGTTACTTCAGCAATGAACTTCCCAACTCCCTGCTGGGCCTTGTAGTGCTCCCAAAGATGATTCTACTTGAGGAGTCAAGTGTTGAATCAACCCTACAAATATAGGAAGTAATCCTGCTGTCCCAAATGATGGACCAAAGTATTATAGAGATATGGGACATGCATTTTTGAAGGCGGAATCTTGGCAGACCTACAGCAGACGGGCCCTAGATGTCGTGTACGAGGTGAGAATCTAATCCTGGGCAGGATCAACACTAGTAGACAAGTTAATTGTAAATTACTAGGGCTCCTTTGAAAAGGGTGAAGATTTGCTTAGGAACTGTGGAAAGTTATGCTGCTCTTCCTGTAGGATTTCATTGACTCTCCAAGTATGAGTTGATACATGTGGGTCAAAGAAGAAGATTTTGAAGGTGACAAAGTCATGGGGGAATTGAACTTTGCGATTCCTTTCTCCTAACTGATGCCTGGTAAAATACGTCCTGATGGTTACTTTGTTTGGTTGACGACGGCACGGAAAGGCTTTCACTTGTCAGGCTTGACAAAGTACTCACCTGGAGTGGTGATCGTTCGGGTGACATTGAAGAGGCATTCCAACTTAATAATAACAACAAATGAAACATCCCAAATAAGCAGCGTTAGCTAGTAACATTCCTCCCTTCTTCTTGCCCACCTCTGCCAGCATTTCATACTCCTCTTCACAAACATGCGGGTTGATTAGTGTTGCTTTTGAGGCAGATTTCCGATTGCAGAGGATACGCAAAGACCATTTTAGTAGTGAAAATCCAATGGTTTCATTCAAGTTGACATGAAATATTTTCAGTTTGGAGCCAGCCTTGATTAGGTAATATGTCAGCAGTGAACAGAGAAGGTAGTGGGAGTGCCATAAATAGCCCATGCGTAGCAGTGGATAAGCCCAGTTGAGTTAAAATAAAATGTGATTGAGGAAAATAGGTAGGTGTAGTTGTTTGTTTGGGAACAGTGGATAAGATTGATCATATCTTTTTGTCGTCTGTGGCAACGAGGCAGAGGTAAACAAACACAATGGATGGGAAGTAATGAAAGAGCACCGAAGGATTGTCCTATTATTAGGTACGTCAGAGCTGTTTCTCAATCACCCATTTCCCAATAGGCAGATGAAGATAATATTGGTTATACCTCGAGGATCCTCCAGCCACTACTCTCCGTACACTGCCAAGGCTCACGCCACTTCATTCCTGCAAGACTGATTCCTTCGTACGCGTTGGGGACTACCGACAGAACTATTCAAGTAAAACGGTTAGCCAGCCGCCGGCTGTAGTGCAGCAAAAAGTGAAATGCATTCATCTACTTAATGGGAGGAAAGCTTTTTCAGTAGCAGTCAAGACTTGTCCATCATTTGGAAGAGGAATGCCCTGTTCATTCCCTCTGAGGTGGGAGGGAGGGTTGCTGCCTTGCTCTCTTCTGCGATCGTTTACTGCCAAATAATAGTTTTCCAACTGATAATTATTACAATTTTGTCCTTTTGTCAACGCTCAACTCCACAAATCGCATACAAAATGAAAACGATGTTTCCAAATAATTGTGGAAAGAGAGAGAGAGAGGCGACGGGAATGAAGCTGTATATATTGCATAAATGAAATTTAGAGGAGAAAAGACCATATGTGCAACTAAGGCGAGGGCTGTCTTATTGCAAGGAGTTATGGGACCATGCTATTGCAAATTTAGGCGGCATAACGATTTCCTAGCCTAGGTTCTTTCATATTTGGAGTGTTTTTTTTTCCTTTATTTTCCACTTCAAGGCTCTAATTTTAAGCTTGATGTGGTGGTTTAACTCGTACAGAAAAAAGCTGCCACTTGCTACATTATTTAGTAGCATGTAGTGCAAAATTGGGCAAAATGAGGGAACAACGCCCTATTTCTTTTGTCAGAGGGTATCATTGTATTTGAACTTGCGAATTGTTGCCATAGGCCTCTTGACTGGTGCCCAAACACTCACCACTTCAGGTGAGGACGTTGTCAAGCCTGACAAACAAAATTCTTACCTCTCGATTGTCAACTGAATGCAGACCAATCATGTTTACACCATGCCTCCCTCTAATTTGCTTCCTTTTTAAGAGGTCTGGGGACCACTACCTAGGCCTTTAGGGCCTAATTTATTAGGCGTCACTCAGGAGAGGGGCTATAGTAAATTTTTTTATAGGACTTATTAAACTCTAAGATCTTTTCTATTGAACTACAATTTTCTTCTTTTACTTGGAATGTCAATGGGAGGCTTGCTTACGTGGCTGCTTTAGCAGACCAAAGTCAAGGTGTAGAATTTCAAGAGCCTCAATCACCTGGTATATAATCCACCAGTGACCATGCATGCTACTAATAACTCCACGACAAATGGACACATTTCGTTGGCTTCTTCTCAGCAGGTAACATGGGCTTAGGCAATTAATTAGTAGAATTATTGCGTTTCGTGCCTGCCTCGACCCAAATTCAAACATGAGCGGTGGGGGCACAACATCTGTTATGGAGATCGAGGTTATTCCATTCTCAAACCATCATGGTATTTGGATAAACTCTTGACCCTGCAGCCGTCGCCAACATAGTGACTACCCGTAAGTAATAATGGCTATTTGGGGAAAATAGACGAGAAAGAGAGTTTAGGGACTTGATAGCATGTTCGGGTATTAGATACAAATAACGCCAACTTTCGATGAATTGCCTCAGTAACGTACTCTGGGATTGTCTACATTCTCCTCCCTAACTCACACCGGAATTACTAGCATCATCGCGTTTACATTTGACAGCTTATCTTTTTTCCACCCTACAGACTCCAGAGTAGAAATGAAGGTAGGCAAATCCTCCGAAGTACGGCACGGTTATGTTCTATAGTATCCAACTGGGCCACTGGAAGTAATTACAACTTTCACTTCCATGCTGATAAGATTTCTTATTTGTCTGTAGCTGGTCTGCGATACTTTGTATTAATAAACGGAAAACTGTCACTTCTCGCATCTAGAATTAAAATCGCAAATGTCAAAATGATCCAGATGTCTAGGAGGCACTTCAATGATGACTACTACTTCACGGCATAGAAGCAGGCTTATTAATGGCGCACAGAAGGCATATCATCAGGATGAAGACCGAGGCAGTAGAGTAGAGATTGACTTATTTCTCGAAGGTAATCCTCGTCTTCCCAGAATACCGAAAACACTCCAATTAAATCCTACTGGAGGAATAGCCTATCCTTACACAGCTTGTTGTCAAATCCTCACCTCTTTTCAAAGGGTCTCACGTAATTTGCTATGGCAGTCTTTACTTATTACCGGCTACTAGCGCTGATCTTGCACCTGAGTGAATTTTCACATCACATACGACGTCTAGGGTCCATCTGCTGTAGGTCTGCTAAGATTCCGCCTTCACAAACGCCTGTTTCATGTCTCTATAATACTTGAGTCTGCCATCCGAGACATCAGGATTGCTTCCCAAATTCGTAGAAGTGATTTATCTCATGAATACCTAGGTCGAGTCATCTCTGGGGACAGCACAAGGCGCAGCAGTGGGGAGGAAATGTTTATTGCTTAAGAAAAGAAGAATGATGAGGGTGCCACTGAAGTTATGGCATCAATGTGTTGACATAACCACAAAATCTAATAGCCTGAACCAATGAAATGAAATTTTTTGCCACCTTCTCAATGCAAAGTTTGGAAGGGGGAAGGAGCTGCCAATGTTCGAACAAATTGATGACAATGATGATACAATGATGGCCTCTTCAACTTCGAAAGTTCCATTCCCCATCTTTGATTGACACTTCGGCTGAAATGACAGATGTTTGCGTAATTCCCCATGTATTGCTTAAGAGGAGTGTTGTACCCCACACTCTGTAATCGGATTGGCTGATTATAGTGATCAAGTTTTGTCAGTTCACATGGCTGGATGTATTGCAACTTGTTAAGTGAATTGGAAAGCGTCTAACATTCATTTGACAGGCTTTGTCTAGGTTAATAATGGACCAGAATTAGGCTGGGTTCCAAAATCTGATTGTTGAAGTATGAGTTTATTTCTACATTCCCACGTGGACTTTGTCATCAATACTAACGCATTTCTGCAGGCGAAATCCAAGAGTAGGAAACACGAGAGCCCATATTTTATCGTCTCTACCCCAACAAAATAATCCTGCTTCAATCTTCCTCCTTATTTCTGATTGACAATCGCACTGGTGCCTATACTGCGCTCCCATGATTGTCTCCAGTATCTCGTCAGGCACACCCACACACGCACGAACACAACTTGCCTCCGTGCCTTCGTGCGAAGGAAGAGTTAATAGGCTGGACTATCATGTGGAACACTTTCTCCCTCCCTTCCTCATCATTCTTTCTTCTTTTTCCTCTTCTCTCTAGCTAAGTACCTTCAGGCATCCCATTCCACTTTCCCCTGCAGTTCGACTGCGGCTCTAGTGAGCACATTCACTCCAGCGAGAAGGAACAGTGTGAGAGAGGCAGAGAGAGAAATGTTCACCTTCGTCGTATATAAGGCATTAGGGCATTATTTCAAAATGCATGTCTTTCAAACCTCTTGACAGAAAATATTTTGCCATTTTTAGGGAGATTCTTTGTGGTAGGCAAAGTTAATACCTCATTGGGAAGATTGACTTCTTCACTTCAAAGACATTTCAGGCCCTATTGACCTTGAGGCAAAGCGGGTAAGCAGAGGAAAAAGGAGGAGGAGGAGGAGGATGAAGAGAAGGCAACAGGGAATATCTACGCACTAATGCTGCTCCCTCCCTCTTTCTTTCCCTCTTTTCCTCCCTCTTTCTTTCTATCTCTCTGTTTCATTTTTCTTGCCGTTTGGAGTAAAACGCGAGCGTGTACATGCTCAAGCGAATTAGTGTTTTCCGGTTAAGTGATGGGGCCGTATTAGCCTCAGTTAGTTTGAATTAGGAAAGATGCTGTACCGCCAAGTAGAGGAAGGCGCGTGGAAGGGAGAAGTAGGCTGATGGGTGCTGTCATATATTGAATGATAGCAGTCAACATTGTTGCATCTGCTCAAGTGACTGCTGCACTGATTTTTCACCCTCTTTCACTGTGATAAAACAACCTCAGTAGGGTTGTAAAAATAGATGTCCACGACTCTAAGAGAATTATGCGGTACTGAAGGTCTCAACAATGCCTTAAAGGCAACACATGGGGTGGTATTGACTAGAAAGCTCATCATAGACTTAAAAATTAGCACACTTCTGAGTCAGAGGAGGATTTTCAGTTTTACTTGTTAAGCAGGAACCACCCACCCAGAATGTCTTGTGATGGCATGGGCTGACATTCCTCAGCCGTAGTTGAGAACAGAGTGCTGTAGGAAGCAAGAACTTAAAGCTGGTAAACAGATGACTATGTATTGGTAAGGAAGATGTTTCCGAAGTGGTACATGAATGGAATGATGGGTGGGTGGATGCGAGATGGAGAATGGGTAAGTACATGAAGACCTTAAGAAATAGCTGCAAGACTGTTGGTCAAGACAAATGATCATTCAGAAACAGCTGATGGGAGCGTTTGATTGTACAGAACATGTATACCGTTCGGACAAAAAGCCTCTAAAGCCACGCATATCTCCAACAGGCTTGATAAGCAACTGCATCAGAAAAATTGATTGATTCAAAAGGCACTTTGCCCGGTCCTTATGGCAGCAGAGATTCGCCATTAGACGTGTTGCGTGGGTCATTAGAAAAACCAATTCGAATTAATTAAGTCGACCATCTTTGGCACCCTTCCTTTCAAACTAGACAGTTTTCTTTTTCGGGGTAGCCTTCATCTGGACATAGTAGGTAAGATCACAGGCGAGACGGTGACTAGGAGCAGTTTATAAAAAGGCTTCATTCTCATCCACTCTCCCATGTCAGCTGAAATGGATGCACATTGGGGCACTCGGTTTGTCTACATGGAATCGTCACATTTAATGACGATGACCACAATCTGTATCGGTGATGTTGCGAGTCACCTATGGCGATTACCCAAGGTGGTTACCATGGAAAACATACACACATGGATGTACGTGGTGGATAAAAGTTGAAGGGCATTGACGGATGGGGATGGAGAATGGGTGCTCTGGCCTCAACTCCTCGACATCAGTGGTAATATCTCCTGAATGCAGACCCACATTTCGGGGTTCTGCCGTGCCACCATACACACACCACCCGCAGTACTTGACAGGGAAGACAGATCGTAGTCTTTCCACGGCCTACACCAGAATAAAGTGCTCTCTCTGTCCAACTCAATCAGTCGGTTCAGAGTTGTCATATGACACACTGTGGCATGGATGATTAATTAGTGAGGGAACACTTGGGATGTGCCTCTCGTCTTCGCCGACGTAGCGCAAGGGTTAACACGTGTGCAGGTAAGTTATTCCCATTTCCTTCCCAAATTGCTTTACAAAACATGGACTTCTTCACATTTAAAGGCATAAATTGTGGAGTATAACTCCCTAGTCTAGGCCACTTTAGGCTGGAAAAAAAGCACAAGGAACAACTGTCAAAAATGGTCCCTCGTGTGTACAAATAAGAGGGTGGACTACAAGAAAAGATGAAATGAAGCACCAAACACTGCACTCTTCCCCTCTGGACGACTCACATGAGAAGTGTCGTCGAGCCTCAAATCCTGTAGTGCCAAGGCACTGGCCGACCATCATCTGCCGACATCGATTCCGAATCGCCCAACTCAGTTGTGGGAGGGATGCGCCGAGGAAATGGAACAGGGGTAGAATACAGCATCTAGAATTAGAAGACACTTCAAATGTTTTCCCTTTTCCAGTAAGAGTGACAAAATGACAAGGTGCTGTCACCGCATTGGCCTGTCAGTTCGAGTGCTGTACCTCATTACGACCGATGGCGGCAAAGTAAAGCTGTGAACAGTTGAACACGAAAAGAGAGGCCTTACCGAAGGACCTCAAGAAGAAGTCAAAGGCTTAGCAATCAAAACACTTCCAAGAACTGATGAGGGATCGATTGTAATGCAGGTACGCGGTTCCTGTTGTAAACCGTCGTCCTTTACTCGATCCCGTTGTCCAAATTCAATCCTTCCCCTCCGCTTCACTTCCACACCCTTCTCACCTCCAGACGCAGTTCCAGACTATCAAGACTTCCAATGATTTATGCACGATTGAAGTAGAGGATTGAACACGGGGAAGATCACGAATCCTGATTAGCCCATCAATCAGGAACTGCAATTTGCCCCAGATGAAGCAAACGTGTCCAAAATTGACTTGAATATCCATGATTACCGAAAGTAAGTGCCAAACAGGCAATCAACTCACCTGCGTTTGTTCCGCCACCGCATCCAACAGCTCGTCGTCGTCATCATCCTCGTCTTCATCATTGTCCTCTCCCCCTCCTCTCCTAATTCGCCACCACCACCAACACCTCCACCTCCTTCATAGTCATCTTTCGAATGCGGCAGCATGCCTGCGGTGGAGGGAAGACTCAGATTAATGTGGTGACGTTGCTGCAACTGCTGCCGATGTGTTTAGTCGTCAGTAGCTGTAATTGAAGCTGTTGTGATGGCACCATCTCTGTTGAGGGTAGAGCTGCACGCGACTGACCCACATCACGATTGGCGATTTGGGCACGCAGTGCACGTAGACGATGGCGTTTGAAACGTTCATGTCTAGGAATAGGGCGAAAATTATTGGTGTGAAGGCCATCGTTTGACTGCAAACTATGCCAACCTGATGCGCCACGAATTTCATGATACTTCTGAAATGCTTCCAGATGGATTGGCGCAGGACTTTGCCAAGGCGTAGAGCCTCCCGTCGTTTAGGGGCTCTACTCCAATCTTTCAACTTCGTCTTCATGAATTTCTACATGTTGGTGGCTTCGAAGGTGCCTAGATTTGTTATACGCATCAAATGACCTTCACATGTCTAGCCAGCAGCAACAGATGCCAGGTAGTCAGTCCCACAATCTATCGACAATTTACCTCTCTCCACTCCGTTACTCCACACAATCAGAGCACACTCCATCCTTTCAATTCATCACCCATGTTGCATCCTAATGCAATAGTAAGCGGATAAACTCATCATTGGTCATTCTCCCACACTCCTCACTCACGACCCACCATACAACTCCAGGACAAGCACTTCTTCCCTGCACCACCACCCCTCCTTCCTGCACTTCGGATGGAACTATTCACCTCAGCCACTTCCCATACCACACAACGAACATTGAGGCCTGAGATCCACCCACTGAAACGATGCTGTCTGTACCAACTTGAAGGTGTGCAAGCAGAACTCCTCCTCTCCTCCTTTCCCTCTGTCACCTTCAGAAACAGCCATTTCCGATTCGCATTGGTTCAAGGGAAACTTCCCTTTTCCCAGTTCAGTGCAATGCCTACTTTCAACTTCAATTGGACTATTCAAAAATTTTCACCCTACATTGTGTGAAAGGAGGAGATGGAGAAAAAAGAGGGAGAGGGGCAGATAGAGACAGGGAGGTACCGCCCATCTTCGCCTATGTCCTGTTTATCTCCCTGCTATCACTATAAGCAATAACACTTACCCTTCCTGGCACAGGAGATGACGTGCATTCCACAGCCACTAAGTAGAAGAGAGGCGGGCAAATTTTGGAAACAATCAATTTATTCCGCGATTCATTGCCCTTGTAGTTGTTTTTTCATCCTGAGTAATGCGGTTTCACGACTGCCGTTGCTACATGATCATGTGAAAAGCACTTCCGGGGTGGGAAGGTGAATACTACCGTGAAATGCGGTAATCGGACATAATATCCCTCAGTACAGAAAGGAGAACAACATCCAGCCTCCGAAAATTCCATATACAATGACCTTTTCAATGTTGTTTGATTACGACCGGATAAAGATAAGATTTTCTTAGTGTGCTGATACTGTTAAAATGAGTAACTTCTCTCTCGGATGCCAACTAATCGCCCCCCCCCCTCTTACCCTATCTTCCCACTCACACTTTTGTTATCTCTGAGCCATAGCCAGTGCAAGGTGGGAAGTCTAATGGCGAAACAAGCAATATCGGCAGGTAATGTGGTGCATATTCATTGTGGAGGGTTCTGCATTCCTCCATCCACTGTCATGTACCAAAGGTAAGATAAACACATTGGGGGATACAAAGGGTAGACGGACAGACAGAGGTAGACGGATAATTGGCTAGACATAAGTGGATAAACAACACATAACTAGGCAACAACAGCGCCTGCAGCAGCGACAACTTCGCAGAGGGATGGGATTGGATGCGATGGGATAGGATGAAGGCCTGCTGGGTGGAATGCCGGTATCTATTCGACAAACGCAAGCAACATCAAATAGCAGACTTAACAATCTGCAATGCATTGACAATTGGCTCAGCTCTAGTCTGCATTCCATACCAGCCAGATCGCTGACACAACCTGTCAACATGGACAATTTGGGAGCTTCCATTCCGCACCTCCTAATTATTCAATGCCTCTTTACCATCAGGGAGGATTCTCAACTTACGCAGAACTTGCCTGCAGATCTCAGCGAAATCTGCGCTGTTACACGATCTGACAGAGGTGCCCCACTTTGGTGGTCAGCAGCAGTCACTCCTCCCACCTGCAAGCGCAGCTTATGTCTGCCCAAATCTATGCTAAATCCTCCCACTACGCCAAACCTCCCTTAACACCAGACCTACTTCGTGCTTCCTTCAGTCCACTTAATCACTTTCATGTCACTTCTGCCATGAAGCCCTCGCTCTTCCCAGGGTGGATCAGGGCTTCCACTCAGGCGCATTGATAATCTTGACTAGCTCAGTTTGTTTTTCATAGGGTAAAGTAAAGTGAGAGTTGACTTGCGCCCATGCATGGCAAACAAAAAGTTCATTTACACATTTCACCTTCAAACCTGCCCACCGATGGAAGACAGGCTAGTAAGAAAGGAATGTCTGATGTATCATTAGGCCACAGTGGCGTGGAGAGGAGAGAGATATCTGAGGACATATTTTTTGCCAATCTGAAAAAAGCGGCGCAAACGCCTTGGTGGAAGAGATGGATATTTAGCTAGATCAGTGGAAAAGGAGAAATGGCCGCCCAAGACCTATTTATTAGAACCCAGAAAGGAAAACCCATTTCTTTCCTCATCACACCTGACTTGGCAGCTTACACCGAAAATGCATGAAAGAGGTCCGATGTATGCCCCATAACAAATTCTCCAACGGAAGACTTGGTTTTGACAAATACACCTTTTGCTCCTTCCTTAACATATAAGTAGATTTGTAGGCTTCCACAATCTTATCTGCCTCCCAAACATTTACAAATTAGGTGGTGGAGAAGTGACGAAGCGGGTATCCAGGCCCGTGTCCAACTACATTATCCCTCGATAATGTGGTGACAGAGGGAACTATGGCAATTTCCAATATTTGGAGAAAAATGCCAAGTTCCATCGACTAATTTTGATCGGCAGTTGTGACTGGAATGTGTTGGTAAGCTTATTCCAACAAAACACATAAATCTAATTTCAGCGCAGTCAAAGAGTGACAAATGTAGAGGAGATGCAGAGTGCACCATCGTGAAGGCATAGGACAAGGCACAAAACACCCAAAAGGAATGCGGAATTCAGTGAGGTGTGGTGAGGACCTTCACTCCTCCTCTTCCTCTTCCTCCCTCCTGACAGGTGTGCCCCCTTCTCAAGCCAGCACACGAATGGCTGCGATGATGTACGCCGCCTTTGAAGGTGGTGTTCGGCAACGCCTATAGCCCCTACATAAAATACAGCCTAATTCGTTTCGACTAGAAAACGAAAATATACACCATTGAGGTGCCTCTAACCTCAGCTAATGCTGGGTGAGGAAAAGAGGGAAGTGAACTAGTCGCCCTGGTCGTGTTTCCAAGGGCTTGGGGTCACCTACCCACCAAATGACAGCAGAAACATATCCTCACGATTGTAAGACCACAACCTACCGCTGGAAGGCGCTGTTGAGTTCATCGTTGAGCTGAATGAGAGTCAAGGTGACTGCATCATCGGCAACTTGGGATAAGAACTCCGCCACTCGTTGTTGCATCATGCGACAGGTCTCGTTTAATTCCTACAGAAAGGAAAGGGAAGACAAGGAAGCTGGGAGACCACAGGAACCAGCCACTGCTTCTGCTCGTGGGTCAGTGGTTCCTGGTCTTATTTCTCAACTCCACCATGGTGAGGGGTTAATTATTAACTGCCACAGCGATGCGGCGAACTGCATGGCGACGGACGGATGGACAGACTGGGAAGTCATGTACAACGGACGCACTTGTACTCCTCTCCGTAAACTGCCGCCACTGTGTCACTAATGCATCGCAGCACATAGGGGCAACAAGTGGGTTTCCCTCTTTAGCTACATGGTCAATGGTTCCAGCCGACTACGGGTGACAGGGAGCGATTAACTGGTGCGGCAGCAGTGAGGTGGATGTAAGGCCTTCTTGGTGTGAAGATGGGTGCACAATTGCCTCCACCACTCTGAGGCTGAGGCGAAGAAAATCCCTACACCTGGTGGCAAGCGACTTTTCTGACGCCGTCCTCTTGCAGTGTGCAGTGTCAAATACGGTCATCAATGACCTTGAGGTGAACACTTCATCTGACCTGACCTGACTAGAGAGAGGCACGGCTTTCATACAGGCGGTGATATCAAATTGGTGGGTTAAGGTCGTGTTCAAGATGTATGAATGGACGCCTGCGTCGACAAAATTGATCAAATTGAAGTGGAATCGAGGCTCTTTGTCAAATTGCTAAGTGTAGTACCCTCAGAACAGCACTACCATTAATGAATGTCGGCTATCTGGTAATCGGAAGTATTGACGTGGCTTAAGACTACGTAGTATCCTGTGTGCAGTGACTATGGCAAGGTTGCCACTTTTCGCCTCTTTCCCCTTCAAAGAGCAAAAGGCCTCCTGAAGTGGAAATTAGGGTTAGCTATTATTGGTGGTGAAAGATGGACAGATTTTCGAGGTGGTAGACGAAGCAGCAGATTAAAAATGAAAGATGAAGCAATGGAGGAGGAGGAGGAGGAGGAGGAGGAGGAGGAGGAAAAGGGCATTCAGAGACGACTTCTGCAGATGGCTAATGCACAAGAACCGATCCAACTCATTCGCCTGACGCCTTGCAGTAGAGGAATGAGGCAATGGCCAATTCTGCTACTTCATTCCGTCTTCTTCGCCAATCTATCACTGCCTAACAATGGCCAGAGGAGTGCCGATCCCTCCAGATTATATGCTTACGGTATTCGCCCACAACCGCCCTGACCTCCTTTCAACGTTTCCCTAGGTTCCATTCTATTTCGAACAAAATTCCACGCCTCGGAACATTTCGATAATTAATACCTCGTACACATTTGTGACATGTGACTGGAAGAGAGAGCTCCAGTCGTTACATATGTATTCATCGTGCACTGTTTCAGTGCCAGCCAATTTGCCTGCCACACGTTTCTGTGCAGTTGGTTTTCAGAACTTGAAAACTCCCCGTCACATATATGTGACGCTGTCAATATTCGTATGTGGTCATCAGTTACGAGGTAGGCCTGATTCACATAAGAGGTTGTAAATTGTGACACACATTTCAACTGTTCAAAACGCCTTAAGAATTACTCCACGAACCATCTAGTCCACCTAGAAATAAAGCATTACTCCCAAATTTATGAGGATGAAAAGAAGGAGGAACGCCTTAGTGAAGAGAGCTTTGACTGCAGCATCATTCTACTTCGTTCTGAGTCTTGGCGTCTTCCAACACCTCACAAAACACTTAGTTCTAATCCTCCAAAACTCGCTAGACCGCATCACCGCAACAAGGTTTCTTCACCGTCGGTTACGTCGTAACACACAAGGCGTGCTCTACCTGACGGACATCATCGTCTTCAATCATGCACCATCGTGTGCTGCAAGGAGGCGAAAACCGCCAAACACTAGCCAAAAGGTAGGCGCTAATTGTCAGCAGAGCAAAGAGTAGGAGCACTGCTCAAACAAGGTGCCCCTATGGAAGAACGAGGAAATGGAGCCGCCTTACAGCCTCTCTTCTACCTCCTCAACACAGAAGGAACTAAGGCAACTCACACCTCACATGGCACCCACGCCACCTGGTTCACTATATGCGTAACCAACATTTATGAAGGGGAATAGATGGCGCCTCAAGGTCAAGCATTTCAAGCACTTAACGCACTCTTGTTGTGGTTGACCCACCTGCAGTAGTTCGAGGTCATCCGGAGATATGGCATCTGGTTGCAGCTCGGTGAGCATGTCATTGAGAATGTGGAGATTGGTCTGCACCACTGTCAAGTCTTGACTCAACCGCTCACGTTGGGCAGTGCTCAGTCGACGAACCGTGCCCTCGTGATCAACCAGTGTCTGATCGCCACTGAGGCTGTACATCCCCGATGGCATCGAGTGATGTGTGGTGGATGAGGCCTGTTGCAACTGCTGCGACGACTCATACTGCTGGTGTTGGTACCGATGCTGTTGCTGCTGCTGCTGCTGCTGCTGATGGTGGTGGTGGTGGTGGTTCAAAAATGTGCGTGGTGCAGTTGCGAAGAAGACCTCTTGACCTAGGGGGAACCAATCACTTCGTAAGTAATGCTTACTCAGATGTTAAATTAGAGAGTTTTACTTGGGGATGAAGATCGAGAATACTGCCCGCAAATGAATGTTTGGTGAAGGCAGCACCTGACTTATATCAAGTATTCAATTATTATTCAAGGGAACGAAGGGGACACTCACAATTCCCACCCAAGTTATGTTCAGGACACAACCTTTCAGTTATGCCCCTCTCATGGAAACACTGAAAGCAAAAGGAAAGGAGGAGAAGGATGTGGTGGCTATGTGACAATATGATGTTCCTTAGTGATTGCAAGCGTAATTCTGTTTGACAGGGTGGCTGCCTCCTCCATCTGACACAGTCAGTTGTCAGTCAAAAAGGAAGAGGAATTCAAAATTTATAAATAGATTGCCCCATAAAGGAGGCGAACAGCAGAGTTTTGCCATTGTTTGGGCGCTGTGATTAAAAATATTATTCCTCTTATTCTTTGGTTAGTAGCTTCAGTTCTCTTGCTCTGCCTCTCTCCCTACCTCGAAGAGTCATGCATGAGTGAGTGGGCAAAAGTGCTTACTGGTGCAAGGAGGGCTGTACATCACATCCACAAGCATTACTTTGAGTGTGGACTTAACACCAAGCAACAGAGGAGGAGACGCTGAAACAAGATCTTCCAGATGGAGCAAATACCAGTTAGGAAGACTACAGCGGTGCGAAATCAACCTGTTAGAAGTCCATCCTTGCAGTGTAAAATACTTTAAACGGTCAAGCAACTTCTCACACCCTCCCCTTTTTACTCCTTCTCCCAACCCTCCTAAGCAGCCAACGAGAGCAGTACTGAGATTCCTGACACTTTCACTTCGCAACAACTCAAATACGTGACACGCATTCTCTGTCCATTATTAGTGATGAAAATGTGGAGAAAAGGAGGAACTACAATGAATAGGACAACTGACAATATAAAGTGGCTGGCATTGTCCACCTCCGCAAAGGAAGTTGTAAGTAAAAAAGGAACCATTAAACAGGGGACGAAACACTGCAAAAATCCTTCAGCCTATTCTGTCCTATAGGCAAGCTTTTCCTCGAAGTGGCTTTGCTGTTGAACAGCATTCCATCTGATGCACTGCTCGTGACATAAGCTTGGGTAGAAAGGAAAACACAAAGAAAAATCCTCACGTTGGCAATTAGAAACACTCCCATCACAAAATGTTTCTTGAATGCTCATTGCTATAACAGCATGGATTGGGAGGAAGAAGAAGGGACTGGAATGTGGATTGGGGGTGGAACTGTAGGTAAGTGAGACTAAATGGGAGTAGATGGGGCAAGGAGTCTGCAGCACTGTTATCGAGTAAGACTGTCTTTGATTAGTTCATATTTACGGTCAACAAGAGGAAGTTACCCTGCGTACTTTCCAAAGGACAGTGACGGCGGAGATGGCCAAGCAGTAGCCTTCTCATCAAATTAACCGCACTTTCCACCTCGCCTCACTTCACCCCACCTCCATCTTCACCTCAGCTGCCAGACTGCTAATAAGCCACCGAAAGTAACGCTTCAACTGATTTGGAAAGTCGTGCGATCTACCCACGTTATTTAACTAGTGCGTGGGCACCGCAGCGCAGTCAAGCCACCGCCTTGCAGAGAATATATAATGGCAAACCATCTTCCTTTGCAAACATCAACTCGCCCATGCACGTAGATCCGAAATGGCTAAATCAAACAGCCTCTACTCTCATCCTCCTGCACACAAATCTGGCCTCTTAGGAAGGCTCACACAAGGCTCAACTTTTAAGTTTTCCTCCAGTTAAAATGCTTTTAAGTGTCCAACCGGACAGTTACGGTGTTTCAAAGAGCACAAACATACTCACTACCAGCATCACCCATGCGTCACACATGCGTGCCATGAGTACTTCATCTGGCTATACTGAATGCCGGTTGCAGTAAATCGTATAAGGCAGAGATTGATTGGATATGAAAGAGAAAGAGCTAAAAGTGGATGTGAAATGATGTCCTTGACCTAGTGGCGCCCAGCTTACAAAAGTCCTACCTTGAATTTCTCGTTCTCTTAACAATGAGGTCCCCGATATATACTACCTGCGAGTATGAAGTAGACTATGGCTTTAACCACCCCAAATTTCCCCCAAAATTTGGTCACCCAAGGCAATAAAGCCCGGATTGCATTTGCAGTGGAAAATTACTCTAAAAAACCCTATGATTATTAGCAAAAATGCAGTGAAAAGAAAAGAAATAGAGAAATGAGGCAAATTTACTTTTAATCTCAAATTGGCCTATTCCATAAACGCCATTTCTGGATGTATTTAGGATGTGACCTCACCTGTTACCCAATTTTTTTACCTTCACCATTACTACTTACACATCCAACCACCTGCGCAATATACATGACATCGGCCACTGGGAAAAAGAAGCGGAGGCAGAACGAAACCATTAAAGCCAAAGTTTATTTTACTCCAACATTGGCAGGAATGACATTTAAAAGTGGCAGTTATTGAGTCCCTAGATGATGTTCTCATTGTCATTTTCCTCCTTGGTGATCCATTGACAACATTTCCCCTTTCTGTGGAACAAAAGCCTTGTGGGAATTCACACTTACAACTGCAGTGTTTGCAAGAAGCACTACTTCTCCTTCTCCACTTTCGAAAACAGCCATTTGCTCTACTACCCGTTCAGTTGGACAGACGATACCGTCTGCTATACCAACACAATACCTCTTCCCACCCTCAAAATTACACGGGAGATAATTTGCATGCTTCAGCAGATGAGGAAGTGACGCTGGGAATAGGGAGAGAGGCAAATAGAGAGGGAGGTATCACCTCATCAATGCCCTCATTCTGTGTGTATCCCCGGTGTCTCTTTGCAGGTTTACAAGTAATTTTTTTACCACTTGGAAATCGTACGTGAAGTACATTCGACAACTAGCAAATAGGGCTGAGATGAGAAATATGCACAAGTTCCCCCCTAGATTACCTATTCTTTCTGTTCAGACAAGTGACGGCAGATTGTCTCTCTGTCCTTTTTCCCACCCCACACATCATATTTGACTTCCGAAAGATGGATGTAAATTGCCGTTAATTATTTTTTCGACCCATTAGAACAAAATCGTCTGTAAGGCAAGAAATTAATTCGATTAAACCGCATTCGCCACCACCGCCTGTCCCATAGCCTAGGAGACACCATCACTTTCCAAAGAGAAGACAACTCCTGACCGCCTCCCTACACCTACCCACAAACTAACCTCTTTTATAAAATCTCTCAGTACTGCACTACCTGATGTCTCCCCTTCAGCCAGTCCTCCCTACTCAAGGGACTGAAATCAAATATGGAATTAAAAAAAAAAACAAATATTTTACAATGATGGCAAAGACGGTGGTCATTGCCTTCCTTCTCTCTGCCAATGTCTGGAAACAGTTTCATCCGCCTAACCGGACTTTTGCTTAAAGACACTATTTTATCCTTTTTCGAAAAAAAAATTTACAGTTGGAGGGACAAATAGCCCTCAGGCGAATCGAGAGGCGAGAAAGTGACAATAAATGTTTCTGTCTAGCCAAATGCTCTCCTGAGCTACAGAACGAAAACTATTATACTGGAATGAAATTGGTTGCATATGGTATCAGAGAGAGGAGTAGGCAAAAATAGCCATCTTTCCTACCCCACATATGATCAACAGGTGGACCTGCCAGCCTACCTGTCTGTTTGTCTATCTGGACAAAATCACCAACCTCGTTGATTCCTCTAAGACTGGGCACCAGAGCTCAAAGCTCTCTCCCTAATGCGACGAAATTACACCACTCCCGATAGCAATCATTACAAACTAATAAGAAGAAATCGTGAAATAAGAGAAGCCAGAATAGAATGACCAGGTAAAAGGGCTAATAGGGGACAGAAAAAAGGGGAATGTGGATCCACCTACCGTCTGCTTTATTGAGCTAATTGACAGGAAAGCAGACGTTACATCCACCTAGAGGTATTTTCAGCTGTGGTATGAAAAATGTCATTTCTTCTCCACTCCAAAAAATGACATTTTGGACAGTTTTCGGGTGCTTCCAAATGCTTCCTTCTGCGGTTGTCTGTCGTCTCTCTTAATGTCAAGCCAACGTCGACATATCTGGTAATGATCTACTAACCCACCACAAACTGCTTACTCTATAACTGGGTAGCGAGCACCACACCACCATCCAGACATGACTCATGTGTATGTAGTCCAGACGGACTTGCCGAAAGCCAAACAATCAGAGGCCAAAGTCTATCTCCTCTCCACCTCTACTACCCCTGTTGGTGCGTATGTAACCTTCGCCTCATCTTTTCATCACCTTATTCAACGAGAGAAATAGTAGCCAAGAAGCAAAACGTCATGTGGCAATGAAACACTTTGAAAAGAAGTCAAAATTGACAGCAAGTCGGTCTCATTGAGGAGACATTATGGGTAGGGGCAATGAAGAAGCAGAAGAGAAGCAAACAGCTTTTTTAATTATTTGCCTACATAATGCAGAAACATTGGGGGAAAGTTGGACGCAAACTGCTTGTTTTAATCGGAGACTAGAATTGTGTGGCAATGTGAAGCTGGAACGCCTCTTCACTGTCACCCAAACGATCACTACTTCATTTGAGGACGTTGTCAAGCTTGACAAACGAAGGTCTTACCTTTCCATTGGCCATTCCAGTCATCAGTATCAACTGAGAGGGGGCCAATTAAATTTATGCCATACCTCTTCGTATTTTTCCTCCTTTTTTACGAGGTCTGAGAATCACTACCTCGGTCTACAGCTTGACATCCTGGAAGAAGCTCTTGGGACGTATTTTACCAGATATCACTCAGGAGAAGAATAGTAAAGTTCATTTTCCCATGAATTTGCCTCCTTCAAGATCTTCTCCACTGAACAGCTTTCATCTACTAATACTTGGGGGGTCAATGAGAAGTTTAATAACGTGGCTGTTGTAGCACTACTGGGACGAGGCCCTATGTCGAGGTATAAAATATCAGGAACTTCAACTACCTGGAATATTATCCGCCATCGGCTACGCAGACATCATAACCTTACAAAAAATGGACAGATTTCTTTGGCTTCTTCCTTGTGGGTAAAATAAGCTTAGGCAACTAATTAATACAAGTAATTTCGTGAACAGTCTTCCTTCTCCAACTTCTCCCCTACTGCCCTTTCCTCTCCATTATTCACCTGCTAAGACCAAACTCCAAATACTCCAGGTAGGGAGAACTGCTTCTGTGTAGTTAGTTGAATGCTCTCCAGATAATACTTGAACACTGACGTCAGAGAATGTTGAAATCAAACCCTAATGTGGGTAAATAATTAAAGAACGAGCTTAAGTGTACCCCTTAATCAGACCAGATTTCTTACCCATCCAAAGTAAGGTCTATTTATTTTCTTTCAACTTGTATAGCGAATATGAATGTTCAAGCTATAGCTAGGATGGAATATAAAAGAATATAGATTAAAGCGGTTTAAACGCCACTCGGCCTTCATTCAATACTGCTGCCCCACCTTACTCCAGAAAATAGTGAGGAATTTGTGTTTTCACTCCTAGAATTCCAGGCAGATAGTGAAAAGGAATCAACATACTGTTTAACATTCTTTTACCAAGAGAACCAAGGAGGGCTAAGCATTGCCATCAAGGCGAAATTTTGCCAAGGGTGCGAGTAAAATTAACGCTTATGCCTCGAGATTTTGACATTTTTGAGTGTTTGTAGGTATATGTATACGAAAATAAATAAACATGCCATCAAAACTTCACTTTACCCTCAGTATATATACTATTGCGGAATCTACTTAAGGGCACGGTGAGTGGTATCCTACTTCTTATAGAGTTTGGCAATTTGCTTGGACACTGTTCGAAGAAGCGCGCGGACACTGCGAGGTCATCGCATCTTGGTGGTGTGGCGCTCTCCCTACCTCTGCCACCCACGCTTGTGTGTAGGTGACCTTCAACTCTACATTTCATTACCTTATCGCATAAATGAATAAGCAGGAAATAAAACGCCAAGCGGCGATAAAAATGCTTTGAATGACGTCACAATTGACAGCAAGTCAGTTGCACTGAGGATAGGCTGTGGGTAGGGGCGATGAAGAAGCAGAAGAAGGGCAAGCAATGATCGTGGTTATTTGACAACATAAAGCAAAAATTTTAGAGATTGGAAGTGAACTGCTTGTTTTGGTAGGAGATGAGAATCGTGCGTCAATTTGAAAATATGGGATGGAAAAGGAAATAGAAAGGGAAAAATAACTGATTTCTTGGAGGAAATAGAGCAGCCTACCCTGTCTGTTTTGGTAAGCCAGGTTAAGTTGAAGGAAATAATTAAGCGACGTCACAAAAGAAGACAAATGTCGCCATAACTCGAAAGTGAATCTCAACCTCTCCAGGAGAATTATTCTTACTTTCCCTTTTCTTGGTCAAATAAATAGACGAAAAAGCAGAATTCACGACTGGACGAAACACCTTTTCGCTCTGTTGGACTTATTACAGGCTTGCGACATGGAGGAAAAGGAAATCATTTTTAAAGTACACCTACGGGGCAGATGCACTTTGCACATTTTACAGCGTGAACTTACCAGCTATTTTGGGATAGGGCAAAATTAAACCGATGGAAAGTTGGAAATTCACTCTATGTTTCTGCTTGGGAAGAACAGAAAGTTGACAACAGAACTACCTACTTCGGGTGCATTTGATGAATTCAAACAAAGCGGAAGGCACAAGATGTGGCCATGACAAGCACGAATGCGGAATTTTCAACCCTTGCTATTCAAATCAACGTCCCGCTAGAACCGTATCGTTGGGACGACGGCAACTCTTGACAAGTCTTTAAGAGTTCCCTTTTCTGGCTATGAAGCCACTACATTATGAGAGACAAGCGACTCTGAAAATCTCCTATCAAACCTCTGGTAACAGTTCTCAAGTCCATTTGTAACGATACTTTCTGACATTACAAATGGTGCGTTGTTTCGTCATTCTGCCCAAATTAGCATCCCCTGTCATTTGCCAATTTAGCTAAAAGCAGCCCTCTTTTGTAAAGGATAACAGTTCCACCTCCAGCCTTACAAGTAAAGCTCTGAAGAGGCAAATATTAGAAATAACACTCAGAATGTGGAAGGACCTGAGCTTCGGGACCGTCATGCAGTCTTTATGCGCAACATCGCAGACCCATAACTCTTCGCGATTAGATAGCCCACACCTTGGTGTCCTAAAAGGTCTTTTCTCTTCTAAAACACTTTATTCCTACGATTCATTCAGCTTCATTCTCGTCACCTCTATCTCTCTCCACCCACTTTGTTCTCAAAACATCTCTTTCATTTCGTATGCTATTTGAGGAGCTGTGTTGTGCCATAAAGGCAATCAATGTAACAATTGTCGCTTGGGAATGTATCTTTGAGTGAAAACGATCGCAGAAGGGAGTAAGGCAGCAACTCTTCTCTTCTTCAGAGTCCATAAACAGGGCATTACTTTCCCAAATGATAGACACGCCTTGACTGCTACTGACAGAAGCCGTTGACTTAGGATGCTCCAATTTCCTTGTTATTGTTAAGTTGGAAAGCCTCTTGCCTGTCACCTAAACTTTCACCGCATAAGGTGAGGACGTTGTCAACCCTAACTAAAGAATGTCTTTCCTTTCAATTGTCAGCTGAATGAAGACCAGCAAGATTCACGCCATACCTCTCCACATTTTTCTCTTCCTTTTACGAGATCTGAGACCCACAATCTAGGTCTACAGCTTAACATCCATGACGTAACTCTAGGGATGTATTTTACCAGGCATCAATCAGGAAAAGGGAATGGTAAAGTTTATTTTCCCTAAGAATTTACCACATTCAGGATCTTCTCCTTTGACCTGCGTATATCTAATCATGTTTGGAGGGTCAATGAGAGCTTTGCAAACGCGGATTTTTTAGCACTGCCAGGAAGAGGCTCAAAGTCGAGGTGTAGAATTTCAGAGGCTTAAATCGCCTGGGATATTATCCACCAATGATTAAGCAAAAAAAATTAAAACCTTAAGGCAGATGGGCAGGCCTCTTTTGCTTCTTCTTTGTGGGTAAGATAAGTTTTGGCAGCTTATCAGTAAAAAGTGTTTCATGAACAATCTTCTTTCTCCTCCCCCTCTCCTGCCCTTTCCTCTCCATTCTCTACCTGCCTCCGACAGACTTCGAACACGCCAGGTGGGGAAGACTGCATCTGTGCAACTAGCTGAAGGCTCCCCAGGGAGTTCTGGAACCGTGACGACAGAGAAAGTAGGAGAATGGCGAATTACAGGAAGAGAATTCCAAAGAGCAGGTATACATTATTTAAAGGTATGATGTTCCCTTTTTAGAATAATGCAATCGAGCTCCATGGTGGGTAAGCAAATAAAGGACAAGCTTAGGTATACCTCTTAATGGGACCAGATTTCTTACCCAGCCGAAGTAAAATCTATTTCATTTCTTCCAATTTGTAAGACTAAAAAAAATATCCAAGCTGCAGATAGACTGGAAGATGAAAGACTTAAGACAAAAACGGTTTATTCGCCACTCAGCCCGCATTCAATGTAGTTGTCACACCACCACCCCAGAAAGAGTGGGGAAAATTGTGTTCTCGCTCATAAAATTCCAAACGGACTGTAAAAAAGGATTCACTATTGGATTAGACACTTCTTCACCAAGAAGGTCAATAACAAAAATATAAACTGAAACAATAGTGGGAATCGACTTTGCTTGGATGAGCTAAGGTCTGTCAAATTGGCAAAAATTCACCATGCCAGAGAGTAAATCAAATCCTGGGCAACGATATTTTGAGATTTTTGAATAATTGTAGGGCTTTGCGTACAAAAATAAATAAACACGTCATCACAGCTTCTCTTTTACCCTCAGTGTATATTATGTTGCAGAATCTGCTTAAGGGCACGGTGAGTGGTATCCTGCACCTTAAGATAACTTCCCGATTTGGACACTGTTCTAAGAAGCGCCCGGACACTGCAAAGTCATCGCATCTTGGTGGTATGGCGCTCTGCTCTGCCGTCTCCTCTGGTTAACAGTCCCGTCTCTGTTATATCCACCTCTGGAGAGAACTCCAACAGATGGTCCTTTAAAGACTCACTCATAGTCAAGAGGTAGCTTGTTAGTAAGTGTTGCCACAGGAAAAAGTGAAGAGATTGATAACTACTGAAAAGAAGCATAAGTTGGCTAGTTATTGGTGGCTAGTGCACAGCATATAATGCTAGCACTTCACTACCCGCCTTGCCATGGCCTTATAATTGGGTCCACGCCAGATTGTTCGGTTTCGAAGTTATGAGAAGGTGAAATAGCATATTTGTGATCTGGGTGAGTAAACCTCTATGCCAAGGCGTGTGCCATGATTGCATTGAGCAACGGAATGTTCCTTTATGTGCAACAGCATTCTATCGAGTTGCCAACTGTGGTAATCAGGTAGCAGGTCCTTCAACGCGGAGGTTTTTATTTGCCTACGTTTATGATCAACCTGTGGGTGCCACATATACTCATGCAAGAGCCGAATGGATCAGGGAGATTAAGGTGGGTTACTCTCATCCAGTCACGGTCTTTTGTATGGCTCGTTGCTCTGTAGCCGTCACTAAAATTTTTAGTGACCACCTGTAGGTGATATTAGCCATTCAGAGATAGTGAATGAGAGCGAGAGTTTAGGAATCGGGTAGAATGTTCAAGCAGTGGATGCAATAACGTCAACTTCTGACGAATCGCAGTATTTGTCTGCCTTGAGATTGTCTACTTTCTCCTTCCCAGCCTCACATCAGGAGTACTGGCTCTTTCTACCCTGCGGAGTCCAGAGTAAATATGAGGGTAGGCAAACCCTCAAAAATACGCCACATTTACGTTTTATCGCATACAACCGGACCACCGGAAGTAATTACATCCTTTTCAGACTGATAATTAGAAATCTTGCTTGACAATGGCTGGTCTGCATTTTTTTTATTATTATTCAACCAAAAAATGCTACTTCTAGCATCTGGAATTGAAGTCGCCAATGTTAGTATGGTCCAATGATCTAGAAAGTATTTAGTGACGACTACTGAGAGAGTAGCATAACCTTGCACAATTTATGGCCAAATCCACACAATTTTCAATTGAGCCCTAGTAATTTACAATTAACTTGTCTACTAGTGTTGATCCTGCCCAGGATTAGATTCTCACCTCGTACAGGATGTCTAGGGTCCGTCTTCTATAGGTTTGCTTAAATTCCACCTTCAGAAATACCTGTGCCATATCTGTGTAATACTTTGGCCTGTCATCTTGAACATCAGGTTTGCTTCCCAAATTTGTAGAGGTGATTCATCACTTGCATCCTCAAGTCGAGTCACCTCTAGGGACAGCACAAGGCACAGCAGCAGTAGGGAGGAAACGTTTATTGCTTAAGCAAAGAAGGACGATGAGGGCGCCACTGAGGTCACAACATCAATGTGTTGACCTAACCACAAAAACTAATGACCTTCACCGTTGGAATTAAATTTTTTTACCCTTTTAATGCAAAGTGGGAAAGAGGGACAAAAAAGGGGCTATAGATGAACAAACTGATGATGAACAAAATGATGACTGACACTCTGGCTGACGGTAACACAGGTTTGCGTAATTCCCTATGTGTCAATTAAGAGGAGAGTTGTACCCCACATTCTGTGATCAGATTGGCTGATTATAGTGATCAAGTTTTGTCAGCTCACATGGCTGGATGTATTGCAACTTGTCAAGTGAATTGGAAAGCGTCTAACATCCATTTGACAGGCTGCGTCTAGGTTACTGATGGAGCAGAATTAAACCGGATACCAAAACCTGATTGTTGGAGTATGGGTTATGTTGCCAAGCTCCTATGTGAACTTTGTCACCAATGCTGACGCATTTCTGTAGGCGAAATTCAAGAGCAAGAAACAGGAGGGCACATATTTTATTGTCTATACCCTAGCAAAAATGGTCCTGCTTCGATCTTCCTCCTTATTTCTGACCATCTCAGAAGGCCGCACAGCTTGCGCTCTCCGTAGCCTCTTATAATTGTCCACCTCACTAACGCCTAAGCTTCACTCATGATGTGGCTCAGGTGCCTCGTCTGGCACACCAACACACACACATGCACACAGCTCGACTAGATGCCTTCATGTGAAGAGAGAGTTGATGGGCCTGACGATGATGTCGAGAACTTATTCCTACTCAACACTTGTCCTTCTTCTTCTTCATCTCTCTTACCGAATACCTTTGGGCATCCCACTGCACTTGCTCCTGCATTGCAGCTGCGGCTCTAGTGAGCCTGTTCACTGAGGGAGAAGGAGTGAGAGCGAGAGAGGCAGAGAGAGAATTGGTCAACTTCGTTGTATTTAATGCATTAGAGTAATGTTTCAAAATGCATGCCTTTCAAACCAGGCACCAGAAATTTTTCTATTTTAGGGAGATGCTTTGTTGTGTGTAGAGTAGGTACCCTAAAAGGGAAATTCTCCTCCACTTCAAAGGCATTTCAGGTCTTGTTGACCTTCAGGCGAAGCGGGTAAGCAGAGGAGGGAGGAGGATGAAGAGAATGCAACAACGTATACCTGAGCACGAGTTCTCCATTTATGCTGTTCCTCTTTCCCTCACTCTCTCCCTTTCTTTCTATGTTGTTCTTATTTCTTGCCTTTTGGAGTACAAAATAGACGCGTACATGCACAAGCGAATTAGTGTGTTTTCTAGTTGAGTAATGAGGCTGTATTAGCCTCAGTCATTTGGAATAGGGAAAATGCTGCAACTTGAAGGAGAGAAAAGCGTGTGAAAGGGAGAAGTGGGCCGATGGGTGCTGTCAGATATTGAATAATAGCAGTCAACATTGTTGCATCTGCTCAAGCGACTGCTGCACTGACTTTTCCACCCTTTTTCACTATGATAAAACAACCTCAGTGGGGATGTGAAAGTAGACGTATGCGACCCTAAGAGAAAAGTGTGGTCGTGAGGGTCTCAGTAATGCCTTAAAGGCAACAAATGGAGTAGTACTGACTGGAAACCTCATCAGCGCTCATTAGTTTACCTACTTCTGAGTCAGCAGAGGGTTTTTAGGTTTACTGTGTGAGCGGGAACCACTCACTCAGAATGTCTTGCGATTGCATAAGGTGATATTCGTCAGCCATACTTGAGAGAAGAGTGCCATCAGAAGCAAGATTTTGAAGGCTGGTGAACAGATATGGAAGTACTGATGGAGAAGTTGTTTCAGGAGTGGTGCATTGATGAATAGTTGGATACAAGATGAAGGAATGAGTAAGTTCTTAAAGAACTTAAGAATTTGGCAATAGTTGCAAGGTTGTTGGTCAAGGCAATTAATCATGTAGGAACAGCTGAATGGATCTTTAGATTGTACAAACTATGTCAAGCGTTTAAACGAAAAACCTCGAAAATGGAGCATCTCTCCAACAGTTTGATTTAGCTCCCCCACGATTGGCCGTTGACGTGTTGTGTGGGTCATCAGAAAATCACTTCAAATGATTTAACTCAATAGTCTTTGGCATTCACTCTTGGAAATGAGACAACTTTCCTCTTTCAAGGCAGCCTTTACCCAGACACAGTTGGTAAAAACACTGACAAGACTGTGGTCTGGAGTGGTTTATAAGCGGATTTCATTTCCACTCACTCTCCTATGTCGGTTGAAAGGCATGCGCATTTAGGCACTGGGTTTATCTGCATGGAATCTGCACTCAATGGATGATGACCAAAAGAAGCATTGGTGGTGTTACTAGTCACCTATGGAGACGGCCCAAGGCAGTAATTGTGGAGAGTACTCAGACAAGGATGCATGTGCCCAAACACCGACTCGGAAAGACAAGGACGCTGCTTAAACTGGCAATCATCTGCTGCATGTCACCTCACCATCTACGCCTCAACCAATGTCACGAGTTTTGCGGATTTTGTTCCTTCTAATTGTCACAGGATAGCTCATGAAATGGTGAGGACTGTAGAGGATCATCTTATGGTCTCTCTTTTCCCACCATGATGTAAAGGTGTTTTGAGGATCGACGCCATAGCCAACTGTCGCACTGCCATGAGGAAAGGAGTGGGATGGTAGGAGAAAGCATCACAACTCCTATTGCTTTACAAATCGAATGAAACCGCAGAATCACCTCAGCACTTTTATCGTGGACCATATGTCGAATGTGCCACGTAGGACAGAAAGGTGACTGACAGTGCCTGTAAGGCCTCCAATCAACTCTTCTTCCCACTCACATTTCTTCTTCTGCTGGTCGACCTGTAATGGCATTTGGTATGTGCTTTCTCACGGCATTCCTTCAATCACCACACGCGACCTCGGTTAGCTACAGGCGATTCACCCATAACAGCAAATGTCTATGACACCACACAATTCCTTATGACTAAGCCATATCCTTCTCCGTGTGTGCGTGTGTGTACGCTAGATGCAGCAGGAGGTTGGGGAAGGAAGGAATAACCTCTCCCTCCACAGCAGTCAAGACTAGTCAATCAGGAGGAAGGCATGGTTGATAGGTGTACCCCACCACAACGCTGCTTTTACTATGAGACCTAGTGATGCGCTCACCGGGTCATCCGCCTCATCATCTCCATCACCCGTGTTCCACCTTGAGTCAGACACCAGTACTATCACATGACTGGAGAGATTGAGTTGTCCACTAAACACAGAACAGTTCAATGCGCCCATGTCTGCCTTTAAACCTGCCAAATCGAAGCAGAAGAGGTAACATTCGCAACAACCTTGTAGCTTGTTAAGCACAAGGGCGACGATAGGTGGCAAATACACCCATTTCCATGGATCTAGCACCCCAGGCAGCATTCTGCATCTCGTTCATTTATAAAACACCACCTACATCTGCCAGTCCAATTATTCTCCAGTCTATTTCCGATGTACTGTCCATCCCCACTGCGGCTAGTGCTAACACCTCTTTACAGAATAGAACTTGTCTTTTTGCCTCCCCTGTTAAAAGGTATTAAAATACGCCAACATAGCATATTTTGTCTCTAAAGCCCCTTCAAATCGGGCTAAACCAACGCAGTGAGGAGAGGTGGAGAGGTGATCGGTTGGGCGGTTTGAAGGACATTTCGCAAGTCTATGTCGAAATGGCCTCTGTCACGCAAATTCCTACTATAATTAGGCGTAATTTGACCAACAGAGGAACCTGCAAGCCACTAGCTTCTTTCAAATAACTTGATCAACTCAGCTGACATTTGGCCATGCTGGCCAGCAATGTCGCAGAGGTGGATGTTTTGCGCCAAAAATTTTGCGTGTATGGGAATAAATACTCTGAGGTGTTATTTTAATCCCTAAATGCAGTTACAAGTCACCGGTCATAAAGTTGACACCTCTAAATAAAACGGGAGGCATTTTTTCCTCGAGTTCATCTTTTCGCATTTGACTGAATTGCTTGCGAAAACATGAGATTTAATCAAGACAAATTATTTTCTCCCCTAATCCTATAAATATTGCCGTATTTACAGCGGTCACAGATTGTGGGTCAAAATTCACAATTTGAGTACCCGATTAGATCTTGAACTTGCCTCGCCTTCGAACTGGTCATCATCGACAAGCCCCTCAACGGCCTCACCTGATTGGTTCATTGCTCCGGCATCATTAACGTGTCCATTTGACAGACGCTTTACATCCAAGATGTGATTGAGGTTTGGATAAGAGCTAATCGGCCAAAACGAAGAGGTGTTACTTCAATTGCTAGCCACATTACTAATTACCAGTTGTGCTTTTGGTGGTAGTTTTAGCTGTTTTGAGGGTATGTAACACACCATATTTTCATTTCCTCAATTTGAAAATAGACATTTTACGGACTCCGGCTAAATGTTGAATAATTTATCAAGATGTTTGTTGATCCATCGAGTGGGTACATCTTATTCATGAGTGCTTGCGTAGTTCGGCTACTAATGCCACAATAGTCCAAGGAAACACCTACCTGTGGTGACCCAATTCCCCCTAGCTCCATTTTGCTTGCAGTCTCTCCTTTAAGCTAATGTTTAGGAATGGCAAACGTACGCTTCTTTGTGGGCGGCCTAAGCCCAACGCAGCCCGCTCTTACTCGGTGATCAAGTTAGCCCAATGGATGCGTGCACAGGTGGTAGGTGAATCACTCGCCTTCTTACTGAACACGTATTGTGGAGTACGAAAGATGTTCCCTTGTCTCCTTTTCAAATCGAAAAAGTTGGACGTTCCTTTATCAAAGTGTCGGAGGGGCCGGATCTCATGCGACAAATTATTCTTCCAAACTACTTCATCTCTAACCCACATAGAAGAAGAGGAAGAAGGGGGGAGGGGAGGAGGACCATGAATGAATGCTTGTGCATCTTTCATCCTCCAGTGTCGGTGTCCAAAATAAAGGGCTGGTTAGCATTCCCTGTGCATGACATGTGGAACCAGACACATCGCTTCCATGCTTGGATTCCTGACAAAGGAATGCTTACAACGGTAGTAGACGATACGATTGTGGATTCTCTCCCTCTGTGACAAATTACAAATCCTTTGCACTTCGGGGAATGTCTTGATTCATCTCGAAAGTATCAAATAGTGAGGCGTTGCTCGAATCAGAGCATGTCATCTAGCTGCTTCCCCTCTACTGGCCGAATACCTGCCTAACGCTTCTGATGTGTTCCTTCGGCTGAAGGAGGTAGAGGCGTCCTCTCAGGTACTTTGGGTAGGCGGGTAGGTCTTTTTCTACCAACAGGGCAAAATGCAATCACTCAACACATGATTTGCCCCTCAGATGAAGCTGCAACATAAGAGGAGAAAGTGGAGCCTATCTACATGCATTGCGAGTACACTGTGTGTTAACACCACAAAGTCGTCTCCATCGAGGTGTGTCGAGCAAGCGCAATTGAATCTACCGCCAGCATAATCGTTTGTATGCATAGCGGATAAGTTCAGCAACGTTCTTACCACTGAATCGAGCAACAACACATCACAAACATTCTAGGGAGAGGAAAGGAAGCCAACTCTGGTTGTGTAGGACCAACGCTTATTTCTGGTTGAAGTAAGTGAATGCGAGTATGCCAACTGCCGAGTGCTCCAATCCACGAGCAGAGGAAAAGGAACCCCCACATGAAGCTGAAAGACAGGGAAATGGGGAATGTTTACTGTAGACGCTAAACCGACGAATAGCAAAACCTCTGACAGTCCAGCCGGCAGTGACCTACCCCCACTTTCGTTCCATGCGTTAACACCGCCTGGGAAAACTACCACATCCTTCACAACAGCCACGAAGCTGCTAGACATGATATTGAAATAGAGCGGCCTCTGATATACCACGCATATTCCTCCTCAATAAGTACATGTATTCCAATTGAAGTATGTTTGAAGAGAGGATGATAGAGGGTGGAGGAGAGAAGGATGCAGAGGAGAGAAGGAGAAAAACAAACAAAGTAGAAGAAGACATTGATGCTTTCACGTGGGTGTCGAAGTGATCAGCAAAGGGCATAGGTATGAGTCGTCCAGTCACTCCATCAATCACGCGAGCGCATATGTACATCACATCATCGGCGCCTACACCACCGTACCACTTCTCATCTCAAGACTCAAAAAGCAGTAGAGCCTCCTCCAATCTACGAACCTCTGACGGAGTTCGTTTTTTGATTGGTGGTTGAGGCAACGCCTTCAAAGAAGGAGGAGGAGGAGGAGGAGGAGCAGGAGGAGTGGGAAGAGGAGCCGGTTGGGGTTGAAGCGGTTCTAGCTGTGGTCCCGGCAACACCTGCACGGTTGACATTGCTGTCTGCGTACCTGTAGGATGACTGATAGGGCTATTGTAACCTTCACCGAATACTCGATCCAACTGAGCTGGTAACAAACGAAGGAGATGAAAGGAGAACACTGCATTTTCTAAATGTGTTAGCATCTGGAATAACAAGTCGGGAGGGGATAACCTACCAGCACTTGAATCGGTGTTCCAGGAAGTCTAAAATACAAAAGCAGGAAAAACGCAATTTGCAAATAAGCGAGAATGTCCCATTATAATTTCACCAAGTGCAACATCTACTCTTTGCACTGTGTGTAAATTGCCATTTTAAAATTCGATTTTAACCGAATCGTTTTTACCAAGCCGACCCATGTAGCTATGGCAATAGCCGTGGCTGGACAATGAAGGGAGGATGGGAGCGAAGAATAGGTGCTCTGGCCTTAACCCCTTGACGTCAGTGGTAACTGACCCACATTTTGGGGTTCTGGCGTACCAACATACACACACACCACTCGCAGTACTTGCTACGGAAGACAGGCCGTTGTCTCTTCACTGCCTACACCAGAAAAAAAGTGCCCTCTCTGCCCAACTCAATCTGTCGGTTCAGAGTTGTCATTTGATACACTATGGCATGGATGATTAATTAATGAGGGAACACTTGGGATGTGACTCTCGTCTACGCCGACATAGCGCAAGGGTTAACATGTGTGCAGGTAAGTTATTCCCATTTCCCTCCCAAATCGCTTTACAAACCATGGACCTATTTACACCTAACGGCATAAATTATAAAGCATAACCCTCAAATCTTGGTCACTTCAGGCTTAAACAAAATTACTATAAACAACTGTCAAAAATGGTCCCTCATGTGTACAAATAAGAGGGTGGACTACAATGAAAGATGAAATGGGGCACAAAACACTGCACCCTTCCCCTCTGGACGACTCACATGAGAAGTATCGTTGAGCCTCAGAGCCTGTAGTGCCAAGGCATTGTCCGACCAATCACCTACCGACACCAATTCAGAATCGCCCAACTCAGTTGTGGGAGGGTTGCGCTGAGGAAATAGAACAGAGGGAGAATACAGCATCTAGAATTAGAAGACACTTCAAATGTTTTCCCTTTTCCAGTAAGAGTGACAAAGCGACAAGGCGTCGTCACCGCATTCATGATAGGGGGGCATTCGTCTGCCAGTTCAAGTGCTGTACCTCATTACGACCGATAGCGGTAAGTAAAGTAAAGCTGTGAACAGTTGAACCCGAAGAGAGGCCTTACAGAAGGACCACAAGAAGATGTCAAAGGCTTAACAATTAAAACACTCCCAAGAACTGGCAAGGAATCGACTGAAGTACGGGTACGAGGTTCCTGTTGTGAACTATTATCCTTTACTCAATCCCGTTTTACAAAATTCGATCCTACTGTAAACCATCATAAATCACGCGATTCCATTGTTACTAATCCAATCTTTCCCTTGCTCTTCCCATCATGGTTCCTGGCATGCAAGAGTTGTAATGAAATAGGCATGATTCAGGCGGAGGATTATCCGCATCGAGGATTAAGGGTAGCGCTTTACGGATTACAAACACCCACAAAGATCTACGCCATCAAAGGTCTGTAAGGTATCCATTAGGTGACCCCTTAACAACGGCTGTTCAAGTCAAAACCGATTATTTGACCTCACACCTTGGGCAGCTGGTAAGGTGGATGCACTCCACAGTACAGTAATTGACAAGTTCTGTGACAGTATATTACACGCACAACTGCTGAGGGACAATTGTACAGGATGGCAGTGCAAACAAGCAGCATTATTCAAGCAGTGGAATGATGCAGTTTCCGCCGTCCACAGCTAAATTGCTCGACCTGCACAAAACCCACAGCCCTAACAATAGAGCAGAGTAATGTGCAGGCACTCAGCAGTAGTAAATTTAAAGTACAAAAACGCTTTGAAGACAGCCTGTCATCATTCTGTGTGTCAGTGAGGATCCCCGCTGTTGTTATTTCAGTTCTGCCACCAGAACACCCATCTTTGAAAGACATTTAAGCTTGAATACTTGATTCGAAAATGCCGAAACTGTTGCTTTAATTGCACAAAAGACTACCCTTGAATAAGCCATCAGGTAAGAATTGCAATTCGCCACAGATGAATGTCCATGATTACCGAAAGTAAGTGCCAAACAGGCAATCAACTCACCTGCGTTTGTTCCGCCACCGCATCCAACAGCTCGTCGTCGTCATCATCCTCGTCTTCCTCATTGTCTCCTCCTCCTCCTTCATATTCATCTTTCGAATGAGGCAGCATGCCTGCGGTGGAGGGAAGACTCAGATTAATGTGGTGACGTTGCTGCAACTGCTGCTGATGTGGTTGAGTCATCAGTGGCTCTAATTGAAGCTGTTGTGATGACACCATCTCTGTTGAGGGTAGAGCTGCACGCGACTGACCCACATCACGATTGGCGATTTGGGCACGCAGTGCACGTAGACGATAGCGTTCGAAACGTTCATAGCTAGGAATAGGTCAAAAGTTATTGGTGTAAAGGCCATGGTTTGACTGCAAACTATGCCAACCTAATGCGCCACGAATTTCATCATCCAAAACATGGAGCCTCCTGTCGTTCAAAGTCTCTACTCCAATCTTCATGAAATCTAGATATTAGTGGTAATGAAAGTGCCTAGAATTGAAATGCTCACCGATTGCTTCTCACATGTCTAACCAGCAGTAACAGATGCCAGGTAGTCAGTCCCACAGTCTATCAACAATTCACCTACCTCAACTCTACTTCACACTCTATCCTTTCAATTCATCACCCATGTTGCATCCTAATGCAATAGTAAGCGGATAAACTCATCATTGGTCATTCTCCCACACTCCTCACTCACGACCCACCATACAACTCCAGGACAAGCACTTCTTCCCTGCACCACCACCCCTCCTTCCTGCACTTCGGATGAAACTATTCACCTCAACCACTTTCCATACCACACAACGAATATTGAGGCCTGAGATCCACCCACCCAAACGATGTTGTGCAAGGAGAAATCTTTCTCCTCATCCTCTCCCTCTGTCACCTTCAGAAACAGCCACTTCCACTTCTCATTCGTTTAAAGAAAAGTTCTCCTCTTGCAGTCAACGCAATACCCACTCCCAACCCCAATCAGACTATTCAGAAAATTTGCACATTACATGGGATGAGAGGAGGAGATGGAGAAAAAAGAAAGAGGTGCTGCCCCCTCTTCAACCCCATCTTGTGCATCTCCCCACTATCTCCCCATGTAGCAACAACTAATTTTCCTGACACGGGATAATGGCATGTGACGTGCATTCTACAGTCGCCAAATAGAAGTGAGGTGAGCAAGTCGAGAGAGGAAGATGATTTCTTTTTCTATGAATCATTGTCCATCTGGTTGCTTTCTCCATCCTCAGAAATGCAGCACCAGTAAACACGTCTCCCGTTGCTAAGTGATCATGTGAAAAGCATTTCTAGGTTGGGGACCTACACACCGCTGTGCGATGCGGTTAGCAAACACAACATTCCTCAGCGCAGAAAGCAGAACAGCATCCAGCCTCTGAAAATGGCACTTACACTAACCTGTTCATTACAGTTTGACTACACAGGATAAAGACACACTTTCCCAAGTGTGCCGACATTGGCAAGATGGGCCAACTTTTCCCTCGGATGATAACTAATCGTCCTACCTATTACCCTGTCTTCATACTCACTCTGTTGTTATCTCTGAACTATAGCCAGTACAGAGTTTAGTGAGAATAAAGAAAAGGTAGGAAGACTACTAGCGAGACAAGTAATATCAGCAGAAAATGTCGTGCATATTCATTGTGGAGGGTTCTGCATTCCTCAAACCTCTGTCATGCAACGAAGGTACGATAAACACATTGGGAGATATAAAGGATAGACGGACAGACAGAGGTAGAGGGATGATTGGCCAGACATTAGTGGATAAACAACACATAACTAGGCAACGGCAACGCCAGTGACAGCGACAACAACGAAGTGCAGTGGCATCGGATGCGATGGGATGAGATTAGGGCCAGCTATCTGACCGAAAAACGCAGGCAGCATCAAACGGCAGGGCCAATGCCGACTGGAACCATGCATGTGTTTTGCCACTTTTGGCGGCAATTGTCTCGCACTGATATACCCTGTCGACATGGACGATTTGGAGGCTTTCACAGCACACCTCCTCATTATCCAATGCCAATCTCCTGCATTATGAAGACTTCTCACCTTGCGCAGATCTTACCTGTTGACCACAGCAAATTCTACGGTGGGTTAAATGATCTGACGGAGGTGCCCCACTTTGGTGGTCAGCAGCAGTCACTCCTCCCACCTGCAAGCGCAGCTTATGTCTGCCCAAATCTATGCTAAATCCTCCCACTACGCCAAACCTCCCTTAACACCAGACCTACTTCGTGCTTCCTTCAGTCCACTTAATCACTTTCATGTCACTTCTGCCATGAAGCCCTCGCTCTTCCCAGGGTGGATCAGGGCTTCCACTCAGGCGCATTGATAATCTTGACTAGCTCAGCCTATCACAACAGAGAGGCACCTCCGAGATGGCTTACCACCACATTTCCAGATAACCCTCACCTTCGCCTCAGAGTTGAGGCGACGATTCCTCAACCACATCCGCACACCAAGACGGCTTGACATCCACCGCACTGCTTCAACGTTAATCAGTCACTCGCTAATTCGCACGATTTGGTGAAATCACCACACGCATATGTCGTGAGCAGGAGGCAATATTTTGCTGAGGATGTGGAAATAATTTTCCTCCTTAGGAGAAAAAATGCATTTCATTGTTTCAGCTGGTCCAGAACTACTTCCGTGGAGGATTAATTTCAAATTTATCGTTCACTTTGCCGAATAAATAAACGCTGTTAAAGCAGCGCCAATCCCACGTCAAAGTGAAAAAATTTAACCAACACCACCAAAATCAACCCTTCACTGTGTTTAACGTCCAGCATCACCAAACCCTGTCTTTCAGTTTGTTTTCATAGGGTAAAGTAAAGTGAGAGTTGACTTACGCCCATCCATGGCAAGCAAAAAGTTCATTCACACATTTCGCGTTCAAACCTGCCCACCTCCTCTCTCTCAAAAGGTACTTCAGCAAGAGTTGCACACTTAAACCACGACAACCCGCCTCCTCATTGTCAAGGCAACAAATGCCACTGCTTTGCCAAACAAGGATGGTTAATTCTTAGACTAAAGTTGCTACCACGATAGGCGCATTTACAGACTTACGGGTAAGCAGGTGCTCCACGTCCGAAACTAACTTAGTTGGATGCGCAACACATTCACAAGTCAAAATGGCACCCTTCCACTTCACTAGATGATGGAAGACAGTCTAAGGTAAAAGAAATGCCTGTTGTATGTTTATGCCACCGCAGCCTGAAGAGGAGAGAGACAACTGAGGTCATATTTCTTGCCAACCTGTGGGAAAGCAGCGCAACCTGCTCCCCTCCTTCTTGGCGGATCGGTGCAGAATTGTGGGTCGGTGAAAGAGAGGTATTTTGGTAGATCAGTGGGACAGCGAAAACTGCTACCCAAGACCTATTCATCAGTCACCAGAAAGGAGACACCATCTTCTTCCGCACCACACCTGACTCATCCAAACTTGGCAGCTTACACCGAAAATGCATGAAAGAGGTCCGATGTATGCCCCATAACAAATTCTCCAACGGAAGACTTGGTTTTGACAAATACACCTTTTGCTCCTTCCTTAACATATAAGTAGATTTGTAGGCTTCCACAATCTTATCTGCCTCCCAAACATTTACAAATTAGGTGGTGGAGAAGTGACGAAGCGGGTATCCAGGCCCGTGTCCAACCACATTATCCCTCGATAATGTGGTGACAGAGGGAACTATGGCAATTTCCAATATTTGGGGAAAAATGCCAAGTTCCATCGACTAATTTTGATCGGCAGTTGTGACTGGAATGTGTTGGTAAGCTTATTCCAACAAAACACATAAATCTAATTTCAGCGCAGTCAAAGAGTGACAAATGTAGAGGAGATGCAGAGTGCACCATCGTGAAGGCATAGGACAAGGCACAAAACACCCAAAAGGAATCCGGGAATTCAGTGAGGTGTGGTGAGGACCTTCACTCCTCCTCTTCCTCTTTTCTCCTCCCGACAGGTGTGCCCCCTTCTCAAGCCAGCACACGAATGGCTGCGATGATGTACGCCGCCTTTGAAGGTGGTGTTCGGCAACGCCTATAGCCCCTACATAAAATACAGCCTAATTCGTTTCGACTAGAAAACGAAAATATACACCATTGAGGTGCCTCTAACCTCAGCTAATGCTGGGTGAGGAAAAGAGGGAAGTGAACTAGTCGCCCTGGTCGTGTTTCCAAGGGCTTGGGGTCACCTACCCACCAAATGACAGCAGAAACATATCCTCACGATTGTAAGACCACAACCTACCGCTGGAAGGCGCTGTTGAGTTCATCGTTGAGCTGAATGAGAGTCAAGGTGACTGCATCATCGGCAACTTGGGATAAGAACTCCGCCACTCGTTGTTGCATCATGCGACAGGTCTCGTTTAATTCCTACAGAAAGGAAAGGGAAGACAAGGAAGCTGGGAGACCACAGGAACCAGCCACTGCTTCTGCTCGTGGGTCAGTGGTTCCTGGTCTTATTTCTCAACTCCACCATGGTGAGGGGTTAATTATTAACTGCCACAGCGATGCGGCGAACTGCATGGCGACGGACGGATGGACAGACTGGGAAGTCATGTACAACGGACGCACTTGTACTCCTCTCCGTAAACTGCCGCCACTGTGTCACTAATGCATCGCAGCACATAGGGGCAACAAGTGGGTTTCCCTCTTTAGCTACATGGTCAATGGTTCCAGCCGACTACGGGTGACAGGGAGCGATTAACTGGTGCGGCAGCAGTGAGGTGGATGTAAGGCCTTCTTGGTGTGAAGATGGGTGCACAATTGCCTCCACCACTCTGAGGCTGAGGCGAAGAAAATCCCTACACCTGGTGGCAAGCGACTTTTCTGACGCCGTCCTCTTGCAGTGTGCAGTGTCAAATACGGTCATCAATGACCTTGAGGTGAACACTTCATCTGACCTGACCTGACTAGAGAGAGGCACGGCTTTCATACAGGCGGTGATATCAAATTGGTGGGTTAAGGTCGTGTTCAAGATGTATGAATGGACGCCTGCGTCGACAAAATTGATCAAATTGAAGTGGAATCGAGGCTCTTTGTCAAATTGCTAAGTGTAGTACCCTCAGAACAGCACTACCATTAATGAATGTCGGCTATCTGGTAATCGGAAGTATTGACGTGGCTTAAGACTACGCCCCCTTTCTGGACACACACCCTCGAGCACTTTCATGCCACTTTTCGCCTCTTTCCCCTTCAAAGAGCAAAAGGCCTCCTGAAGTGGAAATTAGGGTTAGCTATTATTGGTGGTGAAAGATGGACAGATTTTCGAGGTGGTAGACGAAGCAGCAGATTAAAAATGAAAGATGAAGCAATGGAGGAGGAGGAGGAGGAGGAGGAGGAGGAGGAGGAAAAGGGCATTCAGAGACGACTTCTGCAGATGGCTAATGCACAAGAACCGATCCAACTCATTCGCCTGACGCCTTGCAGTAGAGGAATGAGGCAATGGCCAATTCTGCTACTTCATTCCGTCTTCTTCGCCAATCTATCACTGCCTAACAATGGCCAGAGGAGTGCCGATCCCTCCAGATTATATGCTTACGGTATTCGCCCACAACCGCCCTGACCTCCTTTCAACGTTTCCCTAGGTTCCATTCTATTTCGAACAAAATTCCACGCCTCGGAACATTTCGATAATTAATACCTCGTACACATTTGTGACATGTGACTGGAAGAGAGAGCTCCAGTCGTTACATATGTATTCATCGTGCACTGTTTCAGTGCCAGCCAATTTGCCTGCCACACGTTTCTGTGCAGTTGGTTTTCAGAACTTGAAAACTCCCCGTCACATATATGTGACGCTGTCAATATTCGTATGTGGTCATCAGTTACGAGGTAGGCCTGATTCACATAAGAGGTTGTAAATTGTGACACACATTTCAACTGTTCAAAACGCCTTAAGAATTACTCCACGAACCATCTAGTCCACCTAGAAATAAAGCATTACTCCCAAATTTATGAGGATGAAAAGAAGGAGGAACGCCTTAGTGAAGAGAGCTTTGACTGCAGCATCATTCTACTTCGTTCTGAGTCTTGGCGTCTTCCAACACCTCACAAAACACTTAGTTCTAATCCTCCAAAACTCGCTAGACCGCATCACCGCAACAAGGTTTCTTCACCGTCGGTTACGTCGTAACACACAAGGCGTGCTCTACCTGACGGACATCATCGTCTTCAATCATGCACCATCGTGTGCTGCAAGGAGGCGAAAACCGCCAAACACTAGCCAAAAGGTAGGCGCTAATTGTCAGCAGAGCAAAGAGTAGGAGCACTGCTCAAACAAGGTGCCCCTATGGAAGAACGAGGAAATGGAGCCGCCTTACAGCCTCTCTTCTACCTCCTCAACACAGAAGGAACTAAGGCAACTCACACCTCACATGGCACCCACGCCACCTGGTTCACTATATGCGTAACCAACATTTATGAAGGGGAATAGATGGCGCCTCAAGGTCAAGCATTTCAAGCACTTAACGCACTCTTGTTGTGGTTGACCCACCTGCAGTAGTTCGAGGTCATCCGGAGATATGGCATCTGGTTGCAGCTCGGTGAGCATGTCATTGAGAATGTGGAGATTGGTCTGCACCACTGTCAAGTCTTGACTCAACCGCTCACGTTGGGCAGTGCTCAGTCGACGAACCGTGCCCTCGTGATCAACCAGTGTCTGATCGCCACTGAGGCTGTACATCCCCGATGGCATCGAGTGATGTGTGGTGGATGAGGCCTGTTGCAACTGCTGCGACGACTCATACTGCTGGTGTTGGTACCGATGCTGTTGCTGCTGCTGCTGCTGCTGCTGATGGTGGTGGTGGTGGTGGTTCAAAAATGTGCGTGGTGCAGTTGCGAAGAAGACCTCTTGACCTAGGGGGAACCAATCACTTCGTAAGTAATGCTTACTCAGATGTTAAATTAGAGAGTTTTACTTGGGGATGAAGATCGAGAATACTGCCCGCAAATGAATGTTTGGTGAAGGCAGCACCTGACTTATATCAAGTATTCAATTATTATTCAAGGGAACGAAGGGGACACTCACAATTCCCACCCAAGTTATGTTCAGGACACAACCTTTCAGTTATGCCCCNTCTNATGGAAACACTGAAAGCAAAAGGAAAGGAGGAGAAGGATGTGGTGGCTATGTGACAATATGATGTTCCTTAGTGATTGCAAGCGTAATTCTGTTTGACAGGGTGGCTGCCTCCTCCATCTGACACAGTCAGTTGTCAGTCAAAAAGGAAGAGGAATTCAAAATTTATAAATAGATTGCCCCATAAAGGAGGCGAACAGCAGAGTTTTGCCATTGTTTGGGCGCTGTGATTAAAAATATTATTCCTCTTATTCTTTGGTTAGTAGCTTCAGTTCTCTTGCTCTGCCTCTCTCCCTACCTCGAAGAGTCATGCATGAGTGAGTGGGCAAAAGTGCTTACTGGTGCAAGGAGGGCTGTACATCACATCCACAAGCATTACTTTGAGTGTGGACTTAACACCAAGCAACAGAGGAGGAGACGCTGAAACAAGATCTTCCAGATGGAGCAAATACCAGTTAGGAAGACTACAGCGGTGCGAAATCAACCTGTTAGAAGTCCATCCTTGCAGTGTAAAATACTTTAAACGGTCAAGCAACTTCTCACACCCTTCCCTTTTTACTCCTTCTCCCAACCCTCCTAAGCAGCCAACGAGAGCAGTACTGAGATTCCTGACACTTTCACTTCGCAACAACTCAAATACGTGACACGCATTCTCTGTCCATTATTAGTGATGAAAATGTGGAGAAAAGGAGGAACTACAATGAATAGGACAACTGACAATATAAAGTGGCTGGCATTGTCCACCTCCGCAAAGGAAGTTGTAAGTAAAAAAGGAACCATTAAACAGGGGACGAAACACTGCAAAAATCCTTCAGCCTATTCTGTCCTATAGGCAAGCTTTTCCTCGAAGTGGCTTTGCTGTTGAACAGCATTCCATCTGATGCACTGCTCGTGACATAAGCTTGGGTAGAAAGGAAAACACAAAGAGTAAATCCTCACGTTGGCAATTAGAAACACTCTCATCACAAAATATTTTTCTTTTTAAGTGCTCATTGCGATAACAGTAAGCATTAGGAGGAAGAAGAAGGCGCTGAAATGTGGATTGGGAATGGGATTGTGGGTGAGTGTAGCTAAGTGAGAGTGGATGAGGCAAGAAGGCTGTAGCGCTTTTCTGGTCGCTCTTGAAATTTTCGTGAGCCACTCCTCATGCAGATGACACGAAATTCGGCTAACTCCATCCAATGCTTCTTGTCTCCCAGCCCTTCACTTTGGAAGCACGAATCGCAGACAAGTTATCAAAGTTGTCACTGGCCCTAATCCAAGCCCAAATTGTAGCGATTTGATCACCACCACTTCGTACCAAAGTGGTGCCAGCATTTGTGACAGTTTGACTGAAGCGATTGTCTTCTTGCCAGCTGCTCCAAATCACCGTCTCACCTGTAAATTCATCCACTGTGTAGCAGTAACATATTCCATTAGTAAAGGCTATGCATAGTTAAAAAATCGTCATGTCTGCAAGATGGGTGGTAAAAATGCCCAATTTGAATGAAATCGGCGTAGTTTTAGACGCCTCACTCTGCGCATAGTGGCAAGCCATAGGCATCACTGCACTCTAGAACAAGTGTTAGTTTAATCCAACAGTCATCCAGAAGCGTATCTCTTCTCAAGCCAAACATAAGATGCACCGATTTCAGATCTTGAAATAGCGTCAACCACAATAACGTGGAATGATGCTTCCACTAATGTGGAAAATCACCCTCCCTTTCCACAAGTGGATGAATGCAATTTCGCATTTCAGAGTTGCATGTCTCTTCGAAATATTCCACACGCAACTCTGTTTACCTCCGCCCAAAGCAATATAGGGCAAAACAAAACAATACTGGCAGTCCATTTCTTCCCTACTTCTGACGTATTTGAGGTGGACAGCGTCTTTTCTGGCAACGATGAAGATATCCCTCTCTACAGCAAGCAGGCCGCTGTAGAACTCACTTCTGCAGAACCACAACATTTGATTGGTCGTGTCGCGTCTCCTCTCTCAAAAAGGACGCAGTAATAAGGCCTGTGTCTGAGCCCAACAAAAGCAGATATGTGCAGAAGGATTGACATGCCGATGGCAGAGGCGACACCATTGAGGCACCATGACACACGTCTTTGCAAATCACCTTTACGCAAAGGCAGAGAGGTCACCTATGCAGTGCGTGACGTAGGCTATTCGCCGTCCATTTGCCTGTTGGATGTGATTCACCTCAAGCCTCATGAACAACGCAGTTATTCCATTTGCGGAGAGGTCGGCCGATGGATAGAAAAACAGTAAAATCAACTAGGCAGTGCAGAGGTCATCCTTTCGCACATCCGCAGAATACCGAGATACAGCAGTCGGTGTCATCATCCATCGCTAAATCCACCAATGCTTGGCATCATGACAAACTTCTAAGGTAAGGGTTTTCATACGTACGTGCTTACAGGCTGTCCATTATCCAATTGGCATGTCATTCATCACGTTTTCTGTCTCAAACACGACGACTTCGTCTTAAGATATTTTGTCGGGTATAAATATGCCTTTGACAAGTTCGTATTTGCGGCCAGCAAAAGGAAGTCACCTTGCGTGCTCCCTGAAGAACAGTGATGGAGGAGTTGGCCAAGCAGAAGCCCTCTTATCAAATTTACTGCACTTTCCACCTCACCTCACTTCACACCACCTCCATCTCCACCTTGGCTACCAGACTGCTAATAAGCCACCGAAAGTAGTGCTCCAACCGATTTGGAAAGCTGCGCTATTGACCTGCGTTATTTACCCCGCGCGTGAGCACAGTGGAGCAATCAAGGTAGCGCCTTGTGCAGAAGAGTGAATTGGAAACTAGCCTTCTTTGCAAAGATCAACTCATCGATGCACGCAGATCCAAGATGGATGAATTAAACAGCCTCTATGCTCATCTTCCTGCACGCAATTTTGGCCTCTTAGAAAGGCTCACATGAGGCTCAGCTTTTAAGCTAACTTCTAATTGAAATGCTTTTGGTTGGCCAACCTGACAGTCACGGTTAATCGAAGAATACAAATAGACTCGCTACCAGTATCACACATACGTACCACCTGCACTCTATCTGGCTATGTTAACTGCTGGTTGCAATAAATCTTATGGGCAGAGATTAGTTGGGGATGAAAAAGAAAAGGCTAAAAATGGATGTAAAATGATGCCCCTAACCTGGAGAGGCAGCAGCATTTGTCCAGTTTCTGATCGCCACATTTTCAAACTAGGCATGTATTTTAGGAGATCTCGTGATATCCAGCGTGCAAAAGTCCTACTTCGAAATTCCTGTCCTCTTAACATTGAGATTTTCGATATACGCCACTTACAAATAGGAAGTTTATTACGGAAAACCCGCGCAAATTTGGTATAAATGTAATAAAAAGCAAAGAAATAGGTTAATAAGCTTAACTTACTTTTAGGCCCCAAAATGCAGTGAAAAGAAAAAGAAAGCTGCGAAAAAAAGCCCATTTCTGGATGGATTTGGGGTGTGGCCTCATCTCCTAACCCAGTTTCTCCACCTCCACCATTACTATCCACACATCCAACCACCTGCGCAATATACAAGACATCGGCAACTGCAAAGAAGCAGAAAAAGAGGAGACAGATCTGTAGCACCAAAGCCAATGTTTACTTCTATCTAACAGTGGCGGGAATGGCATTTAAAAGTGACAGTTGTTGAGACCCTATATGATGTTTTCATTGTCATTTACCTCCTTGGTGATCTGTCGGCACACATTTCCCCTTTCTGTCATAGCCAAAGGTGGAACAAAAGATTTGCTGAGATTCACACTTAATTGTGTGGGAGAGTGAGGAAGTGACAAAGAGATGGAAGGATATCGAGTGGGAAGAAGCTTAAGGTAACAGTACAAACATGAACTGGACAAGATGGAGGGATTTTGGCACAGTGCACTGCAATTTGGCCTGTTGCCACCTGAGGGCACGTGAAGAAGTACAAGTGCGGGTTTGTCCTCGCACAGACATGCGGCAGTCTATTCAATTATCAAAGCGCGCTCCATCCTGCCCATCGCCATACTGAAGTTTGCGACCCATTTCAACGGTAAGCAGACATACTCATCATTGGTTATTCCCCCACAAGCATCCACTCACTACCCACCAAATACCACAACAAGCACCACTTCAACCCTGCTGGAACAGCCTTCCTCTGAGAGCTTTTTCGCATCCTAACACAGTCCAATCCAACTTCACAGTTTGCAAGAAGCACTACTCCTCCTTCTTCACCTCCAGAAGCACCAACTTGCAATACTACTCCTTCAGTAGAAGGAGTAGATGGTGAGGGGAAAGGGAGATGAAGAAGTGCCTTCCCATCTTAAGGCACATTCTACGCATTTCCCCTTTCCCCTCCACGTGATAAAAATTACTTTACTTGGTACGTGGGAATCGCATGTGAAGTACACTCGACAACTGGCAAATAGAGGTGAGATGAGAAACAAGCATAAGGTCCCCCTTGAAAACGACTTCTTTTGCATCGCCTCCATGTCTAACACAATAGAATCTCTTCAGACATCATCGCTCTGTCCTTTTTCTCACTCACATAAATCATTTTCGATTTACAAAGGAAGATTAAGAAGTGACGTGGTTTATTTTCTGCTCCATTAAGACGAAAATTGTCTGGAAGACAAGGATCCAATTGGTTTAACAACATTCGCTGCCATGGCTAATGAACACAGCATCGATTTTCAAGGAGGAGACAAGCCATGACCGCCTGCTTACACCTACCCACATAAACCATTTTTCTTTTGTAAGATCACAGTATCACACCACCTGATGTTGCCCCTCCAGCCAATCCTCCCTACGCAAGGGACTGAAACCAGATGTGGAATAGAAAAAAACGTGAATTTTATAATGATGGCAGAGTCGGCAGATATCGCCTTCCTTTCTTTGCCGAAGTCTAGCAATTAGCCTGAGCAGTCCAGACTCAATGTCTGGTGCTACCTCCTCCGTCCCTCAACACCTCTTTCCACCCCAACAATGCGGAAAATTCTATGTGCACTTCTCCAGAAACTGCTCTCGACCACTCTAAAATTTGGGGTAACCCCACCCACTGCCATTGAGGAATGTGGCAATCCATTGCCCCAAATGGTCATCATGTAGGCAACACAGATGCAAACCAGAGAGTCTTTTCCTTGCGACTAAAATACGAAGTTTATGTTGGGAGTCTGCAAGAACTGACAAAACACATCTTCCGATTCGCATACCTCCAACAAGAGACCAGGGATTCACCATCATCCAGTTCGACCACAGTCAATCAAGTGTTTTCCAACTTTTCCTCACTTTTCTCCAACACTTATCACTTTCTTTGACTAATCTACCAGCTGCCGTTCAGATCATCAACTTCATCGTCTTATTTGTGACATATATGTGACGCTAGGTGACGAAGATGCAAATAACTTACCGCTTCTGGTTACTACAGGATATCCATTGATAGCCACAACTTGTAGGACTTGAGCCCCGGGTTCTATCCCACCGATGCCACTACCGCCCCCATTGCGAATTCGAATTTGGCGTCCGCTCTCTCGAGCTCGATTTGTCACTGAAAAAAGAACATGAATAAAAAACAAAATTAAGTGCTATGAAAATATATTGGATAGAAGCAGTTTTACCCACCTAGCCGGACTTTTGCATAATGGACCTTTATTGTCCTTTTTGAAAAAAGAATATTTACATTTGGAAGGACAAATAGCAGTCTGGCGAATCAAGAGGCGTTGAACGTGACAAGAAATGCATCCAGCTAGCCAAATGCTACCTTGAGCTGCAGAACGTAAAACGCTGATAATGGAATGAAATTGGATGCAAATAGTATCAGAGGGGAAGGGAAAAACAGCCGTCTTTTCCTACCCCACTTATAGTCAACAGGTAAATCTGCCTGCCGACTTGTCCGTCTGTTTGGACAAAATCTGGGCAGCAGGGTTCAAAAACCCTCTTCTCGGTGCGAGGAAAGCCCACTACTTTGGGTGGCAGAGACCACGAATTAATAAAAATATGGCATCGTGAAATTAGAAAAGGCAGAACATTATGCTTAACTGAAGGGGCTGACGAAAGGGCCAAAAGGAATGATAGTGGATCCACCTATGGTCTGATTTGTGCAGGTGATTGACAGGAAAGCAGTAGTTACATCCATGGTAAAGAAAAATGCCATTTCTTTCCCACTCCAAGGGAGAAATTTCCAATTAGTTTTCTGGTGATTCCAAACGCTTTCCTCTGTGGACTTCTGCAGTCTCTCTTATCTTCAAGCCAACGTCTATATCGTTGGTTAGGGTCCATTGATCTGCTACCAACTGCTAACTTTGCAACCGGAAAGCGCGCACCATGCCGTTGTCCAGACAGGATTCATGTTTGTGTGTGTGGTGTAGTTCAGACCAATTTCCCGAATACCAAACAGTCAGAGGCCGAGATCTATCCAGCCCCCCCCCTTACTATCCAAGTTTGTGTGTAGGTAACCCTCACCTCTTCTGTTCATCATCTCATCCGATGCTAATTAGAATAGACAACTAGGAAACAAAAGATCGAGACGGAATGGTGGTGGCTAGGGAGAACGAGTGCTTACTTTTTTCCTTGTTGCTTGTGTTTGACCTCTGGAGACAAAACACTTTGAAAAGAAGTCAAAGTTGACAGCACGTCAGTCGCATTGAAAAGAGCGTGTGGGTAGGGACGATGGAAGAAGGGCAAACGGAAATCGTGATCATTTGATGAAATAATGCAGAACCTTTGGGGAAGGTTGAATGGGGACTGCTTGCTTGAACCAGAGACTCAAACGGTGCGCCGATTTGAGAACACGGGATGAAAAGAAATCGAAAGAGAAAAATAGCCGATTTTTTCAAGAGAATAAAGTAGTCTACCCCAACTGTCTTGATGAGCCACGTCAGAGTGACAGAAATAATTAAGCAGCATGGAAAAAAGAAACCAAATGTTGCCGTAGACCGAAACTAAATCGCATCTTCTGCAGGAGAAACATTTAACATTTGACTTGCCAAACTTTCAACCTCCCACTTTTCCTTTTCTTTGACAAGGAAATAGACGGGAAAATAGAATCCACGACTAGACGAAACACCTTTCCGCCCCGGTGGACCTCTCACAGACCTGTGACATAGAGAAAGTGGGAATCCTTTTTAAAGCACACCCACGCGGCAGATGTACTTTGCGCATTTTACAGCTTGACAATTTACCAGCCACATTGGGGTAGGGTGAAAGAACATCCATGGAAAGTGAATAATTCACTACACATTTCTGCTTGGATAGGACAGAAAGTAGACAACAAAACCACCTATTTTAGGTGCATTTGGTGAATTCAAAGCAAATGGAGAACATACGATGTCGCCATGGCGTGCATTAATGCGAAATGTTCAGTCTTCGCTGTTCAAATAGACGTTCTGCACTAGGCTGAGAGCGTCTCAGCCACTCTGCACGACGCAGCTCCTAAACATTCTTCATTACTAATAATGCCAACGTCTTGGGAGGAATACATTAGTGACAGGGTCAAAGGAATACCGCCAAAATGAACTAACTCTTGGGGTATAGAACAAGCTGTCTACTGTTCGGCGACCATTGAAATGCATACCATACCTCACCACTTCTTTATCCATTCTTTATGAGGTCTGAGGATCAATGCCCAAGTCTATAGCTTGACATTAGGGAAGAGGCTCTCCGGACGTATTGCACCCCACATTAATCAGGAGAGCAGTCGCAAAATTCACTTCCCCCAAGACTTTGCTACTGTGCAAATCTACTCATACCTGGAGGGTCATCGAGAGGCCTACCAACGTAGGCGGATCTTAACTGACAAGGAATAACCCTATGGATAGGTGTAGAATTTTAGCATCTCTGACCATTAACAAATCGTAATTTGACGTAAAATTGAGCAAATTTTGGTATTTTCTTTGTAAATAAAATAATATCAAGCAACTAAATAATGAGAATTATTAGATAAACTCTCTTTTTCTTCTCCTCTCTCCTCTGCCTTTTCCTCTCCCTTCTTCACCCGCCTGGAACAAACCTCGAACACGCCAGACAGGGGAAACAGCATATGTCAAATTAATTGAGGACGTCCCAGCGATTTCATGAAGGTTGACGAGGGAGGGAGAAAAAGAATGACAAATTGCAGAAAGATAATACCAAAAAACGAAAATCGAATCAATATTTAGAGATTTGATGTTGCCTTTTTACAAAGAAGAAAAATTGGGATTTTATAATCGAACTCCAAGGCAGATAAGTAAATAAAAGGCGGGACTCAAGGCTACCTTTTAATCGGGCAAAATTTTATGCCGAAACGAGAAGTCTATTTCCTATTTAAGCTGCAAAAGGAGAAAATAAGTATCCAAACTTCAGAGAAGCGAATGGTTAAAAACAAAAAAAGGCCGTCTCCACGTTGCTTGCCTTTTTTGGTACCGTCGCTCCGCACAAAAAAGTGAGGAATATGTACTTCCACTTCTTAAATGCCAAACGAAGAGTGAGAGAAAGGATCAAGGGGCGCAAAATTCGACCGAGTGTTTTTTTCAAAAGAGGATTAAAAACAAGAAAAGTACGCGAGAGATTTGTATTAGGATGAGCTAAGCTTTGCCATCTGGGGGAAATTCCCGCCTTTCGTAATTGTAAATCACTTTCTAAGCCCTGAAGTTGTGACAGTTCGGCATATTTTGAGGCACAATCCGGGAAAATGAATGAAGTGACACTAAAAAAGCGCGCTTTTACCTTTTTCTTTCATATGAAATTATAGATTCTGCATATAAACTTGATAAGTAGTACCGTGAATCTTAAAACGAAATAAAAAGAACAAAAAATGCCGATGGTTTAAAAATGGCTCGTGCATTGAGGTTACCGCGATTTGGTGGTGTGACGCTCTGTTCTTTCAACACCTTTGGCCAACGCTCCAGTTTATCAGCCCTTTCGGACATCTGTGGACAGATTTCACCTGTCTTTAGAGAGAAGGATGACCGGCCAGACTCATTCATCGATGACATCACAACAGGAGATAACCTAAGAAACATGAACCCACGAAGACACACAAGCAAAGAAGCGCTTAGAACCAATCAAAATATAGAGGTCGACACCAAGCACCTCCATTCTCTACTCATAATGACTTTTAGAGAGCCGAACATGTTGACACGCAGGTGGCCCCGGCGATTACGAGGCATGACGCTCCCAATAGGCGGAAGGTCATGAGACTTATAGGTGCATCGGATTTCAGTCACCGTAGTTCCTTACCCCTGATAGTATTCAGCCAGCTCGAACTCCCACACTTTAAAAGGTCTTTAGAGGGAACTTAACCGTAACAATAGCTTACTCTTTTATTTAATTGGCTAGCCAGAGGTAAATAAGTAATATAAACACAAGAAGGGAAAAAATGGCAAAACAAAGTGGAATTCACTCCAGCTTTTGTATAAGTCCAGCAGATAAAATGCCAGAAAGTGCACAAAGGACAAGAAGGGAAGGAAAAATTCGGAAAAGGGAATAAAAAATTATGCTATAATAGTCGCCTCTATGATTGTCCACTGCTTTTGTAAAGCATGGCACAATATTTTAACTTAAAAAGGCATGACATTTAAGGAATGGAGGTAGTTAAGCCATCCCCAGATGTGGCATGCAGTCTGACTCATCTCTACTCAAAATGGCGGTCGATCACATCGAGGATGAAGTGAGATTGGACATCATTCGCCAAGGTACCAGACCGTAGAGGTGGTCTGTGCACACGGAATAGCTGTATGGTGCTCTCACCAAATTCGTAAAACCCGGACTCACGGATATGCAACTGACGTCAAAATCAACCCACAGCTCGAAAAGTTATCAACGACAGATCCCTTCACACCGGAACTAGATTGGAGCAATTAACTTTGGCTAGGAATTCGGCCAACTCAAGTTACATTTTCACTTAAACATTCTTGGAAAACAAAGGTAGGAAATTCAGAAGCATTAATTTATGAGAGCCCACTGTCACGAAGATGTTTTGCTCACCGGGTGACTCGGAAGTTCCAACACGTTGAAGATGTGAGGTTGAGGAACTCTGTTGTTGATGGTAGTGACAACGCCGGCTATCATCAGCACGATTTTGTGACAAGGAGGAGAGGTGCGTCTTAAATCGACAGTCGCCACCACCACCGAGAGCCTAAAAGGCAAAATTTGTTTTATCGGACATAAAAGTGAAACTGTTTTAATCTGTTTGTCCACATAGAGAGGATGAAGTTCTGTGCATGCCGCAAAAAGGTCCGCGTGTTGCAGAGTAACCCAAGCGCAACTTTGATGGTAGAGCGGTTGAGCATTCTTGGTCATCCACCTTTTCCACTACTTACTAAGCAAAAAAAAGTTTTTATAGGGAAAAGAGGTACGTAATGACTCACATCGTGAGGGGAAACGAAAATTGGATAATAATTATGGACTTTAATGAGGCGAGGTGAGAGAGTTCAAAGTGCTCCTGCCACCACGCAAGTTGTTTATCGTTTTCTCAATGTTAAATATAACCGAAAATGATCCTTTACAGATGACTGTTCTCCTGAAAAAGGAGTTAGCATGGAAGATTATTTCCAAACGAGTACCTCTAGGAGAACTACAAAGCATGGCTAAGTGAAAAGTTTCTCTCCTTCTCTGAAACGGAATAGCGCCAATTTTGGCCATGGGTCTTCCGATTTTCGCAGTATAACCTTCTCCCTAATTGTTCTAGTAAATCCGAAAAGCAGGTTAGATAGCTTACGGAGGTTTGGCCAATTCACTTTTCAGTGATTCCTCATGAGTCCAAAGCCTCTAATACCTAAATTTCTTGACACAAACTTGGCATTGCTTAACACCCAAACAAGTTAACACACATTTAACAGCTTGGGACATTTACAACTTGTCGGAGAACCGCCCACACATCCAAAGAACGATAATTCCACTTGGATCACACACACACACACATTAATGCGCCGTTAACCACCCACAGAGAATGGCTTGTTTTTTCCATTTTCTAAAAAAAGACGAATCCCAGCCTCCTTGCGCCGGCCCAGAAAAAGGACTGCGCCGCGACGTAAAAATCAATAGAGCGCATCCAGATGACACCGACACCGACAGTACGGTACAAATTGGGAGAGGGAAAGCAAAAGATGGATATTTTAATGCCTATAGATAAATCAAATAAGTTGTGGGAAGGGAAACGGACAGAGAGGATCTCCTCTTTCCCTTTCCTAATAAAAATGAGGCAAATAAATAAACCCTAACTAAGTTTCTATGATTGACAGTTGTGAAGGAAACGAAATCACAGGCTCTGTGGTGTAGAGGAGAAATTTGATTTGGCTATAAAGGATTTTTAGATTTATTTCTTCATAAGAAATGAAATGTTTTAAACAGTTAATTTCGCCCTTTTTGTTTGAACAATTCACCGAGGAAACTAACAAGTAGCTATTTCGGCCCAAAAAAATCTTATTTATTAGAAATACGAAGTTAAAACATCTTTAAAGTGCTTAAAACAATTCAAATTATTTAATTTTTCTCGAAAAAAACTATTAGTTCAGAGTTTCGCGGGGAATACTCCAAAACCTAAAATGGGGAAGGCAACTTTGAATTGCCCCCCCTTTCTCAAAGAGCAGACATATTTGCCAAGAAAAAGGAAACAAAATTATCCCAGTTAGAGTGATTTTCAGTTGTTTTAGCTAATTGCCCACATAAATATTCCCGTAGGATTGGAAAAGGAAGAAAAAAACGGGAGGCCTATATGATATATATGCCTGGTCAGATAATTACCGAACAATAAAACAAACAACCCTAGTCCTCCACCTTCTTTTAAGCAAAAAAAGGATATCACTTTAAGTTATTGTTTCAGCAGGAATGGGAGATATGAAGTGTATTTTCCTTCAGGTGCTTTTTTGAGGCCTCTCAATGTGCTACTGGCCAACATGCGGCATTGCTCTACCTCACCTGACCCAGCAACTCCATGAAGCAGTAGGCGAGGCAAGAAAAAAGAAGTCTGGCTCTTCTGTCTCATTCCTCTTTATAGGATGACGTTTGACGCCTACATCATACCTGACATGCAGTCCGCACAAAACGCGCTTTGTGGAGCCTGATCTTAAACAACCGAAGTAAGCAAAGCTGTTTGTCTTCCATCAATAACAGGCTCCAGGGGTCTCGATTATCACCAAGGTAGCATTTTGGTTGATAGGCCGTCAAACCCTTTTATTCTTGCTGCATCACTATAAATGGGAGACTAAAAACCCTAGCTGCTGCTTTTAGCTATAGCAATTGGATGTCTTGCTTTTAGTTGGCTAGGATGATAGGGTCTTGGAACAAATGTAAGGAGAATGGGGAGAATGAGATGACGCAGTCTTACATTTCATCCTCAAGTCCAAATCCCCTCACGGGTAGGCGATCTTGCCTTATTTTACAAAAATGAGTACCTTCTTCCTACTTCTTAGGGAGCAGTTTCCGTACGTTGAATCTCGTCAAGTAGATCTTCCCCATAATTGTTGATTGGGCAAACAAGTGAGCGAATCATTCATTCTACACCCAAGAGGATGGTCCACTGAGGAGAAAGCAATGTGTGCCTTGTGCGGACATGATTGAAAATATGTTTGTTAGGAATAAAAATGGCACACCTCCATCACAAGTCAGTCAGTCAGCAAGTAAGCTAGAATTTATGGTGTTTAGTTTTCAGCATGAAAAAAAGAAGTAGAGATCAGCAAACTGACAGGTCCTGTGGCATCCATTCAGCGGCGATCTTCCTTATGCAGCTCTGCAGTTAATGTAGATGTAAACCAAGGGCATGAACACCATTCAGGCTGACCTCGATGATTTTTAAAGTCGACAGCGACATGGAATTACTTGTAATTGCAATGAAGAGGTCCTTCTCTTCCTCTGTAAATAATTTACTCATTCAAAGCAGATCTCCTGAGTTGCATTTTGAACGCTAAAAAATTGATACGATGCCTCGGAACCGCAGCAACCGAGGACTCCTGGGTTTAACGGTCGGACAAACCTAACTATCATCATCCACCAGGTCCTCATTCAGCCGATACTGTATGATGTGGGGGTTAAAATTGAGTACACGGTGGAGAACTTTGTGCCCGCTTATCTATGCTCTCATGGATTGAGAAGACCTTCTAAGGGTCACCAAATTTACTATTTTTATTACATAAACTAAAAATTTTTCAATCAACGAATTAAAAAAGTGCATACATGGTATGCGTAGTAGGACAAATCCTCAAATTTGCAAAAAAAATAAATCCAAATCCAGAAACACAAATTATCGTCTTTCGTGACAGGCAAAAATGCTTCATTTTTGACAGATAAATCGATGCAGAGCGAGAGGGGGGCGAGGGAAACGGGACCACCCACAAAAAAGAAAGTTATTTTTCTTTCTTAAAAAGAGCCCTATCATTTCTGTGCAATGTCAATTTTTAGGACATTGGTTCGTTAAGTGGGAAAAAAATAATAAACATTACTAAGGGAAAAGAAACTCCTCCCCCCCCCCTCCAAGAACGCACGCTTTTTGACTTCCAACTTTAAGTGTACTTTACTTGACGGGTGACATCTGCTGGCAAATTCGCCTGCTTTACTGTTGCCGGTTAATGTTTCTCTAATTACATGATATTCATGCGGAATCTCCGTTGCATCTCAGTATCCTTCTCTTGTCAGTTTCATGTCCCTACCCTCGCGACCCTCTACAACGCTGGAGAAAATTTAGCCAGTCAGAGATGCCTAGAAATGCTAGATTGATGGTAGTGGTGGGCTGATTAGTTACCAAATGTCCAAAGCACGGAGAGGGAAGATATCTGCGATGAGAGGTGGTTAAAGCTGGCTGACTGCCGATATCCCCCAAATCAATCTGTCTCTGGGAGAGTTCGTATGGCAGGGGACGATATTGGGGAGGTTCAACCAAGTTCACTGTGCCTACCGCCATCAGCAAGCCTCTTCTTGCCTGTGATGCGGTAGATGGCAATTCCCCCGAAAGATTTGTTACGACCAGAGTAGGCGAGTTCTAAGGGCGCCACGCTACTTACGCGGATATTTCACCTAGTCTCCTAGGAAGTCCCGCAGCACATCATCTACCGACTTGACCTCTTTGGCAGTGCCACGTTAAGCACACCTCAATTTCACTTTTCCAGAAGTCCACTGCATGAGCTTTCAAGCTCTTTCCAGAGAAGACGTGGGAAAAGTTTAGTTTTTGCCCATTTGGATACCCTCCGAGGTTGCGGAGGGGAGAGAAGTGTAAGGGGTATGGGAGGGCTTTTAATTCACCTGATCCATTCGACGTCATTTAAACTCCAGTCTCAAAAAACTTGCCAAGACCCATCCTCCCTCTCCTCTCGCTCTTCCCACAACCCATTAACTTAACCACGGATTTACATTTAAACATCGGCCTAATGGAAAACGAACTCAAGGAAACAAAGGTGGCTTTGCATGAAGTACGACAAAGAGGAAAAGAAAGGGAAAGAAGAGGAGAAAAGTAGGGCAATTTTGCTAATGGTTTGATTGTTTTACGACGAGCAGCTTTTAAACTTGAATTTGCTACTTTTTTCCCTATTTCCTTGAGGAGCCAAGTCTGAGTGAAAAATAAAACAACCAACCAAAACAATTTCACCCAATGATTTGTGATTTTCGATAGACATCCATTGTCCAGTAATGAAAGCCGCGCAGCGGAAAGTGTAAACAAGTCTGACGAGTACTTTTAACTCCCAGCTATATTTACGAGCAAGAGGGTAGATGATATCTCCTTCCCTCAAACTAAAAAAATGAGATTTTAAGGGCATACCCAAGCTAAGGGGAAAAAGTAACTAAAATTAGGCTACACTCCTTATGGCCACGACTGCATTAATACTTTCAAATACCTTTTCCCTCCTCTCGTATACTACTGAATAAACAAGTACTACGGACAAACGCAATGTGCCATTTGAGGCGCAAAAAAATCATGAACGCATATTCAAAAGAAATGTCTTGGATATGCAAGTTATTTTTCTAACTTTGAAGATTGAGAAAAGACCTCTTAGAGGAAGGTCAGCCACCATACGCTCCAAGTGTTTTGGCGGCCTACCTAAAGTTGGCTCTTTAACAAATAATGAAACTGAACAAGCATCTTTGTCTTCTTCACGCCTAGAAGATACTACATCGTTTTAAACTCAACTAAGATGTTTGTGCCGCACATACGTTTCTGAGGCAATAAAAAAGGCTAGAGAAAAAAGTAATATCACAACTTGGAAGAGAAGGAAACATGTCTTTCACATACACACACACACACATTTTTTTGTCGCCAGAGTTGGGCAGAAAAAAAGGGGGGAGGAGGTGGAGCACGGTTAAAAATCATGATAAATCGGCAAACTTACTCCACTCGTGAGTCGACGAAATGTGCTGGCCAATTTGGTGGAACGAGATGTGGCACTTGATGAGACGGGTCGTTTCATCTAGACGCGGAAGAAGAATTAGAGATAAATGGAGCGTCAAAAACTCGGCCTCCACCGAGTGCACCAGCGAAATATCTACCTCGTAGGCGGGAGGTGTTGAAAACAGACTCTGTACCCCTCGCCTACAAATGCACACATCTTTGCCTGTCCCCTGACGTTTTGGATCTGTGGGCACAGTTTCATAAAAAAGTGACAAAGGGGCGGCAGAAAAAATATACACCTACACCAAAGGGGAAAAGAAGGAAATACACGCCAATGAAATAACCTTGGCTGGAGGGATATCATTGGTCCGTGAGGCAGACATCAAGTAGAAAGAGTTCTAAATAATTCAATCACATAGGACAAAGGTGTTATCTGCGCAAGAACATTGGGAGTCACCAATGCACAACCTTGTAGGCGTTTGTTTTTCACCATTCAGTTGGGTCACAGTTAGTAGGAAAAGGCACAAAGCCCATCTAATTCCAGCTTAACTACGTTCCAACTACTACAGTTGAAATGCCCCCTTTGCGGTTTTATGTCGCATAAAACCGGGAAAATGGTATATAATTATCTACCAAGCAAGAAAATACAAACAAGTCACATATTTGCGACGCCAGGCTCAAGTGGAAATAAAAGTTGGAGATCGGTTCATCAACCAATCAGAAAAATGCGTGCTTATGAAATGACATCGACCCGGGAAGTTGGTGCCTTTTACACTTTCTTCATAATTTTAAATCATTAAGTATCAAAAAAGGGTTATGGAAAAGTTCCGCACTTCTTTTACTCAAATCTACCAAAATATTTTTCAAAAGCACTCCTCTACCGTTCTTCCAGATAGCCGTGCTATTAATAGACTCAAAGCAACCACTTGGACGGTTATGGGAGGAGAGGAGAGGGGGAGGGAAAAATTGTACTGGTTTGGGCAACAATAACCGAGGGAGGATATATGAAAGGGTTGATACCTGATTGTGAAATCTTCAAACCCTTGCAACCTATGGAAGAGTTTTAAAATCTAAAGGAAGTTTTTTAGGCACCACAAAGTCCCTTAGAAAGTTTTCTATTGCAGTGGTCTTTCGCCTGCCGCATTTAACTATGAAGGCCGCCACCTCGGTGTCATTGTGTATAGCGCATGTTTGTAGACACCTGTACACCGGTTTTTGTTGTTAAGATCATCAATGCTCGTTTTATGCACAGAGGGTCAAATTTTTAAATAAAGTACGCAGTTCTAGCGCTGAAACAGCTTTGTTACATGTTTGTGATGTGGAGGGAAGTGTGAATACCACTGCACGATATCATGCCCAGAGGAAAAGCGAAAAAAAAAAACAGATTTACAACTTGGGTTAAGGTCAAATCACCGTAGTTCCACCAACGCAAATTCTCTGCCTAAAGCGCCACACGAATACGTCAAAGGACGACATTAAAAAACCTCAAAGATGCTAATGAGTGTAGAAGAACCTCTCTGTCCAGTCACCTTCCATTTCGGGAGAGGTCTGTTAGTCTAAGAAAAACTATTGCGCTTCTAAATTTAGGAACTGGGGTATTTTCACTTCTGAAATTGGAGGAGGGAAAACCGCAAATTTCTAGCCCCCAAGTTTAGCGCCAAAACAACCCACCCCCCCCCCAAAAAAGTGCTGCTTTTGGGGTAGTAGTCGTACGTCAATTTGCCCAACAAAAATAAATTTTTTTGAGACTAGCTGCAAACCAAAACGAGATCCATGGGTGTAGACACTTCGATCTGGATAATATTACATCGACCACAAATGAAAAATGTCAGACTGCCTTCGCCTGCCTTGATGGATTTATAAATCATAACCCGGCCTATGGTGCATTTTTATTGGTCCACCAGCCAGCCAATCAAAACCGGTATGGGATTACACTGCATTTGGAAGGACAAAAATAACCTCGCATCGGTGGTCTCTTACATCCCAACTTTGACCAAACTACAAGAAAGACAACTTAAACGATCCGTTTCAAAGAAAAAAAACAGTTCTATTAGAAGAGAGATTCCCTAAAAAGGTGAGGAAACTCACTGTAGATGATTGCTGTGGTGGAGGAAGAGTTTTACATTCTATGGGAGTGGGAAATTGTACACCTTTTCTTCGAAGTGCTGTGTAGACCTTTTCCAAATCGCGTCTTCCTGGAACATCCCAGGATGCATCGACCCAAGACTAGGTTAAGCAGTGAATCGCAATATCACCAGAAAGTGCAAATAGTCAGATAGCAAGTTGAGAAAGGAGCAAACGTACCTTAATGAGAAATAGAATTTTGGTTTGTAATTGAATCGGTGGATTGTGTTTGGGGAGAAGAACTTTGATGAGATCGTGAAGAAAGTCGCGGTTGGCGACCTGAGCTTGAAAGCGGCGACCACAATTTTTGAGACAGGCTTCAATGAGAATAAGGGTGTACCAAATGCTGATGTGATCCTTGCCTGCCGATGAAGTCAAGCGTTTTCGAATGGCGCGAATGGCTTCCTTTGGCCTATTAAAGAAAACAATAAAGGTAGAAGAAGACGAGAATGTTACCCTTCATCTGTTTCGCCTAGAGCGTCACAAATCTCCAGCACGATAGTCCAGTCTATTGCCAACTTTCCACTATCTGTGACGCGCTCTACAAAATAAGAACGAAGCAGTAAAGTGCAATAGACTTGAAATTTTATGGCCCCAGTGCGTTGAAGAACTAGTAGAAAAAACGACAGGCTCCAAAATTGCACTACTATTAAAAGGTGAGTTCAAGTTAGTAATGGCCAACTGTACACAAAGACGGTAATGTTAGGAAATAGTGTACCAAAACTCACGCGTGTTTATTAAAATATGGAGCAAAGTGAAGAAATCAAAAGCACAACACCCCATAAGCCCCACAGCACAATAAAAATCAAAACCATTACCCACTTCTAAAACAGAAATAAAGCGCCACAAAATCAAATTCAAAAGCAGAAACAGACCACAGTCCCAATTATGCAAAGTAGTGAAAACAGTAACCAGAAATACAGAACGTCAAAGATGCTAGCATAAATAACTAATAAGACCTGGTTAAAAATGTCTCTTGTGAATAAAACTAAAGTAGACATACCTATAAGAGTACCGACGCGGGTTGAATATGGGTGACTTTGAAACAAATTCTGCATCGCAACCCGAGATTCAAGGACGAACGGGGCACTCACATAAGCCGCTGCCGCATTCTAGCGGTTATTCAATGTAATTAAAAACTAAAACAAATTTGTTAATTACAATAATAGCTTTCTGTTTTATTTTCCTAAAAGTAACTTTGTGAAAGTTTTTAAGCCCAAAACAGTATGGTAAGGCATTTTGCAAACACTTTGAAAAAATTGTCGTTTTTAAAAAAGGAGATATTAATTTTGTGCAAAATTTAACATATGAATCTAACACATAGTAGGTTTATCATTTGAAACAATTGTAAAAGATAGACATCGTGCTTTGGGTGAAAACATAGCCAACATGTAGGCATGGCTTTGCTGACCCATGATCTATATATTTTACTAGAGCAATTCAAAATGTGCTTAACAAGTGAGATTATTTTCAAGCGTGCCTGATTGTTTTTAACAGGTGTAAAAAATATATTTTTGAGATGCGTGTATCCATATCATTCAGGGTTTGGAACGCTTACCCTACATAAAAAGTGAATTTTCCAAAGATTTCTTTTTATCTGCACCAAGGAGCATCTAAATCGGAATTTTAAATTGGCCTTAATATTGGCTTTGAAAACCTGTTTAAGTTTTTCGTTCTCGTAGTTACGCAATGGCGGTTTTTTGAGTTCGATATACATGTTCAATAACGAGTCCGAAGCTTTGGGTTATATTGCGTGGTGGGGTTTAAGTCCCGCTATAAATTTACTGAATAATGACTTTTGCAAAAACAGCACAAGTATTCTTTCCTATCCTTTTTAATGATTAGTTAACATTTATTGCTTTGGTATGGGCGATACCCGGCACATTATAAAAACCATTTCTCAATCCATGGATTGTAAGCAAAGATACAAAGTAAGATAAAGCATCCCTTCATGATGACAGTTTAACATGTTTGAAAGGAGTATTGAGTTGGTTGCACGACAAATTTTGCAATTGTATATTGTTGGTGTTCCAAATGAGAAAATGGGGCTTCAAGGTAAAAAGGCATCCTTTATCCTGGCATATTTTTAAAAGAAAAGACTGGGCGATTTCTTGAAATATACGGGAACACCCTTGTCTGCGAAACCACCGAAACTTGGTTGGATGACATTGCAACTTATCTTATTAAGTAAAACTAATCCTGCCTTTTTGAATTGTTTCACTTAGTATAGTCACTGATACTGGCATCTTTGATCAATTTCCTCCTTACATATCAGTGAATAAGTTAAAATCAAAGGATCGTGATCATTTGGAGTGCACACTTAAGTCATGGCGCCGAAAAAATCTCCCAAAATTCGATATTTCCACGTATTGGTAAGTTCACATACATCAGGTATTATTATTCTATGAACTGTTTGCTGTAGGAACTCAAGAGTGCGACAACATCTTGGTGTACGCTATGATGCCATTCCGAACGTCTTTGATTGGGATTGTTCCATTGTTCTCCGTGATCGAGGCGTACGTCTGATCTTAGGTTATTCATTTGTTTCTACTTGCTTCCGTCTAAGTAAAATATTTATTCACTGAGCCTATTAAACAAAAGCCACTTGTACATTGTTATCGCCTCCTCACTTAAACAGATTAAGAGAGGGCGGTCTGGCTTTAGTCTGGCAGACTTTCTGTGTGGTCCTCGTTCATAATCTGTATGTGGGAAGATGTCGCCCTTCTGAGAATCATTTAGCTGATACTGTCCTTTGTTGTCTTCCTCTGCGATTAATCTTGCTGAGTCTTTTGCCTTTACTATTTCTGGTAAAATGCTCTCCACTTTTTAAGGCATTTTCATGGTTGCGTCTAACCAAAATTTTCAGATTAAAACAATCGACAGCCGTGAATACAGCCGATGGCGCAGCACGGGTGTTGCCTTTACCCCACGCCAAGCTAGTTACCTTTCTCCAAATCGGAGCTTGGCCTCACCTCGATACTTCTCGCACAGTCAATGTACTGGTGATCTGGGTGGATCGACGCTGATTGGCTACTGGGGTGATATTGTCTGTTCGCCATTTCTGGCCTTTGGTACTTTTACAGATCGCAGACCGGAGTTAGCAAGAACCCTTCCAGGTGGAAGAATAATCTATGGGGCCTCAGTGCTATCTGAATTGAATTTAAGGTGTTTTTTGTGGGAGATATCGCATGGCCGAAAAGCTCCACCTACTATTGCTTCGACAGAATTTGGATTGGAAGAGAAAGGTAGGTTCCTAACACGTTTTTCCATCTCCTACTTTGAGTAAAACCAGTGACAAATTCTTGTCTTGTCTTTAAAGTTTATTGGTTGAATTATGGGGAAGGATTAGTGGCTGCTTGGTTGCAACCTCCTCTAATTAACACGTATATGTGACGCTCTCTTACAAACTGATAATATTTCACAACCAGGGTCTTTACTGTTAAGAAATCCGAGTCGACCAGGAGTCCGGAGGGCGTGTGTGCTCCTGATGGCCATGGTGATAGGGTTCTGGAGTATAGATGGCCACCATACCCATCCAACTCATATCTCTCTGACTACTCCCACGACTGGGCAATCGGGAGAGATTAAGTGACATCAGGAATCTTGGGACTTTCTAGATCTGTGGGAATTAGATCCGAAAGGGTAGACAACACACTCCTACTTGCTCATCTGAGTTCGGCACTAAAGACCTGTAAAGTGATAATTGGTCCCGCTAATTTGTGTCCCAAACAATAGTAGAAATTGGTGTATCATGCTGGCCTTGACTTTGGTAGAAAAATCATATTCCGTCTTATTCCTTTGAGTAGTATAAGATGAAGTCAAAGAATTAAATATCTGAGCCGTGGTGATAAATTGTCCTTTAGGGCAGACTGTCATTAACACCCAACTCCTTGATGAGCACTAATTCTGTTGAGAGAGTAACCAGGACACAAAGATTTCAGGGCCAAAGGGCTTTAGCACCATCAGCCTATGAACAACAAGAACATGTTGTCTGTGTACCTGTCCTTTGACTGACGCGTTTAGACAGCATTTTGATTGGTCCTGACCTTTTGGACATTGGCGGAAATCAGCGAGACACCTAACTGTGGAACGAGAAGGCTTCTTCCGGGTTAGTAGGTATCTCCATCACAGGCATTTTTTAAAGATGGCTGTAATTTTTTTAGACTTTATCCATAAGTATATTTTGCGAAAAAAATTTCCTAATAGGCTTATATAGATATTGTCCGTTTCTGGCGCTTTCCGTTTCCTTCTTTTTTCCACTATTTCCATTTACTGATTAATTCCTGTTTTCGCTGACACGAAGATGTTTAAGGTGGCGCCAATGCTTTTTTAAAACAAGTATTCACCTTATCCAAGAAACTAACCAAAAAAATCAACTACTTCACCTCAATAGATGAGAAAGTGGACGGAAGCAATGAAGGTGGCTCTAGCAGTGGGAAAGTGGCAGGTAGGCTTGCACATCCAGTGGCCTTAATTTGCGCCAGATGAGGAGGTAGGCGAGGAGTCGGAACCCGAAAAGAACAATGAAAATCCCTCCGGTAAGCAAGCTGCTTCTCCTTGAAGCACAAAAGAAATGGTTCTTTGTATGGGGCAAAATTACTCGTAAGTTGTAGAGAAGGCGAGGTATTTGAAAATGAGTGACGAAAACATAAAAATATTTATTAGAGCTAAGTAAATTAATTTTTCAAAGAGGTTTTTTAAAAACAAACCTTGTTGTTTGGTAGCTGAGCGACCCGAGGGAAAAATGGAAAATGTACCGGGGAGTGGAGACATATTGGGTAGGCACTTGTCAACGTTCACTTATCGAATTGTTCACAATGGCAAATTTGCTAATTCTTTTTTCCCTTTTTACAGACGAAAAATCATATAAGACTGTTGATGGTAAACGGGAGTGCACGCCAGGTGGGTGCTTGTCAATGACACTTCCGATTTCTTTGCTATTTTGTGCATCATGTATGGCAAAGGGTAGCAAGTTTCTTACCTCTTTTTGCTTTCAAAATTTGCGTATTGGGTTGGGTTTTTAAACACCTTTTGTCTTTAAGATATTTCAGGTGAGGCTCTTGATTCAAATGAGAAGAATAAAGATGCATTGGGTGGGCACCTACTTATTATATATTTGACATCTTTTTCGTCGGTAAACCTTTGAATTTGTAATTCTTTATCATGGGATTACTGTTAATGCTATTTCTATCATTGTCATTTTCTGGCAAAGTATAATTAAAACCAGGCTCAAAAATGCAAAACGCATTGAATGCTCAGTTGTATTTTGTGACAAACCTGGCACCCGATAGGTTTTAAGATTTCTTGCTTGTGATTGCAGCACCTGCATCTTTTGCTTCCTCTTTCTACGACTTTCCTTTGGCAGCAGAACAAGGCGGGAGTACCGAAACCGGACCTAAAAGCCAAAGCTCTTTGCGTAGGTGTTAAATAGTTTTGTGCAAATTTCCCACCTATGTTAATTTGACTCAGTTATTAAAGGAGTTGCTAAAACAAATTGCTTTTACAGAAGATCATCCAAACAAAATGTGTAAGCAAGTGATTTATTAGGTAATTAGAATGACAGGCCGCAAGGCAAATAATCGTTAGGTTGTTTTGGGGCAAAATAGACAATTCAAAAGTGGTCTTTGTGCACGAGTATGTGGTCCTACTGTCCAGTCCAAAAAACATTTCTGCTTGTTTAACTAAATCTTAGACGTTTGGTGAGCTGCCAAGCGCGGCAATTGAGTATTGGCGTTGAAAAGCATCTCAATTGCTTTATACAATTATTTTGCAGGAATTAAGTCGGATAGCCTCTTAAATCCTTCATTTGGGTCCTTTAATTTTTATGCTTGAAAAGTCATTACAATTTCGTTGGCTCATCATAGTGACGTACAGTTCTGATGCATCCCTTGCTGGTATCTTTTTTTCTGAAAAAAATGGGGTGGAATATCGCGATAGCAGTCAGATTTGTCTGAGACTGTCAAGCCACCCTCCTGTAGTGTTTTCCTCTGTAAGATTTTTTTAATATCCGCACTTAAATGTGATTGCAGAACTCGTGCCTTGAAGGTACAAGTTAAAGTCGGGGCTTCTTCGCTCCCTCGGCGCTGCAGAGGAGGTGTGTGTGCTTGGGTCAGTAAGCCAGAGCCGTCCCAGCCGATGTCGGAGATGAAGCCTCCTTTTTCTTAAATTACCTAACTGGTTTGACGATCGCTGAGTCATTTAAAGGTGTACAACCACAAAGAGTTATGATAGGACCAGGAGCATTTGCAGATAGTGGATGTCAAAGTAACTGAATGGTTCTATGAGATAGCTTGTGAGAGGTTTCTAGGGCTTGTCAGGATGACGCTCAGACGGTTTTGGTCGTATTTATGTCATCATGGCCACTGTTTTCTTGTCCTGTTTTTAAAAACTGATGATAATAAAAAGCAAGTGATCTAAGTTCAAAGAGTACCTAAATCTCAAAAATTTATTTTCGCGATATTTTTTCTCGAGTATTAGAGCTGCTGCAAAGTTTTATATTGCTAATAAGTCGTTCAGTAGGGAATCTGCATACCCAACGCTGTTAACCACGGCGTGGTACTAGAATTCCGCTGTTCATTCACGTGAGGTCTCCAAAAGTGCTGGAGATAAAATCTCCAACTACCAATATGGGAGGGATGACACACAGCCTGCTTCATTTCAATTGTAACCTTCTTCTGCGTTTTAGCCAAAACAGACGTCAATTTATGTGAACGATTTGAAGTTGACTTCTACCCTCCGGGAACCACCTTTGTGGATCTAAGCACACGTCTTCGTTCCCGATTTGTGGAGGAGCAGGATAAGGCCTCCATCATTTACGTCGGCTGCTCATCACTTAGTCTGCTCGACAAGGCCTCCAAGGATCTGCTAGATGTTTGTACCGACGATTGCCGACTTATCATTGAGTCTATCCTGTAGGTGGGCCTGCATTTGTTCGTTTCATGCGCGCAACTGCCTTTTATGCTGAAATGAGGCTAATGGCTTCACAGATACATCATCGGAATGAAGGAGGGCGACATAAGGGGCTACGTGAAAAGGGCTGAGGAGACCGCCAACTCGTTAGGATTTAAGGTAAGTTTTAACACCTTTGTTGAAACCATTTCAGTGGATATGCTATTGACAGTGAAAATTCCTTCATTTAGTTGGAAATACCCGTTGATCCGATGCGAGATCATCACTTGTACTTTGTTCGAGGCAGTGGGAAGAAACGTGAATAGAAGTACAAAGTTTTTACAGACTGTGCTTAAGAGTTTTTAGATTGGAAATAAAGTACATCATCCATCAAGATTTTGCCTTGAAATAACATTCTAGTCTGGGAAATTTTTTGTTTTACCTACAGCTATTTTAAAACACTTTATTTGCACATCTGTATTTTCTTTGGAGCTGCCGAGAGTGGGGTCAGTAGGCTCAGATTGTTGTGTCTGAGTGAGCTACGGAGGTACTTCTGTCTGGAAAGTCAGCTATTCTTACTGAAATTTAACGCACAACTCGTTTGTGTGGTGTGAAGCAGACTGTAGAACTTTCGCACAACCTGTGGTGAGGAGGATCTCTGTTTCTGTATTGCGGGAAAAGTATCGAAGTGGCACCAATTCATATCCGCCTTTAGGTGAGACCACTCTAAAGGCAAATTTCTCCTCTGCCAAGCAGAATTGGGGAGCGCTAGACATCTGGCTGGATGCTGCTGCAATCACGAGGAATGACGGCTGAATTTTGGAGTCGGAAAGATGAGTCGCATCTACGCTCTAATTTGCAACAGGCATGCTTCTCAAAAGTTGGTAAAATCCTGAGAATACACCAGACCAAGTACTTCTACGCAAAATATTGTCGCAATATAATCCAAGGTGTGTTGTGTTTTCACATAGAAACAGATGGAAGTTTTTGCAAGAACGCAATACTCACATTAATACGCCCATTTATAGCGGTGCTGATTCGATGTGCTTGTAAATATAAATAATTTATTCCCTAAAATTGCTAGGATCTGCGTCGATTGCACTCATCGTTTCCTTAAATTCTGCTCAATGCATGCATCCAAGAAGCCCTACAGCTGGCTCTTCAAAACGCGTTGCTTTTGCGAATTTTAAAAACGCTAGACCATGTAAACAAATAACACAGATTAATTATGGACTGCAATTGTATTAGCTACAAATCGCAGCCAAATTTAACAACGAATTTCCAATATAATTTGAGATTTAGATTTGATTTTAATAAATTTGAGCAAAGAAAAATAGGAATTAAGGTGTATTACTTTTAAATTGTTTGCGAGACCAAAAAGATGTACCGTAAATTTGTTTGTTTTCCATTTAATGCCCTAAAACCACTTTACCAGCCTCAAAAGAACATTTTGTTAGCAGCGAATGTTTACGATAGATAATCCCAAAATCAGAATTATCTGCGGCATTTTTTGTTTACATTGTCTAAAAGCAGGCAAAGGCAAAGTAGCATGATTTGAAGAAGGCAATTATAATCATGAGGTTGTTAGTGCAAAATGAGACCGAGCTGGAATTTCAGGCACAAACAAATAGGCTAGAAAAATTTAATCAGGTCGTTATAAGGCGAAGGAAGATTTACGCCGTCTAGGCGAACACTTTTTTCCCAAAGGGCCTTCACTTTCTCCCTAGTACTGCACACTGAAGCCTCCTCTTGAACCACAAATCGTTTCTGATGTCCTTCGGCCTTGCATGTCAAATTTGGTTTCTAAATTACGATGCGCAGTTGTAAAATGCATTACTTGGTGCTGATACAGCACAGAGGTTGACGAAACGACTCCAAAATGGACATTAATGTTGACATCGCAATGAAATATGCGTGACATCTGCATACCATGCAACATTAGATGGAGATTAGCTTCAAGGTCTGTCGTCTGTTTTCAATTATTCACTGACTCATTGATTGTGCGCAGGAGTGGTTGACGCTGTCATGCAAAAGGCGATGGCTTCTCTACTGCTTCATCTGTCCCATCTTTCCGAAGCAATACTTCCCCAGAGTTTAGTTTACTGCAGATAAAATCTCTTAAAATAGCATTATTAACTCGCCGAAGGTCAAGCGACCACCAGGCTTGTAGTCCCTTCCACAAACCTGGATAAAGAATGCTATCCTTTCAAGAAGGCGCAAGATCTCATGACGCTACAAAGCTTACTTGAGGAGACAGGAGATAAGGAGGTATTGCCTTACCCTAATCATCTGTATTGTTTCAAGTAGTAATGGGTCTTAGAAAACTACGAAATTATGTGAAAAAAGAATAACACAACGGATTTTCGCTTTTGTCATGAATCATTGCAAGGATAGGTCTTCCACGCAAGCCGAGCTTTCCCCACACTCGCCCATTTGCTATTCTTTGGCGTGTATTTAAATCCGAAGCAGTTTCCTGGCTAATTATTTGTAGTGTGCTTTTGAAACCTTTAATCGAAGCAGAGTTGGTCCCACGCACCTCAAATGCCGACAGTGATGAATCTGCACTGCTGGCACCCGCACACTGCAGCCCCCCACACCCGGGCTGCGATCAAGTGCTGTTACTCAGCCCCTACTTTGCATCAAATTGGTGTTCTTTTAAAGCAAACACTTAAGAGCAGCCAGATTACTTGCCAAAAGTAATTATATGGCAAGATTAAATGCCAAATATTTCTCCAAGCCGTGTCAGAGGAGTAATGAGGAAATATCTGCCGTAAATATAAGCCAGCAACTTTTACCAAGAGCTTCATTCGGTATTCTAATTCAAGAATTTCTGTGATCCTTCCACCAGAAGAGCATAAGGGTATTAACTGACAGCCCAGGATTTAATTATCCACTACTTTTTTGACATTTTTCACATCATTTGCAATTATTACTAACTAGCATGATGGCTGGAAAAAAAGGCTGATTTATTGCTGGTGTAAGGCAATTGACGTGGCTTTGTACTGCAAATGTGGTAACTTATTTACATTTTTTCACGAATTCTACCTCAAATGTACCAAAGCATACCATAGGAAGACGATTCAACACAAAATACCCACATAAGCAACGATACCTCATGAGTAAGCGTCAACTGATTAAATTACTTTAATGCACTAAGCCGTATTTAAGACGATTTATATAATTTCCCTAGCGATTATATCAGGATACCCTTTCAAACTCTTGTCCGCGTATATCATCAAATGTGTGATCATCATTGATTCACCTAAACAATAACAAAATTATTACTAGACTTAAAATGACAAATCCTAGCTGTTTCTATCGGGCATTTTTTATTTCACTGCTTATTTGTAGTCGGCTAGTTAGGTTGCATATTTTCATATAAGTTAAACGTTGGAATTTATTGACAAGATGAAATCGTGAAACTTGAAATGGTCCATTGAGAGATGATAAAACAAAGACTTTGAGACGAACTGACACAGTCGAAATGTGTTTTAACGACCTTAGTAATGCTGTACCCAGTCGCGGCGCCTCGATTGTTTTCTGTGGTCCTCCAGAGACTCATTCTTATGCCCGTGCTTCACCTTGCGAGTGCCTCGAACATAATCCATATCTCCATACCACTGTTGCTTCCTCAGGCTTCTGCTAAACTCCTTTATACCCTTAAAAACATTCTTCCGCAGTTCTTCCAGCTCTGGAGGTGGTGGTTTCTGTTGTGCCTGCTGTTGTTGCTGTTGCTGTTCGGGTGGCGGTTGACCTTGACCCTGTCCTTGTTGTGGCGGTGGCAGTGGCTGGTATTTTTGTTGCACCTGTGATGGATGCTGATATGGTCCAGCGTCATAAGCGTCACCCCATGCTTGTTGACAGTCTTGACACCCTGGATGGCCATAATTCATGGGAGTAAAAAGCGATTTGCTACGTTTTGATCCCCTACTACTTCGCCTTGAACTCCTTCCATTTCGTTGAGCTCTCGGACCTCCAGGCCAAACGTAGTCATAGCAGCTGTCATCACTGTCACTGTCACTGCTGTCGCTAATCCGTCGTCCGCAACGATGTCGACACTCTTGATATCGATGGCATTGCGGTCTATGTTGATGCATTTGTCGACATTCTCGACTTCCACTACGTCGCATGGAAGTTCGCCGACACATATCACAATGGTCATAGCCGTGATTGTGACACTGATTATGACCGTATCTTCGGTTCATGCCATCGTGATGCCCGTGTTGGTGCTGCGAATGGCCGTGCTGGCACCCTGATAGGCTACGAGGGTTGTCGCAATGTATTTTTTGGATGCGTTGGCCTCGATGTCGACTGCAGATGTGCTGTGCCATCCTAAGACTCCCAGAAGCAGTGAAGTTGGGCTTATATTGTGTGCTACTTATTGCCAATATCAATTAGTGTGGATGAACCTATCATACTTCCTTTTAATTCACTTACCTCCTCTTCGCTCGCTCACTCACCCACTCGCTCGCTCCCTCTGTGTGTGCAGACGCAATTGCGGAGTATTAAAGCAAATTCTGACAAATCAACTTCTACTCCGAGATTGCTGAATTTTTCTTCCTCTTCTTTTTGAGTAAAGAAGAGTATTGGGTTAGTTAAATAGGACAGATTGGTGATGAGAAAAATTGTGGTGGCAGTTTTTCTGGAGAGATGGTGATGCAGAGCAAACTGTGGGAAAATATTCCAGAATGAGGTACATCCTTAAAACCATCTTTTTATCCGTAAAAATTACTGTGTGTTGGAAAAATAGCCCGCAGCGTTTGATTTAATTTGGCGTCGTAAAATCTGGGAGAGTTGAGTCCTTCCTCCCTTGTAAAGTGCCCCCATTAACAATGAAGAAATGCTCGTTCCATACCCTCTGCCTCCCAATTGGTTTGTCACTCTAGGGCTTCCTTGAATTCATCTTGACAGTTGTTTATTGTTGATATTAAACAGGATATGTTTACAAGTTTAAAAGCATACCGTCAGGCTACTTTGGATTGAAGGAAAAGGGACCCCTTTGATTTCACTTGTGCGGAAACACAAGTTGTTGACATGAGGAGCCCAAAAAACAACTGGTGGCACAGTGACTTATAAAATGAGCGTTGAGCTTTGGGCGAATGGAAAGTCAAAGGCCGTCCATGGCACTTCGCTGAAGTCTCAGTAAGGCAGATAGCAGCTATTCACCGTAGTTAGCCGCAATGCTCCGGAACGTCTCATGAATAGTCAGCAGATATCATGAATAATAATGGTTCATGTTTTGTTACACCTCTGACAACTGAAACGGTTCATTCTCGGTACTTTGGCATCAGTCAAAGAAATTCGTTCACCCACCTACCACCATCAAACCGATGGGTAAGCGAAGGAACTTTTTGACACATTCAAGCGGGCGCTACTGCACAACTGCAGGGTCGGGACAACTGCCAACATCCTAAAGAGCTACTTGCTGAGTTGCAAGATGGTTTCATAAAAACCGTAAATGGACTGCGAGTTTTGTTAGGTAAACAAGGCAAATGATTTAGGACCAGAAAATGACTTTGAAGTTCATTTACCAGCATTGTAGTCTATGCCAATCCTTGGCGTCTACGCTGGCAACTCTTTCCTGGGTCACGGTAGCCGAAGCGCTAATCAGATTTGGTGCCAAAGCCGAAAGTCGTGTTCGCCGTTCAAGACTCCTCGGACTCCTAGAGGAGGTTCTGAAAGCCAGTGGTATCTGGGGCAAGCTAAAAAAGCAGCATCAGTGAAACCTGTAGCTCTACCTGTCAACACACCACCAGAGACTTCCATAATACCACCTCTGTCCCATGCCTGCCAGGGGGAATACTTAATGCGGTAAGGATTTCAGAGATTATGGCTGCTGAGAGAGAGCCTGATCACACCAAGAGTACGGTAAGCCGGTACTTGACTACTGGAGATGAAGAGTGGTCCTATTCTTTTTTTATCGGAGGTTATTTCCAACCTTATCAGCGTTCACTGGTTCATTTAAAGTCCACCTGTCCGCGACGCTGACTAGTCGGCGAGCCAAAATGAGGGCGTGCAACTTTAGAACTTGACGCCTGAATCTTGACTGCAACATTGCGTATTCTTCCCTTCAAACGTTCGTAGCGATAAAAAAGTAGTTCAAGTTAATCGGGAGAAAATCCGTCATTAAAAGCGTGACATTGTCAAAACTAAATGGCAAAATGGGTCGCATTAACAACTCCACACCTACACACTACCAAGGGTATGGGAGCCTCTCAAAAGCCTTCCACGTGGTGCTCATTAATTTGAATGGGTGATGAAGACCCACTTGACAGGTGGTGATCGTCAAATCGTCATTCTGCACCAAATTAAATGCTGCCGTGGTATAAGCCTAGGAAGAAGGAAAAGGAAAAAGCTAAAACACTGAAACCAACAGCACTAAGACGTTGGAAATACCTCCAGAGGATTATGAGTTCAAGCTAACACCCATGTGTTTTGCCTTGAAGATAATAAATTAATCTACTCATTTTTAAGCAAATTTGTCCCCTCCCTCTGTGGTTTTATTTCATCAAACGTGACCGTAAACTGAGTGCTGGAAGGGATGTTTCAGTGCTTAAGGGAAAGGGCAAAGAGGGGAACTTACCACCTCAGCCACACTTGACCTATTGATTAGACTCTGATTCCAACTATGTTGTGCCGCTACCGGTCAAATGGGTCATTGCTCATGACGTCTGGATGGTGGCGCCGACCAGCTGCGTTGGTGCTTCCCCTTCCATGCAATATTCGCAACCACTTTCATTTTCATATGACAGATTTAGGCGCTCCTGTCTTGTCTAGCGTCTTAAACTTGCGTCAACTTCACCACCGACCATCAATTCTACATGTCGTTGAATTAACGAAGCTCTAACTATATGCGCGCTTTCAGGGGCGCCAGAATTAATGACCTTATCCTTCTAGTGACCTGGCAATGGCTAAATGACTGCGACAACATGGCTACTTATTGTAGGCACGAGAGAAGCTCCCTAACAAATCGCACTCTCGTCTCTGTAACAGTCGATCGTGAAAATTAAATTTAGAGGCGTTTAAATAAAAAAAAACATTCATCTTAGATTGGCCGTCTTTTAAGGGCCCCAAAGTTGTGTTATTTTCGATTACGGGCTAAAATCTTTCTTGGTGAGTGGAAATGAGCGGGCAGAACCGGCTCGTGCACGTTACTTTTACACCTTACCCAAAAAAATGTACATTTCTAAAATAAAGTTAAGTGTTCTCGTGGTGAGGCGCCTTCTGGTCCCATATTGAGGAGTCTGATTAAATTTCTTGATAAAACTTCGTCTAATGTGCACATAAGATCCGGCATCATCTTTGGCGTTTGTAGTTCCTATCAATGACAGGAGTTCATCCTTTAGGGCCACGACAACCGTACTAACTACACCAACCACACCAGACTTTAATAACACCCAATTAAGGGTATTTGAAACATCACCATAGCACCACAACAAACCAAACACTAAACCAGGACTCGATCCATGTCCTAAACAGCAAAAAAAAGAGACAACAATATGTGATAAACTTAAAATGCCAACCAACGCTTGCCATCTAATTCTCTTCACGCAGTAATCAAAAACCCGACAATAATCACACAACAAATAAATAACCAACAAAAGTCAAATCAAGCACAAAAAAACGTACTACGATACGTCATGCACCTAATTTACTTCTTGTTTAAAAACGCCGCCTCCTAAGGGTAAAATAAACCCAATTTAAAAATACGTCAACCAACTATTAATTTTCTTTCCGTCTTTTTTTTGGCCTCTACTCTTACTGTGCACAAATCTACGTTGAGGCTGAGGACTGGCTGCATTGAGTCCATTTGCTGAGTCGTTTGGGGAGGCATAATTGCCACATGATCTCGTATCCATCCGCTAGGAGTTGTCTTAAAGACTTCGACTTCTAGAAGCTCTTCTTGTGGTCTATTTAAATTATATTGCTATTAGAAAATAGCAACGGTATACTTCCCAATGATGACTTTAAATTTGAGCAAGAACAAAATGCCTACTTAATTTTTTTGCAGTAGCAAGTTTAGTTTTTCGCCATTTCTTGTTTCTTGAATTGGTAAATGTATGAGGGCGTCAAAATCAGGCAAGCTACCTCAATAATCGAGCCATTTCGCATCCACTTCACACAAATCGTAGCATGCGAGTAGACATGTCACAACAAGCATAATTCAGAAATATTGTGTAATAGTGATATAAAAATATCAAAAAAGCTAAGCTTACACAGAATTGTAACAATCTTATGACTCCTAGTTATTTACTTTGGAGGTCTACAATAGCATTTTTTTATCCTCCAGAGCTAAAGCATACCCTCATAAGCCCTGTTTAGTCCTCGTTTTAATCCGTTCTGCCAAGAGGGGCGCTACTTTGCGCCAGTCATCAAAACATGAGCGAAGGGAGATTAGCAGGAAGGTGGAAGGGGAGATTAAACGGTAATTAGTGAATGCACTAGTTGCCAGTGTTGTAATTTGCAAAGCGCACTACAAAATATTCATTTGAGCTAAAGGCTGTACCCTAAGGAGCATATGCCAACCCTCCAAACGGTTATACGAGGTGATCTGTGTAAACAAGCGACCTTACTTCATCAGTGACAGCTAAAAAGGGCTTGAGATTGGTGATTTTGCGGATTTCATCCATTCTTATCAGGCGCATCACTACTTCGGTACTTTGGAGGTGTATGTCAGATGTCAGTCCTCCATGATCCCATGCAGAGGTATAAGGGGGAGGTTTATTTGTTGGCTTACTTAGCAAATCTCCAAAGCGGAGATGTAAGGCCTGATCCCATAAACTCATTCCGTGTTTTGTTTATCTTAGTCTCTACATTTTTAAAGCTTATTACCTCCAATTAGATGCTCCATACTTATTACCTTTTCTGTGGAATCTACTGCCCAAGCTGGTGATTTTAAAAAGGAAGAACAAAAAAACGATTTATTTAGGTGCTGGAGTTGAGGTGTTTTCATCATGGTTAAGTGGACCCGTGCCTCCATTTCACTGCTTTAGTCGCTCAAATGTCTTAGCTAGGTGCTTCGAGTGCCACGTCATACACCAATCAGCGTCACGCATTTACACACACGAACATTGATGGTTAACATGGTGAGAGTCTACTCTGATTGGTCAAGACGCAGAGACCTTCTGGGCCTTCATTTAATCCAGGTGCCTAGGCTTACTGCGAAGGTTTTTTAGTGATTAATATTTGTCGAATAGTTGACTAATAATAATGTGATACAGAGGAGAATTGCAGAGCTTTGTTGAAAAAAAAAACACTGAATGGGAGCTCAAAAACTAGCTAGCCAATGAAAACGGAGTCAGTCGAAACCGAGAGGGTACTTTCAATTTATAGAGAAAAATGGCGTTTACGTGCCTAGGCTTTGGTAAAAAGCATCAGCAATAGCTTGAGTTAGTCTTTAGATAGAATTAATGTAGCTGATTGAGCACATGCTACTTTTATTCTATAAGCCACATTTTCGCCTGAGTTAATTTTTATTTAATTCCTTTTTTCTTGCTTTTTAATTAAGATTTTACCATCCTTTTAAAAGCGCATACCTTACTGAATAGCTGCATGTCTGGGACTTTAAAGTGGCTAGGACTGCGAATGGCATATGCTTCTTATCTCCAAACTCACTAGATTGTGTCCTTTTATGCTCACCTTCCCATCGTCTGCAAGACTAACTTTCATGGTGGGGTCTCTTGATGGAGGAAAGAAAGCTTTAACTTAAAAATCCACGTCGACGTAGTAAATTTGGCATTTACGTCCCTTCACAAAATGAAAACAATTTGTTTGGTGCATCATTACTTTAATCAGGCTCACCTGCCAGTGAATGAGTCTCTACCACAAGGTGAAAAGAAGCAACATAAATGGCAGTAAATGGCGGCTCTGGAGTAGCAGAATTTAAGGCTAGAAGAAAAGTGCCAAACAAATGGCCCATTATCAAAAGTCTACAGGGGGCTGATTGGGCAAACTACATCAGATCAGCCAGTTCTTGCAGACCTTCACGGTAGCGAGGATCATTTGCGCGCTGCTTGTTGTGTAGTGGAATGGTAATTTGTGAATGTGTTTTTTTGTCCGGTTTGCTTGCGTACATCTTGTGCATCTCGGAGGGCCCCTTGGTATGCTTGCGGTTTCGGCTATCTTTGTAGCCTGGATAGCTGGCTGCACCTGACCATATCACTGATCTCCTAGTTGCGCTTTTCACCTCGATTGGAGATTTGGCATGTTTTCTAACCTTTACATCATACTGATGGGATTTTGTATAGACACCAGCGCCATCTTTCGAGTGTCGACGATTTGTACCTAAAGGGAGTCATTAAAACTCGAGTAGAACGGCTTCAATTGTAAACTTGGGGGAGGCAAAGCTTTAGAAGCAATCCGCGACATTGTTTTTCTCAAATCAGGGAAATAATAACTGGGCTATTTGCACTCCTGACTTAAAATATTATAAAGAATACTTTTACTTTTAAATAAATGAGCTCACAAAACTAAAGTCTATTGTTTTTGGTGCAAATTTCGTCACCCTTTTACTGTACTAATAAATTTTTTTATACGCTAGGTGGTTCTAGTGATCAGGCGTTTGCTAAACCGGGAGCCTCAATGGCCACAATCTGTACTTCTGTCTTGGCGGCACCGCCTAAAGGAGAGGATTGTAACCGTCCAGGCCTTCAACATCCCAGCGCTAGGCCGCCTTCTACGGTAAATACACCTGCTTCCACGAGTCTCCTAAAAGACTCAACGTTACCTTCCACGTTCTTGCTCGACATCAGTCAGTTCAGCGAAAGTCACCATCAATTCTCAAAATTATCGAGTAATGTGTTCAAAAGAATGGACAGGAAAAAAAACTTGAATTAAGCAAACAAATTACAATTTGGCGCATTTTTAACCCCTTTTTTCAGTAAGGAAAGTTCTTATTCCTGTCAGAAAACTGGTCGAGCCTTGGCACCGCGGCCAAGAAATGCTTAATTAAAGTCAGCTTTTCTGCAATTGAAATGTAAAGTTTTTCTGGTTTAAAACAAATTTTTAAGAGTTTTTTTCTCTTTTCACAATTGGTTGAGTCTAAAATTGGCGATTAATTCCTCGTCCAGCACTCTACCAAGCCTTTTGGTGAGCTAAAGTACCTTCTTGGATGCTCGAGGTCGCTTAAAGTGCTATAAAATAAAAAATTTTTCTCCTTAAAAAATAATAATTTTCCCTTCGGCAACGGTAAGGATGTAAGTTAAGCATCAAGAGGCACGCTGGACATTAAAGTTCCACTCTGGCACAGATTCAGCAAGTAGGCGAACATCAGCGCCTGCAAAACGGACAAGAGGTACGCCGGAGTGGAACAAAGGTGAAATTTTTTAAAGGGATTAGTCAGTCATCCAGAATTTTATGAAAAAATAGGCAGGAAGGTTAAACCAAGTAAAAACCTTAGGGATTAAAAATGCGGTGGAGATGGCAGAGTGTAAAAGGTAAAATTAAATGCAAATTTCAAGGTTTTTTTCAAGGAAAAAATATTTTTTACATAGATAATACTTACGTGCTTGAATGGTCAAAACGAAACAAATGAGAGCAAACAGAAGAAGGAGGTTGTGGATCTGCCAGGGGGAAAAAGGGGGGAAGAATTGACCGTTACTCCGCATAACTTTCTTGCAGAGGTGACAGTGTCAACACTGGTGAACTTACCGACATCTCAAAAGGTAGGACGGAGGGCTGCTTAAGTCCTGCGCTCTTTTATGCTCTACACCGAATTTTAATTTGATCAGGAAACGTGGCACCTCATTGGTAGCGAGAAGCAAACACCTGAGAGCTCGCGACGTCGCTAATATTCGCGCACCTCGTTGCAGTGAGTGTGATGGAGTGAAAAGCTAGTTGCAACGACTGCTTAACAGAGGGGCCTCTTTCTCCCTCCACCGATGTCGTGTGAATACGTCTTCCATTGAAACCACGTCCACTCTTCAAAGGTCCTCCGAACCAGGTGGACCGAGAGCAAGAATAAGGTGACCGAAGGAGAGCTTATCGTTTTATTGCGTGATTCCAGAACAATTTAGAAGATGGTTTGCCTCTTCGCTTCCTCTCCCAAATAATTTTTTCCCCATGGATATAGATTTGGCCTCCCATGCCAATATGTAGTCTGCGAATTCATTGAAGCTTCTCCGGTTCCCTTTATCCAACCACCTCAAATCACTAGTAGCCTTTCTAGGTCAGTAGAAGGGGACCGCAGCTAACGACTAAGTGCTTATCTGTGTGCCCTCCTATGTCGTCAACAGCTTGACCTTCAAGCTATCCTGCAAGTTTGGAAGAAAATGAGTTAATGGTTTAGAATTTATCTACCTTGAAATCTTCTCAGTGCTGGAACCGCAGTATTAAGCCCCCTATGTCGTAATACTACTGAGAATTAAATCAACAGCCCACTACTCACGAGAAAGGCAGTAATTTTTTTAAGGGCAGTTTTTAATTGTAGTGATGACTAGATTCAAACGTGAGAACAACATAAAAGTAGACAAGCACGATACACCAAGTCATTACATGAGATCACGCAATTCTTGGAGGCCCTCGCGGTATCGTGGATCGCTAGCCCGTTGTTTGTTGTGCAGTGCCACAGGTCTAACCCGAGGCGAGGGCGTTATGACACCCCTTCTAGACAAGTAGGTTCGAGGAGGGACGGCTGGTCTACGTGCTGACTCTCTTTGGGGATGTCTGTAGCCAGGATAGCTAGATCTACCACTCCACATCACCTTCCTGCTGCGATTTTCGCCCGCAGCTCCAATCAGTACTGTTCTACTTTTGTGTCTGTCATCCCTGTCATCATGATCGTCGTCAAAGTCGTCGTGGTCATCGTCGTCATGATCGTCATGATCGTGGTGGTGATCCCTATCATCATCGTCATCGTCGTCATGACGCCAACGATATCCTAAATGGATTCATTAAAACAAAATTTAAAAGTGTACGGAAATAGCACAGAACCCACTGGTAGGATTTTCCGCCAAGAATGATCACTCTTCCTTGAAAGCTCTAAAAAATCTTATGCTTTCCTCCTTAATTGTCAACAGTGACCTCAAGATCGTAGACAAGCGATAATGGCAGCCTTTTTGAGCACCTTTACCGATGTTTAAAAGAATTTGTGATAGTGGTGCATAAATGACGGAATTCTTTAAATAGTGCGGTCAAAAACGCCTATCCTTTCTGGATTCTCGTCCCCAAGACGCATTCACGGCTACCCCAACTAGTTCTTGCGTAACTCAACCTGGGTTTTGGTCCTCAATTGAGGACCCACCGAGTCAAACATTGCGAGACACTAATCATTGATGCCTCAAGATCAAATGACCTTAAAATCTAGAAGTAAGACTACACAAATCTTAGAGAAAAAGTGAAAGATATTTTAGCCAATTTTACTTACCGCTGTGGTGAGCGAAGGCCGTGGACACCAAGACAACCAGGAGGAGGAGTTTGCAGATCTAACAAGGAAATGACAGTACACCTTTATTATCCCACATTCAGTCATTTCAAAGGGAGGCCCTTCTCTTACCCGGCAGTGTCAGCCCTACGTGACTTACCGACATCGCTACTAGGTGATATGCTGGACGATCGAATCGCGCGGTCTTTTATACACGACGCTGAGGCTCTGATATCTCATTGGTTGTAATACCTAAAAACCGAGCACCCACACTATCACCGGATCTCGCGCGCGTGCGCGCCTTTGTAGATCACCGAGCCCAACGTACCTAGTCAGATGAGCTTCCACTTTTTTCTAGGAAAAAGATTTGGACTTTTGGTCCACTACCACCATGAGGACTTTGCTTTCCGTTTCACCTCACAAACATTCAGCTCCCGTAACATTAATTTATGGCGAGATAAACATGGGGTAATTTCGAGAAAGATTTAACTTACCCGCATGGTGAACATGAAATTGTTGAGTAGCCGAATCGGTCGCGCCTTTTATACAGTCATATATACAGTTTAGATCTAGCCTTATCATCAAAAGACTCGAGCGTTGGTATAATTACTTCCGATGAGGAAGGGAGGAGTAATTGCTCCCTTGAAACGCGCCTAGACCGTGAATTCCTCCCCTCGCTTCACTCAAACGACAACAAAGTACAATTATTCCGACTGACAAAAAACTAAATATTGCGTGAATAATCAGCTCGTAAAACATATCTAAGCCTTTAAATCCGATTAAGTGGAATATTGCAAGCAAAACTGGCTCGAATTTGGTTTATTAAACAAGACAAACAAGCGGTGTAAACATTTATCAGGTCTTATTTTACGCATTTGTTCCTCCACGAAGATGAAAGTGTAAATAAACAACCGTGTAAATAAACAATCCTCATTCGTACGTGATATGCCTGGCAATAGACACAAGGCACCTCTTAAGGTAGCAGGAAGATTTCTATGATTAGATGATTGGATCTTTTAAAAAATTGTTTAAACTCTGTCAATTGACCACTCCTGACACCCTCAAAGCAGAGCTTTCAGGAAATTCTAAAACTGTTTTGTTTCGTTGTATCGGTTTATGTGAAATTTCAAGAACTAATCTAACCTTGCCATGGCCTGGAAACTGCACTACGATGTATGGAAATAAGTTAACTAATTTGTGGAATTTTTTTAGCACCAAAGGACTTTTTCGAGAGTCACCCGCATCTGGACAGAATGAGAGCGAAATGGAGAGAAGTGATTGAGGAGCGGAATTGTGAGTTCTAGCCTTTATAACTCATGTAAACCACAATGTCTGAATTCGTAATTAGCATTTTATCAGTTGCATGGCCTTAGCGACTCGTTAATGCCTTTAAGCAATTAATCAGTCGACTAATTCCCTCATGATTTGGGTCACTAATCCGCCAAGGAGAATTATTGGCTGGCCCTGCAGAAGAATATTCAGGGAAAACTGCATAATTCTCCTTTATTTGCTTCGTTTTTCTGTTTTTTTTGATGCTATCAAAACTCTTCTGTTTTAAACCATGTTTAAGGTCAGTTGAATTGACTGTTCGGCTTTCAACTGGGTGCTAGTTCTACGGCCAGTTAGTTAGTTCGCAGCTTTCAAGCAATGATTTACTACCTCTTGACGTCCAAATGCTGTGATATTTTAAAATATGATTTTAATTGTATTAACACTTTACGTGACTTCGTTAAAAATGTCAACTCTTTAAGCTGCTAAGAGGCAAGCAGTTCTAGAACGCTCATTTCCGTTTCATTAGCCCGTTTTTACTAGATCACTGAAAAATTATAAAATTGCCTTTAGCTGTTTAGTCTTAAATGGTCATAATTATTAAAATGGGAAGGAAAGCGGACTATAAACTAACTGTGTCGACTTATTTTATCCTTCGCCTCTCCCCCTTTCTTTTCATCTCTTAGTTATTCCCGATTAACTTGATGAGTTTACGCCACCTTGCAGTCTGCTACACGCTAATTAAATTGCCAAAGTACAGGGTGGGATTTGTTGTGTGGAGAAAGGGTACAAAGTGTCAATTAGGTTTTATGCTGATGTGTGTGACACTTGCATCAGCAGTTGTTGGGCCGAGAATCACACGTCATGTGATGAGGTGACCGCGAATTTGCGTAAGCAGGCGACACGATGGCTAAATAAGCAGGCATAGCCTCTGTACATCTTAACTTTTTTCTCCGCAAAATGGCTATTTAAGTATATGTGTCATACAGATAATTCTAAATTCCGCCCTCTCGAAGACTGAGCTTCTTTTGGTCCTCCATCTAGTGCCACTCACATATGAATTCCAATGTTATTTGCTGAGTTTCCACTTCACGATCTTATGACGTAGGCTTAACATTGGTTTGGTGAAACCGACTGTATCAGAATAGGTCGTAAACACTTCGGTTGTCGTAAACAATAAAGTTGATGTGTCAGTTCGTAATATTGCCCATTTAAACACCTACCAGCTATTAACTGGTGGTGATGTTAGTAGGGTGATCCATTTTACAAACCATCCATTTCTTAGTAGTAAATCTGCTCCCATGCTGTTTCCATGGCTTGGGTACCACATGGGCGAAAAAGGTGACGAATCTGCCCCACCCTACACTAAATGAAGTCATTAGAGGGGGACAAGGCTCTGTATGAGCGTCTGAAATTCCACTGACTCCTTCGCACCTGAGTACTACATGGCGGGAATAAGTGGAGCAAGAATAGATTTTAAATAGACCGGTTTCTTTGAGAACTTGGTGAAATTCAGTGTACAGGTTTAATCACCAGCAAATGCGAGGGCTCTTCTCCATATTTTATGGACTTTGCATGTAAAAGAAAAGATAGCCTCTTTAACTACGAGAAGTTTTACAGACGGACGGACCTTAACGAAAGTGATGTGGAGCTCGCAGCAAAAATTACTCCCGAATGGGTTGGTCTCCCACATTTTACAGAAACACTTGGCCTCCCAAAGCAACCTCAAATGGTCAGGAAATTTGAGCTTTGAAGCCACTAAGCGCGAAGCCGCTTGTGCTACAAAGGCAGAAAACGTCATCCATAGTGGTAAACAACGTTAGAAATACGCAGCCAAAAGAGTTTGTGCAACCTTCGAGGTGGTCCACTGCCACTTGTAGAATCTCCAGAATGCATGACGATGCGCCGTGGCTGGTTGTAAGTCTGCCTGTGTGTGGACCAATTAGAGTGAGATGTGGCCTGCCGCTGTAGATCCAACGATCTGAAAGGGCCATATGTTCTTAATGAATACAATTTGGCCGCTGGAAGTTAACTCAGGCTGCAAGCATCCGGTAAATTTATGCCCCCTTGACGGGATACAGGACCACCTAGACCGAGGAATCGGCGATCTGAAAGCCCTCCTTTTTACTCCCTCGTAACAACGCAGTACATCATACCTCCTAGTGTCTTAAAGATTGTCCTGTGAGAAGTCCTTCTAATACACTTTTTGATGACAGAAACGATGTAGGGTACGTGACAAATTGCCACGTGATCGAGTGCGTGACAGAATCGGAAGTTGGTACCTTTTCAACAAAGGAAGAGAAGTTTCTTTACTCATAACTGTGGCTCTGGGGCAGACTTTATTGACTATTGACCAGGTAGACCTCCTGATTTCGGATGATGGTTTTACCCACTCATAAACCTTGGTGGAATGTTTATGGCTGGTGCAAGACCCTCTTCTTTCAAGTGACGGGTAAATCAATCTGTTAGTGTTCAGGATTAAAACGTCTTATACTAATAGAGAGAGAGGTGCAAAATATTAACCTATTTTTGCTAAATAAATCATTTTCTTTCACTAGAAGCTATATTTAGTAAAAAATTCCAACTCAAAATCAGCATTAATACGAAAGGCGTTGGGGCGATGCTAGGCATGACTGCCAAAATTGGCACTGAGCTCGGGTTCCAATGTATGCTTTGATGCAACGTTTCGGGTTAAAGGCTTCTCATGGAAAAGGGAATTGTAACCTTAAAGATGTGTCAAACGCATTTTGGAAAGGTCCATTTACATGCTGCATTAATTGCTTTAGGGTCATTTAATGAAATAAGGAGAACAACTGTAAAATACAGATTTTTTATGGGACAGAATCTAATCAACTGTGATCGATGCTATGTATGATAATTATTTTGATAGAAAAAAGCCTGACTTGAATATTGTGCGCGCTAGGTGGCTGAGGTTAAAACAGTATCAAGAAGGTTTATGTTTAGCTAAAGTTTTTTGCAGCCAGTATACAGGGACAAACGGAGAACTATACATCCCTTTAAGAGTGGGTAAAAATGTAAAGATTTCATTAGGACTTCACTGTTTATGGGCTTTATAGTGTAGGGCCGGTGAAAGCAATAAAACTGGCCTAATAATAAATATTAATCATATTTTTAACTAACTCTGTCTTGTTTGTAGATGGCGGAGTAAGCTAGGATTAAAGTTAATTATTTTGACCTGGTTGTAGTGCAATTGAAATTTTGTTTTTCCACCATTTTTCTCCGCAACTTAAGCAACAGAATATTATTTAATAGAATAAAACAAAATATCAGAATATTTTGTAAGTGCCTTATCTGAAGATTAATAAGTTGACAGGTGTAGTTTGCAGTTGTTCACAAAAGTGTCGGCCAACGCGGGTCATACAAAGTCGCTCCTAAGATTACGAAATGCACTTAACAGGTTGGCCTCGTGGAACAGCCGAAAAATTTTTGCATCCCGCACCTGCTTCTAAGACAATAACTTTGTACGTCCCTTAACGATATGCTCCTGTTTGTGTACTATTCTAGGACAAGTTGTATCTTGAGGGATCGCCGTGCATTTTGTCTGTACTCCGGAAACATATTGTACCAGCTAGAAAAATAGATTTCGTTTCAATCATTGGTTTACCAATGATTTATACTTGTCTTTAGTTCCCCGAATGTACACCTCTATCCCTTTATCTGCCCATGTTAGCCTTCCACTCGATACTCTACTCACCTGGCCTTGAACGTCTAGATATCCTCTGAAAAGCTACAGTTTTGGGACAAAGGAGCCCAACTATGAGCGTGATCGCAGCGTGCCGGCACGGTTTCAACGCCTCCAAGAGGATTTTGAGAAGTATGGAATGAGGCATTCTGTAGAGGGTGTTCTTTTGGTCCATGAGCACAACCTTCCTCACGTACTTCTCCTCCAGCTTGGGACGTTTTTCAAGCTTCCTGGTGGTGAACTGCACCCTGGCGAGGAAGAAATGGAGGGTCTAAAGAGATTACTCTCGGATGTGAGTGAGGAGCTTTGTTAAGGTGATGTTTGTGTGTTGTAAACGCCCCTAGATGTGTCTCCTTCAATTGTAGATGTTGGGGAGGACAGATGGAGTGCCAGTGGAATGGACTCCAGAGGAGTGTATTGGTAATTGGTGGCGACCGAATTTTGAGCCTCCGCGCTATCCCTACATCCCTGCTCACGTGACGAAGCCCAAGGAGCACACGCGTCTCTACCTGATTCAGCTGCCCGAAAAGACACTCTTTGCAGTGCCATCGAACTACAAATTGGTGGCGGCACCGCTGTTTGAACTCTTCGACAACTCTCGTGCTTACGGACCCATTATCTCATCTCTTCCGCAAGTTCTTAGTCGGTAATTTGTCTTGACGCTTATTTAGTAACTTTGGGGATTAAGTGTCTGCTTTTTTCGCATGAAAGCTCTTCTGAATATTTGGATTGACCTGTTAACTATCGAGCTTATTCGCTCTCTTTGTTTAATGATGGAACTTACATGCTTCGCACATTTGACCCTATATTCTTACCTGAGACCGATGACGCAAATGTGTGAGCTGTTGTTTTTCATTGTACAAAATTATTCTTTAGGGTCTTTGGATTTAAAGCTGCGAAACATGTGTGCAGAATACTCCTGGTATGAATGTAATTGCCTTTTTATTTCTTCCGGTTGTAGTAGTTGAGTTGATCGGCTTGGTAGTTTTAAGTTAGATTAATAAGACATCTCGAATTTTGTGTCATACTGTTATCTACATTACCCACGGTGAACTCGGTGATGGTCGCTCTGCCATTTTCTGCCTTATGTTCAATTTGGGATTAGTAGGTACCTTCATTTGGAAGAGATGGCTTCGTTTCTCCGATGTCTTTTTGAAGTTGGGTGGGTTGCTAAATTCCCTCACAGTAGAAAGCTCTGCCAAAATTGACTAATTTCATAAATGAGCGGGTTTCAGTTATTTAAATTTTCACCTCTTTGTTAGTTTAGTCTTTCACTTCCTAATGTCAGACTTGATTGGCCTTTCGTCTTGTGAACTTTTTTCCCAGCCTTCCCGAAAATTTTGCTGTTATTGTTAGAGGAATACAATACATGATATTTAGTGTTTGAGGCATCGAAACTTTGTTATATCTATTTGAGTCGCGTCCCCTCATCAATGAGGTTCCGCTGGCGCTCTCTCCAATTCTTTAAAATCCGTTTTTGTTTCAACTTTTAGATTCAACTTTGTTTACAACGATTAAGAACGCCCTCAATTCCGACTGAGCGTATTTGAGGTTCCACTTTTTTGTCTATGGTCTTTTGGAATTTAGGACCACTTTGATGCAGGGCAAACCGTTATAAAGTGTGTATTCGTTCCACTGACTTTGTTTTTCCACCTTAGCAGCCTTGAAGGATAAAGTTATTCAAAAAAGATAAAGGGCTTTAGCACTTGACGGGGCCATCAATAGGCAGGGGGATTAGTACATGTTGTTATGGTGATTGGATAGGCGGAAAGTCTGGTCTATTCAAGTCTCCCCTCTTCACAGGTGTGTTCATAGGGCTTATCGAGGCAGCGCGTCATGGCGGACTCCTGCAGCCCTTTTGCAAGCAAGTCCTTGCGTAATCTGCCTCATCTATTCGTTTGATTGGTTGGCTACTGTAGAGATTGTAGTGGTTTGAAAGAACCAACCTGTTTGTCACCAGGCCAAGTCATGTCAAATTACAGCTGTGAAGTGGCCATCTATGTCATAGCTTCCAAGAATTTCCTACATTCTTCAATGGGATCTGCACTACCCTTCCCAATCCTTAGCATTCACTGCTGAATTCCAGGCAGTAGTATGCTTATTCCAATACGATTATAGTTTATGATTATGCGATTTAAATAGGTTCCATTGGGATCAGGGTCCATAAAATCAGATTTAAAAGGGGTTATCTAAAGAAGGAGAGAGATGGAGAAAGTGAAGGCGTCATTCAATGGTTGTCGTGGGAAGTGAATTCAGAAACTCACCAGGATGGTAGGTCAACAAATGTTAGCGGAGGTCAAGGTAACACTCGAACGCCATGCCACAAATTGTGCACGTAAAGGGGCGATGCGAAACTGGTGGCGAGAAGTGGGTGCTACGCGAACGGCGGTTACCTGCAACCCTGCTAGCATCAACCCTACCCAGTTGACTGCACGACCTTTCATAATATTCTGCAGCACAGAATGGTGAGGAACATTTTCTTGGTTTGTGGGAGGGAGGACCTACGCTTTTCAAGTCGTGTAGGTGGCATGTCATTGTGGTCAAAATGTTCTTCAAGGTGTTCCTCTGCTTTGGACGAACCTATAATTCGAGTCTATAAGGGTGAAAAGCGCTACCGTCTGATTTGAGGCTGTAAGATTCAAGGGAAGGCTCTCTTTGCAACTTCTTGCATCCTCGTCTAAGAGTGTTTAATTTCTTCTGGGCGGCAGAATCTGCAATTTCTGTCTCGTCGGGGAGGGGAATGCAAGATAATTCCTCCCCTTGTCCCCAGCTTTCCCAATCATCATCATTATCACTCTCTCCAAAGCATGCGGTTAAGTCTGGTTGTTCCTCCCACTCGAGACTCTCGGATTGGGAGTCTGAAAGCCATACTTCGGCAGGTTTGAAAATTAGGCCATTTCTGATGCCATTGTCATCACTGACGTCGGAAGAATGGTCGGTGCTGGAATCATTGGACATAATTTTTTTTCATGCGCAGTCCTAAGGAATCAGATGGAATCAAATTAACTCTGTGGATTGCGTCTCTAGGCGACCGTATGTGAAACCAGACGAATGGGGTGCGATCGCAAATCATTGGATTACGTGACACAGAGTGGTTGAGAGTAGATGCTGCTCGTTGATTGATAATTCATTGGAGGTTAGGGACTTTTTGAATAGTTTAAATTTTTTGGCTGTAAACAGGGAAGGAAAGAAGTACTTATTGCCAAAGCATCTGTTCAATAACTTGGTTGCGTGCGTTTGATTCTGCTTAGAGGTGATTCAGTAGATCGTCTTTAGACGCATTTTGTTAATATGGTTGTCAAAAACACCAAGGGATAAGATTGAATAATCACAATGGAATGTGTACTCTCAACTAAGATTTGACAGCTGTAATGTTACTAATAAAATTATCTCAGGGCAGTTCTTCGACGTTTGGAAATCACTCAGAAATGGGAGAAGAAAGCTGAAGAATGCTCACGTCTGCCATCTATAGTCGACTAGGATCTCGGCAAAGCGAAGCCGCGGTACGGTACTTCTCAGTTAGACGCTGAAGACAGAAAGCGTACTAAGGTGTTGATTAGAGTGTTTACTCTTCTTTGGTACTTCAAACGCATCTGTTTACTTGACTGTGATTATAACAGATCTGCTTCAATCGCCTGTTGGGTAGGCAAAAGTTTTTCTGTGAAACACGGAACAAAGTGCAATCGATGTCTTGAATAAGTTCACAAAAACTACTTTGCGATTTCTTATCCGGTTCCGTGAAGAATGTTTACCTCCTCAGGATTGAGAAATAGAATAAGAAAATGCAGATCGCATTTTCCCAAGACGAGGACAAATGTCATAAACTGAGGTCTCAATTCTCGAGGCTCATAACCGGATAAGTGGCGGACTGGGTCTTCATTGCCTGACGCTTGTAAGGAGGCACGGAGGTGCAACGTGCGTGCTTGAGTCTGACGGCAGGTAATTGGAGACTGTCTTCACTTTAGACTGTGTCTGATTCTGTACCAGAGCCATTCAGTCCTCTCAGTCGGGTCCCCAATTGACCTTCGCGTTAGCGGGAACGTTGGCACCCTTAAAGTGAAGCTAACGTGGTGATCAACCAATCAGGAAGGAGGAAATGTGAATGTGACCTTCTGCAAAGAGACCTCAAAAACTCTCAAGCTATTCTTCTTCACATCTTCACTTGTCTCATGAAAATAAGCCAGGCGCTTGCAATCCCTCGGTGATTGTCTGGCTGTTTAACTGACTGGCTAGCTGAAAAGTGACTTTTGTATTTTCCCCCAACGACACGCTCTACTCCCTATGCTTGTCACGCTTCTCCGGCGCGCACCTCCTCATTCACGGGCAATTGTACCTTTTACCTCTTGCTGGCCGTGTTCGCGATGGACTTCACAGAAAGTTAGACAAGCGCGGCCGAAATTTATTTGTTTGACATGAAATTTCTTAGGGAATGTTTACTGTTGGTCAGTCAGTAGCAATGGATCATCCAATCTTGATCAGTACGAATGCAGTGGATCAACCTCCCTTTCTCCAGTTCACTAAGGGGGCAAACTTCTGGATAGAAGAAAATCGTCGAGACGCATCACTGGCGCTAGGAATTGAAGACCTACGTGCTATGGGTGAGCTCCGAAATTTTTTCCCCCTTCTGATGTTCTAGAAGGTTCTCTGTGTTTCGTCACATTCGCTCCTATGTATGTGTAATCACGAATCTGTCAAGTTGACAGCCTATAACTGTGAGGATGAGGTCCCCAGAATAGGAGCTGCTCCTGCTGACCACTTGGGTACCCTCAGACTACGGCGTGTACGTACGTGTCCACTGCACAGATATTATGGGGCGCGACAATGTTCAACGCTCTGACGTCTTTTTAATGGTCCTTACCTTCCAGGAGATAGTAGCACATTTAAAGTGTCTCCAAGATGTGCTGACCAATGAGAACTAGGCTAATCGAAATCCTGAATTCTGGTAAGTTCCGAAGAGGAAACTACTGGAAACTTCAAGATGTAGCGGAACAGGAGCGCAAGTTTTCCACCCTTGCAAGTTCTCTCTCTGCCTGCCCCTACCTCCAATCTTCTGGAATTTTACGCAGTTCGCAGCTTTATTGAGTTTTCTTCACCATTCCGTGAATGTAACGCAGGGACGCTGCACCATACGGACAAAATCATCAAGAAGGGTAGAAGTACGTGAGAATGGTGACCACCTACACTACCCACGCTCGGAGACACCCCAATCGCCGAATGGAGTCTCCTCTCAAGTCTTTTTCTGACGGGAAATGTTACTGCCTTGTGCTTACTCACGGGAGCTTTAAAAAAGAGCGCTTGTTCTATTTATTCATTTGACTACTCAGATCCCTCAATCGTCCGTGTTAGCAAGGTGCTCCTCTAGCCACTTCTGTGGCTTCTTACCACTTGAGAGACGGCTTGAAATGTTCCAACTTCATGGTATCTTGACGCTTTCTCTGTTGTCACTAGTCATTTGACAGCTGGTTTGTTGTTTCAACGAAGCCCTTACTTAGAATTTGAAGTGGTGGTGTTCGCATCCACCCACCATACTCACGAGGGCGACATTTTTTCGCGTTTTATGGAAGCTGGTTGAAGTACCAGGTTTGAACGTTCCGGAGGCCGGAGATGCCTCTTAAACCAGAAAGAAGGTTTTCGTTCCACTTTCCAGAGGGCTTCTACTTTTGTGGCCAATTCCGGAACATTCTAGAAGGTTGAGATTTTTCTCCCTTATTACTGATTGGCTAAGATGTACTTTAAATGCGCCAACAATTCAGGGTCAATCAGGCCCCGTGGCCAACCGTGACAAACACCACCAAGTGACTCAGACTGTGGAGGTGTCCACTAGCTGGCCGCCTGGTCCGTGCGTAACCACCTTAACCGCATTCGCTTACTCATACACGTCTGGAATGAAGGCCGCGGCAGTGAATGCCTCGCCTACAGGATGCTTTATTCCTGGAAGGAAACCATCTTTACCCCAGCAGCCCACCTCCCTCTCTGTCTCACTCATATCCCAACTGTCCATTCTATGGCGCATGGTATCATGGGGTTGGCTACTGTCAAGGCCAGACGTCAATCATCACAGTGTGAGATGCCACGTATCTCTCTCTATCCTATCATCGCAAGGTGGAGTCTGCGGTCTTCCCACACGTCAATTTTGAAACAGTAGGAGGTTCGGCGTGTTCCGTTGTCAGGTGGGGGTAAGAAATAGGCCTTTGTTGCGACTAAATCATCTGCCTGTGGCCTTTTCCTTGCATATTATTTGAGCCTTGCTCTGTCAAGCAGGCAGACTTTATTTGTAGTATTTTGCCTTTAGCACGAAGTCTTCCACGAACGCATACAGAGTGAAAGCGAGGGAAAAGTTAACAGGTGGGATGGATAGTGAGTGACGGATAGCTAAAATGAAATACAAATTTTGGACGATGTGTGTAATCTGCGGATCTGGTGTCTACCTCAGCTACGAGGATCTCCTGACATTGATGAAACCGTCAAAACGGGACGAAGTCCCCTCTGCAGCAGGATTCCTACGGCTCTATAATACTATTTGACAGTCAGCCCTTCTCTAGGTTGATAATGGAGCCATATTGCATTAGGATTTCGAGGGGTCTGGTGGGTCTCTTTTAGCCAATCATCATGCGCTCACCTTCATCTTTTCGCCTGATTGGCTAGTTTTGACCTAAACGTGCCGATAGGCGAAACTAAACGCAAACTGCCAGTGCATCAAACCATTTTTACTTTATTTTGCTTCCATGAGCCATTAAAACGTAACCAAGCTATGTGACTACTTCGTCTATTTCATACTTCTCTGTTTATTTTGTTTTTTTTTTTGGCTATTTTGCTTTTCGCTCTGAGCATTTGAACCTGAGAGCAGGAATGACATTTCGCAGTCTTTAAGCGCGTCAGCCAGATACCCTCTTATCCAGTAGTCAGAAAGGAAAATAACGCCTTTTGAGGTGAGGGAAACAACCACTTTTAGAGAGATCGTCTTTGAATTCAGATAGAAAAGAATATGTCGAATTGCTGGCATATTATTCCCACGGTTTCATCACCTAGCAATAATCAGAAGCTCATACTTTGCTGGCGAATTCCTTAACCTTTGTGATAGTCAATAGCGAAACGCGAACACGGCATCTGTACGGGCCCGGAAGCTGAGGCCTGCTACAATGCCATTAACAAGTAGTAGGAAATTGTCCCTAAGATTTCCACTATCACAAAATCAGTACATGCCATAGGGAATATCTTCAGTCTTGAATCCCAAGCCACCCATAAAGATTAATATGTAGACTAAGGGTGTGTCACCTGGTTTTGGGGGTCTCCATCCACCGTCTAATCCTGATAGAGCTAAGCAGGACGGAGATGCACAACATACTCCGGCGTATGTCAAAAGGAATATTGCTTCGACATCATTGAAGAGGTGTGCATATCCAAGTTCCCATCTCTTGGGCAGACAATTGAAACGTCTGGTTTATCCGGCCCGACCACCGTCTGGTCACCCTCAGTTGGTGCAGAGACTGGTCGGCTAACTACATCTCCCATTTACTGGCAAGTAGTTGATTTTTTTTCCTGTGGGTGAGGTTATTGGTCCACATCCTTGTATAATTTCCAGTACATCGTTAAGCTATGCTGACGTAACGTGAGAGCAACAGGGTCATGGTTAATCACGTGATACTTCGCTGGACCAATCAGCGAACGACGTTAGGACCGTACACGAGCTGTGGGATCCTCTAGAGTCGACCTGCAGGATTCGACAGCAGGTTGGGGGTTGTGCGAATTCCTGAATCAAGGCCAACCTTTATCATCAATGTGAATTTAAAGTAGTGACGATCAACCGAATAGATTGACCTAATTTGAAATAACATGCAAAGGTGTCCACGAAATTTGTAATTTTCGAGATGCCTAACAATTAAGGTGGTCGATGCGTCTATCGACAATTACTTCAATGACAGTCTCGCGCGCCATGGAAAGCCTTCGAAAGACTCAGGGTAATTCATTTGAGAGAGGAGGGAGGGAGTAGGCGTGTTGTTTTGTTTTCTTAACGGTTTAAACGACCAACGGTTTATACCAGCATTCTGACAAAAGTTGCCTTATTTGAGGGAGTTACTACAACTAATCTGCTGCAGATTTTGGTGTAGTAGTTGATCGACGGGTACAAAGTAAATTAGCGTCGTGTTGAAAAGATGATGCTTTTATTTGGTGTTTATTCTAAAAGAGACTCAAAAGAAGAACAAGACTGTTAATAATTGAAATCTACTAATGCTCTCATGAGTTAACAAGAGCAAAGTTGCATTCTGCTTGAAACAAGAAATGTATGGACACCTTCTTGGTTGATTAAAGGTAACATTGTCATCTATCATATTGTCGGCGTAGCAACTTAATTCTAATTTAATTTTACATTAATTCCCAATTCCTCTTAAAACTATGCAATTTATGCTTCACTTATGACGACTTGACATTTTTAGCCACGCCAATGCAATGAAAGTGGCATGCTGTTGAACATCAGCCATCCTCTATGGATGCCTCCTAAAGCAGGTTCCACTGCGATAAGTTTTGCCTTGAAGGGAAGAAGGTGTTCAGAATTCACCAGCCGAGCTGTGGCGCAAATTTGCACTGAAGTACGACATTCTTCCTAAGACGTGAGACTGCGCCACTTGAAAGCATGCGCTAGACGCCTTGCAGACAAACAGGAAGGGAGGTCTAGGGGAGTGCCGACTACGACAACAGAGAAATGAGGGGGAGTGTGTGGCAACCACCTAAAAATGGAGGCTCTTCATCCACGTAGGTCCAGTCTCCTGTCCAGAAAGCATGCGTTTTCGGCTCTGCACCCAGCAGTCTATCAATTTTTGTGCCCCAGTGATAAAGGAAGTTAAAGTTGTCCGTATTTCTTCCCCACAAGGGAACAAGTTAATTGATACCAATTCCATTATAGTCTTGTAACGCATAGTCTCAACCAAATTCATTTTGTTTAAGCATTTCCTAGCAAAAAACACCATTTAGTTTTAAAGCATGTTTGGCATTCCTGGCTAAACTGGCCCAGAAAGATCGCTAACAGGATTATGTGATTACGATCTTCAATAATTTTAAAGAAAAAAACATTGTATATAACAAGCACCAAATTATAAAATCAATTCAAAACTTACCGAAAATTTTTGGATAACTAATGTCCAGCTTCTTCAGATTTGCTCATGTCTGTCGTTTAAATTTTTAGTCAATGATATTTATAGGCTGCTGCTATTTTGTGAATGTCGGAGTTTTTTGGTTTTCTTTTCAATAGTGTGGTCTTTCCATGTCCCGTATTCCTATGTAAAAATGAAGTAATTAACACGGCAATAATTTAAACAGCTAACCGTATCATTACAACGGCAGAAAAAATAAGCATGCGCCTCATTTATCTCAATTTAAGTTATTGCCAATCCAAGCGTCCCCTATTTGAGTATTGCACTTCACGGGGAGTCATTTATTTCCTTAGCTTCGACGCCACTCCCTCATCACTGGTTAACTTGTTTCAATGCTTACTTAAGTAGGAAGGTTTTCTGTCGTCCACTATTTATTTTTTAGCGGTTGCCAATCTTTTGTCTTCTGCGTGTGCACAACTTGCCCATTTTTATTTAGTCGTCTATATTCAATCTTTTGTGGAAGCGTGTCGATATTGACAGAAGATGTCATAATCACGTTCGACCATTCGTATTTTCGAATGTCACTGATAAACATAGCCTTAAATTAGCAATCCACACTACTGCGTTCGTCGTTTCTTTTCGACAGTTTGGCAACTGTTTGGATTTTCATGTTCGTGGGTCCGTTCTTGTCACTTTTGTTCCCTTGGCAGTAGGTACTGTTCCACATTTTCTTTCCATGATGGTAAGCGTAAACCTTCCCTCATAACGCAAAAGTATTTTTTGATCCTAGTAACACGTAAACGACTTAACTTCACGTCTGGAATAGTTATTATTTCTGCTTTGCATATTAAATTAACATTTATGTGCACTCTCCAATGCAAATAACAGACATGCAGGTCGCCATTAGCAACATTTATATCGGTGCTTTCCAAAGTGCAAGATTTTATTATCGCTGTTGCATCCTCTGCCTGGCCACGGAATAAAGTTGAAACACGTGTTTTATGCTACTGATAAAGTCCATTCCATTGGCCTTCTGGATTCTTGTCCTGCGCTAAAACTGCCTGATGCTTGTAACGATCATTGTTATCGGCAGAATGAATGTGTGATCCGGTTGGGTACTGTAGACGTCAAGGTGGCTCATTACGCAGCATTCATAAGTCATCGAAGACACTTGTTTATTCCACGTCCCAAATAGTGTGGTTTGACGCATAAATGACTCGTTTGGCGAGATTTGTGGTAATATTTTTTTAGCGTTCAGCGTGTGCTATCAAAATCTCGATTCTTCCCACCATTGCAGTACACTTAGCGGACGATTTACTGCAAAAATCCCCTTTATTCTTCCATTTTTATGACAAATAACTGAAGGTGATGATGTGGATAACTCCATTTTTCGGAGTCGTTTGTGACATCAACTTGTAATGGGTGAATCCAGCTCGCCGATTTGCTTTGCCGGTTGTCGTCATTATGGTATGCAGCTTCACACTGGAGATCACAACAAAGAGAACTGCTAAGTCCGCAACAAGCAAGAAACTTCAAATTGATCAAATTTACTTGCATGAACTTTTAGAGTGGTGAGAATGATCGTTTCAGACCAACATTATGCTACTTATAACGCTGGGAACACTCATAGCTATTCCACGGACTCAGGATTTTGATCATGGACAATGGAACTTACATTTTGTACTTGGCACTGGATGATTGGTGAATTGCATTGTTGATTCCTTCAGTGGCTCAAGCAAAAATTTGTACACGAAACCTCGGAGCTAACGAGACCGGTATGGTGACCACAAAAGTCACATAAAAACGGCGCATTTATTTCCTTGGCCGAGCTGGCGTCCTACACGAATTGGCACGAGCAGTTAAACAGCGACAGAAAACGGCAAACTTAATGTCACTTTTGGGCACTAAACCATTTGTGACGTGGCGGTCAATCTCCCTCTGACCGAGGTTAGTCGTATTAACTAGGAGTTCCACGAAAGGTGATGGCTAACTCTCCTTTACTTTCTTTAGCTACCAACCACCTTCATGAAGTACCGTGTTTTGGTGTTGCATGACTGCTCGCCTCTATGGTGCATTGTTCACGGAATCTAATTCACATGGTGTGAAGCTGTGGATAGACAGAGACCTTCGTCACTGTATCAGCCACTTGGTAAATGACAGAGAGGAATACGGTGGTGCGCAAATCGTGTGAGGCAGGGTTCTTGACATCATGGATACCTTGGAATTCTAACCGCAAATCAGCAAAGACCAAGAGGCGACTTGGCCCCCACGATTACTTCTATTGGCCATAAAATGAGCCCAATGGTCGCGACCCTCTTCTTCCCAGTCTCTTCTGGTTGTCACCCACCCTACCAAGCCTGCGTTCAACTCCACCTACACAATTGACGTGTAGACTATCTGAACTAATCGTGGAAATTGGAGGAAAGCAAGAATACGCTAAAGAGTGGAAGAGAAAAAAAAACAAACGCAGGATTTTTTTTCTGCTCATCACCGTCGAACAATATTAAGAAAATCACGATGACAAGACGGCCAATGAGATGGCGGGGTAGAGAGGAGAGGAGAATGGGTAACATTGGGAAATTCAAGATTAAGAAATGCTAGAAGAATTAATAACAACAAACGACAACTTTGACGACGTCAATGATGCAGAGGTATGCGGGATGACGTATTCATGCATGACTACCAATACATTCAGCCTCCTTGGCCTTGTTATTCCAGTCGTGAATGCGACAGATTATTGAGGAAAGGAGAGAGCGAGAGAGAAAAAATGAGATAAACGAGTAAACAAGTAGGTAGACAAGACGAGTGAAGAAGATGAAGCGAGATTAGAAAAAAAAGCCTAAAGAATATTCTTCATTATCAGAATGAGGGTGATTCAAGGCATTCCGTAGCCATCGGTAGAAGGTTCTGTGGGTGCTCGTTGAAAGGCAGTGCCACCGGATGTACTGCTTCGAAAGACGCCATGGGTGGTAATAACCATTCTATCACCCTCGCGTCTAACGGAGAATCGCATCAGAGTCTCAATGAGATAGCACAACGACAAGAATGCGCAGAACACCTAGCAGGAGGGGAAAAAAGGTAACTGAGAGAGAGAAATCAATCCCCCCACCCCTTAAGTCCCTTTTATTGGCCTGTTCGGATCAAGGTGATAGCGCCACAATCCTAGGCATTTTTTGAAAGATTAGCATCTCTTGCGCTTCTAAACGGGTTGAAGCATTTTATTCCCCTTGACTAGCTACTTTGAAAGCATGGTGCTTTTAGAGGCGAGCCTTGCCAATCTGTAAGCGATTTCAACTAGAGGTCGCTGCTAGAATTCGCTTTTCTAAATTAAGCGCCTTTGACAGGTTAAAACTAAACAGTCTGTGGTATGCTAAAGCATGGAAAATGATAGCGTCCGTTGAAACCGTGTCAACTGCAGTGATGACACTTTGACCTGTATGAGGTCAGGAAAAAGCATTCCCCCATTTTTTCAAAGAGGATGGATGTTTTTTTTTCAAAGCGAATGAGCAGTATTTACTGCCTTGCTGAATTCTAGACGTGCCATCAACTAAAATCCATTCCCGACTCCGCTCCATCCAACCCAACCTCGGCTGCCGTTTTTGGAGGCATCACGTAGAGGCTTTCCAATGAGGGATCGCAAATTTTGATTGAATGCGAGTAGACGGGTCTTGTGATTTTGCCACCTGCTAAGTGGATACCGAGACGATGTAGAAAAGCACTGTCAAACTAGTCGCCGCTGTGACAAAGTTCACTTAAGCACCCCCTTCCGTGACTCACCATCGCGTACCGCATTGTGACATTACACAGACAACATGCTCTGACAGCGCGTCGACACAAGGAAGGCTGGTTTGAAAAACAGACGTTTTATATCTCACGTCTTTCAACGACGTTGAATACATCCTCTGTCGCCAAAAGTGGGTGACTGACCATCGACGGAGGGCAGTTAGAACTGTCCAGAAGTCATTAACACGTTTCCCATCGGCGTCACATATATGTGACAGGTGTGCAGATGGGAGGATAATTGTATGCTTTCCTTTTTTGGGTTTTAGAGCACCGAGACAGTCCATCTACAGTCGTTGCAACATATTCTTCTGATTCATACCTGGCCAGTGGGCGACTTCAGTTCATTCATCTGCCGACCGAATATCAGTGAAGCCCATCTCTGCTTTCGAGGTCGTTTAAACCACACTAGTCCAAACCAAACCCGTCGATTACCCCCTCAAAGAAGTGGGTACCAAAGCATATCCTGAAAAGTTGCCGGCAGGTTAAGCTAAACAAGCACTCCATCATTGATGCGACACTGCTTTGTACGGTTTGCGATCAGTCGGCTATGCCAGGGTTAGAGGTGGTTCAAAAAGTTCAACCGAGTTACCGACCTAGCTCTCCCACGCACGTACACAAGCAAATTTTTGCGGGCAAACAGATGCATAAAACCATTTTCAAGAAGTGGGCGGGAAAACCCTCATTTGGGAGGCAAAAATGACCCGAAACGGAGCAAATTAATGGACAGAAATTATGGAACGCTTGATCGATGGGAAGGGAAATAACCTAGCACCTTAAGGTTAATCGCATCCATCCATCCACGTCCACATGGCAGCAAAATGCGAATCGCCTCCCCAAGAAAAACTGCAACGGTGGGATTTTACATTTTTTATAAGATGCGCGTTTATTTCGCCTGGCTCTTTCTGGAGGAGCTATTCTTGCATACTTCCAAGTCGTGTCAAGAGGAAAGATCTTAGTCGGCATTGTTCGACCTTTTTGAACGTGAAAACTTAGCATCTGCAAGTCGCCACTGAGGAACAAAGTTTCAGGCGTATCGATTGAGCAGTGAGCACACGCGCCTTTGCTCAAGGGACTTTGGAATGTAAAAGTCCTCTCTCATCACATGCCAGCCAGTCAGTCAGTCGACAAACCACTTCAAATGCCTGCAGCATCTTTCTTAGTTTGCTTGATAGCTCTTGGAATCACCTGTTAATGCTGTCTAGTGATTTCCATGATCTTCGCAAGTGATGGAGGGGTGAATGAGCGCTATTATTGACATGTTAATCTCTAGCAGTCACGCAAATCCCTACTTCAACAGGGTCTACAGTCTTGATACAGTAAAAAAGACTCAAATCATATCCATCAGGTTTAGTTGGCATTCTCCAAGGAAAGGGGATTCAAAAGAACAGGAAAATAAAAATAGTCAAGAGAGGAGTCAAGAATTTCGCCTGGATTAGCACCTCTCCAGGTCTAGTCATGATACACACACGACTATTGTGGGAGGGTTTCACTTGAACATGACCACATCCTGCGGCGGATAACTTTCAGGCCACCTGGTCCTTCCCCCCCCCCCCCCCCTCCCTTAAGTCATATACCTCAACCCACGAGTCTACCCAAAGAAAAAGAGCCGTTTAATTCGCAGGCGAAAGTCACGGCTGCCAAATCTCGTGATACCCTGGCGAAAACGAGCCACTCAAGGTGTTGGCAAGACAGCTATTCACAAGGAAGAAAAAAGAGCCACAAAAAAGCCACCTACCGCCGCTGCAATCGCCGCAGAGGAGAAGGGAGAGAATGCCGCGGCGACAATCATCGAGATGAGGATGAGGAAGGCGAGAAGGCATTGGCAAACGAAGTCCTACAGAAAAACGGCCAAGTAAAAAAAGCCCGGTAAACAGTTAGCGATCAATGGGTACTTGGAGGACCGCAGGCTCTTTTTTTGCTGCCGTAGTGGTGGCCAGTGTGCCTCCCTACGCATGCACCAATAGACTACGGGGAGGTGGATACGCCAGACACACCCGACCAAGTAGACAGCGGTCAAAAAATGAAAACGCAAACCCCAAATCAACACAGATTTCCGCTCATGTCTACAGGCAACGCTAGACCGTTAGATAGTGGGGACTCGGCGAAAAATTCCAGAGGCCGATGCCGACAACCTGTTTTGACACCGCACAAGAGGCGAATCTTTCCTAATAGGGATGGTGGACACTAGCCTTCTAAACCGTCACCAGCTTAGCGCAGCCTAGTACAGAACGCTTCAGTCGTAATAACAAGTCTTTTCAGGTCAAAGCTGTACTCCAGGTACCGGATGGATAACTATCTGTTCAGGAGACCACATCATAGACCCAAAAGTCCGAGTTTGATTTGAGTGTCCCTCAGTTAGGTGGGTCTTAATGGCCCAACCGTCTCATGGCAGGTTACCAAGACGACAGTCATTAGCTCACCTATGCTCTACCAGCAACGCGAAGCCCCAGGTAAGAAGCCGAGAAGACAGGGTAGCTGGTTATAATCTGGAGCTACTCTCTTATACCTGTGTTTAGACTTGTTTGGCGACGCAGATACCAACGTGTTCGGTCCTGTCATTTTGAGATGTGAAAGCACAGTCTCGTTGCCAAGTCCGCAAGTGACTACTGCGGAGTGGAGTGGAGTCACTGGAGGATGTGTTAGCTACCTAACGAACACCCTTTAGTGGATCCGAAAATTTACGACCCGGCAGGCGATTTAAACGCCATCCATTAAACTTGGATGATTGCGTCATCTATGGGGTGCCCCTGTCAATGAAGTGGTCAGTGGGGGGGGTGACTTCTATGGGTTACGTGGGGAAAAAAGCGAGGCTCTGGGAGGGACAAATGCTGCCAGATTGCGTTTCTGTGATTCAGCTTCGGGGAAATCCGTAAACCCCCTCTAAGAATCAAATGATGGTGTCACGTAAGGTAGACGTCTGCCCACCACAAACAGCCAATCAAAAAGAGGGACAACCCGTAGGTCAGGCTGTCGCGGTGCCAATTTAAATTACTGAGCCGCCTTTTTCTTTCCTCCACAGTTTTTTTAGTTCATAAACAACTTTTTGGGGTATAGTTCAAGTCGATTGACGGTTTGGTTCACCCTTAGAAAGGACAAATAATGGGAGGAAAACGTGTCGGTTCATGTTTTCCCACGTTGGCAAATTAGGCTTTCAGTCACAGACAAAAGTGCATTTAGACAGCAAAAGTACATAGGTGAGGCGAGGGATTGGGCATCTGTGGCAACGGCTAACCCCTACTGGATGTCGGTGCAAGAGGCAAGGGCAATAAGAAAGTCTGAACTTTTCACAAGAAAAGGGGGAATTTCCCTGTGCACGGAGGTAAATGGTTAAGGTGACCGCGGGACGATGACTTCATGTTAGGGACGTGCGCACTGCTTCCACTTTTTAAAATCTCCTTAAGTAGTGGTGACCTGGCTGTAAAAGCCGAAAAAGATAGGCCTGAGAAAACTACGACTCAGGCAACTGAAAAACTAGGAAAACCCACCAATTAATGCGGAGCCAGAGGCACAGAATCCACCAATCAGTGAGGATTTAGAGACCAAAAGTTACCTTTGAGACGGTCTAAATTAGATCGGTGATCATGCAGTGTGGGAAGAAGCGGTAGAAATAACGTTTTCTGGCTTCTTTGCCTCTCTGCCCTTGCCAGAAGCTAACCACTCAACTAAACTTCCCTTTCTTTTCGAATATTTCAGAAAAGGCTCTACCAGGTTTCCGTGACATTCTCGGAAAAAGGGGCAGATCTATTTTTGGAAAGCGTTGTACAAAATTGGAGCACTCTAGCAAAATGGTGGAAGTACGCAGCATTTATCGCCTCATTTACGCGTTTGGAGCGACCGAGGAGGAAGGGAGGTACTATCGTAGACTGGTCAATGTGGTTAAGAAGTCAGAAACATTTTTTCTTTGGAACAAAAAGACCTCCTGTAAGGCGATGCGGGAAGCAAAGGTTGCATAAATTCCGGTAAATGAGCAGAAGTGGAAAATTAACGCCCTCCCCTCCTTGCTTTTTTAGAGTAGAGTAGAGGACCAACCACGAGAGGGGAGGGCACGGTGGGAAAATGTGGGCATTCTATTCCCCTTAAATAACGCAATTACCAAGGTACTGTGGAGTAATTTGGTGCTTTTTCACCTATGTGCGAATGTATGTGCATGGGTGTGTGTGTCTAACGATGCGGGTGTGCCTCACAGTCTCGGCAGACTACGCTTCCAACCTGCGCAGCACGGCCCTCGTCGAGTCATGCCAGTGGGTGTTCACCAACAGGTAGTGTATGCCCACATACTACCCTGGGGTGGTTGCGACTTCAGAGAGAAACTCGACGGGATGCTACATTACTTCCAACTTTGTTGAACCCAAAAAAACACATTGAAACACAAAGACGCTGTTACCATATTTCAGAACTTGAAGTGTCCCAAATGTTGGGTTGGCTCCGTAAAAATGGCGTAACAGGCCTCAGGACTTAACTCTACTCTAACGAGCCAAAAGAATTGGAAAGGGAACGGGCAAATGTTTACAACGACTTAAAGGCGGCTTAAGAGAACGACTAATGCGCAATTTCTTTTTTTGAAGGAGGGAATCGAAGAGAAATCGACGATTAGCACTCAGCTCCCGCTTACTGAGTGAAAAAAGGTTTTTCTTCTGAAGTGATGGGTGATGCACTGGAGACGCCTTACAACAAATCATATGCCAAGTTTGTATAGGATTAGAGCTGCTTCAACGCATCATGTGGTGCCTGTCCGAACACTGAATCACGTGCGGTGATCGCAATAGATCGAGATTAAAACAAGGAAGAGGAGGCAGAAGGAGAAGTGGTTGTGGCATGTTCCTAGTCTTTGCTAGGGTGGCTCCCTTCTGAGACGCTACTGGTAGAGAGCAAAACTTAACTGTTTTGGAACAGTGTTACCGAATAACAAACCCACCCCTAAATGAGGGAGAAGTGATGACTAAATAAGACAACATCGGCTGAAAGTGATGACAGCCTCGTGGTGTTTATCAGCAATGAGGTTCACGGATACGGCAATCGCTCTAAACAAGTGCTGTTGATGGTGGAAGGTTCGGAGAAGCTGCAAACCCCCTGTCTTGGTGGAAATGATCCAAAAAGGCAATAGTTGGGAGTCCTACCACCAAAATAAGGCATACATACTCTTCACCAGTGCCAAGGAAGCGCAGCCGCGTAACCACATATAGAGCGCCTGAAGTGTCACAGTGTCATTAAGTAACCAGTGTACATGGGGTACCAGCCACTTGCAGGTCAAGTTCCACCCACATCCAAGGAAGAAAAAGCAGGCGAATAGACACAACAATGAGTGCACTCGGTGCAAACACGATCGGCCATGGAGGATGGGAGAGGTAAGTTCGAACTTTGGACAAGAGTGAAACAAAAACACCACGGTCTGGCACTTCATTCCCCTCCTTTTTTAATAAAAGAACAAAAATGAAGTGCCAATTCTTCCTGCCAGATTGGAAGTTTAACAGCAAACCGGCCACCAATCAACGCCATCAAATCGCCGACTGTGAGATTTTTTAGGTACCTCTTATTTTCTGTGACGATAGTAAAGAAGGCAAAATCATCTACGGTTAAAGAGAAAGAGAAAAAGAGAATGAAATTCAATATCTCACTTCCAAGGGAAGTCGTTTTTTGTGTTTTCGTCCCAGAAACTAGATAAAATCTCATTTCAATGTCTCTAGATGAAAAAGGCAGAAGCAACTTCCTAAATCTGTTTTTTACCAAAAAGCGCCCTCTTTGCTTATCTAGGATGTTTCGAAGAGGAAGAGCTCAAAAAGTTGTCTTTATTAGCTCAAACGAGCAGTTCAAAGTGGTGGTGCTGCAGCCACCATAGGAAAGACTTGAAAACTGCATTAAGATGGAGTCTATAAACATAGGTAAAATCCGAGAGGGCTTCATTGTACCACCTCTCCTGTTCACATACAAAGCTGTGGGGAAGAAGGCGCTCGAGTTACGGTGAATAACAGCAGCACAGATAGAACCCATTCCGAGCTGAGGAAAGGTGGCTAGTAAAAGGTAAACTCTACACTTCATCCGTGTGAGAAGACGCGGGGTAGCGTAGAACATAAACTTTTTTGTCTGGTATCCTAGTTACGGGCGTTATCACATAAATACATCACAACAAGGTGCATGCATGTTATAGCGCACAGCAACTTAAAACGTTCTCATCAAACGCATCCACGGTTGGTATGATCGTGTCGCCCCACAAACAGCCACCTTTCGATAGCAAAAATCTCTAAAAAGTGGAGAATGCGTGTCAGCGTGTGCATATGCTTCTGGGAAATAATATGCATCACGTTCGTCGCTTTTCAACCGTTCAAAAGCCACTCCTATCCTTACCACCTACGTTTGAAAGGAGGGAAGAGAGATAAAGTCCAAGCATCGATTTAGGCGCGGGACTGACAGAAGAATAATAGGGGGTGTTGATAAACAACAAGCACACCTCCACCTTCCTTCACCTTGCTGCATGTAGGCATGTGTGCACGCACGCACGCTCATTAATATTGGTCAACTCAGTTGACCCTGAACACACACACACACCAGCACACCGGGAAGTGATAGAGGATGCTGGCATCACCATCACCAATGGCACCACCCTTGCAAATAGTCGTGGTAGTGGCTGCGCTTGCGTGGCTGTGCACATGCAAGCATGATAGCACGGATCCAATGAAAAAACCACACACACACATACACACCCATCACAGTCATTCACACATGCACCTGCAATCGTTCATGAGTATTTAATTAGGTACGTGGACAAAAAACAGGGATTATTGAATGTCGCTATTTCGTCCAAAGACACACATTGAAAGAAAAAGATGGGTCGGAGCCTCACCTCCCCTTCCCGCCCCAGCAAATGTACCAAGAGAATATTCTCATACATTTTCTAATTGCGAGTTCCAGCAGTCCCGCTTTTGGGTCATCGAATGTGTGAACATGTGAGGCAGAACTGACACACGCACACAGCATCAGTACATCGCATAAAAGTGACTGTAGCGAGAGACAAAGCAGAATTTTACCCTAGACTCGAGAAAAATGGCAGCACCAGATACAAAATGCGCAACTATTGAATTGAGTGGATATATGCACACCTGAGTAGGTTATGCAAGTGTGATGCTTTGCGCTGACGAAACCGCGATGTCGACAAAAGTAAAAACAAGACTTTGAACACCTCGCAAATAAAAGGGAATTAAGACGTCAATGAAAGAAGCGGAACGTACAATGATGGCCCATGGCCCGGGAAGAAAGGGAATGAGGTTGAAGAGATAGCCGAAGAAGAAGAAGAGAGAGATGATGAGAGAGAGCGACAACGTGAAATTAATCCATCCACCGGAGCCGCTGTCACGAAAAGTAAAGCGCGACCCAACACAAATGAAGGCGCAAATGGTCAGAATTATCTAGAAATGAAAAAAAATGAGGGCAATTCGACTACTAATGAGGAAGGAATAAGCAGAATAGGAAAGGAGCGTAAGAAGTTATTATGAAACACAAAGCGTAAAAACAGACATTACAAAATGTGCGTACCAAAAAACCACAGTTTGTAATTCAAAAGCAGTAAAATGGCAGCCGACAAAGGAAAATATGATGTAACGAATTCATAATAGTGAAACTGTGAAAAATGAAATGAAGTGTAAGCATTTGAAAGACAAAATGGAGGAAAAAACCCACTTCAATAATCTTAAAAATGCCATGTTTATCTCGAAGAAAAGCAGGGTTGTATTTAAAGCGATCCTTCGCCGGATCATCCCACTCAGAAGTCGTTTGGTACACCTGCCGTTCCATTTCGAATTTTCCCGGCCCGACCTTGAATTCTTCAGCTTACGGAGCAGAGTTCAGTTTGGCATAACAAAACAAATATCGTCCTCATTGAAGTTAACTTCTGCACGAAAAAAAATTTTATTGAAACAAAAATCTTTAAAACTGTTTAAAAAGACAATTAACATTATGAGGCAAAGTAATGCTTGCAATGAAAATCTGTGAACACTTAAGGGAAATCGGGCTTTTAAATCTTACGCAACATCATCTTAGAACATATTAAGGCATTGTAATACAATAGTGGTTTAGCTCTCTTTATTGGTGAGGCGCCGCTTTTGTACTTTGAAATAGCTCCCTTGTGCCTCTCTGAGTGGGCTGGCCCTTCGAACCGAGCGAATAGCCCAGACACCTTCTCTGCACTGAATATATTCTGCCCTAGTATTTTGCCTTCTTTCGTCTTCAGGGAGTCGTGGGACGCTACGGTATTGCTTATTGCTTTGTCAATTAAATTTGTGTCCAAATGCCTGTTATTAAGTGGCCCATAACTCTTCACAAATATTTCCTTTGTGAGTCAATCACTTCGAATATAACATCTGCAGTACCACTTAATCAATTGCGTGTTTAAACAAATATTAGTGTGACTAGACAATTGCATAAGACAGACTACCTCCAGGAGAGTTGCCAAATTTTCGTAAAACGAATTTTTAAATGCATGAAATACCTTGCAATTTTTTACAGTATGATTTTTTTTTGTAATTTACAACAAAATAATACGATGATTTTTAAAGTATTATTACCTGAATTATATTCACGTTGAAATACCTTTTATTTGTTGTTGTTTAAACATGTTGCGTGGTTTGGGCACTCTTTAAGATTGGCCGCATTTCTCTGCTTCTCTCCGAGAGATGATTGGTGTTAGTAACATTACTAATAGGATGGATCCAGTCAGTTTGAAGTCCCGGGTTTTTGTCGGAAACCTAAATACACTTCATATCCAAAAGCCCGAACTGGAAGCCATATTTTTGAAATATGGTGATATAATTGGCATTTCGGTACATAAGGGCTATGCCTTTGTCCAATATGCTAACGAAATGCACGCACGGTCAGCAGTGCGTGGAGAGGATGGAAAAACTTACTTTGGCATGGAGCTAGGTAATAAAGTGTTGTCCTCTGTTGCTCTCACGATCACTCCTTCCACATAGGTCACCTTATTTTTGCTCTTCAGCTCCATGTTCGTTCTTTCTTTTCATTTCTCTTGATTTTGAAAAAGTTTATACCCTTTTGTTGTTTATGGGTCTGCTATCTTTTTGGACTTTGAACCCGTCTTTTTTCTTTATATTTTGGATGGATTTATCGTAGACGTAACTATAGCGTCTGAACCGAAAAACCGTAAACGTGGACGCCCCAATACCGGAAACACTTTTTGGTAAGCTTCTTTTGCAAAGCCTTGTTATTATCTGTCATTTCTTAATATATTCTCCTTTGATTTTGTATAGCAATCAACCCAATCTGATCGATCTAGCGCTGCAAAATCAAGCACTAGCTGCTATCGGCGGGCAGTTTTCTCAGCTGGGCTTTATGAGTCACCACCAGCAGTGTCGCTATAACAACACTAGCAATAACAGTCCTTCAACAGTTGGGTTCAACATGCCTGGTATTTTCGGCAACCCATTATTGAATACCGCTCCAAAAATGCCAAAGCTATCGTTTGCAGCCTCTTCACGTCCACCACACCATCGTCGTACTTCTCATCCACAATCATCAGCTTCTACAGCAAAACGCACTCGGCTGGAGAATCCTCAGGTTGGGTCCTCTTCTACCGGTAACAATAGATCAACTAATCTCGTCCCTCTGATTGCGTCGAAACGGGGAAGCGTCTCCCCCAAGTCCACCGCTTCTGGCGACTCGTCATCGTCTATTTCTAAAAAGAGAACTTCCAAAACCAACGATTCAGTCATTTTGGACAAGCTCTCTGGCATGACTGTTGACAATGGCTTTGACTTGCAATCAAGTGGGTTTTATTTTTTCAAGACTATTCAATTTATGCTAGTTGTTAATGGTGAAAAGTAGCGCGTCACTTGGTAGGATTCAAAATATACGCGTAGCAAATGGTCTTATCGTGAAGCATGGCCATCACTGTGATATTTATCTTCGAGCATCTTTAGATTAGGTGTTGACTGTCCACATATTTTCCGACTCATTCATTTTAATTTCCGCTTGATGGTACTTTCCATTCGTTATCACAGGAAGCGCTTTAACTGACTTTTTCAACAAATGCACTAGCAGAACGTTTGTAATTGTGTAGTTTGGCACGAGTTGCCTTTTGAAGGTGCGGATTGCTTGAGTAATTATGCAGGCGGTATGGCGTCTAGGCGGCGTTTGTTTCTTTTAACCTAAACACTTGACCACTGAATCAAACTCTTATGGTGGAGGCAGAGAGACGCCAAATTTTTCTATCCTACCAGATCCATTAATGCGATCATCTTTACCGTTCCCATCATCCTTGTGACTTTTTCATCAACAGCGCGGAATTAACGGTTGAAGTAACTATGTAGATAGCTCTTGAGATGTCTTGAAAGGCAGACGCTTCTCCTTTCCACTTTTAGTTACATCAAGTGAGGGAGAGGATACAACACGAGTTCTTGCTGCTGCGACGGCGGGAGCATCACCGCCGCCGCCGACGACAACGACGACGACGTCGGCGACGGTGTCCGTTACACCGGCTGTTGCTGCTGCCTCATCCTCCTCTTCCTGCACCGGTGAGGACATTCTCATCTGCGGTCAGTGTCGCCGTCTCTTTGACTGCGTCGACGTGCTTGTTGCACACAAGTCCACCGACTGCTGCTCGCTTGATGCCATTGCTGTCGCCGCTGCTGCCTCTACGCCGCAATGTCGCTGCAAGATGGGTGAGTGGTAACAGTGACCGTGTTGCACAAGCCTCAGATTTTGATTTTGTATCCGTTCTTGGGTCCATTGATGCATTTTTTAAAATCTTCATCTCTTCATGGTTAAATCTTCACTCTTGGCGATTTAATTAATTTGTTTTTAGTCGACAAGGCATTTGTAAACATTGCCGTATTTTGGCAGATGGCAGATTCGCCTGTCTTACCTGTTTTTGTCGTTGGGAAGGATGTATGAATAATGGCCCATACCTTCAAAAATTAAAATCGCTATTTTTCCTTGAAATTGTGCATTTAGGGTAACTCGAATCCCCCGCTGTCCACTTCTGATAGCAACTTGGATGCTCACTCCGCGAGGTAGTGGTCCTCTTTCCTCCAAATGTTAACTAGTGTTCTTGAAAGTTGTTTAGTGGGCCAGATTCGGACGCGTGTGGCTTGCGCTAGTAAATGTCGCAACCGCTTTTCGTCACTTTTTTTATTATTGTTTTGGTTTTTTTTTCAAGTTACGACTAACTGCCACGGGTCTTTCATCCACCTCGGCTTGTTAAGGTCTGAGAAATTTCCTTCAATCGGTCGTCGACGGTGTAACACTGTGGAAGAAATTGTTCACTCCCTTCATTTCAAACCACTCATTTACCAGAGGAAAACAAAATTCACTTAACATTGACACATGATGCTATGACTCAATTTCTCGCCTTGGTGTCTTACCTCTGCTTCTCGTTTTAATGCCCCGCTTTAGGCGGTTTTTTGCGCGTATTCGTTGATGGGTCTTCTGCAGACCTCAGAAAGCACTTGTCCATTCTCCCCATTTTCATGTGAGGGGCTGCAAATTTGAGATTTACAGGTCTACCATCGCTTCGATTCCTCTATCCATCAAAAGATAAGTCGAGCGACGCTTCCTCTCCTCCTCCTCTCTGCTACCATTGTTGCCTACTTTTAGCAGCTCTTATTAATTGTATGTTCCTAGTTGTTTTTTGGTAATTTGTTAGTGTGATTGCAGTCATGTGTGTGTAGTGGTGAATTGGAGCACGTTTGGATTCCGTAAGGTCATTCTCTAGAATTTGGCAATAAAAAAGTTAGTAGGAAATTTTGGCCCAGCCCTTTTTTGTGTCTTAAGGAGGTCTCCTATTTGAAGTCATTTTCAGGCCGGCGGGGATGGAGTTGCCCTAAGGAAATGCGAAAACAAATGGACAAAAAGAGCGAGCAGATAGTTGGCACTGGCTATTTTTAAACTCTTCTCTTTTTCATATTCATTCATCTCGCTTCTCACTATCATCTAGCTAACAAATTTTGCCGGGTTTTGGATGCATTTGTCTTCTTTACCTTGCTTCCACTTGTGGCTCCTGTCGCTTATACGCACCCATTTTAAGGCATATTGGCATGTGTCCATGTTCATCTACCGATCCATCCATCTACCTGTCCGACAATCCCGCCATCCACCTCTCTATCTACCTATCCAACCATTGCATTCATCTTCATTTGTGCTCTCCACTATTTTTTCACTAATCAAATCGTATAATGTTAGCTGAAGTTGAGAGATGTCAGTTGAGGCGAGTTACTTTATGGATTTCAACTTCATTACGAGGGAGGAGAGCCTTCTCGACAGTAAATTCACACAACACCTTAGAAGGTGCAGTAGGCGGTCGCGAAGTGTGCCGCCCAGAAAGCATTACTCGAAGTTGCATCACACTCAAAGAGAAGGAGAGATCCTCTTTTATTGATGGTGAAATGCATTACTTCTTACTATTGGTTAAGGTGGATTGAGACTAGGGTGTCATGTCTAATAGGCGTGATGATGAAACACTTTGTTTGCTTCTTTCTCAACTGTGAAAATCTTAGTATAGGTTAGGTCCATCAATTTCCACCCACATGCATTAAAAGATGGTAAAAAGTTTCAGATACCTCCAGGTTATTCTCTAAACTACCCTTGCAGCCTGAGATGTGCGGTTTAGGTCGTCCTCTTTTTTATATCATAAGTTTATCAAGCAAATCTGTGTCGTGTTTCAGAACATGTTGGTCACCCTCCTTCAGCAAGACACGCGCTTGGCCCTCCTCATTCATTCGTTTTCTGCTTCGTACTTAATTGTCTAGTGCAGGGAAAAGGCGATACTTATCACTTGGAGGGGAAGAAATAACGTTGAGAGGAATGTGAAGGATGAAGTGGTACTCCCTTCCCTCCCAATATGCCAAGTTATGCCTTATGTGGTGTGAGATTTGTGATTCTCTCGGAAGGGTGAGGTTGGAACTTCATTCCAACTGCCCTCGCGTGGTACCACATCGCGAGGGTTAGATTTGGTTTGGACCACAATTGTTTGACATTTATCTAGTGAATGATCGTGTCTGTGGTTCATCGCACATTCGCATAATGTGAGCGCAGTCTCGCCGAAATGTAGTAATGTGTGAGGTCCCCAAAATGTCCCGTCGGATTGATTGTACAGACACAAAAAGTCAATTAATCAGCTAACAACCATTTTATAAGTGTTTTGATGGTGCTTCCTGTCATCTGTTAATGCTTCCCCCATGGCACCCACTTTCTTACCTTTTACATCAACTCTTCCTTCCCAACCGAGGTAGGGGTAAACAGATTGTTTTGTTGTAAAATTGTTCAGCACTTTTCGTCACCAGCACTAAGTAGTGATCGTCAATAAGGAAGGGAGGGCCAAAATCTGTTGTAATTTTTTTAGATCTTTAACTTAGCAACACTTTTAGTGCAACCATTTTGATGGGACAGGGTCGTCAATTTGACAATCACGTTAGGTTGGATGCGCCTTACTTAATTATTATAAGTAGCGATGTTCTGTTGTTTACAGCAGGTGAACCGGATAGCATGGACTGCGCCTACTGCGGAGAGGAGTTTCACAGCGCCTGGGAGCTCGTCTCTCACTGTCAATCGTTGCATAATTTGATTATTTTCACTCTTTCTACCACTAAATTGTTTTCCCCATCTATGAAAGATGAGGAGGAAGCGGAACCGCCGAGTCCGCAGCAACCAGAAATTGGGGAGGAGGAAGAACGTAAATTGAAGGAGGTAGTTGAACAGCCTTCGCAAAACGAAGAAAATGCTGTGCATTCCGATGAAGACTACGAAGACGTTGATGGAATTGGTGGTTTTGGCAGCAGTGAAGATATTAAAGTCCCTATTTGACTTCGCCGGTGAAATTAGGGTTTCTTGATGCATCTGTGTACAGAACTTTGTGCGCTTCCATCCTTCCCTCTCTTGTTATCCTTTTCAGTTCAAACTACTTTCCCCACTCCCTCCCTTTTGTATATGCATTCGAGCCTTTTGGGTGATTTTGCCATTACATATTTATCTCATTGCGCCTCCTCGATAGGATTACTATCTGTAAGAACTTGATGTTGACATACGGAGGCGACGGAGGAAGGAGAGAAGCTGTCATAGCTGCCCCTTGAATGTACATGTTGCCTCTAACTGTTCCGCTACGAGATGCAGGTTTCCGCCTGTCGTTTTACATGGGTGGATGCCACCTATTAAAGGTTGGGTTACCAAATGATGCATTGGAGATTGAAATGCTACTGGGTTCCGACAAAAGTCTCACAAGGTAACGGTGAGGTCATCTTTCCTTCTAAGGCCTCATAAGGGTCCTAGGGTTTCTTTCTCATTCAGGGTCGCCGACTCCTTGATGCCGAGAAAGACACCTCATGCCCTGAACTGCGTTGACAGCCAATTTGTGCGATAAGGGCAGTGACGATGTGCTCAAATACGACGAGGCATTCTTCCTCAACCAAACTATCGTCGACCGACTATTTGTCTGAAAAAAGAAGATCGGAAGATCACTGCAATGATCCAAGCACCCTTTATTGAAATAGCCAAAATCTGTTGGGTTTAGACACGATCTACAAATTTGGAAATCGCATACACAGTATGTACAACAATTTCGTCACGTTTTTGCGCACTTTTGTTTCTGGCATTTTATGTAGAAAAGGAGTGACAGTGGAATGGATGCAAATCACGGTAAACGTGGAAGGACTGTCACGAGATTGCTAAGCGATGTCAATTTGGCACTGCTGGACGGAAGCTCCTCATTACTCCTTTTGATCAGCTGCATCAGCTCCTCTTCTGAAAAAGAATAAAAACAGTCATGCCAAAGGAATGCAGTCAAGACCAACGATTTGGACTCAATGCTAAAACAAAGTGGATAAAACACGAACTTTGTAGAAAATGTGCCAATTTCTTGTCACCAGCGAGAAGGGCAAGGGCGCTTGGCGTGTCTCCATTGGCATCTCCACAGCCAGTGCAGGCGCCAGCCCGGACAAGAATTTCGCAAATCCGTCGACGCTTACTTGCTGCTGCCTTATGTAGCGCTGTTTGCTTTCTAGGGCAAAAAAAATGCCATTTGCAAGATATAAGCGAGAACAACACTTTCGGGCTGAACCTTCATTATTTGTCGGGTAAAGGTATTCATCGGTGCTGGGTCTAATGAATAGCACCGTTATCTGGCATATTCCCTCACCTTTTGTAGTCCCGCAGTTCCAGCAATTCCTTGGGAGCTGTAGAGAAGAGGAGGAAAATTCATTTACACCCTTCTACTTACAAAGGTAATAAGTAGGTGGTGAGTAGGTACCGTTCTCAATGAGGTATTGGACAACGTTAAGGCGACCGAATTTGGCTGCATGATGGAGACCGGATTTCCCGGTGATATGATCTACTACCATTGGTGAAAGTCCAGCCTCCAGTGCACTTTGGACGCCCTGGATGTGTCCAGATCTGCAGGCAGAGAGGTAATCTGCATGGAAAAAAATGTGATTTTTACAGTTGTTAAGGCGTATTATCAAGCTTTAAGCACATCTTTTCAGTACAACTGCTCAGATAAAAACGCCCTATTAAAATCAACGAGGTTTTGAGGCTGAAGGAACCTCCGCGCCATGATCCGAATTCACTACCCCACCGTCTTCTTGTGGATGGAATGACACTTGATAGTTAAATGACAAATCTTGTATCTTCGTGGATTTGTCATCGATAACAACTGAAAATGTTGACATCGATGCCCAGGATGGGGTGGAGTATTCAACTACCCTAACGGCGTTTTATAAACTTGAATTTCAAATCGGTAATTCATTGCAAATTGGGTGAAAATGAAGCAGGAACGCAATGATATGATCTCCTTACACGCCTGGAGTTTATTCTTAACGAGACCATGAAGATTCAGGGCGAAACCTGGATCACTGGTCACAGAGATCTTTGCCAACGGTATATCTCTTGCATGCGATGGTGTTTCAGCCACTGAACTCAGGCAGTTCAGTGACTGGACAGGATTGGGCGCCACACCAACACTACTCTCCTTGATACGTTTGGAGGTTGCCAAAGAGACTAAGATTTTCGGAGGCATTCTACGCCAATGTCGCCAATCGGGAAAACATCCGTATTGGGTGGAAGCAATGGAGGAAGTGGTGTTAGCTCCATCGTTATCAATGTCGTCTGGGGCGCCTTCGTCTTCGTCATAACGGTTACGATATTCAGCCTGGGGGTAGACACTACTAAGGCCTTCCGCAGTCGAGTCGCTGAGGTTGGGACAAGAGAAGGAGGTACCCAAATGTGCGGTGAAACTGACTTTCTTGAAGACCTCCCTTCGATGGAATTCCGCGGAACTGGGAAAAATAACACATTATCTGCTTTTTTCAAACAAATGGTCTACTTAAATATTTGTAAGTAGAAAAGAGTGTTTCACGTTTCACGAACAATGATTTGGGGCTCATCCGGACGTTCACTCACAGTGATTTGTGGAGAAAAATCCGCTTCATTTGGTGTCCATGACCAACCTGGATTAAAATACCAAAAACTATAGCGAATGCAGATTTGAAGAAAAAGTAATCAGTTCTAAACGTACTTTTGCGTTCACAGGACCGCAAATATCCCAAGGCATTTGTGAACTGTCAGACGTTTTTCGTGAAATATCTGCAGAAATTTTGAAGAAAAAATGATATCAGTTTCCACATTAGAATTGCAAACGAATCGATCCTTTTGTTCTTAATATCATTTTAAAAAATACTTGCCTTCTGAAAGAAAGAATGGACCAACACTACAGCTCTTCTCGTGCATTCCATCCTGACTAATTAGAAATAGTTCATTGTCATTTGACAAAATATCTGTTATGAAATGCGCCGATTCCATGTGTGGGTCGATGCCATATACCTGGCCGTTGATAGCTGTCACTGCCGTAAGACGAATTATAAGATGAAAAGACCACATTTATTTGCAAAATTCCATCAGCAATACTGACTTACAGTCCAAAAATATCCACTTGTTGGGAAGGGAGGCAGCATCGCCACTGGAATTGGGTGGATTTCGCGAATGTTTTATCTGACGCCGCACTGCGTTGAGGTCAGCGTAGGCGCCTATTCGAAGGCTGGCAAAGCGTTGAGCTGTGTGCAGACAAAAAATGCATTTTTTAACAAAAACTGTAGCATCTAACCGGAAAAGCCTCACGTTTCTTACACGAAGGAATCGTAAGACAATCACCTCAACTGTAGTTTGAAGGTATTTAGCGAGCAAGGTCATAAAATACCGGGTAAAACACTTACCAGTTTTGCACAGATGGTCAAGTGATTCGGGGACCTCGTTATGGCCGGGGTAGATAATGAAAATTTTTACCAGCCGACCACTTGCGTCAAAACTAAAAAACAATTTCGAGTGGTTAACTTGATCACCCGATCCGGAAACAATTGGCTAAGCTGTCACAGTGAGTGCGGTGATGGTAAGGCGCATTCTGGCTTGAGGCAATGGGTTATTGCGACACAGAAGCAGGTTTTCGAAGGAACCAATAAGTTCATTCACTTATTATGGGAAAGTTGTAAATGTTTCCGTGATTAAAAGTGCAAATTTTAATCAAAATGGAGAAAATAACTTCCAGTTCAACCACCGCCACCCGAAAAAAACGGTTTTTCTTCACATAAAAAGGAGTTAATAAGGTGAGGAAAAAGTGGTCATTAAATGGCAAAATGATTTTTCAATTGTTATAGTGATACAAGAGCATGTGAAACTAGTTTATCAAGAAAATGATGCGAAATATCGTGTAGACTTAACCGGATTTTTGAAATGGGGCAAAAAAGGAGGCAAGTTGGGGAAAAATACGTCAGTGCACCCAAAAAGAGACCAAATGAACAAATTTAAACTGAATTAACATTTGACTGCGCGTATTACTTAGTATTACTGACTATGCTAATTTAATGGCGTTATGCTACTTACATGACTTCAGTTTGTTTAATGATGAACTTAAGAGTGCTGCACTATTGAGAGAGGAAAGGGTGGAGACTCACTGAGCTGGCGAACTGCCTTCGACACGACGTGTCTTCTGTACAACGAAGACTTGATTGCACAACCGAATGTCGATGGTTGAGGGAGCAAGACGGCATGGCTCACCATCTATCTGCATTGGAATGGTCTTTCTGGTGATTAGATGGGCCTCAGAACACTGACAAATTCGGTCACCGTGGCCACCCATTTGTAAAGTTGCCTAAAAACAGTAACATCGATGGTTTCTAAGGTAATTTATCCGTGGAACTGACTTCAGCGGGAAAAAATCTGCGCTGCTAATGACCTCAAATTTTCATGCGTTTGCGGTAAAGGTACCTCTAGACTGGTTTAGGCGGATGTCTTCAAAGGTAGCTCAGTCGCTACACTACATGTCCGATACCACCTGTTCCTCGTGAAAGACAATGAAGACTTTCAAAGACACTCCAGAGTACGACTTACAAAGAAAGGCATGTTATGTGACAGAATACGCAAGCACAAACAGAAGGGAACCCATCCAAGCCTGTAAGAGGCAACGCCGTAATCGAACTTACAAATTTTCACACTGTGCTAATCCATTCACCCAAAAACTGTTACGAGTGATGTGGAAGTGCGACGACCACAAAGAGTCGAAATGACATCTGTTTTAACTATGCAGGGATAAAACAAGACTCCGCATCGTCTTGCAGTTTGGTCTCTACGTTGGTGGCAAGAAGGTCCAGAGCTGATAAGTTGGATAAGTACTCAAGTCATTTTAACAGGTAAGCAAAACTCAAAAAAAGAAAAAAGCGATAAAATATAAAATTTTCCATAGCAAAACGCACTAATGTGGCTGTAGTTAGGCCAATAACTTCCAGCTTCTTGTCATCGATACTTTGCTGCAGCTCAGGGTCGGAGGAGTGACCCCATGGATCAGTCCCAGCACTGTATCTGAAACGAACCGAAAGATATTCCAAAACGGGTACTTTGTGGCAAAAAAATTATCCTTTCCAAAGGAACATTCCTGCAATTGATTGACCAACACCAGCCAATCAGTGCAGAGGACCAGTTGTGAATTTGTGCCGATCGCCCAATCAGGTACGTGCAAGTTTTTTCTTTTCCAAATTCTAACTATTAGAATGAGTAAACTGAAATCTCTTTTTTTCAAATTTGTTATACAACTTAAAGTTTTCGGATGTACAAACGATAATTGCTATTGCAGCGATATTTACTGGAGTTAAAAAGGATCCGCAAAAATTGCGAATCAATGAGAACATCAAACAAGAAAACTTCTAAGCGTTAAAGACCTACTTTGGAATGTTCAAAAATAGCAAGACATGTGGTCGCAGTTCCTTCAACTTGTGGCTCATGTCCACTCCGTCGCACTAAAATTTAAAAAGGGCCGCCTTTAGTGAGGAATTAAGCAAAAAAGGAGGAAATTTTTAGGGTGAAATAGTCTACAAGTGCCACCACTAATGCAAGAGTAGCGCCAAGCCCTTGTTCCGTGCCAATACGGCATTAACAAGATGAAACAATATGCCTGTAAATAATCCAGGTCCTTGTCACGGTGCTGTAGAAAAGAGGGGAAATAAAGAAGGGAGAAGATCTGCTTATCTTTAGCGATCTGGCGACACACCTCATGTCTCACTCGGGGACAGCAGCTACATGGCGTCTGATTAAGTGTTAAGCTTTTGGTCGTTTTTCCCCATTCCTTTTTTGTGTCGGTGCAAAAAAAGGTGAAAATGAATAGAAAGAAACTACCAACCTCAAGAGTGACATAGTCGGAGAGATCTCGCCACGACCGGCGTATTAAATCCATTCCTCCGACCTGTGGAAAAAGAACAGCAAAAGTCATTTGTTTTTCCCCTCTAACAAACGATGCCCGAAGTAATAAAATATTAATGAGATAGCGGTCATACCCCAGCGTAGAATATCTTATTCTTCAAGCGACTGTTGAATCGGTCCGGATTCGCCTCTGCGAGGAAGGGGATAAAAAGGAGGCGGAGGAAAAAAACAAAAGCGTGAAGTGGAAAACTCTTTCAGTTGTATCGCCTATCATTAGAAAAAAAGTTATATTTTTAGAGAAGCCAAGAACCGAACTCCTCATAATGCCATTTTGGTTGGTGCGGTGGTGGGGGGGGGGAGAAAGAGACGGCGCCCTTCCCCTTCTCCCTTTTTTATGGTACTGCGGACCAAACACCCATAATTAACGGGATCCCGGTAAATGTAATTAAAGGCTAATTATTTATTTACCTTTTTGCCACCCCTAAGACCACAAAAACATTTCATTTCACGAGGAGGAAGAAGGTGAAAAGGTCAGAAAGGTAACCGAGGAGGCGACAGGTCAAAAAAGTCAAAAAAGAAATAAGCTTCTTCAGCAATGGAAAAAGGATCAGCAAAAACTTTTTCCATCTTTCGCCTTCCTTCTTTAAAAGAAACACTTCATTTTTTCTTAAAAAAAACAAAGCTCCTTCAGATGTGGGAAAGCAAATGGAATGTCAGAGTAGTGAAACATTTTTCCAAAATTCACGTATGAAGAAAATGTTCCATTTTTGCTTTTCAGGGCAAAAAAGGGGAGCAGAAATTTTAAAATCCCACATTTTCATTGACAGGTTGGAAAAAAGGTATCTCAAATGATAGAATCTCCCACCCCCTTTGAAGAGGGCCAAGTGGGTGCTCCAATGGGAATGGGGGGAGGGAGAGCCACGGCTTTTTGCAGAGGTGGTAGTAGTATCCTGTCAAAAGGGATCATTTACTGCCTACAAAAGGTAATTACTACTCCCGTCCAGTGACACCCCACCAAATCATTAGGCGGTAGGCAGGCACATTTTGCACTCGATGACCTTGACACCCACAGTTTGAAAGGTCAAGATTTCTACTTTCCACCTTTCTTCTGCATAGTAAAAGTGCATTTACTTGGATAGTTGCAAGACTGATTGCTTCCTATGTTTCATTATTCGAAAGAAAGTTGAAAAGATTTATCTGAAGCTCTAATTTCGATGTAGGCGATCTTATTACATCGTGGAGAGGATCGGAGGTGGAGTAGGGTAAAGACAGAGCACTGAAATATCGACAGCCCATTTCAGATAAGCAACTCAGTGACTCACTACTTGTCAACAAATCTGTGGCAATATTTTATTCTTTCTGGCGTTCTTGCTAGGAAAAATTAGGGAAAATCTAGCCGTCACATATATGTGACACAGGTTAAGGACGTATTAGAATATGGTTTTAAAAAAAAAAAATTTCTAAGGAATTAACTTAAGTATCGGGCGAAATACCTCGGGACTCGTGGAATTCTAGCGCAGTAGCAGCATCAGCACCAAGAGAAAAGTAGTTGTTCATCACATTTAAGGGCAACTTATCCGACATTTGTACCCCGCCACCTCCACTAAAAGAAGACATCTCGATGTCATCCTCGAGGTTGAATTCGGTTGAAGTGAGTAGGCGACTTTTAATGTTCCATCTGTCGAAAAAAAAAGAAAGCATCCAACAGGTTAAAGCGACAGCATAGAACAATCTGTCGATTAAACCATGGGATGGATGGTCATCCGTCTACTGCAACCGCACAATCAGACGAAACGGTGGTGGTTAGGTAAGTGAGATGCAGGAACCGTTTTCCTCTGCCCTTTCCTCCACCATGCCTATCCCTATATCGATGTTAACCAGGTCTTACACCGGTCAACTCACCGGTCCAGAAGAACGACGCGACCTTCTTCAACTGAAGTTAGGATCTTCGTCAACGGCTCGTCTACATAGCCCTGAAAGAGGTGTTGAAAGAAATTCCTCACCTAATTTATAAAGTTATACGACGAAAAGTGAGCCATCTCCTGCAACAATTGCGTGGAGGCTGTACTATGATGTAGGCAGTATTTTAACGAAATCTGCCTCCCAGGCGGTTATTTAAACAATGAAGGAATTGTATAACCTTTGATAGGAGGCCAAAGGTCAATCAAAAAGGCGGGACTCCCATAGCCTAGACTCAAAAAACAAGTGGTACATCCAACTCACCGAGCCCCATTGAAGAGTTCTGGCCAGGTCATTTCCAGTGCCTAATGGGAGAATGGCCACAGGAGGAGTGGGATGGAGATCGAGAGAATCGATTTCTGAGAGGATCCATCCCACAGTTCCGTCACCACCACAGACAAGCACACGGACATTTGGTAGACGACCAAATAACTCCAGACTGGAAGGTATGAAAAACATCCGAATGAGGGCAAAGGTCGCATGTTGATGGGATCACAATTTACCGTGATTTGTTAAAATAGATGGATGCGAGGAGGAAGGATACTAAGAAATAGAAGCCGAATCTAAGGACACACACGACCAACATTCTGTCACCTCAGTTGAATGCTACATTGGTACATCTATTCCTCTAGTTGCTGTATGAGCTCCAGCACTCCGCTCTGGTCCACTTGGCGATATGACGCGTCCTCCCGTTGGAGGATACCGAATAATCAGAACAGCATGAAGCCCAACATTATCAAAAAGGAATCCTAAAACTAACCCGAGCGTGAAATAAGGCCTCACAACAGCACCAAACTAACCTTTAAAACGAAATGCCAAAGTTGTCAAACCTGGGGTTAAAACATTTTATAGATACCGATCTAAGTTCATGTCGTTTGGGTCAGGGAACTGCTGGAGACGCCCTAAAGCCCAGGAAACACCCCTCGTTCAACTTTCCAGGGGTTAGCATTTCCACGACTAATCCTCGAACATTTAAGGCGGTAGAGTAACCATCCCTCCCTCCTGATTGGCTGATATCACAAAGAGATGTGCTTTAAGGGGGCCAATAATCACTCTAAGGCCGAGATCGAGTAACATAGGCGGGCAAAACCTGGATAAGATCGCGTATCGCCGACAGTTTCTATAATTTGGCCGTCCGCCAGCTCTCTCGCACGCACACAACGTGCCTCCCAGGCCTGCTCGAAAGACAACGACACCTGCAACGAAGACCTTGCCTCCTTCTCACTTTGGCTGGGGGGCTCGACGCCATCCAAGCTCACGCAACGGTCTATTTGACAGGCGAAAAAAAGTTGAACTGATTCTGACAGGGTTTGACTGCTTCTGACAACCGATTGTCAGAACCAATTCCCTTCAACCCTTCAAGTCTCGGAGGAATGAGGGAAGGAGAGCGGAAAAAATGAAAAAAAAAATTAGGTGCCAAATACTCATATTCGAGCTCGAAGAAATTGCAAAAAATGTGAGTCTCGTTTTTTGGCTCAAAACAATCGACAGGGAGGCAGGACAAAGAAACGGGCCTCACCTCTCCCTCTCGTCGTGCTTATTCAAAAGGTACGATCCAGTAAATAAAGTTTGCTATCTCTTTTTGACAATTTGACAACCTGGAGAGAATTTACTAGAACGTTTTTTAAAAACTCACTCACTGCCTTGTCCACCCGTTTCCTCCTCCCCCCTCCCTTTAGTCCTACTGAATGTGGTTCGGCACCATGAAATTCACCTGACTTTTTTTTTCTTTTTTCCTGACCCTTGATACAAAAGTATAAAACGATGGATAATTCTTCATTTTATGTCTGGTAAAGAACACTCGAGAAATTTCCGGTTGCGTTGGAAGGGATGAGAGCAAAGACAGCAGATTAGTAAGTGACACGAAGCCTAAATGGTCCTCTGCCAGGTCCCATTGCTTTTAAAATTTAACCAAAAAGGAGTAATCCTCTATCCACCTTTGGCATTTTTCGTGGTCAAAGAGTGGGTTTGTGTATGCCGAGGAGGCACAAGCGAGTTTAGAGTTCACCTAGGGGTTATTTTAAATATTTTAAGATTACCTTACTGGAGTAGGAATTGTAAAGCAAAGCCCTAGAACTGCGGCGGAAGGGGATCACAAGAAAGCTGGACGAGACCAGCGGATCTGGCTTCAAACAAGAATGACAAGTGTGTGGTTCTCAAGTTAAATCAACTGGAAAGTCAACAGGAGGGAGCACTCATTTATAACCTTTGAGCTTTGAAGTCAAACTGAACACCCATCCGCCCATTGGTCCACCTGTTAAATTGTCCAGTCATTCATTAAACCTTCCAAATCTGTTTTTTTCTTTTGTCCATCCATCCCTCCGTTCTTTCTCTCATCCACCTCTTCGTCTAGCCATCAATTCAAAACTTCAACCCTACGGCAGCGTCTTCACAATTGCCAACGATCGGCACTATCCGTAACTCACCCCAATCTCGGTCCTACCTCGGTAAGACTGAAGATCTGCCGCGGATTCAACAGACCCTGGAACTTTTTCAACAATTTCACACCCTGATTTCCTCCAGCTTTAGGGTTGATAAACACTACAAGAGGACAGGTGGCACTTCGACATGACGGTTTCACCACGAAAGGAAAGTCACACGTGGCCGAGGAGACGGGTCGTGGAGAGGCAAGAGGAGAGGGGAGGCGGGAGAGACCGGTAGCTGATGCGCTGGTCGTTACGACAAAGTCATCTGTGAAGTTTGAGTTGTGATGACGGTTATCAAGGACCTCTACAGATGCCGAGGGCTTCAGCGTTACAGGCGCCAGGCTAAAAGCGGGATTGGAGGGGCTGCGACAGAAGGATACGTCTTTGGAGGCCTAGGACGTTAAAAGCGGATCCGATTAATTAAATTTTTACGTACTAAAAGAGGTCCAAAATAAATAACTATTTTTTTGGGAAAAATTCCAACACTGATGAGAGGTTGAATGGGCGGATTGACACAAAGATATGGAGAAATTTGAATGAATGGAAGAAAAGATGAACAGATAAACAGATGATGGAAGTGAAGGGTTGGTGATTGCACAGCTGGAAAAAAACTTGAGGGAAAAAAGTCACACGTCGGTGATATAATTTCCGAAATTCGTTTATTTAAACAATTCATTAGGATGGCCTTAACAATGTTCAAATGGGAAAAGAATTATTCCGTCTTTTTTTTAAAGCCAAAAGTTCGGAGGACTTAATGATCCAAATGACCTCGAGAAGGGGGAAATTATAAGTTAAGCTCAATTTTAATTCCACAAAGATGTCGAAAACAGTATTTAAAGGTGGTTGAACAATGGGGGGCCACTTCAGCAATTTTGAATGGTGTAAGGAAGAATTAGTGAGAGACTTGTCTTTTAAGCCTAACTTTTCTACAACAGATAATTGAATAAAATTGACGCGATTTGCCCGGGACGAAAAAATTCCCTTGCCGAAAATCATCTTTTATTACCACAGTAGCCTTTCAGAATCAGCCTGGACAAAACCTCTAGTTACTTCAAGTTGACAAGATGACAGCAAAAAGGTGCAGTCAATGGGGCGATTGTCTTTTCCATTTTTGACGTTGCAAATGCGTTAACGTAAATAGACTTCTACCACCAATACAAAAAAGAAGAAGAGAACAAGGTAGTCGAACGAACCATCTCCTGTTCGATGCAGTTTAAGACAATGTGGATGTAGAGTCAAAAGGAAATTTACTTTGACTCATCACTTCGTATTCTAATTTTGCATGGGCAAAATTATCAACTTTTTCCAAAAGAGGCCTATGATTGAGTACAAGAAGGTTTCGTGTTACAAAAAGCGCACTTCCAACAATTTTTGAAAATCAAAGTCGATTTTTCCTGAGCTCAGGACAAATTTATGTGAAGGTAACCGAGCATAGATGGAGAAAGTGTTCAGGGCAACTGATCACATTTTACTTCTTCTCATGGTACAGAGAGTCTCCTTAAAATTTAATGTCTTGTAAATAAAAAATAGACAAAAATGGACCGATAAAATCCCATTTTAAATAGAGAGCACTTAACCAATCAAAATTGGTCCTTGTGCTCAAACTAGGCCAATAAACGCTGGTAAAGAGCCTTACTAACTCAAACTATCTAGGACAACAACACTCCAGCGGTGGCGTTACATCTTTGTACTTCGATAAAGCGAAAATTCCATTGTTTATTTGTAAAAATCCACAGTTTAAAGACAATGGCTTTGCATAACATTTTGAGGATTTCATTGGTAGACCGTTCATACCGTGATTGGTTGATAGCAGATAACTGAGTAGCACACTAAATCTTGATTGGTTACTGGAGAGGCATGACTAAATTATTCAATTAATCGGCTAAATTAAGATTAATAATCAAGGATTTGTAAAAAACTTACACCAAAAGCAGCAATCATTCGATATTCTTATTAAAAAACGACATTCTAGTTTAAAAACCTATTAAATTCCCTATTTAGAATGCTACCATAACACCAGCTAGCGGGAATGAAAGCATTTTCCCGGCCAAAGGAAAAAGTTAATTTTCGCTCCCACATTTGCAAGGCAAAGTGATTGTCACGGCGCAAGGGAAGGCAGAGGCTGGCTGATCTAATCGCATGACAGTTTGTGGATATTATTGCCCCTTCTAGCCGACCACACAACACGACGCAATGCAACACAACGCAACACAGCATGACTTCATGACTCCTCTCTCCTTCGCCCTTGTGTATGTGTGTGTGGCTCCAAAGAAAATCGCATCTAACAAAAGCACCCATTGTCGCCTTATCGCATTGCACCGATGACAAAGGTAGCAGGCAACGAAGGCGTCGTTTGTTCCCTTTTACCACCAACGCTGACACAATGCCACGCTGTCGACCCTTTTCGTTGAGGGCCAACACACACGCATCATCGCTCATAAAACGCATGAAAGAGGGAGAAAGAAAAATGGGACTGGGGAGAGCGAGAGAGTGATTGCCCCAATCACCTAGTATCGTGGAGGTAGCAACCATATCTGTGTGTTGTTAGGCCTGCTTTCAACTCCACTTGAACAACCAGTTGAGAGACGCCATGGCACGGGGCTGAGAAAGTGGGAGGTTCTACTAGCACGTGCGGTGGTTTCATTTGAGAAATAAAACGGTGGATCATTTATACCAACCATACTACTCCGTCAGCACCCATTAGAGGGAAATGCTGACAGAAGGCGAGAAATGACTTGCTTCATTGGGCATTTTGACGATCCACGTTGGTGGAATGATGAGTTTGGCGTGCTTGCCAAATTGGCAGGAGACGGTGAGCAGGGACGAATCAAAGCACTCCGGTTTGTTGTGGAAGCACAGATGGCACCATGAGCACTGCATGTAGAGAGTGTCCTAAACGAACAAAAGACATACCACTCTCTTGATCAGAGGGCAAAAAAACAGTAGACTGCACCACAGCTTCAAAATGTTGTCAACGTGTACCGTCAGGCAGTTTAACTACCCAGAAACGGTATGAACATTCCGGATGCGGTCATTTATCAAGTCCACAAAACACCTAATTGGTGAATTTGAGATTAGGAAACAAAAATTGCTTCAACTGTTCATCTTTTAACTTGAGTTAATTTGGATAGAGTTTTGAAACTAAAAAGGAAAAATGAAGTCTCCATGTATAGGAAAGCACAGCCTTCACTTACGCGAAACTTGAATTTCGCCTGTATCCACTAAAAAAAACAATAGGTGATTCAGTTATCCTTCAAATTTTGCACACTTAAACGGTGGTCTAGCGAACAAATAAGGCACAAACCCTTCCGCAGGCTTGACAGCGATCTTCTTTCTGCCTCCGAAGTACCCAATGATGCCTCACCACCGTCTAGTCACGAGCAACAAAGGAAAACTTTCTTTTTAACTGGTTTACTAGGAAGAAGACTTCACCATTTACTAAAAATGCAACATGTTTACCAAATTTCTTTAAAAAACAGTCTAAAAACTCGAACGATTGTTTTGAGAAATCTGATTGGCGGGTAAGGAGCGACTGAGGAGCACCGATACGGAAAAGAACCAATCAGATCTTGGCAAGATGTCTTTGTGAATGTAAAAAAAAATGGATAAAATATTTTGACAAAGTAAATTGACTCGTTTTATAAGCTCCAAACTTTGCTTTATTTTTTTGAGGAAAGAAGAAGACCCCACCTGATCGTCGTTTTTATTACGATAGGTGGACGAGACAGCCCGTCTGAAGGTAGGTTTGCATTTTGCGTCGAGCTACAAAAAAAAATCGTAAAATAGAAACCAGAATAAAACGGAGGCATTAACAAGTAAAAATAGAGTGAAATAAAGTCTAGCTGAAGTCTTTTAAAGAAATGCCCAGTCAGTGAAAATGTAAAGATTTAGCAACTACCGGGGATGTAACGATGGATCGACCAAATAGGCTTACCCTTGGAATGCAAGCAGTATGACAGATTATTCTACATGAGGAGCACTTCTTGCGTGGACCGGCTTTCTACAACAAAGGAAATATGGGGGAACCAGAAGCATTGGCCAAAGCAACACAAAACAGGTGGCACAGTTCATGGAAAAATTGTCCTAGCTTCATTTTCACTCTTGCAAGAAGGGTGGTCTCATTAGTTTAAAAAATTGAAAAAACGGGGAGTAAGAGATAGCCTGATTACTAAACGAGCAACAAATGAAGGTTAGATCCACGCAACACGAATTAATCTGGAAGCGGCCTTCAATTTTTCGCCTTTTCATAATTGAAGCCCACTTGAAGGACTTCTTAAGATCCCTTCTCCTCGCCAAAATGAAAAAACTGAGTAATTTGGGGAGAATTACCGTGCATTGGGAATCACTGACGTAGCAATATTCGCCGGAGGCCGCAGTGTCGTACCAAAGATGGCAATCGGGCTTCTCATCAGTCTACATTAAAAGAGCAAAAAATGTCATCCGGTGTAAACGAATTCTCCATTTCTTTTTTCATCTTTTTTGTCAATAGCATGGAGGAAAAGCGTTCAAATAGGGTCCCCATATTTATGATCGGAATATGACTTAACAATTTCAATGCGTGGTAGGTTACGTCCATGCAAATTAAAAAAAAAAATGAAAGGGAACGAGTAAAACGGGGAGAATGAGCTGCTTCCTTGGAAGTGTTTCGCTAAAAAACACGGCAAGGACGTTCTTCAAGCATGTAGACAGTTAATTAAAGTAATGTCTCAGCTTCACGGAAAGTAACCAGCGCAGAGGGTGGAAGAGCGAAGCCAAACAAATGCCTCAGACATGGGGAAGAGGGCAGGAATCGACACCCCAGAGAATACATTATGTCCGGAAAAGCTAAACTAGGGGCCCAGCAAACTAATGAATGAATAAATGGGTGAGTGAGTGGCTGACTAAATAAGGAAAGGAGTGATTGAACGGACGAAGGAGTGAATGACGAACTGATTTTGTGAATGAGTGAACGAATGACTGAATGAATGAGAGCGCAGCTGAGTGAGTGATTGACGGGGGCAAAGAATGAATGAGTGAACAAGCGGAGTGAACGAGGAAGTGATTAGATGAACGAGTTAATGTGAAAATGGGTGAGTGAGCGAATGTGTGAATGAGTAAGTGAGGGAGTAAATGAATGAGTTCAATAATAAAAAGTACGCATTTGTGCACTACGTGTCAACGGGTTTGGTTTATCCACTATACAAATTTACCTGGATGAATTGAAACCGTTCAACAAAAAGCCTGCAAAATATTTATATTATCGTAGGAGCAATTTGCGAATTCGTTGCCAAATCTACTTTATCCCATCAACATATTACCCATAAATTGGCCAAAAAGGGATGCCACGCCCTTTTCGTGCATAAAAATGTATCCTGACATTTATCGGGACTTTGCAACAATTGGTGTGTAAATTAGACACATACGCATACAAGAACCTGTTTTTTGGTCAAACGCAATCTCGACAAGATATATCGAGTATTTAAAAATGCACAGACTCCACAATGACTTTGAGCTTACTGAACCAATGAGGAAGAAGCGGTGTGAGTCATCCTGCGCTGCGCAATTTAGGAAGGCCATTCAGGGTGTCTGTATGCTCGAATTGCAAAAACGAACTTTAAGATGAAGTTAATCCCATTTTTGAGGCTTTGACAACAAAAAATCAAAGCCACCCCACTCCCCTTGTTTTTTTATCCACAAAGTCCTAAGGAGAGTGCCACGGTCTACAGGCGGACTAACTTGAGGGTGGTGGATTGCCCAGGTCTGAGGGGACTAAGGAGATGAGTTTTAAGCGTTTCAAGGTGGCTCTAACCACTCTCAAACTGGCCTGATCCAAGGTCTTTCCACCACTGTGTTTCGCTTATCAATAGACCAATTTCTTTGTCGTCGCCAAATATTTACAACGGTCGCAATTTGTGGCTAAATTAATTCCGTGCAAACTTCAAACAGTTTGTGGAATTTATAATTAGGTCAAGGATTTGGTCATTAAAGAAGGCAGAGAAGGTTATGAGCCGGTTTACCTCCGTGCCCTCACGCTCCACTTCTCCGCCCCTAATCCCCTCCTGCATGCTTGGCTGTCTCGCCTCCCCTGCCTCCCGTTTCAAAATCTTCAGAAGTTACCAACCGCTGGGGTATGTTAAACCGAGAGATTGATCAGAAGTTTTCAGAGGACTGCCTTATCCACTCGACTAGAGTCTATACACTCACCCACACACATGCACATGAAAAAAGGGAGTGAAAGATTTCCAGTCGTGACTGCAGATATGCCTCTCCCCTTTTTGCACCGATTCCCCGATTTTACTCATTTAAGTTGGGCGTCCACACAAACATTGGCGGAAAAGTCGGTTACAAACGTTCCTGAGTGGGTAGCACAAACAGATAGGAAAAATTTCTAACGAGGGAATCAAATAAATCGCTCTCATAATCCACCCATTAAATTATCCAGACCAGAGGGTCAAAATAAAAAAAGTAAGTCGTGAGGTTTTCGGAGCATTGCATTATAGATGACTTTGTAGAAGGAGTAAGCAACTACCAAGTTATGTCCCTTGTTTAAATGCATGAATGATGCAGCCTAAACAGGCGTGTCAGTCAGTGCGCGGTATCCTTTAATAATGCAACCTCCGTTTGACTTTTTTTCTCATTTCAAAAGGTCTTTCTTGGTTGCGTACTCTGGAGGCCTCCAATCAAACCTGTTATAGAGAACCTGAAGACATTGGGGTAGGTGGCAAGGGAATACACCAGTAGAGAAGGCGGTTTAGGTGATAAATTTGTCTACGACAGCCGCAGTATTATCGACAAGACCTCCTAGACTCGAAAACGGTGAGCATCATTAACTTGATAGGTTATTTACACCTCCACCTTTTCGAGTGGGGGAAAAGAGATCTTACCAAAAGCATCAAGGGCAGTTGGCTGCCGCATGCCATCTATTACCCCCCAACGACAGGCAATAAGTTATATTGGAGACCATCAACCTGTTCTTCGCTTGATCTCATAAAAAAGGGGAAAAGATGGTGCTGCCACCAAACTTTTCAAATGACCAAGTAACCGACTTAACAAGGGAGAGCGAGTGAGTGACTGAGGTGGGTAAGTGAGGTGAGTGAATTAATGACAGATCGAGTGAGGGAGCAACTGACTGACTCTGGCACGAGAGGACCCTTATATGGCAGGAAGTGGGACAAACATAACGTTGAGTGATTTTAGGGCCTGCATCACTCCGTTTCTATAGTGATCTATCACTTCCACTTTGCAGATAGGTCAATTTGACTGCTTTTCTGTCTATGAAAAGCAGCAACTCTTCAGAAAAGGAAGAGAAAAGGAAAAAACCAAGTAATAATGCAACACCCGTTTGCACCAAACAATGATACGTGGGAAAAAGTCGTTCTCCATTCAGACGAGGAAGGAGAGGAAGTAGTAAAGTAGCCACCTAAGTAAGGCCATGTTGACTGCCACTCTCCCATTTGGTCAATAATGAAAGCTTTCACATTGGTAAATACGTCAGCAAAAACTAGGTGAATTTTGTATGCATGCAGATAGGAAGGAGGAAACACGTCCGGTCAGGCAATCGGTATTGTGAATAGATGTGTGTCCTGCTGGACTGGAAGCACAACTTCATCCACTTCACTGTCTGACCAGTATTTGGAGAAGAGGACGAGGGGGAGGGAAGAAGGCGAAGAAGGAGGGCTAAGTTTTCCCCTATAGCTAGTGGTCAGACCGAGAAAACAGACGCAGAGCCCAAAATATGCCATAGTTATGAGAAGTAGATAGAGAACCATTAGAGAAAGAAAATTGTTGAAAAAAGGGCATAGATCAGTGGGAGAGATCTATTGGTGAGCAGAGCTAGGACGGTGACTCATATCCTTCAATTTATCCTTCCCTAAATTTATGCCAGGAGAGATGCTAACAAAAGGAATCGTGTCTCACTGTCCATTTGGGCATGCTGATAGACCAGGAGGTGGCGGAGTTGTTGCCGGTGTCATTAGAATTACTAAAAAGAAAGAACAAAAATTAAGAATAAAGAGTTGTTACTTCAGGGACAAAAAAAATAAAGCTTAAGAAATTATCCTTTCGGCAAGAAGTCGGGTAAAAAGAAAGAACACTTTAGGTCCCTCGGTTAGAGAGGATGGAAATCGGTCTAAAAAACCAACTTGACGGCAAATTTTAGGTGAAAATGTGATATTGAAGAAAACAGGAGGATGAGGAGGTAGAAGCGTTCCACCATGTTTCGGATGGATACAAAATGGGTAGACGGAGGGATGGACACGGAATGGACAAAGGATTACTTCAGCGAGGCTTTACCCCTCCCTGTACAGTCAACACGACCCAAAAACATGTTCGAAGGTCTTCGTGACCCATGCCGACCTTCGAGCTCCTCTCCTGAATCAAACTTCCTCAAGAGTGCTAATATTACGTTACAGATCCTCCAGAAATGCAAATAAATATTGTCCAGGAGTGCAAAAGTGATTATTTCAGAAGGCTCTGTGACCACATAAACGAGAGTTACATCCAAAATTAACCACAAGGAGGCTCCCAGGTTAAACCTAGACTTACGATTTTGCATAAACAGACCAAGAGGGGACACCACCGTAGCGGTAGTAAACACGACGATGACAAATGCCTCCTGTCACAGACCAGTCTTCGCATTGTTAACCAAGCAGTGAGCTGTCAAGTCACAGAGGTGAAGCATACATACATAAAAGGGTTTGTTTTTATTTCTCGGCATGGAGGAGGCTTCAAGTAAAGCTTGATCAGCCACAGAAAGCATTTAATGAACACTCGTGTCTGTCTGCTAGCAACAACTTCAGCCGCCGATGGTGCCCAGGCCACCGCTACACCAATCAACCAACAGACGAACACTCAGTGGGACTCTGGTAGAACGCCTGCTTGGAAAATTGCACAAGGGTTACATTATTCTGGGATAACGGCGAGCTAGCCCTCGGCATCAACTGCCCTCCTACCTCCCTTTCTACATTTTAAGAAGATTAAAAGTAGTGGAGAGGGAGAATGACTGACCACACACATAGCAAGCAGGAGAATTTGTCTCTAAAGAGAAATACATTTTATCATTCACAAAATACTCGAATAGGCCATTACCGAATTGCTCATAACCCTTGGAAAAAAAAAGGCAGGGTACAATCTAAGCACAGCAAGCACCGCACCAAGATATTTCCCACTCGCTCATAATAAACAGTTTGTAAGAGAAAAAATTTGTTCCAATCATCCCCAGATGAATTTCATGTTTGGTGACAAGCGGAGAGTTTGGGATATCACCGCTTCCTCCTCCCAATAAACAATGACAGTGCGTAAACCCCTCCTCTCCCTCCAATACGCAAGCGTGTCTTTCTCTAACCAGTCTTCTCAATTCGAAGGTATAATACTGCAGAGGGAAAGGAAAGGAGGTAAACAGACTACTACACCGAAGCCGTAAGGCGAAAACAATCCAGTGACTAGGGGAATAACACACAAGAGGCACTTCATTGTTAAATATTTGAGGTGCATGCGTGAAAGAGAAAAAAGAGAAGAGGATGTATCACCTTGTTGAGAGGAGGAGAAATACAAGTTCTCCCTAATGAGATTAAGAGAAGTTGAATTGCGCACATAAGAGAGGTAATGCAAAACACCAAGGAGGGAGAGAGAGCTCTTACACCTCCCGACTTCTGTTGCCGTCAAAAGAAGAAAGAAAAAGAACTGACCCCCAAATGATTGTGCTCCAATTAATTAATTAACAGAAAGATGTCGGTTCACCAAAGGCATTCAAAAAGGAATTCCATAAATTACTTGTTTGAATCCGCGCCTTCCACCTCCACCCAACGGCCCGCCTCCCTCGCCCCACCACCCAAGAGGCAAGTGTGAAAGCAGAAAACAACAGAAAACCTTAAAATGAAAATAACTGTTGCATGCATCACCTTCTCAGCCATTGGTAGAGTGAATTTTTTGCCTTTTTTTACCAATTCTTTGTTAAAATAGGGATACCTCACTTTGTTTAAAAAAATTGGAGAAAACGCGCCTCTAGTGTGATGGCCTAATTAGCTACTGTGCTAAAAACGTTTTAAGCAGAATCCGCACCTTTGTATTAAAAAAATGCATACAAATCTCCAGCATAAGAGGGAAAGCCGGCCGTTTTTTTCGCCTTCCTAACATGTTTACCGGTGCGGTCAGTCGCAGAGCGCAATTGAGGCCCACAGTTCCCCCACAACAGATACGTTTTGTTTCAAGTTATTTGTCTCTCCTTTGCATTCTTGACCAAAACTATCCTATAACTGATTTGGTGTAATCGGCCAAAAAAAACTCATGCAACACATTCGTGACGCCGAGTCTGGCCAGGAAAATTGGGATGGCACATGTAAAAGAAGTTCAAAGCCTTTCTACACTCTCGACAGCATTTTTTCTTAAGAAAACCAATCAGAGGTCTAAGATTTTTAAATAGAGTAGTAAAAAAATTATTAATGGGCGATCAATTTGCGGTAGTAATCAGGCAGCAATTTGAGGTGTGTGAAGCCCTACAGGAAAGGGTGCTAACAAGGCTTGTCAAGCTCCCTAAAAGAAAAAAGAAACGAAATAAAGGGGAAAAAGGAACTAAATCAACTTTCCACCGTTACAGTTGACAAGATGTGCTGTTATTAAAGACTGCTTTGATTTGTGCTTTCTTCGAAAGATGTACAGATGCGATGGTCACCACGGCGGTCCGAATTACACCTCCGCTTTAATTGTGCATACCTACTTATTAGATGCCTCTTTAAAAAGAAGGGAACGGATACTGTGTTTGGTGCAAATGAGTCAGCGGATTCTTTATAAATGAAACCACCGCACGTGCTAGTAGAACCTCCCACTTTCTCAGCCCCGTGCCATGGCGTCTCTCAACTGGTTGTTCAAGTGGAGTTGAAAGCAGGCCTAACAACACACAGATATGGTTGCTACCTCCACGATACTAGGTGATTGGGGCAATCACTCTCTCGCTCCCCCAGTCCCATTTTTCTTTCTCCCTCTTTCATGCGTTTTATGAGCGATGATGCGTGTGTGTTGGCCCTCAACGAAAAGGGTCGACAGCGTGGCATTGTGTCAGCGTTGGTGGTAAAAGGGAACAAACGACGCCTTCGTTGCCTGCTACCTTTGTCATCGGTGCAATGCGATAAGGCGACAATGGGTGCTTTTGTTAGATGCGATTTTCTTTGGAGCCACACACACATACACAAGGGCGAAGGAGAGAGGAGTCATGAAGTCATGCTGTGTTGCGTTGTGTTGCATTGCGTCGTGTTGTGTGGTCGGCTAGAAGGGGCAATAATATCCACAAACTGTCATGCGATTAGATCAGCCAGCCTCTGCCTTCCCTTGCGCCGTGACAATCACTGCCTTGCAAATGTCAGAGCAGAAATCTACTTACTCCTCGGTGTCGTTGGGGTGTTTTAAGGTGGACAAGATAGTCGGACAACAGTTGATTCTTACTAAATACATCTTCTGATTTCTTATTCTAGCCTAAAGCACTTCAAGTAGGCTAAATTTTGAGGCACGTTCTTGAGGGAGACTAATTACCAATACGAGGACTCACGGCTGAGAGCCCATCAAAATCCGGTGGGGCTATCATTAGCCGAAGAGCATCTAATCACGGAGAGAATAAATTCTCCAAAAATTTTTATGAATAAAGCATACTCAAAGAAGACTAATTTTTGCATAAATTAAATAAAACATGAAACAACTAGGACAATAAATCTACCGGAACTTGAAGGCACCATCGGAAACTCGTTTGAACATGTTTCATTTGCGTGTGGATAGAGTGATGGTAGAACGCGATGTTTACATTTGACCAAAACAATGGCTACCCGTTAGACCAATGATTAGTTGTGTGTGTTAATGCGAGCCACTTACGTGATCGGATCAGTAAACATATGTAAATCACCTAGGAAAAATGAGCCACCTGATCAGCCTCTTCTGATCTCGATTGTTCCGGCCCCTAGAGCTCACAAGACCACTTTTAAGTGGTTGTCAAAGCTGTGCAGATCAATGGGTGGGTTTTTACTTTGCGCCTCCCTGCAAACTAATTTTGACATAAGTATCTCATTCTTTATAATTACTAGCACATGGGTGAGTCGTTGGGCACCGACCCGACTTGTAAATGAGTACCCTTCAGGCAACAAGAAGAGAAGTCGCCCACTAAAGAACTTCCAACTTTTGGGAGCTAAAAACTGTTTGATGGCGCACAAAATTGGTGCCAAAAAGGCTTAAGGAACATGAAAGTGAAGGTGGAGAAGCAGGCGGAACTAACCTTGACCAAGGGTGGGAGTTTAGAGAGCAACCCATGATGTTGTGACAGGGACAAAGTTGACAGATGAAATGGACTTTGTACCGCATGTTTGTACAAGTAGCTGCACTCACGACCTTAAGGAGCATGTCATTGGATTGATTCAATAGAATGTGCGCCACTAGAAATCGCAAACTTGTCTCCAAACTATCGTGGAAGTGAAGTGTGTCCTTGAGCACCCGTAACGAGTGGTCTTTGCGAAGTGGTTATTCTAGAGTACGATGAGATTAATAGCTACTGGTACCCAAGGGGTCGAAGCTTTTGTAGACAAATTAACCCTCTCGCCACCCTCCCCCGCAGATACCTTGGAAAATGATGGCGGAAGTATCTAAGAGGTCAGCTAGGCCAGGTCACCCCTCGATTTGCTTGGATGGTTTATTGTTGTGTCGTCACAACGAATAAACGAGTCCGGATGGCTACTAAATGGCTCACAATAATGCATCCTCACCATCAAAATCCAATATAAGACAATCTTGTCAACAAATTACCACAAGAAATTAACAATAAGAAAAAGGAGGAGGCCACATTATTCACATTCCCTACTTCTGTCTAATGCCCCGGAAGTGACGACCTATTGAAATGAATAAAGAGGCGCCTCGAAGGCGAAGCATTCTCTAACCCAATTAGCCCCACTAGATCCACCACCAGATGGTACATCCGTGGGAGCGTGATTTCAACCCCTTAATTGTCAAGGTCATAACCGGGCTAATGTCCAAAGATTAATGTTTGTGCTGCACAAATTTATGATCTCACTGCCCATTGGTCAAAGATATAGCCAATGAGCAAACCGCTAGCAATGACGTGGTCAATCAGACGGGAGGGAATGTACAAAATCTGTGCATGCTGAACCCACCATGGCCTAAGAATTATTTAGGCGGCTACTGATAGTTACCGTGGCAACGATTCCCAATCAAGACGTATAATACAGTCTCTGCATTAGACGGCTGTCAAAACTTTATTTTTGTGATGATATGATAAACAAGAGTGGAATGCACTGGTGAGTAGCCGGTGGAATTCCAAATGCGAGGTCGCCCACGTATACAATAAGGGGATGAGGCTTTAACACTCTAGAAGGTAGTCATGCAGAACCACTCCAGTATGACGCATATTCCGTTAAGGGGTAAGAGGTAGTTGAACAGCGTCATGACATTCAAAACAGCGGCGGATTGGCGCAGATTCATATACACGAAGTGCCCCACGGTTAAATGTTTAATGAGGGGTGTTACCGCGCCGAAAACAAGCCATATTTTGGGACAGGCAACTTCAGAAGTCTAGGGACTTTAAACAGGAAGAAGATTTCAATAGCAGAAGTTTTTTGGCTGATTTTTATGTGCTCCTTTTCCTCACCCCATTTTTAGCTTAGCCACCTAGGTGACATGCTACTTATGTAGAGGAGGTAGCATGGAATTGAGCCTGACAAAGGAGGGATTGCACAAGCTTCGTGTGGCTAGAAATAAAGCATGATAAAGGTGAGTAATGCAGACTGTGCGGTTTGTTGGTCAAATGAAAGCTGCTCGAGAAGTTGGTTAAGAAATTCTCAGAATATGAAATAAGCTGCAGTTTGTGTACGCAGGGATTTGACCCCACTTGATGTTAGCCTCAGAGCATTACACGTATTTGGGCATGTGTATGCCCTCAAATTTATCAGATTACAAACTGATGTCGTCAAGTTCGAGCATGTGATCTCTCGGCTCATGTAGCCCAGGACAAACAGCTCGGTATCCAACGCCCAGGAAGGTTATCAGTATACCAGTCAAAAAACCAGAAAAAAAACCAAAAAGGAGAATCAGTTCGGCATAGTACTACAAGGCTGACGTGGAGGGGCACAATGAGACGAAGAAAATAAGGCAATCTGAAAAGTTTGATGTTTAAGAACAAGCAACTTAAAGGAAAAGCTAGCCTTAAGTTTCAAAATGAAGAATTAAATTGCCATAGAATTAGGGTTTTAAGGCAAGTTGGGTGAAAAAAAAAGGGCACAGTGGTCATTTCATACCAAGGACAATGGTAAGAGACAAATAAACTCAAGAAGCAGTCACATTAAGAAAAAACAATGGCAAGGCCTAAATTCGTTAAATGCCATTTAATAAAAACAAAAATCTCAGAAATGATTAAATGTAGGTTGACCCCATACACATGGGAAGGTGTTTAATTTGACACAAATTAAATGTAATGGCAACTGACTCTTCGGTGTTCAGCTGGTAATCATTGTGTTCATCCGAGTCAAAAAAGCGTGACTTTATGACTCTCCGCAGGTGCCGCGAATTCTGGGAACCGGCAGATGAAATCAGCATTTCAAAAGACAGCGAAAGCTGTACCTGTCAAACGAGGATAAAAGGGCTTGAAAATCGATTACACCACTAAGTTCACCAAGCAAAACCAAAAAAGAAAAGAAAAAAAGTGGCACAGGAAAAACGAAAAGTGATGGTGGAACAAATTGCCAGGGGAAAATATTGCAAGACGCACACGAGTAGTCGAGCACATAAATGGGTTTTGTCGAAGCTAAGTACACATCAAAATTAATAAATATAAAACCAAGTACTAGAATAGTGTGGACTAGCGTACCAAAACCTAACCCTCAAGTCCGAAAAATAAGATATTTGAAATGCCACACCGTTTAAATAACGAACAACCTTAAGGACAATATTATTTTAAGAATTAAAACACGGCAAACATTGAATATTTCAGGCAAAAAAACTTTAAAACGTAAAAATAAGCTAAAGTAAAACACAATATAAACGTAAGGTTTACACAATTTTGTGCTATTTGAGACTCTGATAAAAGTGAAAAAAAACGAAGTGTTGACTGCCTTGATATTTAAATTATCAGAAAAAATGAACTTATAAGAATCGTAGAAATACTTTGCATTTTATTGGCAGCGCATATGAGTGACTTATTTTGATCTTGTTCCATGAGCGCAATTCACTCATTTAACGTGACACCCGCACCCTATACTTGAGTACTCTTAATTTAATAAGTTGTTCTGCTATGGTTAAAGAGTAAGCAATACTTAATGATGATTTGTTTGCATTGCAACCTTTTTGCGCGAAAAATTTTGCGTTTTTCCTACCACCATCAAAACTAGATTTAGTCTCAAATTATGTTTTTTTGCGTTTTTTAATCTTGCAAAGGGAAATATAAAACTCTCTCTTTGGTCCGTATTGTTTGTTTAAGTTCTCTTTTCCGCTTCAAATACTAGTGCTCTCGTTGCTGTCCTTGTCGGTTTCCAGATATGCCTGAAGTTGAAGGTGGTTCATTCCAATTGTTTTCTCTTTTCGAACTTTCTTTGCCGTAGTAGAGGTGTACTCTTGCATACTGTTTTGCATGTTTGTTGTTGAGCTTTTTTTGGGTGGCGCATTCGTTTATATGTCAACATTTTTGTTCAGGTTTAGAGGACTGTGTGGAGGAGCGCGTTATTAATGAGGAGTACAAAATTTGGAAGAAAAATACCCCCTTTCTTTACGACTTAGTGATGACACATGCCCTGGAATGGCCCAGTTTAACTGCTCAATGGCTTCCTGAAATTACTCGGTTTGTTATTAATGTTCGCGTAACTGGACCACTTCGGCTTTATTTTATGCTTTTTTTCTTCCTATTTTAGTCCTGAGGGCAAGGACTACTCTATTCACCGTCTCATTTTGGGCACCCACACGTCGGACGAACAGAACCATCTTCTCATCGCCAGTGTTCAGTTGCCCAATGATAACACCCAATTCGATCCTAGCAACTACGATCCGGAACGTGGGGGTATGTCCATTTTGTTTTCTTGTTGTCTCTCTTTAAAACGCTTTAATTAGTGTGGATCCTTTGGTGGCCTTTTATAGAATTTGGTGGATTCGGTGCTGTGACGGGCAAGATTGAGATTAATATCAAGATCAATCACGAAGGTGAGGTAAACAGAGCGCGTTACATGCCGCAGAATCCCTGCGTCATCGCCACAAAAACGCCAAGTGCGGATGTGCTAGTCTTCGATTACACCAAGCACCCAAGCAAGCCTGATCCCTCGGGTGTTTGTGAGCCCGAGTTAAGGCTGAGGGGACACCAGAAGGAGGGTTATGGATTGTCTTGGAATCCCAATCTGAACGGCTACCTCTTATCAGCTTCTGATGACTATGTGAGTCGCGGTATTGTGTATTATACTGGAGGATTGAATCAATGTTATTTATCGCCTTGATGATGGCAATGATTGGCAGTGAATTTTAGATGGTTATCAATCTTGCGGATCATGTGATGTGGTGCTATCGAGTCGCTTATTCTTTTTTCGACTCATTCAGTCGAATTTGTTTCTAAGTCTTTTCATAATCTTCTGTAAAGACGACCAACTTTAATTTTGCGTTCATTGTAATGAAATTTCAACTTGCATAGGCGGTCTTTTCGATAGGTGCCTTCAAACGGTTCTTCAATCATTTGCATTTACGAGGTGTTTTCAGTCTAATACACAGCGCTAGTAAAATTGCCTATTTAATGGTATCTTGACTCCTTTTGTTTTCAATTATTTGGAGCTCCATGAATTGATCTCGGTCATTAAAGGCATTCAATGAGATTTCAGTAGCACCTCATTTCGGGTGCCACTTGGAATCATCATTATTGTCTTAACTAGATAATCTTTATGATTTGGTGTTTATTGTTTGAGGCCACTTTTTCTCCCAACAAGGTAACAAGATAAAACTAAGTCGAAGCTTGCGATTTTTTTCAAATGGTAGACGTTTGATAGAAAATTAGGTTTTTTCTTTGATATTGAGCTACATTAAGAAAATGCGCATTATATGCCCTAGGTTGAACGATGAACTTGCAGAAAGTTTCGAGGGTTTATTTACACTAATGTGTCTGTGTTAGAATGCCCTGATTGAGTGCTGATGGATTCATCGCTATTGAATCGCCACCTTGTTTGTCGAAGACGAAGCAAAACCAGCAGATTATGGATGGGGAACCATTGGGAAGCCTTTAGTTTGCTTGTTTTCGTTCGACTTCCTTAATTGTGGTATATTTAAAAGTCTGTAAAAGTATTCTTCAGGCAGTAATCGGTGGGTTTATGAATGGACGAGAGGTTCTATGACGTTTTCAACGACATCGGGGATACCTATTTAAAAATGACGTGGTTTCTGTAATTCTTTTTGAATGAATAGCTGTATATTTAACCATACACAGTTGATGCCTTTATGACTGTCGTAGCATGCGGTTAACAAAATCGGGATCGTTGATCTTTTGGAGTCTGTCTGCTAACGGTGTTAATGAGGCAACCTTGTTAGCTCTGAAGGCGTCGTAATATAGAAGAGCTAGGCGACTACTGGCCTAGTTTAGATGAAAGGCGTTCTGCATTCCCTCGGATTTTTAGATTGCTTCCTTTTTTAACAAAAGTCATTTTAATCTCAATTAACCTCTTTGTTCAGTTGTACTCTGTAGGTTTTCTCGTCCGTCCAAATAGTTGGTTTGTCTGATGATTGCACTGTTGAATAGTAAACTCTCAAAACTTCCTCGAAGCTCTAAGTAAATGCTAGCTGCCATCATTTAGGTAAATGAAACACAGTGGTGCTTATCTCCACCTGATCACCTATTTTTTGATTTTGTCGCCACGTAGACGGTGTGCATGTGGGACATTAACGCGACGCCCAAGGAGGGTCGCATAATCGATGCACATACCATGTTCACGGGCCACACAAGTGTGGTGGAGGACGTGGCTTGGCACCCCCTTCACGAGTCTGTCTTCGGCTCAGTGGCAGATGACAAACGCCTCATGATTTGGGATACGCGTAGCTGTGGCAGCACCTCTGCTGGCGCGGGAACCACCGCTACGGCGAGCAAGCCAAGTCACTGTGTGGAGGCGCATGCTGCTGAAGTGAACTGCCTCTCGTTCAATCCCTTCTCCGAGTTCATCCTCGCTACTGGCAGCGCGGATCGCACCGTTGCTCTGTGGGACCTCCGGTCGCTGCACATGAAGCTGCATTCATTCGAGTCGCATAAAGATGAGATCTTCCAGGTCGGTTTTTCGTTGTTATGCCTAGTTTTTCCGAATCGGAACCAATCGATATGTGGATGATTGAGTTAAAGTTTGGCCTTTTAGAGTTCAGGTGTGTAATTAAAAAGACCATCAATTGTAGAAGGTCAGATAGCTGGATTGATGGTTAAATTATTAATCTGATTCTTTTTGCATGCTTCCTGATTTCCGAGCAATGGAAACCGGTTAATTGAGTGAATGGGCAGGCAGATGATTGTTTCCGAATTGAGGTAACCCTGATTCTCCCATTCTCCCTGTAGGTACAATGGTCACCGCACCACGAGACCATTCTAGCCTCCTCCGGCACTGACCGTCGGCTGCACGTATGGGACCTCAGCAAGATTGGAGAGGAGCAGACACCAGAGGAAGCCGAAGACGGGCCCCCCGAACTTCTTTTTATCCACGGCGGACACACTGCCAAGATTTCCGACTTCTCATGGAATCCTTGCGTACCTTGGGTCGTCTGCTCCGTCAGCGAGGACAACATCCTACAAGTCTGGCAAATGGTACTCCATCTTGTCTCACTTTATTTTCCTCATCACACCTTGTCTCATGTCTTCTCTCTCCCGTGAGTCATCGTCAGTATTTTCGTTAGAGTTAAGTTTACGGTATTTGGACTCTAATTTGTTAATTCAGCACAGTATTGACGACAGAACTCTATGCAAAAGTTTGGCTGCTGCTTGGACCTTAAAGGGATGAATTTGATGCTAAACCGCAAAGGTAGTCATTTCACCCGGCTGAGATCTTTTTTTACTCTTTGGTCTGATAAGAAAGGGTGGAATCACGCTGTCCTGTGAAATTAGGGCTCATAATTTTTGTCTCTAATCAGCCAGTTTTGGTGATGGGTAGGATCAACCTTCGTATGATTGAAAGTTCCCCTTCTCAGAGGCTTAACGGCTGTTTTTTGTTAACTTTGATAGGCGGAGAATATTTATAACGAGGATGAGCCGCCGCTGGCGATCGAACCAGAGTAGGGGCGTGGCAGGCCACACCTATAACCCCCTTCTCCCTTTTTTTGCAAACAGAAGAAACGACAAATTCTAACTGCATTTCGTACCCTTGACACTTTAATGTCATCGAACTTAGCGTCTTGTGTACTGTTGAGATATCTTCCCTCCCTTCGTTTGAAACGAGTCCAGAGTCTGCAGGTTCATTTGAAACTGCGCCTGGTGAATAAAACTAATTCAAGTCGTTTTTATTGTTTGTCTTTTGCGGTAGTTTTGCAGCAAAGGCTGTGCCATTCTTCTTTTTGAGATTTTGCATCAGGCTTAAAGCCTTTCTTTTCCTTCTCCCCTCATGGCAGCCATGGGTGGTTGTGTGGTTGGCGACTCTCCCTTCGGATTGGTCATGTGTGCGCCTGAAGGTCAGTGGCGACTCTTGAACTTTTTGGTGATTTTGGGGCTGGTATGACGTAGGTATGGTGCATTTTTTGTACTGAAGTGACTGACGATTTAATTTGCTCACTAAAATGATGAGGCCGAATGGATTTGGGACTTCGCTTGAGTAGTATACGCGAGTTGACGACGAATGGGTGGACAGGCTGGAGGATTGCTGTGCTACCTTCGTATCTGGAGAACATTTTGGACGCTATCTTGGGCTCTATTAGGTGTAGAAATTTTGAAAAGGTTTTAAGAGGGCTAGCTGCAGGCATTGGGTTCTTCTACGCACCAGTTTATGTCAGTCGTCAAGGGTTGATATGGAGATGCTAGCTGAGGCGTGTGTTGGAGTTAATGCAGATGCTGCCCTTTGTGTTGGCCTGTTCAAGCCGAGCGTGGATGGTTAAAAGCTCCGACTGCCGCACCATATACGCCTCTTCCTGACTCAAATCCCCTAGACCCCCGATAGCATTTAATCCACAACTTTGTGGAGAATTACCAACAAACATTCCATAAAGAGCGACTTTATATGCTAGTAATATGACAAATAAAAAATTAAATAAAATCGAACAAACTATCTTCGGAGAAATACAAGGAATTGGGTTCTATTACTAGTCCACATCGACACCATTTTTGGCAAGAAATTTCCTTAAGTACTCCAATACGGAGGCCTTGACCTCCGGAGGTACAGTGCCCCGAGCTGAGGGCGCTACTGCCTCTACAACATCGTCGACGTTGACGACGTCAACGCCCTTGGAGCGGATGAACTCCTTACAGGCGCCTTTGACGCGATCATTCCAACCGCATTCCACCAACTTCTTTTCGATCATTTCGCGTATCTTTTCTCTCTCACCTTTGGCGTTCAAGAGGTCGTTGATCCGAGCCCGAATTTCAGCCCGTTTGTCACCCATTTTAGAGTCTGACGCCAAAGCTAGTTTGACCTCAATTAATCCGCCCTTATCGATTTGAAACAGCTGATAGATTGAGCGGAATAACCAATGAGATTAAAGCGGGTTGTTTGAGTTTGTAATATGCTCCAAACAGAAATTTAATGCTATTGGGAACGTAGCTGTTATAGCACTATTCGTAAACCTTTACAAGAAACGATTAACTCTTTTAAGCGGCCAAAAATTGCTTGAAAGTCCACCACTGCGATGTTATTTATCAGCATTGTCGATCAGAGGATAGCACTGACATTATTAAATATTGGTGGTTTGTACGCGAATAATTAGGCCGGGGATAGTTCTCATCAATTATGCAAATAAAGCACTAACATAAAAGCCGTTAGCAAATTTAATTAATTTGTGCAAAATTATAGTTTCTGGAGATGGCAAAATTCACCGGCATTAAAAATGTGCATATGGTTAGTTCTTGTCATTGCATGAATTCGTACAAAAAACTGTGGTAAGATGAGTTATCGTGACGACGTTACTGTGTGTCATTCTATTCAAAAGACATATTTTTAAAGATTGAGCTTAGCTTTTTCTTCTTGCTTTGAGCTATTGATCATAGTTACCTGCTGTGACGCCAATTGATTTCATTATACATTATCGCGTTAACAGCTGCATTGTTTAGTAAAGATTCATGTGCATCTGGAGAAGAATCCTTCAACTCTGTCTTCAATTTAAGGTAAATTTTCTTTTGGGTCTTTCATTTGCTCTTGATTGTTTTCCGAGGAGCAGTTATCTCCATCTTAATCTGCCTGCAAATTTTGTAACTAGAATTCCTTCAAAACAAGCGGGAGCTCATATGCTCGCATGCTTACTGCAAATTGGTGAGGATTGGAGGTTAAAATAATCTGCTGCTGTGCTTTTTGTAATACAATAGAGTTATAATTAGCAAGTTGTTGTATTTTTACATAATTAGATTTTTCTCTACTTCATTCGAATATCTCGCACAATTTATTTTTAGCTTTTGCTTTTAATCACGTATAAGTGTCACAAAGTGGTGCTGATAATTCGCATTTAAATCTTTATTATGCAAGCTACTAATAATTTACTACAATAGGGGCTTTTTAGTGCCACCACGCACACCTAAATGTGATTTAACGCGTGACGTTAGACAGTGAAGTGTATTTCTAATTAGAATATCCTTGAGGGAGTTAGTGGTCGCCATGACTAGATAGATGCCTTTCAAGAAATGTAATCTATGGAGTTTAATTTTTTCACGTACGTATTGAAATCCATTCTTGCATTTCATTTTGTTTTTGACGTTAAGCATGTAAGTATCTGTCCGTTTGTGTCAAGCAATTTCAGCTTTTTGCCTCTTGTAATCCCTCTTAGCTTACATTTACTTCGGATATACTTATTCTTTTGATTTATTTTAAAAGCAAAACAAATAAACTGACTCCTCAAAGCTCAAAGGCGTCCGCTCCGTCACATGTTTGGCGTTAAATGACAGCTTTTCACCCAGTAGATTCGTTTAACAAACGCTCTTTACGACTGTCTACATTTATTTAAAAAATTTGCTTTCTACACGAACGATTCATCAGTAATTAAATTTTATTTCATATGGAGTCGAAACCCAAGATAGACAGTAAATTATAAACACACTGTAGGGGTTAACTTCACGGCCACTTTGATCTCCACCGCTTTTACTTTTATACTTCTTTAAACCTTAAATGGCTATAGGAACAGCTCGGGTTGGCACATTTGCGAAAGTTAGTTCTACATTTTCTTTAAAACTTGTGGAACATCATGCATTGGGCTGACCGAATTCTGATTTCCGAACATTTTTTCAGGATTTGTAAGCAGGGAAAATTAAGTTTTTGCTAGGATGTAACTTTTGCAATCAATTTATCTGCTCCTTGGCAATTAATTGTTGGTTGTTTTTTTACTTTTTTTGAGATGTTTGATTGTTTAGTGAAGGCAATTTTGAAAACATAAAGAAACGTTTATACTTTTAAAAATATTTCCACTTCCAAATACATTGAATTTTTTGTCACTTATTTGATTCATTGAAACCTTATTGCTTCTCCCTCTAAAAATAGAGCATCACCTCTCCTCCAATTTCCTTAAAAAACTGTGATGGAACCAACAAAACCACTTTTAGCATTGTTCAATATTGCGACAAAATCTTACTTCTAAGGGCAGAATCTCAGAAAAATACGCTTTAGTCTCCCGTGGGAATTGGTGTTGTTCCCTCAGCTACGAGGTTGGTGTAATATGGCCGCTTGTCGCCTGAATGACACGTTCTTACAAACGCGTACTACATACAGGAGGGAGTAGTCGTGTCCATATCATGATTGCTGTGAGTTTATTTTGCATCTTATCCCAATCCTAAGCATAACTTACGTATATGCCAATTTTGTTACTACAGAAGTTTGTATTTGGAAGAATTTTTAGCTGAGCAATATCTCTTTTACCCGGCTGATTAACTAAGGCAATGTCCTCTTCTGGAATTTTTAAAACAAAGCCCTTTACATAACCTTTTATTTCTGCAGTTTAGGTGTTTTTTTTAAAAAAAAATATGAGTAGTATGTCCTTTTACCAATACTCTGGATGGGTGGGACTTCGGGAGAAGCGTCAGAGGGGACGTTATATTATCCTTGGGAAATTTGAATGTCAATGGTGGTGTTAAGCGATTGACATATTCCGTTGCCCATTAACCGAGAATCATATCAAATATATTCTGTGACTTAAAGAGCAAAAAATACGCCAAAAATAATTGATTTTCAAATGGAACTGCAAGTTACATTTGATGGCTAAGAAATGCCTTCATTAACTTTAATTTTTTCACCTTTTTAGAGTTTCATGTTTAATTTATTAAATTTGACGAAATTCTGTTGAAATTTTCATAGGTTATGTCCAATTTATTGATTCTTACATCAATCAAATGCTCAGTAAAAATTCGTCAATTGGTTACACGGGCAATTTGGTCACTCCAACAAGACTCTGGGTGCGAAATCTTCAATTTAAGTCTTATAGTACGGAAATTATGGTGTTATGCAGCAAAGCAAAACCATAATTCATCTGTGAAAATAAAAATTTGAATTTCAAATAGATCGCTACTTTTTAGACTTTTTTCTTTAGCAGTGGTAACCTCGAATAGGGTTTCACCAAGCACCATTTTACAAAAGCTTAATCTATCTTGTTTGAAACCCTTGGATTTCTTTCATCGCTTTTTGCATCGTTTTATCTTGGGCGTAATTTCCTAAATCTAGACGCTGTGGACGATGCCACGACTTACATTCCACTTTCAAGGTCATGACTGTAGCCATTTGGATGGATCACTCCACGCTTTAAAATTATGGTGTAGAGACACTTGATTGTCGATACTGGAGAGGAATTTGCGCTTTGAACGCAACTCCCTCTCTCAACAAAATCCATGACGTGAAGATGCATTGTTCACCTGTGCGTTTAACTATGCGGGCACAGCTTTTGGAACACGCCAGTAGACACCAACTATTCCATTATCTTAATGAAATATGTGCTGCTATACCAACTTGACTTCTTACGACTTAGAGCAAGACTCGACAGAGCCCTACCCTACCACTACAGTTACCTTTTGTTTCAGTCATTTATGCCATTGGTTATTTTCAATTGCCCCTAAAGAGTCATGCAGTATAAAAGCATTTGCATACTTCCGTACATTCTTCATAATGCAGGTACTTAAAATCAATACATAAGACATTGTCATTTGTCATAATTTAGTGATTGAGCAGGAAGAAGTTCTCCCCCACATCCAAAGGAGCAGCAAATTTGACCTTCAAATCGACCAATTGAATGCACGAAGGAGTCGAAGCATCAGTAGGCTCTCCTTCATTGCTTTTCAACGTCCTCTTGATAGGTGAATGCATTATCAAAGAAATTTATGGATTCTTGAGCAACCTGGAGCTGTTGTCCTTGTTGCTGTTGCTGCGAGTAACATGTAGACGTAGTAGCCAACGGTTGGAGATGGAAAGCCATGGTTATTCCCTGTTTTGCAGGTCCTTCGCGTTGCCAAGACATCGTATCACCGTTCCCATTGTATCGACTGTTGTGACTGAATGGCAGATAGGCGAAAGGAACAGCTACAGTGCCATTAGTTTCTACCTGGGGGTCATCGAACATGGTCATTGGACCTGTGCAAGGCATACAAAAACGAGTGATGATGAAGGAAACTTTGTTCCTCCGCCCTCTCCATAACTCTCACTCTCACTCCTCAAAGTGGGATAAAATTAAATCCAGAAAATTGACCTCATGCCACCAATATGGGGTTCTTTTCGCCTTCGAAGTTTTCTGCTCCTCTATAGGCCAACTTTTAAATGTAGAAAAATAGTACTCAATCACCTGAAAGTAGTATGTCCCCCAGGAGATCATCCAGTCTAAGTGAATTGATAGTCTCGTCTGACTCTGCCGTGGCTGAGCTATTGGCTGCAGCAACAGCGGCGGCAGCAGCAGAAGTAGTGGCAACGCTTCCAATCCTGGCCACAAGAAATCCTGAAACCCGTTGCAGTGTCGGCACCAAAAGAAGCAGCTCCCCGAATCGACCCTCTGGGAGGTATTGGTTGTCATTCATGACGTTCATTAGTTCGATTTGAAGCCGACTCCGTGAGGCTTCTACGGTGAGGCGACCATTGGATGATAGGTTAAGGTGACCTTAATGAGTATTATCAGCGGTTTTATTCAAAATCACTGCATTTTTTTGTCAATGCGTATCACAATAGACTCATTAATGTCAAAAAAATTTAAACCAAAGGTATGCGGTATTTTATGCACTGCTCTTGCTGATTAGGCATTGACAATTTAACCATCGAGGCCCTCGTTCATTGGTTGAACTTAAATTAATCAAATATGTGGTTTACCACAAATAAGTATAAGAATGATTTTATCGGTAAAATACTTAAATCATCTGTAGAAAATTTCGAATTTACGTAAAATATGAAGGACTTCGATGTTTACTTTCACGTATTTTAAAGACAAATGAGTTACCAGGATGGAGTCTTTGGTCTATGCTGATTGGCCATTGACGGGTTGAACACCACTCATTGGGCATTGTTTGTTTGGATAAAAAACCGTGTGGTCTTTTGATAACTTAGTCAAATAATTTTTAAAATTCCTTAAAGAATTTTCAAATATTCTCCAACTGATTTCTACTATCCCAAATTCTGACCTTTTCCACAACCAACGTTTCTTACAAGACGCGTTTCACTTTTTCAATCCGAGCCTGAACGTCACAGATGTGTGACGCTTGTTTTTCACTAGGTGTTGATAACCAGTTGCGTATGATCGCGTCATAAACAGATTCCTAGTCTTCGCCTAGAGATAAATGCACATCTCAGGTTTTGTTCGAGTCCAGTGTAATCATTTGCATCAGTACCGGAAAAAAGTGGTATATTAGACCGATGAATTGTCCAAGCTTTGATTACTCAGTTCTGTTTGAAATGTCGGTACCGAAAATCAGGCTTTTTCTTGGTAGTTAAATTCGCGCCAATGGTACATCACTTTTAAAAGCATCATCTTCAGGCATTTTAGGAAGATCGATGTACGAGTTATTAATCGGGTCAGTTTAACAAAAGCGTATTAAAATTTGATCGGACGATTTCATAGACTATAAAATTACCCGCACTCAAGAAAATAATTGCCTTGAGGCAAATAAACTCTGTCTCTCCAATCGCCAACTCCAGCAGTGGTCGATAAATGGTATTGGCAATGACTTTGAGAATAGCATCCAACTTGCTGTCATCAGCGCAACAAGGCATGGCTGGAAATTCATTGCAACCACTGCCACTGGCCTTGATTACTTCCATAAACGCGATATTTAACCGATGAAAGAGGTTGATAAATGTCCCAGCCTCATCGATTTGTTGAGATGACGTGCAAATGGCCTGCCAAACCATGCTTAGAAGGAGCATTTCCCCCGAGTTCCCACGTAGCAAAGTCAGCTAGATCAAGCGCAGAACATGTCTTTACTACTTGCTGCGCTTAAGTAGATTTGCTATTATCAAGAAACACAATACCTGATCTTGCATATCCAGATTAACAAAGCAATCCAGCTGTCTTGCCCAATTGATTAAACGAAAAAGATGAATTTTCATGGCTGAACAAATTTCAGCTAGACTTAGTGGTCCAGTAGAGGAAAGATCCTTTGTCTCAATCCCTTCGGCTGTCTATAAATAAGGAGTATTTACTGAAAAAATCTTCAGGAATCTACCGCCTTGGATTCAACCTCGGCTCTAAGTAGAGTGCTGATATCGATTAGAGTGCCATTCAGTCCCGACGCGTCGCAAAACGGCCTTCGATTGCTGATTTTATCGCGCTCGTTTTGGACCGCTATTAAAAAGGACCATGAAGGTAAGATCCTACTGAATCGCAAAAAGTAGTATCAGACCATAAGGCCACTTTATTCATTGCCTCACCTGCGCGGTTCATGCCCACCCGGAAGCACTTTTTCAGCCGGCAAAAACGGCATTGATTACGCATGTCTTTGTCAATTGTGCAAGTTCGATTGTACCGACAACTGTAGGTGTGTTTTCGACGCACAGAACGTCGGAAAAATCCCTTACACCCGTCACATGAATATGCGCCGTAGTGTTTGCCTATTTAAAGCAATAATAGCTTATTAAAAGGCAAATAAAAATAAAAACTGGCAATTATGTTCTTTAGTATGTCCATTTTGTCAACTCCTAGGCTCTTGGCTCTTTCGCCCACTGAATAATATGCCCTGCCGTGACACCAAACAGGTGCAGAGCAAAAAAAACATTTCCTCCTGATTTTGAAGACTAAACATCATGAAATAAGCTTATAAAAAAGAGGTCCAAGTCTATGTGAACTTATGAGACAGGTGCTCTTGAAATAGCGTTGACGTCTGACGATCATTCCGATTTCAACTTTTGCGACACTGTGGTGCTAGGTAAGAAACTGAGGAAATCAGGAAAAAGGACACAATTTTTGTTTTTGCCTCACTTTGCTCTCTACAACTTTCTGGTTATTCTCAACTCTGCCAATGTTAGTGTGATAAAGAAGGGAAGTGCTGCCTGTTCCTATTCTTCATCCTGTATCCGCTTCTACTTCTTTCTCCGAGTGTGAAAACGAAGAGCTAAATGGAAACAGAGGTTGTTAAGGCCCTATTTAAGTCTGCATTCTAGGGACATAATTTTCTGAAGATGACAAATTTACAAGGCAAAAAGGCATTTTTTTGGAGATAACCCCTTCTATCTTCACGGTGCTCATTTATGGTCACTAGTACCCGATTCACACGAGACCGCCTTCTGATTGGTGGAGTCGAGTGCTCGCGGTAAATTTTTATACGCGCGTGTGTCTGTGTGACGCCATCTGAGCAAACAATCGGTGCACAAGGCCGCCTCGAATTGAGAACAGTAGCGTGTCTCTTTCCCCGTACCCCCCGCCCCCCACCCTCCTGCCTATACAAACAACCGACAGACGCGCACACACACACATTTGCACGCAGTATAAATAAATAAAACACACATACGCGCATGTGTTCGCAGGTCGCCCCCTCCACCCTCCCCCTCTCTCCACACACACGCACCCAGCTCTCTGATTGGCTGCCTGTTTCGAAATGCGCTATCTGACGGATTAAGCGTGAATTTGCCACTAGTTGCTAAAACTCTGTCCAACTGATTATGCTCGCCATACTTTTTTTCTTCTCTTAAAGATTTTTTTGGAGAAATAATATTCTATAGCATTATACTAAATTTTAGCAGCCTCTAAATGTTCATTATAAAGGCGATTGCAGATGTACAAGTCTAACAGTGTCCTCAGAGGTAATTTGACCGGTACATCGGTGGAATCTATCTGGAGTCTTCCAGATGGCCGAATTCTGGGAGACACAGAACAACAGGTTTGTTATAAGCGCTCAGAGGTTTTACAATCACTCAAATCTAAAGACCTACATTGCTATTAGGAATAGAGCAAGACTATTCTTGAACAATATTAAATCTTCGATCCTAGGTCCTTTGAAGAGTTAACTAAGGGTTTGATTCAGAGCCTTGGTTGCTATAGTGGCCTGAAAACAGCTATGATTGGGGTATGGACATTGCGAGAGCTGAAATGATAGACAAAAGACCGACCAAAATCTGAACCTTTTGAGCTCTTCATTCCCCATGAGCGTGTTTCGGTGGTCCCGTCATTCAAAGGGAAAGGTGTGTCACCCTCAGTAAGGCTCTTAATGCCCTAGAACAGAGCAGTACCAACAAATTTGGGTAGTGTTTAATTCTACTTGATTAGTGATAAAACAACCCATTTGTGTGTGTGCATGTGAGGCAGAAGGCCAAACGACCGAGGATGGAATCTACCTCCTCCCCACACCATAAAGGTGTACTAGGAAAATTTCTCAAGAAACAGCTGAAATTGACGAGTCACTGAGAGTGAAGCCTTACTACCTGTTTTAAAAGTGTAAGGTTTAAAGAAACCTTGTCTTAGGAAATAGATCGAAGGAGGTCCACATGTAAAATAGCACAGACAATGAAAGATAAACGTGAGGGAATTCGCCATTATAAGCCAGACAATTTTTATAAAAATAGGTTTGGACATATCCAAATCGACAATGGGGATGACTGTACCATTGAACAAGCAGGATTAAGTTATCTGCTTTCCATTGAGATCACCCCAAAGAAACAGCGGGTAGTTTAATTGTGACTCCGAAAAGGCACGTATATGTCGAAAACAAAGAGGCCCCCAATACACAAGAAGATATCAAATTTAGACTACTCCAGCTGTCTTGAAACAAGACGCCAATGACAAGGAGTGTTCAACGGATGATGGTTGGAAACATCACAAATCAAGGCAGCTTCAAATGTGCTTGGAAAGCGATGCATTGATTATAGCAAGTTATGATTTAGGATGGCTTAGAGTGGCAGTTCCGTGTCTCCAAAGGAGGGTCACGTCATTAACAAGTTAAGGTAAAAACCCACCCGTTGCTTTGTCTCCACAAATAAGACAGTTGGAGATGGATAGAGAGGCAGAACCCGAGGGAGGTCGGTCGTCGATTTTGACTTCAAAAGAGGCCATCAGGGAATCCTCCTGATGGGGATTCCTTCCCCCCAGGCTGGCCTCTCCCTTTACGGCATTCTGTGAACCCCGACGGCAACGCGACCTTGGAGTAGAGGTCACCTCAGGGGTTTGAGAGTACCCACTGGCTGTGGTGTCACCATTGACAATAGCTGTCAGCATCTCACCTTCAGCGATTCCTGATTCTGAGTTCATCTCTGTAGTGTTAATAAACAAAAAAATTGTTATCTCATCACATACGCACCATAAACGGACGTTGTAGAAGAATGACATTTGCTTTAAATGGCCAGATTAGTGTCAATATTTGGTATCTAAGTCAACCTCTAATACTGCTTACTCTTTCGATACTCCTCGTGGTTGGTAATTAACGTTTCCGCACAGGTGAATCCAATCGGCTCTAGAACGGGTGCATAGTAGGCGACATTTGGATCAACCTGAGTCTCCCATCGCAGCTGCGTTTGATCTGGGAGATAGGGTCTATAGACGTCGGTTGAATGTATCGGTTCAATGGAACATGAAGTTGGGAGGGGTGTGAGCCATGCACCATTCTGATTGGTTGCGGGAGTTCCATTGTAGTAGGAGGCGGTTCCAGGAACACTCTCCACAAAATTTGTATCGACGAGACTTGGCAAGAGGAGGGAGGAGTCTTTAGGAAAAAATTATTTTTAAGTCGATTTTTTGTATTACTAATGAGAAGTTAAAGGCTATGAAAGATTTGCTTTAAGTTAGTTGGGTCTACATAGAAGTAAGACACAAATCTACACTAGATACGCACATTTTGTTGTCATCACAGTTATCACCTACAAATATGAAGCTTTCTCCACATTCCATACTCCCAACTACGAGAATTGTTTGAGTCAGTCCAGAATTTGTAAATTTCTACAAAAAAAGTAAATGAGCAACCCAGATCTAGTCGGGGGCGGACCCATTCCAGATACCGATGACTAGGATAAGAAGCAACAGTGGTAGCGAGTGTTCATCGAAGAGGGCAGAATGATAAATGAAGGCGGAGACAAGTTTGTACTCTCTGCCCAAAAGATTGGCTGTTTCTTTATTTCTTAATCTTCAGGATCCAGAGGAAGGCAAATTTTTTTTGCAGTCCAATTATCGCCAGCACCGCTACCACCAAACTAGCTACTGTTGGTTAAAGTTACCAGTTTAAATTAGACTGAATCATTTCGTCTGTCTAAAGCACACTTAAGTGCACGTCAAAAAACGTCGCCCTGTCAATTCAACTGATCAAAAACGAATTGAAAAACCTCTTGGTTCTCAAATGAATGAAGTGATCCGCACAGCCCACCGACTAAGGCTCAATCAGCAACGCTGACAAGGTGATAAACCCCAAAGCACCCTCCCCCCTCTCCACAACAAAAAATGGACTTTGACATTGAAAATATCAACGTGGAGGCATGACACAACCCAAAGTGGGTTTGAATAATCGAGGAGAACTTATGATTTAAAATCCAGTTAAGTGTCCATTTGATGATAGAGAAAAAACCTTTTAAATATCTTTACGATGCTTTTTTGAAAACAGAAATGCTAAATTAAAATAGCTAATAGGAGAGGATCAAAGTTTGCTTTTATACAGAGACCATAATAATGCTCAAAAAAGACTACAAAATTACAAAGAACGACTTTTAAACAAACCTCTGAACCACGGCTTTTACGGCAACAAATAATTTGCATTCCCCCACTTTTTGAGTAAAGTCGAAAGGATCACTTATAGCAATTTCCTCTTCCTCTTTCTCTTCCCATCTCGGCCAAAAAGGTATCATTATTAGTAACTTTTGGAGCGACACCATAACTGTAACTCGTTCTGCCTTGCAAAGTCCATCCTGATTGGCTACAAAGCATTCGGCCAATCAATGGAAAAATCGATATTGATTGGTAACAAGGCACAAATGTGTGATTGATTGTTGAGTACAGCTCAAATGGCAGCGGGTGAGGAAGGCTCACATGAAGCACGTCGATGATGCAAATGCCTTCAGGAGATAGACGGACGGGAACTTTGGACAAGTGAGCTCTACACAATTTGTGACTAGGCTAAGGTCGACCTTATGAACTTTTGAATCTTCATGACTTTTGAAAGTGACTACTGTATGGCATTTTTATTTTGGACAGTCTTTAGAGGTAACCTGGATGCAGCAGAATGCTGAGGAATCGCCCTGTGGTGATTGCAGACATGGAAGGTCAGGTGAGAATACCACTGAGAGATGGATTTGTTATAAATGAACTGAGAAAAGGTCGCTATAAGGTGACATCAGACCTACGTGGAATCTTTGTCAGAGTTGAAGTCAACATTTGAATATCCCTACTCCCCCGAACAGTCAGGAACAACTACGGATTGACACTTTTGTCCCCTGCAGTCATGTAAATCCAATTCAACGTCGCTGACTGATGTTAAACCGATCTTTAGCGGTTGCAGACGAGGGTACTGCAAAGCACGTCGAAGACGAGACAACCTCTGTGAGATGGATAGATGTATGTGTGAAGTGTCATCAAATTAAAGAGCACCAAGAAAAGAGCGTCACTTTCTGACTTATGCCCTTTACAAAACCTGTCATCCCAATTTATTACAGGGATGCGAGAGAGGGGACCTGGAGTACAAAAGGCCGATATAATGTAAGTATACTGCTTTTTTATATAAGCAACACTTTTTCTCTCTGAAACGAGGATGCCACAAATTTTTGATGTTTTTACGCTTTAAGAGTCGGTTTTTTTGGTAGCTTCTCCTTAAATCATGAGATACTGGGCTATTAGAGGCTTCTTAGTATTGAAAGCCCAGTAGCACTATCGAAAGTCCCTATTTAATTCATCAAACCCTGGGTATCTTCTTATCAGGACTTTGCTACCGTAAAGTGAAGAACGAAGTGATGGAAATCGGGGTTTGTCAACTGTCACCCGATAGCTTACGATGCCCGGCGCCCATTTGTCTGATACCTTCCGCTGTGACTTTCCTGATCAGATGATGCAAACACAGAATAACGGCTTTGCTTTCACTGTAGTGGTACTGAATTCGACTAGAAGGTGTTCTTCATACCTCAATCTCGAATTGTCTAAACTGCCATTCTTCACTAATCTCAATAGTAGAGGGTAATTATGCTATCAGAAACTGAAGTCTTTAAGAGATTTTGGCAGCATCTTCCGACATCTGACCCCGACGCAACGCATTTCATCAAACCAAGGGCAACTATGGAATTACCCTTTTTTTCTGTGACTCAAACGCTGCACCACAGTCAAATCAGGCAAGAAATTGATAAATATTCCCGACTTTGATACTCTGTCTAGGGAAAGGAAGTTCGACGTAATAAAACATCTCAGTTTTTACGAATGAACTTGTAGAATGTAGTATGGAGATAAAAATCATGTTCATTGGAAATTTTCTAGGTCATTATCACCACAGATCGTTAAGTGACGAACATCTTTGTTGAAATGCATCCATTAGTGCTGGCGAGTGGACAAATTGGAGGATTCTTGCGACCACTCGGACGGCTTCAACCCATTTAGAAGATAAATTTTGAGCTCCATAAAAATCTGATCTACCAAAATTACCAGAGTGTGAGATGTCCTTCTCAAGCCAATTTTCTCGATCAAGAGATAGGCAACTGGAGGTTGAAGGACAAAGAAGAACTTTAAATGGGCCCGTTTGAACAATAAAATGTAATTTTTAAACATTCTTGTCAGCTTTGTGGAGAAAAATTTGATTTTGTCTTTCGAATTCTAACTTAGATAGGAAAAGTCGACTTTTGATCTCCATGTAATCAGTTGTCGAGAAGTGTGAATGAGGCATCCATTGTCTTTAGTCGGTCGATCATTCCGTAAGATGGCAAAGTTTCCCTAAGGTGGATGCTTGCATTGCCCAGAACCCCTTAGGAGGTCTGTTCTTCATTCTTGTTCATTTTATGCATAAAAGCAATCAATTTCATGATTTGTGCAACAGACAATACAGTGTAAGTGATAGGAAAAGCCCTCCCTTGGTGGATGGTTGAACTTCTATGCAATTATAACAACTACAAGAACAAAAGGCACAACAAAACGGAGCTTATTTTTTGCACCACTCCCTTTCATGCAATCTAAAAAAGCTTCCAAGCTTTTGATCCAGTTCTCTGGACAATTCCTTATCACCCGAAGTTTGATCAGATGGCACAAATCGGCAAAAGGACATTTTACACAATAAACTTCTTTTTGATAAACCGCGATGCCAAACTCAATTAATGAAAGCACTGACACCTCTTGTCTGTATCACGCTTGCCATCGCTCAATGAAGCACCCTTGATGATACCAACTTGCCCTGCGCAAAAACATATTAAAATGTTGACAAATGACAAGTTAGTAAGTTGAATTGGATCTACGTGTTAAATCTTTTCTTCCAGACCTGCACACCTTGTTCTTAGAGTAGATTAGAGTGCTGTAATGACAGACTGAGTCGTCAGAAGCAAGTTCTTCAACCTTCATGCCTTATTTAGGAATCTAACTTCATTCATCGGCACTTGAAATGGATTTTCAACTTTTGCAATAATCACTGGTTTACCTTCAAGGGTGGCCTGGAAGGTGATAGCAAATTAAAACAAAAAAGCGAAAGAGCATTATCGATTACTTGTCGTTTACTGTCTAGTAATCATTAAGGTGACACCGATGAATGCAGCTCAGTATTCACAGACCGAGTAGGTGAATGTGACAGGCTAGGCACGAGAGAACAGAGGTCGACATGTAGGTCCGCTGAAGCGCAACAGCTGCGGAAGGGTTCAGAAGTCCAAAAACACACACACACAGTGAGAGACACACACACATGGATGGAGTCACCTTTAGACCCCAAAACGTTTCAGCTTCCCCAGCATCTCTCCGTCCAAAGTCTACCCCGAGTTGAAAATAGACACACAAATACTACACAGATACACTCACCGTCCTCGAACTCCTCGCCTGAAGTGTTCACGAATTGTTGTGCATGTTGCCGTGGTTGGGTGATGCCACCGCTGCTGCTATTGTAGAGGTCCATTTCAAAGTTGTGTGGATTCATGTCTACTCTGGAGGCTCAACACCTACCTACTACTGGCTCCCCTCGTAGTACAACCACAGTTAAGTGGTCACATGGACGCACCCGACGCGCATTCACACGCAGACACACACGCACGCGTCGATCGCTGATCGACGGTGGTTGGATGTGTATGGTGCCGTGGTGTGGTGTGCTGTGCTGTGCAAACATTGTTCGTGGTGTGTTTGAACAAATGGAGAGTAGGGTGTAGAAGGAGTAAAGCGTGACAGCAGACACAGTGGATAAATAGACAAGTTGGACGGATAAAATGGTTGACCAATTCTCGTGTATTTACTTTACGCTGTGGAAAGAGATTGGGGTGGGTGGATGGGTGCGTGAGTGAGTGAATAAGTGACTGAACGGATGAATAATGAGACCAACGAGGCCTCCTCAAGCTCGACAGGTATGGCAGAATTTGAGAAATTTGGACAGTTATCGTCTGTTATGGTACATTGGGTTGGCTTGTCTTCTGAGATTTGGCCTTCAGAATGGTGCAACCCAGTAAAATGAGACTGGATAGATTGTGAGCTTCCTAAAGCGTGATTTAAACCAGTCTAGAAGTCGTCAATCAAGTAGAGATGTCCGTGGAAAAGTTCAGCAGAGAAAATTTGCTCGTACCTGCTGAAGGCTTTATGACAAAGGGATTTCATCCACTTGGAAGTAATTTACCAGAATGTCAATAAAATCGCCTCAGCGACGGTCTTTTGGATGTCAGTAAGGATCGCGACTGAGGTTTTAACTATCACCGCCGAAATGGCGGTTATTGTTTAGAAGGGACTTCTTCTTTTCGGTGCCACAGTAAACTGGCGTGATGGATCTGCTCTCCACGACCGATATATGAGTACTGTTGTTGCATTTCCTTAAAGCCCAAGCTTTATTTCAAGCGACGCCCACCTGCAAGGGCTCCTGAGTGGGAAACCAAGGAGAACAAGGATTCAGCGCCAAGACAAAGTGATAAGAATAATCTATAATAGTTCAACTGCGCCAAAAGCTCTTTCAATGCAAACGTTAATTCTAAAACTACGTGGGGAAGTAAAAAAATTTCAAAATTCTTGAAATGCATTCTGTTCGGCATGAAATGCAGTTGACAGTCCCGGTTTCATTTGAACAGCATTCTTTTTACCTTCCCAATGTCTCTGAAATACTGACAATTGTTAAAGGGAAAGCCCAAGTATTTACTTAATACTCGAAAAGCAAAAGTTATTTGACACTTAAATTTCTGGATAAAAATCGGTTTCCTTTTCGATCTTCTCTCAAGGTCATTTATTTTATCCTGTGAATGTATAAATCTGCAGGTCATCACAGTTGAAGGGCTGCAAAAACGTTCAAGTTTGGAATGCAGTTGTACTTTTGATCCTTCAAGGATATTTGAGCACAAATAGACAGGTATCATGACAAAAAAAGGTGGCAGGACAGAATACTTTTAGGACGAAAACTCGCAGAAATTGGCTGATGTTGTAGATTTTGACTGCCTACAAATTTCTTAGTTTGTAACCAAAGCAGCAACGCATTCGCCTAACCTAAAGTAGAAGGTGACTGCAGCATCACTACTTGGAGGAATGCCTTCAAGAGGTCATAAAAGTGGAGACGAGACAGCGTCTGCGCAACAGATGTGGGTAACACCCGCTGTCTCTTGGAGCTAAAGTCTAACTGTGAAGGGCGGAAAGCCCAATGCACCTCAAGTTAACCTGTTATCTGGTGCAAGTTCACATCAGGAGGAATACGACACCTACAAGCCACATCAAGTCATTTCCGCAGACTCTGCTTCCAAGATCTCTTCTAGTTACTCGATTTGACTTGCTAGTGAAGCGCACAAAAATTTCTGTGTCTAAAACTTGTTTCACAATCTTCTTCGCCAACCAATGATAGAGTAAAATTTCCCCCCAATGCAATTAGAACTCAACGAGGCAGATTCATTTCCATCGCATAGCTTACGTTGCAACACCGCATTGGTCTTCTGGTCTTTGTTGCGGCATTTTTAAAGTACTGAGGTAAACTTTACGCCAAGAGCGACAGAAAGAAGGGAACAAATTGCCATTTTGGCAGTTAGCCTTGAGAATATTAATAAGATTTTTTCAAATTAATTATTTGTTACTAATTCCTTAAAAGTTCCACTTCTGGTGTTTTTTACTCCTCCTTTCGTTTCCCGCGATTTCCAAAATTTGCCAATATTTTGATGAGCATATAGTAAACGCCATTTTCGCTGAGTCGTGCATTTGCTACTGATGTTATTTAAGTAGACGCAGATGTAGTCCTGACCTTCATTCTCTTAAGAGCTAATGAACATCATAATGCGAGGGATAAATCAAGTCTTTGCTACTTATAACATGTAAGTAGCTTCTAGATTCGCAATGGGCATATTTTTTTGCCTGACATGCCGGCTACGCGTTGAGTTTGTTCATCAAAGATAAGGTGATATTGAAGCAGCATTATCGAGGAGTGAGTTGGAAACAGCGCTCTGTTAAATACTGAAGCATGTGGGTGGAAAGAAGCTCCATGGTATCTTCTCAACGTGAAGTGAGATGTTCAAAGGTTACTGGCTTTAAGTTTAGCACTTCTAAAAAGGGCAGTTTGCAAAGCACAGAGTTTCCAAAGCACCAGATATAAATGTATGTTCAACTATTGTGTCCCGCTTTGGCCTTGAACCATCAACTGCTTGGATTGTTACAAATTGCAGCTTTGGCTTTATGTGTTTACATGTGGAACCTGTTATGGAGGGCCTAAATGCAGTGACATGAGGTGACAAGTGTGTTATTTAAATGTTACTGACGGCTAACATGCATGGCGAAGGGAGGTTTAGTCCAGACGTAGCTAACCAGTTGACAGGGGGCAGTGAGGGTGAACGACTGCTGCAACGACGTTTGGTGAACATTTGTTCTACGTGCGAAATGCATAACCCACGAGCTTAATCTGTTGCGAAAATGCACAAGTGGAAAACCTTTTTTGAGGGAATGGAGTAGACAGTCAGTCAAGAGCACTTGCAATTCCCAAAAGTTTCACTACACTGGATACATTGATGCACAAAAAGCATAGCGACCTGTATCCGCATATTTGAATGTGTTGGAAAATTTTTCCGCAGCAGTTTTTTAAGCTATGAAATAAACATTGGGGCAAAACTAGTTTTTCTTCTCTGTATCCTAGAACTCCATCCCGATTTAGTTACTTGCCTCATTTTTTATTCATATGCAGCACAATTGGAATTTGTTTCCAAAATGCAAAAACATATTTTATCCCTCTCAATATTTTCCTAATTCTTTTTTCTAGTACTCCCCTCATCGCAGAAAATAAGCGCTTCCATTAGCTAAAAATATTTCAAATGCGAACCTTATTGCCAAACAACTCAAAGTAATTTTGTTTATAGTAAATTACTTTATTATTTTTTCCCCTTTGACGCCCAATCATTAATACAACTGCGCCAATGGCCTAGCTAAACTCGACTTCGTTGGCGCCAGGTCCAGACGTCGTTTGTTACAAAAAATGTGCAATTAAAAGACACTTCCTTGTTTGTCCTTATAATACTAAAGTATATTACAAACGTGAATTAGAACATCTAGTAATGGATAATGACTCGTAAGTCAAAATGTGACTTCTTCTTCTGTGAAAATTAACGAAATCAAAGAAGTTAGGGTAGATTTTTAGCTTACGAATGCTATTGTGCACATACTATCAAGGTGATGGCGACGAATCGGCCATTGCAGCCCCCAAATTGAATGCCCTAATTGAAGTTCTCTTATTCAAATCCTGGCAAAATATCCACGCAATTCCTTTAAATAAAGAACCACTTATTTTACAATTTTTTTTAAGCTAACACGTTTACAGCATAATTCGGTGAAACAATTGATTAAAAATTGCCTATGTACATGGATTACGTTTGTCCCTTGCGTGATTAACGAAGGCACTAAATAAAAGGGCATGACTTTGGCCACCCCCTCCCTCCCACCCAAAAAATAAATAAACAGCAGACACGGCGACCGAATCTCGTGATCAGCACCTTAATTTGAGAATAAACTGACAAGGTGTTATACCACTTGCGGAGCTCTGGCCGACAAATGAGGTCATTTATTAAAACAGGTCAATATTTGGACTGCGGCGGTTGAGTAACCACAAGGAGTCGGGTGGGGAATCTATTGATAAGGGCCTAGAAGAGATGGCAGACTTGAGACAGAAATGACACGACGGCAACGCTACGACATCAAGGTGCAATGTTTCAGACGGAGGGGAGGGGATCGCTAATAGCACAGCCTTTGAGTTAATGTGGAGTGTCTCCTCCTTCAGCTCCATTAATGTCACATAAAGAGAGAAGAGCACTCAATTCTGTCGCTAGGTTTCTCAGGAATTGTCGGACTTCGGACTCGAGGATGCTCAGTAGCAAAATGAGACGACTTGCAATAATGGACAGCGTGTTTGAGGACCGACCGTCGGTCAGCCTCTGTCACCACTTTTTTCCTGCTTTGACAAACTGTAGTATCGATTCTGGGTTGTTATTATTATCATTATCCTCTTGACACTAATAAGCAATGAAATTATTCTCAGCTAATCTTTTTTTGCCCTATGCGACCAATGTAGAAAGTTCTGCCCTCAAACTTTTCTATTCAATTTTTTTGTAGAATATATGCTTCATTAGCAAATGGTAATAATGCCGGACACAATTTTTGAGAGTTCGCCGAAACTTTAGGCAACCTCATTAATCTTACAACCTCATTACTAGGTGACCAAGAAGGGTTGCATAGTAAAACAAATGCGGTTGTTACATCAAAAGTTGTGATAAGAGAAATGTCTTCTCTGGAATGAGTCACGTTTATAGAATCGGTCAGAGGGAAGTCCTGTAACCCCTTTTCAGAAGACACAGATTGTAAAATTTTCTTGTGAGAAGGTCCAATGCTGCACTTGGGAATATGAGATAAGAAGGCACCCCCCCATCATTCGTATCCTTTCCAGTCACCTCTTATAGTGGAAGGAAATGACACACGAGGTTAAACAAACAGTTGGAAGTCGAAAGTGGGACAGAAACGCTGGAGGCCAAAGATAGGTGTTTTGTTTCTAGAGGCAAAACATCTATAAAAAGTGGAAGTGACATAAAGTTTGTGTCCTCTGGAGACCTGTTAACACAAATGTCACAAATTGGCGGTTTTGACAATAAAAGACAACAAAATCGCATTCAGAGGTTAAACAAGTACAATACATACCCCAAATAGGCACAAAATGGAGGGAAGAATAAAAAAAGAAGCTTCCATGAAAGTACCCTTGGAGCATAAACAGCATCTATATGGCGTAAAAGACAACTTCCGTTTTTCTACCCCCTTCTCTGCTTCTCCTACTCCTTCCCCTCCCCCAAACTTTTAGCATAATGTGATGCATTCCTCCGGGAGAAATATCCACTCTCGTCGAGAGGATAACTGACACTGACCTTTCGTCAGGAGGGGTATTTTTGGACAGAATAAGAAGAAAAGGAGGGAGATGGCTCTGGCAAAGTTGGAGAAAAACCATTCTTATTACATCAATAAAGTAAAAATTTTGCCTTTGTCGAAAGGTAAAATGACTGCGGAGGTGCACAACCTCAGAAAACGATCCGTGGTTAATTACAGAACAACGGGAAACATGTTGAGACATGGGGACTCTTTCTGTGCTCCCTTGGTTGGTTAATATCACCTTAAATTCAGGGTCAGCAAAGCACGAGGATAGAGCCTGATTCTGCTCCGGTGTATCTTTTGGTTTACTTCGACTTGTGGACGGATAAAGACGTCCTAGTTGAAGTCTTTATTGCCTCATTACTCCGAATAGGAAGTTGTGCGATTTGGAGCTCACATGCTCGTTCTCCGCAAAAATATGCCGCAAGCTAAAGGTGGAAATACCATAACCGACTTCAAAAAAATTTTATGTTTTAAATATCTTACAAATGAGTAATTGAGAGCTCCATCAACAATTTTTCTTAGGAATTGGAGCCCAATTTCACAGGCTGTCACTCACCTGCATTTACTACACCTGTCACCAGACTTGTCAAACTGATTGACGGCTTCCAGACAGGCTCCGTAACTTACGCTCTGATTACTTTAGAAGGAATTGTAAAGCGCATTCACCTATCTACCCGCCTAACGCATTTTCAAGTAAAAAATTCTCCCCCATTTTGCATCCTCCACCAAGTCGACTAAAACAAACGTCATTTTATAAATAAATGACACTGCTGCATTTATTCCAGAATTTGTTGCCAATTTTTTAAATGTTAAATGAATTAAGCAAGCGATGTTCATGCCAAATTATTTAATGTGGATATCACCACCAGGGCAGCGTTTTTAAATTCACCGAGGGTGGTGTCGGTGGTAGGGTGGGATGGGGGAAACGATAGTGATTTTCCAAAAGTTGCCTACAGTCAACTTGTCAAGCCTTCTTCTCAAAAAATTATCCAAAGGAGCTTTTTTTGCCGTCTATCACTCAAAATCGGTGGACCATGCACTACCGCAAGCGTATTTTGTTTACAGACCCCGTTTTCTGATGTTTAATCATTTGCCCCTACACCAATTTAAACAGTCTTCGTCTCTCTTTGTTCCATTGCCTTCCATCTATTCATTAGAGCCTTTACAGGGGTCGCAAAACATGGAGGTGGTCTCAATTCTCTATAGGCTATTGGTACTTCAGTCCCTCCTTACCAGTTCTTTTGCGAATGCCTCCAAAACCGTCACGGACCATCGGCAAGACCGAGAGATCGGCGTCGCCATCGAAACGCGGCGCTGTTTTGAGGGCCCTCCTTTTGCGATCCCCACCCGTCGCAGACATAAATTAGACATTGCCATTCACATTACCCGGAAACGACGTCTTGCTTTAATAAATCAGAAAAGCTCTTTAAGGGCTTTTACTGCTTTTTTAAAAAAAATTAAAGGTTACAGGAAGGATGTCAGAAGAAAGCATTTTAAAAACCACGATTGTCTAAAATTTTGCATTGAAAGTAATTTATGAAATGCTAAATTGAACCACGGTTGTTTTTGCAGCCGCATACCAACTGAAGGTCTTGACTTAAATATCCTTTTCGTCACAATTTGTTTAAATAAATTAAAATCAATTAGTAGATGCTAGTATAGAAATAAACGAGCCGTTTAACTTAGGCCAAAAAATTTCCATAGAACCCATCCTTAAATATCTATAAGAATAGTATGCAAAACAAATAAATTGCAAAATAATTGGAGACTGAAAAACTTGAGGACTTTACAAAATTTAATACTAAGTATTACGGTAGTAGAAGAACACACCTGAGAGGAGGGATAGTTGACGTAGGTAAGTCGCGGAATAGTGGTATTGAGGAAACGAAATAAGGTAAACAAAAAGGCAGTGAAGTTTTTATCAACAGTGAAGTTTCTACAAATAGTTATTTGTTATACTATCCAATTCGAGGGACACACAAGATTTCTGTTAAATTCACTTTTACTAGCTTCTTTCCTTAAGGAAAGAAGGTGGCTACCTCTGACCTCCAGCATTTCTCCCCTACTTTCACCCTCCCAGATCGCCCCATTTTACCCCGTGTGGGATTTTTTATACCAAAATAAGTGGTATTTTTTACATGAAGATGTGTGGGTGTAGAAGAGAAGGTTGCAGGTGAGGATGAGTCGTTATTTCCCTCCCTCTCTTCTGTCTTAAGATACTGTCTAGAAAACTTTCAAAGGTGAGATTTACAACACAGTGAGAGCCTTCCTTTGATTAATTCTCAAGTTCTGGCCCTTTTATTGTTGGGTAGATGGTGTAAATAGTTGAGTTATTTTTTTCCCGCAGTCTACCACTCACCCAGACACACCAATTATAGTTCCCTTGGGATGACATGCTGCGCTCCTCGGAGATGTGGGGTAGACGCCGAGAGGACGGTTAAGCTGCAATTAATAACGTGTTTGTTCACCTAACCCATGTCTCATCACAAGCTACTCCTTCCCTCAGTCTTGAAGACAAAAGAAGAATGTGAGCAGTAGAGCCACAGAAGGGATTGGGGTCTGCTAGCATAATCGCAAGGTCAGGCCGCCTGGCGGAGGTACAATGACGAAGCCCCAAGTGGCCCGTCACCAAAACTGACAGTAAAACAAACAATTAAAGCATCAAATACACGGCGCCTTTGTGATGACGCGAAGAGGAGAGGCGACGAGCGAATTGACAGCCGTTTGAAATTATAGCCTACAACCTGTTTATCCGTCGCATGTGACACGCATTTGCCTGGTAGCTTTCCACAGGACTTCCTCTATCCACCTAAAGCAAGTGTAAAGGTTTGACTCACCCCCATTTTCATTTCAGATCACTGGTGGTACTTATTTCTCTGTTAAACACCAGAATAACAAATTCTTAGGATGATGGCACAATTATCTTCCAATCCTTAACCACCCGAACTACCTTACTTAAACCACTTCCAAGTGGGCGGTCTGTTACCATCTGCTGCACAATAGACTTAGCTCTGTTGATGGGATAATAAAATAAGTTCTAATCAAGATTAGACATTTTGACCGACATTTTGCTAAAATAAGAGGTTAAAAGAAGCAATAAAATAGAACAACCTGTTGAGAGCATGATAGGTGCCACGGCTCCAACACACAGTTGCACATCTTCCTCTGCAGAGAAAAAAAAAGCAATTGCCTACGCATCATGTCATCTCATCAAGGTGGTAGCATAAACCGAGTCAACTGTTTTTGCTCCCTCTGTCTGACATTCTCTCCTGATAGAGTCAAAAAAGAAATGCTGTTTTCCCCCCCTCCCCGCCTCCTTTAATTCACTCCTGTTATGCAGTCCATTGCGGTGGAGCCAATATCTGCGCCACTCTGCGCTGTCAATAGGCTAAGTGAATATTTAAATTTGTCTGAAATTTGGCGCCACCTCGAATCTTCGTCCTACCCTTCTGTAAATTAACAGTGCCAATTATCCACCAAGATGCAGCGCTGATGCACCTTTCACAGTCAGGCGATCATGACGTTTGCCGGCATCTAATTTTGCTCTGTACGCAACAAAATTTGTACTTCCTTTTGCGCGCTAAAGTACAAGTGATACTTGTGTCTTCGCTGAAGGTGCTTTCTTATCCCATCGCCATCTACTGAATATTGGCGTCGTGTGTGTCGTTAAGTCGGATGGTGTCCACTCTGCGGTCCGAAAAATTCCACTAATTTGCATAGATGAGGATGCTTGGTCTTTGCCTAATCTCTCTGGTGAATTCATTAGGCACAGCTCTTTGAAGTCGCATAATGCTGCAATGATGGACAAGAGGAGGCAAATAGGAGATTAACCTGGGCCCTCTCCAATGACCTTTCCTCGATACTGTCACTCCTTTATTTCGACACTAAAATTCTAAATAAAACTATCTATATTCAAAAATAAACGCATAGTTTGGAGCCGAACAGACAGTTTTGGATGAAATTTTACGGAATTTCTTACCATAAAGTGGTGGAGAACACGTGTCACATATATATGACGCTTTACTCAAGTCAAGGAGACCGTTCTCAAACTGATCAGACGGCTCAGTAGGTACAAGTTTCTTTATTTTATGTTGACATTTTTTCCTAAATACCTTTCTAGAGGTTTGAGTCTAAAAGTAGCCCCGTTGTGCGCTTATCGGAGAGATTCCGTGCCGTAGATAAATATAAAGTGGAAAAAGTTGGAATAATTCTGTCCTTGTTTAAACTAGTAATGGAGTATTACTGTCAAAAAATTCTCTTTTTGCTTTGGGCGTCAACGTTATCGTTCCTCTCTGTGACCACGCCTCTCTGTCGGCCATGGCAACGGTAATAGACGGAGTTGGGTGAAAGCAGCAGAGGGAAACCGAAAAAAACGCTTATTTTCAATCTTAACAAAAATACTGCAAAACTCTCATCGTGGTTCCATACTTTATTGAGTTTAGTGGCATCAACCAATTTCATTGTTATGTTTGTGAACTGAAGGGAGTCCTGCACCTTTAAGGGTGCCTCATCAACAAATTACTCCCCAGAGAAGTGTTAGGATTAAAAGAAAAAATGTCCCCTTTGTTGAAATGAACAACAGTTATTTTTAACAATTCTTACTTTCATTTCAATGCCATTTTACGGTTGTCCAGTCAACTGTTGGATTATGCCTCTTTGTCTCATAATACACCGAGTTGTAGAAACGGGAGATTGAGACCTCCCTCCTATGTGAGACAGCGAAATCATCCAATCGCCGTAATGATTCTCCTAACGTAAATTGTCATTTATTTCTTTTTCACCTCCTCCCTCTTTGAGGCCCTAATGAATGTACTAGCCTTCTCTGTAAAGAGATTAAGTGTCAAGCCTCTTTCAATGTCCCGTCACCGAATTATAGCCCTGGTAACCGATGAAGGTGTTAAAGGTTGTACGGTTGTAAACGTACCTTTGTCACTGGTGAGCAGAAGGGCTGACAGAGGGAGGATAGCATGAATGACAGAAGCAGGTCTCCACGGTGTACGCGTGGGTGCCATAGAGACTCTCACGGAAGTAATAAGGTGATCAAGGCCTCTCTATAGACGTTTAGTTGGTGCTGACCGGTATGGGTGGACTGAAGGTACGACTGGCGGTCGGAGGACACAAGGAATACCTCCATTTTTGCATAGTTACGGACCACGATTGGTCATAACATAAACGTGGTTGGAGGGACATTTAAAGCGAACCTCTGCGTCGTAATAGTCAATAAGGAGGAAGTCAGCCGAGGTACTATTTCTAGATGGTTCTAGACTTCTAAGGAAATAACATTTCGTAAGAACTTTTAAAATTCGAAAACAAAATGGAAAAAAAGGATAGATCAAACTAAAAACATTGCTTTGGGGAGCAAAATTTACATCAAGCTGTTTCCAAAGCTACTAGAAGATTTCGATGTTGCCATTGGAAACCTCTAGCCTATTATTGTAGCGAATGGTAACGACTGATCTACTACGACATCTTTGATCAAGAGAAGTAGCACTGCTAACCACCCCATGTAACAGCAGACCCTGATATTGACAGTATGAACTGACTTGTCAGGTGTGCAAGACAGTGGCAGAGGTGGTGCATTCATATTACCTCCAAACAGACCATTGTCAAATTTTTCCCAAACATTTCCTATCCATCTGTTTACCTCTGAATCCACTACTCACAAATCCACTCATCCATCTATCTGTCCATCTGTACAGTCTAATCAATCATCTTTTCATGCATCCGTTCATTTCAAGTCTTTAATATGCCCTCACACCCTCCACTTACTGTTTAACGATTGACTAGTGAATTACTTAGGTAAAGTAATGTACGCAATTCAGAATCTCCACTTCTAAGGTGAATGGTCCAGAGCTTCAATCACCATGCAACCTTTAATTATTGCACCTGACTTACACTTCTTGAGAAATGCCACACATGGAGTGCCAAGGGGTTGATCACCGACCCATGTGTTCAAAGACCTTCACAGCCATTAAGGAAGTTCTTTTAAACAACGCACTCAGGCGGATTGCAAAAGGAGCCGACTAATTAACATTATTTACAGATTATATACAAAATGCTGGCATTAAAGTCCTGGAATTTGTAGTTTACTACAACCCTTCCAAAGTATATGACACGTGGCATGTCGTAAAAGTACCGATGGAGCCAAACCGAAATAATCCTTTCCAATTAGGCCCCTCCCCACACGGCTGTCACTGTCATTAAGGCTCCTGCACCGCCTGTACTTTCCACGAAGAAATTAACATTTGACCCCATAGCTTCACATAGGCGGGTAAGAACTGGATTACATCTGAGTAAGTTAGCCATAGAGCATAAAAATTTGTGCTAATGACAACTCGTCTTAAAGGAATGCATTTAAGGCAAAACCTTTTAAAAACACATTTTTAAAATAGACCAAGTGATAAGAGGCATTTGCAGTTCCCGTACTTTTCACTCCAATATCATTCTTGCCATTCCCGTTAATCTACTCACAAGTCTTTTTAGTAGTATAGCCCCACCTAACGATCAGCTGATATTAAGAGAAGTTGTAGATAATTTAGATGCCGAAACTCCTTTTTTCACCCTATCAAACAAAAATATGCAAAAGACTTATTAATTAAAAATTTCCGGTGGTTAAGGAAACACTTGGTGCGGATTGAAGTAAAAGCGAACAATGTGGTGCCTATTTTGTTTCGATGGAGGAAGCCAGTAAAAGTAATTGGAATTCTCTTCATATAGGTAGGAATTAAAGAGATGCCATCTGTAAGACACAGTCTTGATCCCTTTAATCAAGCGAAGCAATGTGATTGGTTAGTTGTGAGGCATTACAGGCAAGTTGGTGGAATTTTATTTTGTATAAAACTTCACGCCATTGCAAGATTCATCTCTCAATCATTTCAAAGAGGACATCAACTATTTGTCAATCCCACCACTTTTTTATTCAGCAGCCTAGCTCTAAATAACGCTTATTTTGTTCTCCAACATTTATGTCTCAATTTCATCATCTCCCCTTCTTACCCCTCATCATCCAACCGTCTATTTCACCTTGCAAGATATTTCTTTTCAGTAAAGACAGGTGGTAAGTGGAGAGAAGAGGGCATGAGGGGAAAGGAGAGAATGTAAAGGTGTATCTCTATCTGACATCTTAAAAGGCAAGCTATTCCACACGTAATCGGGCGTTGAGTGGTCCCGTAGGAGGCAGGATGATGCTCTTCTTAGTTGTTTTTAAAAAAGCTATTTTACCTGTTTACCTTCGCACTGCCTTTCGATTATTTAAAATGAACAGTCTATCATACACACACAGAGGAAGAGGGAGGGGGATGGGGACAGCGAGTGTAGTCCCTTTGGGATGAAGCGGCGTGCGCTTTAGATGTCAGATGGGTGGTGAGGGGATTTGTTCGGCACGACCAAAGATATTTTTGCTCATGCCAATAGAATGGTGAAATAAACTACAAAAGGATTATCTCATCACATCAGAGGAGAGTCTGTTCTCCCCGACAGCCAGACAGCAAACAAGTTTAACGTAGGCGACACGTTACTCCTGCATGAAATAAAGCAGTGACGTGTAAATGCAGAGGCTTTGAAGCTGCATGTTGTGGTGTGTTGGCTCACCTTTCACCGTGACTTTCACAGGCGGTGTGAACGATTTGTCTTGCTTCACTCATAAAAAATAAAGCGCATTTTAGATGTCTCTTACAATTTAGGAGAAGTTATTGCATCGAAATAACCTAAAAAATGTGTGGAAATTTATTTCCCTGTCAACTGACATGGTGGTGCAGTCAACTACTCTCGACGCGTATTGGTGGCGAAGGAGTCGGATGAGTAAATTGGCAATGTCACACATGTGCGACACTGGCAGTGAATAGGTTGATCACTTTATAAGGGTCGTGTAGAGTACAATTTGGCTGTGGATGGGTGTCGTTCCCATTTGGGTACTTTGAGGAACTGAAGATTTGACTAAATACGGTTTATTGTCCGCCAAGGTCGGACAACAAACGCCCCCATTTGTCATTCACCAAGGGCTGCTGTATCACTACGGTTAGTCGCATCGTCTGCCTGTCCAACTTGTAAAAGTCATTCTCTCATTCATATGTGTCCAATTCATTCAAAGTGTTTGGGGCCTAAACACGGCCCTGACCCCGACTCCAACTGGAAATCCATCATTTTAGCAGTTCCATCGGTTATCAAAGTCTGGCCACGTTTGGTGCAACCGTCCTTGCCTAAGTAAGGATTCTATATCTATTTCACTTTGCGTTGTATCTCTCAGATGCGGTTCGCGCTCTAAGCATCCCCGGCAATCCACGTGTGTCCGCGTTTTTTGTGTTTTTGATAAAAAATAACATTACCCTAACCCTCCTTTCCCTCCTCATTCGAGTTTTCGCTGTTTCACCTTTACCTTTTGAGGTAAAAGAACATCTTCCTGTAACTTATTTTATCCCTCCGAGGCAAAACATCACATTGCTTTCGTCTGTACTTTTTTCACAATCATATTACACCACTATCCCTGCAACCACAGACATAGGAGGACAAAGAAGTAAGCACACAAGCACAGATACGCTTTGGCAGTACCGGAAGAAAGCAACCGTTTATTCCTTTTTCTTTTCTTCTTCTACTACTACTACTTCCAAGCTTAGGGGTTACATGCAAAAAGTTATTCATTCGCCTACATCCTTACAAGAAGCCTCCAAATCACACCAGCTTCCTGTCTTTGTTCCTCCTTTCCACCCTACTATCAGCCTCCTCGGAATTCTCTCACCTCCTCCTTCTCCTCCTCCTCCTCCTACTACTACTATGACTTCCAATCCCTCCTCCAATCGCCTTTTCCACAAGCTCTCCATTCCCCTATTCGCGTCAGCACCACCGTTCAGGCGTAGAGGGGACTACGATAGGGCGCACCACTTTGGAGTGCGCCACTCGGTCCACAGGGTGCAGCACTGCGCTAATGCAAACAGGCAATGGACGGTGCGACTTACGTGTTGAGGACTGTCCCATTTCGCTCGGAATTCCGTCTGTGCCACTTGCAGGCGCTTCTCCACTGTTGAAAGAGGAAACATAAAACAAGACAAAGCCACTTGAGAATATGCAATCATCAAACAACCTACTTCAGTGTCCCTTCGGCTCTGCAATATGGTTCATGCGAGGTGGCCTCTGGATCATGGGTCATGGGAATTGTTGCGTGTTATTTGCTACGCCATGTCGTGCGATAGTGCCGAAATTGAGCTACTTAATCCACAACTCCCCCCTCCACTCACCTCCAACCCACCCCACTCTAATCCATCAGATCCCATCCCATCCCATCCCATCCAGTCCCCAATCCCCACCCCACCCCACCCCACTCCACCTTATTCCACCCAATCCCGCCCCACTCCGATGTGAACTTTGCTGTTCCAGTACAAACCGTAAAATCTGACCACCAAACATCAGTTATCTGCAAGTCCATCGCCAAGGCAAGTGGAGGGCATAGGAGGGAGGGGGAGTGGAGTGGAGTAGAGGGGAGGGGAGGGGAGGGTAGGGGAGGTCAATGGACGCAATGACCCCTTCGAGGTTGGCAGCGTCAACTTGAGGCTAATGCGAACAAGTTTCACGCACTTCAAGACTTTAGCATAAAAAAGCACTTTTTGCACAAATTCTACAGCTTTATTTTTCTCTTTTGGAGCTGACTGCTGTGCATGTCACATCAAATATTGACACGATCTCCGTGGATGTACTTCACGACACTACGGCTAGTTGACAGTGCTTCAAGTATAATTTTTTCGACAAGAAATGCAAAAAAAATTTCATGGAAGACAAATTTTCTATCCCTAAAACTTACTCTTTGGAATCATTTTAAATCTCAAAATGAAAATATTACGTAGTATTTGTATCATTTGCATTTTTGTCAAATGAAATATCATTATTTTCTGTCAGGTTTTGACAGTCATGATCCTCATTTCTGCGTTTCCTAGAGCTTTTCAAACAATCATATCTGTCCACCTTGTCTTCTCCCCATCATTCTTCGTCTTCTTCTTCTGCTTCTAGTGAAAACCTCTTTTACTTCTCCATTCGCTTCGATCAATTTAGCTCTTCCCTTTTTAGTATTTAATTAATGCATTTGCTTCGTGGCAGGAGTCTTCTGCTAAAACCACTAATAACTATCTCAGATCAGTTTTAAATCCATCCAAATTTACAGTAGAGATAATCTTCACCGTCACCATAAAAACTGTGGACTTCTTTCTGATTGGCTATCTAGTATGCGACACTCAGGTATGACCTTCAAGGAAACCAATCAGCCCAGGCGACAGCAGATTATAGCGACTTCTACTCATTACTCGTCTCAACAACACACCTACACCGAACATCATCTAAGACAATCAGTGCAGCATACACCTATACAAAGTGTGGTTCGAGATCATTGCCTTCTTTGGAGAAAAATAAATTAAACAAAATCATTTGCATCGCAATAAATTGTCCCAGGGGCACCGCGCCAACTTAGCCGGCTAGTTAAAACAATAGGTGCAATCATACACTGTCGCCATCACGGAATATTAGGCATAAATATATACACAAACACATAACACCGGTGTGTATGTGTGTGCGCACGCATGTTTCGTCGTTGCAGTGGTGATTTCAAGGCATAAACAAATGCCTTTCAAATTCGGTAGAACCAGTCTCCACTTAGCCCTTCGTCCCCCACATCTTTGACCCCCCTTTAAATGCAGTTCCCACTGATCGGGCTATTTTGCTTTCAGGTGGAAAGAATAAGAAATGCTAAATATCAATTGTGCCATTAAGTTCTCGCCCCCCTTCCTTCCTTTCTTCCTTTTAATAGAACATTTGACGTGAATGAAGAGATGATAATGCCATCTGGTGCGGGTCTCGTAACTCCTTTTTTGGCTTGCAAATTGCGAGTAATATATTTCTTCATAAAGTAGCTCGTTGGTACCTGTCGAGGGACGGGAGCCACTCGCGACGCAGACCATCTGACAAGTTATCACGTGAAGCACAGTGAGGTATTGGAGACTCATGTTGACTCTCTGACAGGGTCTCAGTAAGGATTTGTAAGGAAAGGTGTGTGCATTGTAAGCGGAAATAAGATAAGCATGCTGTGTTAACCTCGTGGTGACACCTCAACGCATTTTGTTAACTAAACATTCCAACCTGTATACCTTTTTGCCCATCTCTCTGTGCGGTGCCGTGGTCACCACCAGCTGTCACTGTTCTGTAATGGTGAACACATACACCAAGGACGTTTCGGTTATGCAAAACGCATTGTGGCGGTTCAACAAATCCCTTACAGTGGTTTGTTCATCCCTTCTTCGTCCAATGAGCCGGCGGTCCTGGACTCCGCAAAATGAAACTATTCTGTGTTTGTCATGACAAGTGCCAAATTCCCATCAGGTATAGCAACATTGTTGGTGCTTTAATGGATTTTTGTGAGTTTTCCAGATTTATCCTTTGCATGACCTGCAGTGTGAGGGGATCACTTCCCTTTTAGCGATCAGTTTTAATGCCTTGAATCACTTTGAGGAAGAGGAGACTAATCAGCCAAGAAAATACGGAACTTTTAGGATTATTACATTTAATCAGCTAATGAATCAAAGTTTTTTCAGCCCGGTTTCACTTTTTTCCCCCTTTTATCACACTTAATAAATCAGGTCATATTTTTAGGTATATTTGCGTTAGAAAATACGCAAACTCTAAGTACTTAGGAGTAAGGACTAAAGAACGCCTTAGTTTAGTGCCGAAAATTCGGAGTTTCAATCTTGGAGTCTAAAAAATTGCTTGTTTTAAGATTTAATTGGAGTTGTTTTTTAATCTCTCTCAGTGTCGGCAGCCTCCTTCAAATAGTGTAATACAGAGTCACTTTCATTCTTTAATTTTCAAAGACTAAATATGACATTTTGGAAGGAAGGGGTGCCTTTTGTGCGTTTAATAACTCAAAATCCCATTACTAAAGTGGACTATGATGGTATTGGTGCAATAAAATTAGCCAATTTGGTCACAAAATTTCAAGCCGCGTCACTTGATTGGTGCGTTTGAAGGTCACTCATATGCACGCACATGCACGCATGCATGCGTGCGCGTACGTGCGTACATATACACACACACGCACGTCGTCATAACACCGCATCGTGCCATTTCACCTGCGTGTGTAACGAGTGTGCGCACGTGTGTGCGTGCATGTGCAGCAGCGTTTGTGTTTGCATTTGTGCGTGTGGTTCCATATCAATTTCTCATTTACACATCCACACGCACACACATACAAACACACACGTACATACATATTTACACACATACATAAGGGAAGCGATAACCTGTGAATGTATATGTGCAAAGTCGCTTATACCTGTCGCCAATACCTCCGATTTGGTATGGAACCAGCCTAGCTAGAAGCCTATACACGCACACAATTACCGATGGAAGTATTCGTCGCCTCGGAGCGTCATCCCATACCCTCCAAGTCCTCAACCAGTATGGACCTCACCTACGTTGCGGACTCCAGTGATGGCAGCAGCAGTGAGGGGCGTGAATTATCAACGCAGAATGCGAACTCCTACACCCGCCCTCGACGATCAATGGAAGAACAACTGAGATTGCGTAAGTGGAAGTGTGCAAAATACGTGTTTTGAAAACAAACCGCCTTTCTTGCCTGTCTGTCTCCGTCCGTCTGTCTGACCGTGTGGGTCGATCTACCACGACCACAAGTGTCGCCACCAAGTCGCTTTCCCACTCTCTCTCTCTCCGCCGCTATGAAAATAATTTAAGGAATAAGACATTGAAAAAATGGCGGCTGATTTGAAAAGACAAAACAATTGTGTAGAAAGGGTTGAAAATTTCCCTGCAAAAGGCGAGTGAAGAGCTTTACCCGCCGATTTCTGTCAGCTCAGTAGGTTTAGATGAAGACCAGATCGTCCATTTATACTTTTCCCCTCTTTATCCTCCCCAATTTGTGGGTTAAACCAAAAAAGTTATCAAATTTTCCTACTTTTTAAGAACTTTTTAGCCGGTTAAAGTGTTGTAAGGCTAATTCCTCAAAGAGGACGCAAAGCAAGGCAGTTATTTAGAAGCAACCACCAAAAAATTTGCCTTTTAATTTATCTAATTTTCCATAAAATAAGTCAAAACGACGAATTTTTCAATAAATAATCGGGAGAAAGTACATAGGAAAAGAGCGGATGAAATGTATCCCTTCTTACCCAACAATCGGTGGGAAGTTGGCCTTAATTTGCAAGAGCAGGCATGATTAACAACCACGGAAAAATGTAGGTAGTAGACTCCATTAACAAGAATTTTTCGTTTTGATTTTACCCAAGAAACATTGAAAAATTTAGATATTTGTTTGTTTCGCTGATGGCATTTTTTGTGCTTAAAACCTGTGGTCCTGCCAGCGAGACACTGGAGGGATTGATTAGAACAAAGAGGAGCATTTGCTGGTTTAAAACAGGGGTATGGCGGGTTCACGTGTCATATGGAGGTACTGATTTGCAACAAAAGCTTTTCGCTTGTTTTTTTTAGTTCCACGTGCACTTTTTGTTTTCGGGTGAAGTACATCCACGGAGATCGTGTCAATATTTGATGTGACATGCACAGCAGTCAGCTCCAAAAGAGAAAAATAAAGCTGTAGAATTTGTGCAAAAAGTGCTTTTTTATGCTAAAGTCTTGAAGTGCGTGAAACTTGTTCGCATTAGCCTCAAGTTGACGCTGCCAACCTCGAAGGGGTCATTGCGTCCATTGACCTCCCCTACCCTCCCCTCCCCTCCCCTCTACTCCACTCCACTCCCCCTCCCTCCTATGCCCTCCACTTGCCTTGGCGATGGACTTGCAGATAACTGATGTTTGGTGGTCAGATTTTACGGTTTGTACTGGAACAGCAAAGTTCACATCGGAGTGGGGCGGGATTGGGTGGAATAAGGTGGAGTGGGGTGGGGTGGGGTGGGGATTGGGGACTGGATGGGATGGGATGGGATGGGATCTGATGGATTAGAGTGGGGTGGGTTGGAGGTGAGTGGAGGGGGGAGTTGTGGATTAAGTAGCTCAATTTCGGCACTATCGCACGACATGGCGTAGCAAATAACACGCAACAATTCCCATGACCCATGATCCAGAGGCCACCTCGCATGAACCATATTGCAGAGCCGAAGGGACACTGAAGTAGGTTGTTTGATGATTGCATATTCTCAAGTGGCTTTGTCTTGTTTTATGTTTCCTCTTTCAACAGTGGAGAAGCGCCTGCAAGTGGCACAGACGGAATTCCGAGCGAAATGGGACAGTCCTCAACACGTAAGTCGCACCGTCCATTGCCTGTTTGCATTAGCGCAGTGCTGCACCCTGTGGACCGAGTGGCGCACTCCAAAGTGGTGCGCCCTATCGTAGTCCCCTCTACGCCTGAACGGTGGTGCTGACGCGAATAGGGGAATGGAGAGCTTGTGGAAAAGGCGATTGGAGGAGGGATTGGAAGTCATAGTAGTAGTAGGAGGAGGAGGAGAAGGAGGAGGTGAGAGAATTCCGAGGAGGCTGATAGTAGGGTGGAAAGGAGGAAGGGAGATGAAAATGTAGAGAGACTTCGGGACTCCTTATAAGGCCATAGGGAAGGAATCGCTATTCACATGTAACCAGAAGCTTAGCAGGAAAGGGAGAAGAATGAGCCGAAAAGGAATAATAGTTTTTTTCTTCCTGGGATGTTTCTGCATGCAGTGAAGGACGTAGTGTTGAAGTGCTAAGGCAAATTTGGAGCCATAAAACGATAGCAGGAATTGATGACTGAAGCAGCTTGTGAAGGGTTAGAATAGGAGTCAAATTTACAGTCAACTTCGGGGGAGAAGTCAAGGCCCGAACGCAACGGCAGTGCAGGAATGGATGGTCGGAGGAATCGGACCAAGTTAGCAGGCAGACGGTGGGGCTCACTGAAACACTACAGCAGCCCTTGGCGGATGCTACCTGGAGGCGTTTGTCTTCACATATTAATGGCGAATAAGAAGTATTCATCCAACTCCTCTTTTCTTTGTGGCAGCCTTACCTCATAATGAGCCCAGCTAGGACGCTGTGTTCGCCTCATCTCGCATAATGTTATGACCTCCTCACGATCACTGTCACACATATGTGACGCCGCTACTTTACAAACCTGAAATCGATGTCACAAGTATGCGATAGCCTATTCTCTGTCAGTCAGTGCTAGCTGATTGTTGGGGCAGGACAGCGCCTTCTGCGCAGCAACAGTTAAGTTGGCCGAGCATGTGGAAGAGCGCTAAGCCATCTGAGTTGGTCCTGCGGTCGACGCCTTTGGGATGTAGCATCGGGCAAATGGGAATTTCAAAAGTAATAGTGCGCACCGCGTTTGGGCTTTCTTTATTCTATCTTGTCAGTTCATCTTCCGTATTTCTGCTTTTGAATATTTTCTGAAGTTTCCATTAAATCTATTCTCTTTTATGCGCAAACGTTGAAAACTTTATCATTTTGGGTAGGCTATTTTTGCAAAGTTTAATGATAGCTAATTTAGGCATTTTTAAAAATATTCCCTGAGAAGAAAGAGACTAATTAATGCATACAAGCTAATACAGTTTTATCGCAAAAATGCATTTAAAACAAGCGCACGCTTTGTTTAAAAGAATTAAGCATTTTACATAAATTTATTCCTCTTTAAGTCGATTGCAAAGTATTTGGATAAATCTCAATCTTCTCTTTAATACAAACAAACCTTTTCATTAAACGGTTAATAGACAGCGCAAGTGGGAGATGCCGAAATTTCTTGCGTAGGTTTTGTTATTTGCCCCTTTTGTTTGCAGTCCGGTGTTTGCCTGATTTTGGCCCTATTTCTCGCCTCCATCCGGCTATTTAAACAAAATAAATATACAAACAGCGTTTTGCAGCTGATTTGCTACCACTTTTGCTCAAAATTTGCTAATTTTTTGTTGATGCGTGGAGGGACGATTGCTTTGGGGTTAATTATAGCCTGCTGTGAGGTTTTTGTTGTCGGAAAGTCTGCTCCATTTATTATTTAATACCTGGGAAGGAAGATCCTTTCTTCGTTTTCGCCTGAAATTGCTTGTCAGAATTTTCATTATCAAAGGGTGTTTTTTGGTCGGTGACCTATGCAATCAGTTTGTCAAGAGCTGCTGGTTTCCCTTTTTTCCCTCTCAACACCCTCTTGGCCCGCTCCATATCTCGTGAATTCCTTAGTACTCTTTTACTTTATCCACCCAATTATAACAATTTTTATGAATTTTGCGCTGCTTCTTTATGAGGGCGTTCGGTCTGCGGTGCACCGTCCCCTTCCCTTATTACTGAAGTACAGAAGAGCTGAGGGGCTACCGGCATGGCCCAGAGGTTATCCCGCCCAGTGGAAGTACAATCAATTGAGCCTTCGATGCCCGCGTTACCAAAACAAACACAGTGTTTCGTGCCGTCACCCGACGACAACCGAATGAGACCGAGGCTTACTTTGAAGTGTTCACCCTCCTCATCTTTGTTTCTACCGGCTCGTCATCTGTCACTTTCTTCCTCCTTTTGTAGCTTTGGTAAATCCAATTGTGCCCCCGTAGCCAAGTTACGTGATCGTAGGGTTTTGCTGTTCTTCCGCAACTGCATTTAGGCGCAAGATTAGACTTACGTTTTTTACCCCCTTTTACCTTTGCCCAAACACCTCGTTGCAATCGACGTATGAAGGGACTATTTAGGCGAAGGAAAGTTATTTGCAACTCCTTTTGGTGGCTAAGACAAACAATTCAGCGTTGCGCCGGCGGGTAAAGTTGATTTGGCGTTGTCCTGCCAAAACTGGCAGAACCGCTTCTCCAAATTATTGATTTTTGGTGGTGTGTGAAGCATCCGTCGTGGGTATTTCTCGGTACCACCGTAGATGGTAGGCAGTGTTGACAATGCGTAACCACACCAAGCTGATATGCTCTAAGTCGCCACATGCGACACCGTTAAAAGTGCAGTCAACGTCGGGTTTAGTTAATGTGCTTGGCATTTTACCGTCAAACTATGCGTCATCTGTCATGCACGAGCCTCCTCAGCTCCTTCAACTTGAAGGCTGCCTCAGCGACAACTTCATGTCAAATTACCGCATCAATTGGTGAAGAAGGTTCTAGAAGGCGTTTATAGAGGTTTTTTACTTCCGCGATTTGAACAGTCGGAATACTTTGTGATCCGTACCCCTTGATCTATCTCTCCATTCCGTATCTATCTACCGATCGCCTATCGCCCATTTATCCATCCTTTTACCCATTACCTGCCAATCTACGAATCCGTCAATCTGTTTACCACGGATCTGTGAATTTTTTTATTTACCAAATATCTAGCCTGACTCACCTATCAATTTCTCCAATTATTTGTCCACCTAACCACTTCCCCTTATTGTTTACGCCTGGGCTGCTTCCCAGTATGGATATAGGTGTGCTTAGAAGACTGTGGAATACTGGACTGTGGCTGCTAACTCCTTTTTTCTCCACCTCATGCAGCACACAAGTAAACTATCCGACTTCACATGCATTAAGACCGTTGGAACGGGCTCCTTCGGTCGTGTCTGTCTGGCTCAACACAAAAACAACAGGCGGCATTACGCCATCAAAATTTTGCAGAAAGCCAAGGTAATTTTTTTAACTGCCTTACCTCAAGGGAGGAAGACACAGGCAAAGTTATCAGACAGACGCTTTTCTGTATATATTTGTGATCAAATGTTGCCAATCACGCATTCAGTAGCAGTAGACATCAAAGGTCTTGTCCTTGTTATTATCGGACACACAGGCCCAAAACAAACATGTCAGCAGTTCGGTGAGGGTTTCAGATCACCGGAACCGAGTGGCAGAGCTTTCAAAATCACCCACTTCTACATTGTACATGAGTCATGCAAGGCAACAACTTCGTTAGAAGTAATCTCACTAGAGCTCCTCATTAATGCTACAGCGGTGGATAGCTTTTTATTTTTAAAAAACTCGTTTTTGCATTTATCACCCTCATTTTTTCCTGTCTGTTATAGATTGTGAAATTAAAGCAGGTGGAGCACACCTTAAATGAGAAAAAAATATTGTCCTGCATTACGTTCCCCTTCATTGTCGCCCTCAAAACGTACTTCAAGGTAGGTGGTGATGCGGATTTTGAATGCGGTGACTCTCCTCGCTTGTTCCCTTTTTTCTTTCCCCCCTTTTTTCATTTCAGGACAATTCAAACCTTTACATGGCTCTTGAATTTATCAATGGTGGTGAATTATTTTCTCTCATTAGAAGAAAAGGAAAATTTAGGTAAGGTTGCCACCCATCACTTCTCATATCTGTGTGTGGATGGTGGCAAGCAAACTTTATCTATTAATAGACTTGAAATGGAAATGTTCTTGCTTGAAGACTTATTTGAAAATATTCTTGCACTTTTTTCATCTCTTTAAGATTTCATAGAAATATTGCAATGTTAATTTTTTTTCCTTGTTAAAAATCACCAATCAGAAGTCTGGAATGCTGATGAGTCATGTCCCGGAGCCATTGAGATTTGAGTTAAAAAATAAGAAGCATATATACTACACACTTCTGTGTTTCTGCGTCTAACCTTTAGACGGAAGACGTCATTCGGTTGTGACTACTTTTCGAGAGACCTTGTTAAACAGAGGTAACGTCATTTAGAGGAGGCTAAACTGGCGATAAAAAACAGGAGGGAGAAGCCAGACAACACCTAGTATCATTTGCCATTCACCCCTTTGATCGCTCATAGCACTGACTGGGCACGTGGACAGGTTTGGCATCCAACCTGTCGCCTTATTTACCATAGCCGTTTTGCTATCCTCTCATTGTGTTACCTCCTGCGTCATCTTACTTTTTATGGATGCGAAATTTATTTAGCCCGACCCCCTCCCCCCAAAAAACAAGACAATATTATTTACTTATACAAAATGAATGACACCAAAGGTGGATCAAGGCTATAGTAGCCACCGCCAGCATGGTAGAGCCTGCAACACGTGACCACGTGGCATTCATCGGCCCAGCGTTCGTGACCGCTGTGCTGCGTGGACAATTGTCTACCTACGGCATTTTTTAGCTACGGTGAAGCCCACCCTCTCTCTAATAGCATAAATCTTCCATCGTGCCGTGTATGCCGCATTATTTTGCAAGCACCGCGTGTGTAATTTGGTGAAACTTGAGACGGACACTAGGCACTAGCGTGTAGACTGCAACTGCGAGAATTGGTCCAAAGCCGATTCTGTTTTTACCTCTCCCCCCATTTGTCAGAAGGCATGGAGGTGAAAATGAAAAAAATAGCCCCCCCCCCCCACTGTTTTTGCTAGCCAACTTAATTTGGGGGTGAGTTTTACTAATTTGTGGGCATTCCTCATTTCTCCATTTTTTAAGCTTACCATACATGCACACTTATTATGATATGCTTTCTGATTAAGAGGCGAAAAATTACCGCAAATGCACACGTGCGCTTTGGTTTCTTTTTTCCCCTCTTTCCTTCTCGAAAACAGCAGCGTTGACATTATGACTGGCTAAGAATGTGAAATAGCCACCTGGCAATAAAAGCGACTGCTGGAAAAGATGAGTCATGCAAGTCAATCTGTAAAGCAGAACACGAAGATGGTGCATAATTCTAGCAATAAAATTGCTTGACTGACCATCTCATAAGGGTTTGCGAATGTGAGCACTTCCGTCCACACGTGCCAAACGCATGTATCAGTTCGACAATTCTGATGCATCACCTCTGCATGTCTGACGTTCCTAGACACTTTAATTATGCTAATTTTGGCTTTGATGTTAACTTTTTGCTCTTTGTTGTCGATGGGGTTTAGAGAGGACACAGCACGGTTTTACGGAGCTCAGGTTGTGCTTGCGTTACAATATCTGCATTCCATGGACATCGCTTACAGAGATTTGAAACCGGAAAACCTTCTCATTGATAAGCACGGATATCTAAAAGTTAGTTTACTTTTGAATAATCCTGACTGCATGTTCCGATAGTTAATTGGCGGTCTTCAAGGTCACAAACCGATATAAAGAAACAATAGATGCTAAAAGCATCTGAATAAATTGTGTGTAAGCAAGAAAGCAAAAAAAATTATGAGAAAATATTTTTAAAACAATTTAAAGTTAAAACAAATCTAACAGAGAAAATTGCAAGTTACTAATAAAAGGCTAATTAAAAGAAATTAATTCAACGAATATGGAGCAAATAAGAAACATACGCATTTTTTTCAAAAACAATTGGAATTTCTTGTTTGGAAGAAACTTCAAAGAAAGAATTGATAATTACAATTTGATGAGGCTATTTCACAAAATAAATCAGCAGTGGAATTGTCGTGGGATCGAAAGTACCCGTGAATAATTTCTCAAAAAATTGGTTGATTGGGTTGCCGAATTCTTTCGCACACTACGTTATCTAAATTTTGGGTGGAATATTCATGTTTTTTTATCATTCATTCTATTCACCTTTTCGAAGCATAGTGCAAATTTAAGCCCTTGCCAATTTTTTCTCGGGTTCTAGAAAAATTGACTTGTTGCATCAGATTAGACGGTTTGCTTGCTTTTCCTTAAAGACCGAATTTTAACTAGTGTATTTATACCAAAGGCTACCTTTCCTTTTTACAAAAGAACAATTTGATTAGGTCAAAGGTCTTCCCACTTTTGCCTAATGTTATGGCTGAAACGAAGAGAAGGGTTACTGGTCCTAATCCAGCCTTAATCCTCCTTTGTATACTGAAGAAAGTTGTACTTTTGCTACAAGAAATACAACATCACCTTTCAATTTTAATTCAAAATTAATGGTCCAGCTTTTATTTGCCATCGAGCGGACCTAATTTGCTTTGATCGCCCCTAGACAGATTTAAGTAAACACCAAGTAACCGCGTTTCCCTCTTTTACAGTTAACCGATTTTGGCTTTGCAAAAGTCGTTAAAGGCAGAACCTGGACCCTTTGTGGAACTCCAGAATACCTTGCCCCCGAAATTATCCTCAGCAAAGTAAGTTTTTCCCTAATTTCATGCAATCATTTGAAATTCATGTGTCATGCGATGCTACCATGGAAACAGCGAAGATCAAAGCAGCTTATTATTAGGTAAGGGAAGAAACATAAACAAACTTCCATTCTGCCTATGTACTAAGTCAATAGGCTAGGTCAGACCAACAGCGAAGGATGCAGTTCTTTACTGTTTGCTCTCTGTCCTCTTTAGGGCTACAGTCGGGCCGTCGATTGGTGGGCTGTTGGCGTTCTGATTTTTGAGATGATTGCCGGCTACCCCCCATTCTTTGCTGATCAGGCTTTACAGGTTTACGAAAAAATTGTTGCTGGAAAGGTATGTTTATGTTTTTTGAATAGAAAGTCCCGTTGCTGCCTAGCTGTTGAGGGCCAGACCTATTGCAGTAGAATCAATTGTGCATTTGATAATCTATCTTCTGCTTAAATGTATTAGTAGCCAGTATATTCCAGGCTGACTTCCTGTCAAGTTTTCAACAGTACTGAATTGTTTCGATATTTTTACCTGTGTCAAATTAGGTCCGATTCCCCTTCTTCATGAGTACGGATGCCCGAGCTCTGCTCAGCAACCTGCTTCAAGGCGATACGACAAAACGTTATGGTAATATGCGAAATGGTGTAGCGGACATCCAGAGCCACGTTTGGTTCACCAGCATTGATTGGATTGACATTCTGGACCGCAAGGTGAGAGGATTCCATTGTCTATAAACCCCAAGTAAAGGACAGTCCCGCCTACATTTCGATAGATTTTCTGTTGAAGATTTGGTGTAGGCTCAGTCATCCACAGGATATGTCTTCTTGCTGTGATATTCCGCCAGACTGTTGATATCTCAGTTTTGGTAGCCGTTCCTATGATTCCGGATCACATCTAAGTCTGGATTCTTGATTTACATATGACTTTTCATAAAACGGCACAAAACACGAGGTCTTCTGTGGTAAGGGTACGAGCACTTACTGTTTCGAGGAGTTAGTCCACGTCGGGTATCTTGAGGGTCAGCAATCCAGTAACCATGAAGAAGTGAAACACTGGATACACCCAAGAGGACCATAAATTGATTTCTTCCTGATTTCAAGGTGAAGCCGCCTTACGTACCCCACGTGAAGGATGACGCAGATGCTACACACTTCGATGACTACCCAGAAGAGGAGATCGTGGATGCCACCACCACCACCACACCCAAGATGCTCTACGAGGCAGAATTTGCGGATTTCTAGCGTCGCCAGAAAAGCTCAAATAGATGGAAAATAAAATTCTGCTCCTCCATTCCCCCCCCCCTCCACCTCAGCCGCCCCCATTTATGACAGCTTTTGTAGCATTCAGAAAGGCAACAAGAAAAAAAGCATCCACTAAAACGACTGGAGGGGATGATTTTACCTCCTCCTTTTCCTTTACTCTTGATTAAAAACTCCTCTGAAATCTCCACCTCTTTCTCCTTTTCCAAATTCATCGACTACCCGTCTGTCTACCCTTTTACCAGTATGTCCACCTGCCTATCCACCGTGTACATAGTGACATGCAGGAATGCCAGATTGATGATGATAAAATTGATTAGTTAAAAGAAAACGTTTCTGAGAATCTTTCCCCATTTTTTCCTTTTCCCTTATTTAACAAAGTTGGGATCGTGTGGCGGCAGCGATACCCCCTTAAGAACACCTTGGATAACATAGCCGCAGTCTCCATGGCATTCTGCTCATGTCATTCCAAATAGCGGTCTCCAAGGCATCCTCTTGCAACAGCGATGATAGGCACACGTCTAACTAGGCAGACCTCTCGCGTCTTCCCAAACAATTGGGCAAGCTACATCAGTGGTGGCACTAGACAAACCCACTGTAGGTAAGGAAAAACCCAAACCTTGCTAGTCGGACAGCACGAAGCGATGGTATAGGAGGGCATCCAATGTGAGTGGTAAGAGTCACCTGAACCGGTACGTCGACACTTGGCAGCTAGAATTTCCAGTCCCGCATAATTAACAGCAAGTAAAACAAGGTTATAACCAAAAAGCGTGACAGCGTCTGTGAAGCTGCCACCTACATTTACTTACCTGAAGGTACTGATTTACCAGCCCCCAATGGAGAAGCGATCAGTCGCCATGTTCTAGGGAGGCAAGTGAATACCAGAAAGGGCTTCATCAAGCCACATCAAATACTGTCTCGCTGATGGCTCTGTGGTCCACAAAAAACCCCCTCGTTTTCAACCATCATCCAAAGAGGCCTTCGAGAAAGGCCAATCTCATGGAAGCCGTCTTCCCTTCTGTTTATAAGCCTCAAGCACTTTCACATCATCCGACTTTCAGCTATCACATAGATAATACTACTCGCCTGTCAAAAGGAGTACGCCGGCAGAGTATAAATAGGACATTTTTATTACTTTTACATAGCAACAACTCGCAGATGAAACACTAAAATTCAATATAGCGCGTCCAGATCCCGATAACCATTACTCCGATTGCTTTCATGCCTGCAAAATCGGAGACAGGATCCCATTTGATGGTCAAAAAATGATGACGTGAGAAGAATAGGAATACGAGGGGGAAAGGAGACTCACCTGTGGTAGCTGCTCCCACCACCGCCCCACCTTTGCTCCGCGGCCCACGGATTCACTCGGCTATAGCGACGTTGACTAGTTCCGCCGGAAATACCACGATTGAAGGAGCGACCAAATCCGTTACTACGTGAATGCCAATAACGTGTAGAATGTGTTGATGGTGGCAGGTCATCACGACCGCCACTGCCACCAGAAGCCTGCTGACGGCCTCGTGGAACATCTCCACCTCCAACATCGTCTTCTGCTCCGGAGGAGACAGAAGAGGGAGCTGCAGCAGCGGTGGTATAACCGATATTTCTTTTGCGAACTGGAAGGCGTCTTCGAGGTGGACGCATCAACTCAGGTCGCAGTGGATCCAGAAGGAAATTGTTGAAGAAGTAGGCCTGTGGAAGAAAAAATAACGCTAATCACAATCAAGTAAACGGAGTGTATGCAAATAGACCTATATGTGGAGCTCAACTGCCAGCTCCGCCGTACCTCCATGCTTTACTAACGGAGATACCTGCTGCCTCATCTGTCCTACAAATGAAGCAAATTAGCACCATATCGATGACAGCGGCGGTGAAACTGCTCCAGACTTGAGTTCTGGCACAGTGGTTGGCAATGCGGCATGTTCGGCTTTGAGCTCATTGCAAAGATTCAAAAGGAACTGCTTATGATGTGTGTCTAAAACCACTGAGTCATGAGCGCCAACTGATGATTAGAGCCATTCACTATTTAAAGGAAACCAGAAACAAGCCAGAGGCGCCTGGACAGAATTGGACAAATCAAACGCCAGAAAGGGTTACTGTCCTCGACTGTCTTGTGACACACACACAGAGAGAGAGAGAGAGAGAACTCAAACTTCAAGAAGCAAAAAGGGAGAACAGAAAAATAATCACTCACATTCTCCTTCTTCGCCTCCTCCACCTTCTCCGCGTGCTTGTTCAAAATGTGCTTTCGCACGAATCCTGGGCCACGAAATTTCTTATCGGACAACGGACACACCCAGATTACGTCACTAAAAGGAGGGAACGTGAATTTATAAAAAAATGAGGCAAACAAACGCACACTTTCCGCTTCTTCCGTTTGGTATTGGCCTTGATGAAGGCTTCCACAACCTCGGCTGCATCTCGATAGCCGAGGAGACGCAATCGAAGCTCGTTTGTATCCATTTCACGCGTCTCCGATGGTTGCTGTGGTTCGGCGTTTTCGGCCACATTTGTTGCCGATGGGGCGGAGGAGGATGCGTCCTCCTTTTGCTCGGTTTCTCGGAGCTTCGCTATCGTCCCCACAGATAGGGGAGTGACAAATCGAAATATCCGACTGATTTGACGAGCAAATACCTGTGATTTTAGTAAAAGGCACTATTTAACTGACGACTTGGCTGATGAAACTATACAGTTGAGACTTCTATCTCACCTTATGAGCAGAGCGTCCTGAAGCCTCCTTACCAAAGACTGGTGTCGGCGGTGACGGCATTAATCTCAGCACAGTCGGCGCCGTCGCCGTTGCAGGCAGCTTCGAGGGTCGAACATGGAAAATACCGCAAGGATGGGGCATATCACTCTCTCTTGGATACAAAGCTGGAGCGTAAAAGTCCACAGAGTAAACGAGACGGAGGTAGAGCAAGAGCTGGTCCAACGCTGCCGCCAGTTCAGCATCGCCTTCCTCTTCTTCCCTTGTGGAATTCCTTTCGTTTCTTGCGGGTAGCATCATTACCTCCTCGTCCGGGTTACTCTCATCCACTAGATAATCAGTAAGATTCTCCAATAACGGATTTCCTGTGCTCGCAGCTAGACCAACCAGCGCACTCGCAGCGCCAATCAAGCTGCCCCATCGGGGATCCAGCTCCGATGACCTTGGGATAGACCAATCCGATTGTCCCTCAAGGGGTTTCCACGGGGTCCACACCTCGTCCAAACGTCCAACTAGTCGTGCAGCCATCACCAGATGGCGACGCATTACGGACTTGCTGGAAATAGGGTTGAAGTGGGAGGTGGTGGATTTCGCAGTAGCCATGAGAGTTGTAGCAAGGCGTGTTGAAGCGCGAACACGGTCCAAGTTGAAGGGACCGGGAAGAGTGCTTGCAGTCGAGAGGGCGGCAGCAAGGTGGCTTGCCTCGGAGGGAACTGAGGAGGAGGAATCGGCACGAAGACGAGAGACCAAAAGGCGGATAAATTCGAGAGGTGGGGTGGAAGAAGGGGAGGTGGGAGTGGCTGTGAATGTGATCCAGGCTGGACGGTGTAGAATGAGGGAAGCGCCGAGTGATGAGACGGGGCCGTCACTGAGAAATTGATTAGGGGCTACAGGAACTGGAGTTGGCTCGTAACAAGCGAAGCGGAGAAAGTCGGGATGTTCGGAGAGCAGCTAAAGAAGAGATAAACACTATCATTCGTCCCATTCATCAATAATGAGATGTTGCATTTCCTCAAGCAATACTAAAGGGGGAAATTGGTGCCCACTTCATTTTTAGTAGAATATTGGTAGGAAAGCATGTTAATTCACCTCTGGAGAACACAGTCAGGTAAATGTTCCATTTAGAGTAAACGTACAGTTAAAACGAACTGAAAACGTTGCCCTTTTAAGGAAACATCCAAAAGAACAAATATGTTGAATCATTTTACTAAATGTAAAACTCTTGAGGAAGTCGTTTAGTAGAGGAGTCAGTGTTTACCGTTGATAGCTGATTACCACATGTTACAAAAAAAATCGGGACGATTTCTCCTCCTTTTGGGATGTTAGGCTATAAAGCGGTTAAACAGTGCCGTAATCAGTTCTTTGCGAGTTATTCAACCATAGGTAAGCCAAAACAGGGCTGTTAAAATCCGAATTGCGGGCTAAAGATTCTACATTCACACCATCTAGGTTACTAGACAAGAAGCAAAAACGAAATTTGCTCTTCAACCGTTCCTCTGTGTGGACAGCAGCCTTTAGCTGTCACAATTGCGTGATGTGATCCACTCGCTATCTACTCGATATTTCTAGGGCACGCAGAAGTAATAAATGCGAAGGCCTTATGAATCATGAAACCACTCTTCACGGAAAAAAACGGTCAATACATGGAAAGAGTCACGCAGGAAGGGACGAGAAACAGTGAAAATAAGAAAACTAAAAATAAGCTTACCTCAACGTTACCACATCGAAAAATCAACACAAAATCGGCCCAAGAGTTTTTAATTGAAGTAAATTACTTCTAATCCTTGAAATCATGCTCTTGATTTAGACTTAAGGGCACTTGAGTATTGACAACTCTACAAACACGTCGAAGCGATAAAAAGGGACCACCCAGCTCACTGTTTCAACTGTAGCACGATGCACGCTGAGTGGAAGGTAGGGCAGATAGACAACTCGCGTAACATGAAGCGGTGGAGGTCGGGTCGGTGCCTCTTTTGAGTACTCCCCTTTGGCACCCACTTCCTCCTCCTTCCCTTCGACAATTTCCATCTTCTCAACAGCTCCTTCCACCCCCACTTTGACATCCTTATGGTGCTCATCCTCCTGCTTACGCTCCGTGCTTTCCTCATTCTCCTCCTTCTGTATCACAGTGTCCGCCCTTGAAGGTGACGCCGATTTTGAAGACGAAGAAGTAGAGGAAGAGGCAGATGAGGAGGTGGAGGAAGAAACGGAAGAGGAGCTGCGACTTCGAGAGCGCGCAGAATGCGACGAGGACGCTGCTGATGATGAGGACGACGAAGAAGACGAAGAATGCGATGAAGCAGCAGAGGCAGAGGAAGAAGCGGAGGAGATGGAACTAGAAGCGCTGGAGTCGCTATCATTTCCTTCATTATTATCATCCCCTTCACCCCTCGTCGTCCTCTGATTATTCCGTAAAAGAAAGCAAGGTAGAGATGAAGGGCGTAAGTGTAAAAAGGATGTTACACATTTCTCCTTTCCAACATACACGGTTGCGCTTGGTAGACTTCTTTGGCGAATGCCCACCAGATCCAGGAGTCAATGATCGCCTTTTTAGAGGCTGAGATGTGGTGGCTGTAGATGCTTGAGATGTCTGCTTTCTCGCATCTACGCTATTACCGTTCGTCGCCAGAGAACTTGGATCAAAAGTGTCCAATTCAGCTAAATCTTCAGAGGTGCCACCGGACAACAAAATTGCAACTGAAATGGAAAAAAAGACACTGCAGTGAGTCAAAAAGGTAAAAGTCATAAGCAAAAAATATATGCTGGGGACTGACATTGATCAAGAAGTTTCGTAATGGCTGCTCTTTCCTTGTACACCAAAGAGATGCCCTTAAAAAAGCCCTCGTCACGCATTTTCCTAAAAACCTCAAAACGCGCCAAAAATGCGGATCTCTGTTTCTCTTTTGGTACAATATAGTCAGGGTGGTATTTGTCACGAAACCTACAAACGACAAAAATTGCGTAAGGAAATTAGACAAACCATGCACTATTTTTGTGACGATCAAACTGATCTGAAAGTTGGTCTTTTAGGAATCCTGCAACGTATGCACTGTACTTTTGAGCACCGTCCTCATCCGTTAAGGAGGATTCATCAAAAGGCTCCAAAAACTTTGACAGATGCATCATCTTAGGGGCAAAAGTTGGCTGCAGAAAAGTAGTGCTTTCATTCTTTTGAATGACTTCTATGGCGACTAGGTCGGACTGCTCACAATTATTTGTTTGTGAGCCGCCCCGTCTACTTCTGCTTTTCTCATCAACCACAGTCATCGCTCGTTTCATAAGCGCGCGCTATTCGCAGTCGCTTGACGGGAATCTGTCCATAATTGGTTTGTTAAAAAACCGGCAAATTATCCTTATAATCGACAATAAATTAAATCTCGTTTTAATGCTTTATTTTGACTCGTTCATTTTATGAAAATTTATTCCGTCAAATTGGGTAAATAATAAACTATAGTGCAGCGTCCCGGGACTCCCTGAAGACGAAGGAAGACACAATACTCGGGCAGAATATATATATATATATATATATATTTAGCACAGAGAAGGCGTCTGGGCTATTGGTATGGCCCAAAAGGACAGTTTACCCAGCGAGGCACAAGGGGCTAATTCAAAAGTACAAAAGTGGTACCTCACCAGAACCGAGGGATAAACCCCTATCGTATTACAATAGATGGTGTAAGTAGTCAAAATAAATGGGTGCTAAAATTATCTTAGTTCATGAGAAGATGTGATAGGCTTACTGTTGTTAAAGAAAACTAAAATTCTGCAATTTTGACTTTTAAGAATAAAATGTACTACGCAATGCTTATTTTACTGTATTATTTCTTGAACTCTGTTGGTAAAAGCACGTATTTATATGCCTTTTTCATTAAAGTGCTTTAGAATTAACTCTGCAGATACGAATAGTAAGCTCCTTATTTTAATATGGAGAATTCTGCTTAAAAAATTATCGCCTCTTCTATCAAAAGAGTGGCCTGCACAAATGAAGTCCCATAATTTGCTCACTCGATTCGTGGCCAAACATTTTTCATTGAACAAATTTTCGTAACAGTATATCAATCTCCCGGCTTACACCCCATAGTTTTCCCCACCCGACAAACGTGCTTTTCTATCGGGTGATTAATGGCTATCCTAAGTATTTATTACGCATTTATTCGAGCCCCATTTTGTGCAACCTTCTCATGTTTGTTCCTTTCATTGTTCTTCTGTTCTTACCATCATTTGAGAGTAAGTATGAAGGGTGGTTTTCTCTACTTACCTCGATTTAAATATGCGGTGTAATCTCTTTACTTAAATATATTACTGCTACCTATTTTTGTACTTCCCTTCGTAATCTCACTTCATGAGAAGTAATACCTTCCCGCATGAAAAGATATAAGTAGGGTAAAAATCTGTCTTCCTTTTTAGAGAGTCAAACAAAAGCATGTACGATAAGTAGAGCTTGTAAACAGTACAATGAGATCTGCACAATTGGCGCCTGTTGTTTCCCTCTGAGTTGTATTACCACTGATAACGTTGGAAGGGGATTTTGCATATAATTTTACAAACATTTTTTGAAAATGCACGAATATTTGTTATTTTCTTGATGCTCAAATGTATTTTTTTGCATTAGTGGCATTATAAAGTCTGCTTCTCGGAGTCCCTTCCTTAAGCAGTGCATCGTGTCTTCCACGGGGTCGCGATAAGCCCAAGTGGTTAAAAGGCACATATATTATTGGCGTACAGAGGATCCAGAAGGCTGCTAGTTAGCGTCGGAGGCGATGCCATAGAGCAGGGCGTATGTTCAACCCGCCATATCTGAAGTGCCTGGGTTGTTTAACACATCCAAACAAAACAATAAATCACTTTAGCAGAATGGAGTAAAACACACTACTCAGGTACAGAGGAATTGGGAATCCGTGACAGTATAATGGCAAATTTCGAGTGGTGAGGTGCGCATCTGAACAAAGACTGTTAAGCCAAAATGATTGTTGGAAAAATGGATTTTTTGTTGGGGCTAAATGAAGGTTACTGGCATCTGCCTCTCCGAACGCCATACCTCAGGGGAATGCATACGAAGGGGTGACAGCACTGCATTTCATACAGGTAACACACCTTGTCTTTTGCAATACACTCAAATCCAATTGTGCATTCCCTTGTCAAATCTAAAAAAGAAGAGCACAACGATTACCTTCAATCTCCCATAACTTTGCGTTTTATTCTATGGTGAGTTTTGCTAAAGGTATTCGAATAACCACCAGCTTAACCCTCTGCGATCACCCCATTTTAACTGTCAAACCTTTAAAGGACTCCGATGGTGATAAAACATTGCGCTTTTTGCGTAAAATTATTCGATTAAGCTTTGTGATTGCTTTAAGACCAGGGGAATGAATTTGACTGAAGAATAGATGAACTTAATTAAGGCGGACGCGTGATCAGATCAAAAGAGGACAAGTGGATGGATACGGGATGGATGGATATGTTGGCGGACAATCGGGTAGGTCTGTGGTTTTCAAATAAGCATGGAACGGATAGATGAAAATAATAGAAATTTCTGCACCTAATTGTGAGTGACGAATGCATTCGCCAAAGTGGGCTGACAGGGCAGATTCCAAGTGGATGAATCCAAGGAACAACGCCATGGTGCAGCATCTAACCGGATCCACAACCAGAGCTTGAACGAATTGGACACAGACTACTTATATCCACTACTCATATACACAAAGAACCTTCTCATCCCTACTGAAATCACGAGCCTCCAAAGTCGAGTAGTCATATGGTACAGGTGTGCAATCTCTAAGAGTCGATCCTCAAGCGAGCACGAAAGATACAGAACAGCTTTTCCTTATTTGCTGCCACCTGATGGAAAAATCTGCATATAGTGGGCTGAATAGATGGAGGGGAACTTCGAAGGAGAACAAATAATCTTCCACATTAATTTGTTTAAAATAAATTCCTAAGTGTTTCGGAAAGACAATTTTTTGAAGCGATGCACGACATGCCTACTTGCAGGTCTCCATGCTAAGGTCACGGAGAAACTGCGTCTTATAGAACCCCCCACCACCGGGCACAGTAGATGCGATAAACGATGAAGTCATCGCCGCTCACTGGAAAAAGGTCGTAGACGGCTAGACCCACCTAAGGGGTCACTAGGCTCAACACGGAACGCATTCGATGTAGAGCCAACCACTTTTGCCAGTTGGTGGTAATATCTTGCCGATATTAACGAAGAGAGTGATGAACGAGGAGTGATGATGAAGACAGTCGAAAACTATTCTGCTTGCTTGGTGACATTAGGCGGACAGTGAAAAGAAAGGTATCCAATGGAAGTGTGGAAAAGTTTTCGTGAAGATGCTGGATTGCTGGGGCTCATTTGACCTTCATGATAAAAGGATGTGTTTACTAAAGAAATCAGGGATGGTTGCATGAAAAAGTGGATCTAAGAGAGGTGAATGGATTCAATTTAGGTCAACAGGCAAACAGATCCTTCATGCGAGAATTCAACGGAGATGGATGGACTGACGAGGAGGTGAACGATTCCGCGATGGTTAAGGGATAAGGGGATAGTTGAATGGATTTGGGATAGTCGAATAGATAAGGTCCTGGATTTCATTGTTTAGAAATGGTATAAATCCACGACCCTCCAATTTCTCCTCAAAATAATTTGCAGTATGTTCCTTACTCAAGCTACCAACCAAATGAAACATTATGTCAATTCCTCGCACTGCAGCATTCCAAGCTGTCCAGCTTTTCAGCATTTACCATCAAGAATTGGTCAAGGCAAATGCGACTTACAAATGGCGACCTGTAGTAACACAATAACCACCAAAATGCATTGCAAAGTAGAAAAACTCATAATTTTTCCTCTGTTAATGTTCCAACAGGTTTTACACGTCACAAAGGTGATTTATTGACTGCAGTGCAACAAAAATATGCGCCTTGGAGCACTTTTCCCCTGCTAGAAGAAAAGGTGGCAACATTTATTGGTTCTTCTGTCAACTGGGTCACAGCAGTGCGCCGATAGGCATGAAGATGCACAACAATAGCCAAACCTTCCTATTCTCGTACAGACTGATTTCTGGGATCTCTGGTGTAGCTTTGCTACCGGGTAAGGAAATACCTCGTGCGACTCCTGTTCTGCCACTAGAAGCAAACAATGTGGCATTTGCCGGGTCCTTTCAAGGCGATTGCTCACTGCCTCGTGGAACAGTTGACCACAATCTCTTCCAGAAAAGTAGCCTCTGGAGGAAAGAAAAAATAAGGCGGATCCTCGTCACCTCCCAACCTTCTATTATAAGGCAGTTGCTAGCTAATCACTCTTGGCCACTTTGTAGGGGTGATTTTTTCATCTCCGTCCTCTCTGTCGTATAAAATGTCGGAAAATAGAGAAATCTCAGCCGCAATTGCTTGGCCTTCAGCCAGGCAACAAACTCATTTGGAAGTCGCCACAAACTCACGTGCACACTTAGAGTTCTAAAAGTGGATACAGACTTGTGGCAAGTCAGTGGCGCGTGCCTTGGAAGTCTAGGGGGTGTGCTAGGGGGGTAACGAGTAGACCGATGATGTATTTCCTTCACTCAACCAACGGTTTGGAATGCAAAAGCCATTTCTTCAAAACAAAGCAGCCATTTAGTCAGTTAGAAAGCAATAAAAAAGGATGATGGGCTTAGTGGCATGGCATAGCTCACTCATTCCCTCGGTAGCCGCTGCCACAACATCTTCCACAGTTGGCGTGAGGACATAACCTTTTTGACTCAACACTTACGTCAGGCATCACTCGCAGTCCAATTCTTGCCTCCTTTAACTAAGTATTCAAGAGCAAGAACAAGGGGTCTTCGTCATCATTACCGAGCCAACTTTGAAAGATTTTATCGCCACGATCCATCCAAATGGCCAGGCTAAGCAAATGAGTTGACAAGCAACTTCTGCATTTTTTACCACTCACCTTCACCAGTTTTATGATTAAGGCGGATTTGAATTTCATCCGGCTCGACCAATACATGATGCACGATGGGTTGAGATGTCGGATTGGTGGAATAATTACAGTAAAATCACACCGTCAATGTGTCGATCATTGTACATCTTTTTCCTTGGAGGTTATACAAGTTTAACTGAGAAGTTTCATCCTAAAGGTCAGAAAAATGGCACAAATTAAGCGATCACCTGAAAGTCTTCTCACCGAATCTGTGTACCTTCATCAAAAGACGTTTTGTTACATCTCCCATCCTGAAAGAAAAGAAGAGGGAAGAGGAGGGGAGAGGAAGATTGTAACTGATCTCCTAATACCGAGTTAAATCAAAAAATTTATGAATGAGGATTCAAAGTGAAGGCGCTTTTTAGTACGTGAATGTAGAAGTGGCCAAATTATCAGTTAGATGTGGAGAACAGGATGTGTCGCTTTCATCCCATGAAGCGGTCGCCACTGCTCCAGTAGCATAAAGGGCCTAGTAGACTCCAATGCCACATAATTCTCATGCATAATTAAAGCAGACATCGCTCAGTTTCTTAACCTTCGTTTTGTCTTAATCATCTTCCTGTACAATAAGTATTCTCCACAAAGGAGGAGTCCCTGTGAAATGATGTCGGATGAGAGTTACATGACGGCTTTTCCCGCTGTAAGAAGACTCTAAATACAATGGTGGTAGTTGATCGCTTAAATTTTTTCCGGATTTGCGATCCTTAAAAGTTCACCCACGCACCTGGCGCTGCTTATGGATAGCATCAAGCTGTCCTCCTTCTGACAATCAGCCAGTAGCCAATTCTTCTGCATACTTTTTATCCCAAGGGGCATTCACATGCCTCCAATTTTCCCCCAATTTGCCGTAGAACATGTCAGCTTGTGGTGGACCCTCCGTATGTCTTTTAGGTAAGCCACACCAAAGCTGTAGGCGTGGCTTCCTTTCCATGCTTGCTGATGGGTGGATAAATTCATCCCTGACGGCATGTGCCTTAGGAAGGGAGGTACGATTGTCCCTCCAAGCAAAGTGGACAGAACTGGTGGCGAATGAGGCGGTTTCAATTGTGGCAGAATAGTAAGATATGCTTAAAACCCTTTGTTGTAATTTACAAACGTAGCTTATGTAAAGGGTTTAATCCAACATGCTCGATCGGTTGTGAAAGAGAACTGAGTAGAGTCTATGGGACTATTTTTTCACTTTAATACCCACGAAATTATGATGGGGAGCGGGTAAAAGCCTATGAGGCAGTTCATCATAGTAATGGAAGTCTTCATTCACTACGAGGATCTGAGCAGAAACCTGAACGGATGTTTCAGAAGAAAAAAACATTGACGTATAAACTTCGTTCGCTACAGTCCATCATCAAGACATTAGGTGTGCCCAAGAAAGAGGCCTATAACATATGGCTCCATAGTGATGTGGTAGAAGTCTTAAGCTTGCTGACTTTTAAGACGAATTCGTAGATTCGTTCTACTGAAGGTCATTTTGTTGTCTTCTAATCTGAGCTGGGTAGAAAAGCTTCAACACAAAGCAAAAAATTGACTCCTTAGCTTCTGTAAAAGAATGTCAGATGCAAATCAAGGAAAACGTTTTGTCTTGCTAATAAGGATGTAGAACCGGATGCAAACCTGCACATGCTACTAATCTAGTGTTACTACCATCCCATTTTTAACTTGAAGTTTACCGATTAGTGCACTAAAGTAGTGTGCATATTACAACTTATGGAGAGATAGTTTAAAAAAAATTTATTTTGATGCAAGCCTAGTGGTAGTCACTAGACAATGGATACTGCCAATCAAATTGTCACTATTTTTGGTCTACTTAAGTAATTTTAAGTAGTGGCGCTACAAACTGTTCAGAACAGAACAAACAACCAACACTTTCCTCAAATACTCTCTATCTAAAAGTAATAAATTTAACTTAAAGATTTAGCTTCTTAAAGATCCTGTAAACAATCCCAAAATGTGTGACCTTTTTGGGCTCGAAAAAAACAAGTATGTCGCATGGAATTTAATTTCTTTTGATGCACAGCCAGTTTATGCACAGTTTAGGGCAAAAGTTGATCATATTACGTAAACCTTTAAGATTTATTTCGAATAGATAGTATTTTGCTTGATTTATGTAGCTATTTGGCGCCTCTTTTAGGGGTGGACATTAAAATGCGCCAGTGCTTTGATCTCTGCAGGCTGGACTTGGGGACTTGCGGCCGTGCTGGTGATCCTCCAGTTCCTCCCCACTTTAATAAGTTGTATGTTTCCCACCTCTACTTTTTTAACGACTTCGAGAGAGACCGGGGCGCAAAATCTGAAATGTACGATTTATGTGTTCATCTGTTGAAACTGCTTATTTCATTACTTAACCAGTAATGCCTACTGGGAATGGATTGAATAAAGCAAAGGACTAAACTCCTTTGTTTACAGCAATAAAGAGTAGTTTAATGTTTAAGTAGACTTTTTTGTGCTGTAGCTGCAAATGATATCTAGTAGTATGCTGGTTCTCTGATTTGAGGCTGTTCCGATAGATTTCTGTATTTAACTGAAATATTTTTACTCTGAAGTTTTTAGCAGCAGGTCGTATTTTCTCAATGGCATAGAAAAAAAATTAAATTCCTTAATGTAACAGAAAACAGCGGTTGACAGTAGATCTAAAAAGTAAATTAAGGAAGTACTGTTGAGAGGTCACAAAATGGAGCCAAGCACACGGTTCCGTCTCGAAGTTATGACGCAGAAAGACACAAAAACTACCGATGACAGCACAATGTGACACATCAAGCAGCAGGTCTCAGTTCTCGCGCCTCAGTGTCGTATCTTACGGGGGAATTAGGGGATCCTGACGCCAAGTAAAATCTAGTGTAGCACTTCGCTACCGATGTGTTTTCCTTGATAGGTATTGCAACTTTAGCGGTCGAAAATTGTGCCTAATGCCAGGTGACCGTTCTCAATGCGTATTAGGTTCCCACGAAAAGGTCCTTCTTTGTACTATTATCTAAAGTTCTTCATAGGACTCGTATCAAGAACCAATTTAAAGGAAAGAAAAACATTAAAAATGGTTCATTTTGAGTAAGTTTCCAGCATACTGCAGTTCCATTTTATGGCATCATCCCAAATTCTGCGGATTTGCATGTTATCAAGTTTAAACTCAATTTATTTAATGTTCCTTACGAAGGGAAAAAGATCTGTCCCAAGATGTTTTGCAAAAAATTGCTCCTCTTTCTTCAGTATTTTCGGTGATTTCTTAAATTTGTTTTAAGCACGTGTTCATTTTGTGAAGACCGCAGAGAAAAGGCAAAAAAGTAATTGCGTGATTAATATTAAAAGAACAGTCCTTTGCTATTATTACCGTTTTACATTTTGCGCTCTCCAGGTTATGTTAATTGATGTGTCGAAAATTCAACTAGGCTCCTGCTATGACAGCATCTTTTTAAACATTAAATAATACTTTATTTGGTAATTTGTGTCCTTCACAAATAACAAACAAATGTTTCAATAATTTTTTAAATGTATTTGGTTAAACGCGCGTCTTTAAAATTAGGAAATCAGTCTGAGTGAAGATTTGCCATGCAGTTTCACAAGTGGATCAAACTGCGGCTCCAAACAGCTAATGGCAGATAAATTTTTTCTTTAAAGAAAAATTAAAGGAGGATGTCATTCTGCACCTGCAGATGCAGTTTTACCTGGAAGCCACTTTCGCAAGTTCAAACATCCTTTTTGTGGTTGAAAATGGGAGGAAAAAATTTGCCTCCTGTGACTGTGTTACGTCAATTTTTTTTCTTCCCTTCGAAAGCCCAGATTTACACGTCAAAAAAATATCAGTGTTAAATATCATTTCAGTATCCTCCTATCATTATTCCAAATTTTCACCTGTTTTGAAGGGAAATCAGCCATCTGTTTTCCCTTTTTTTGAAATATTGAGGTTAGAAAGTTTTGAGTGCCAAATTCCGAAAATTTATCTCTCCATCCTGACAGGAGTTAGTAATTTCGGCGGACCGACAGCGCACCTCGTGGCGGAGTAAGCGAAAGGCATGGTTAGGGGGGATCATCGAATGTGACTTCATTTCACCTGGTGAGGTACACGATTTCCTCATCTTAAGAATTTTTTGTTTTCTTTAAGAGATCTCACTTTTTTCTCTTCCAAATCATCCTCCATGCCAATGTCATAAAGCTCGCTCCGCTCCATTTGCCCAGTTTTTCTCGCCATCGATAATAAAGGCAACTTATTTCATCCACAAGGACAACTTGGACGCTTTGTTGGTGGCCTTACGAGTGAGGGGTATATTGGACAATTATACCTCCCGCGAAGAATATGGCCACTTTCACTACCACGCCAAAGGAGGGTTTATGGCCGAATGGAATGCTTCGTTACAATGTCATAAAGCGCCGCCAATGAAAGAAGTAACGGGTCGCTTAATGAATGCGGAGACTCGTCAGAAGTACCCATAGCCACCTCTCACCGTCACAAATTTTGCGCTTCGCAAGTGGTTTCGTAGTGGTGGGTTAAAGAAATGCAGTTGAGAAGTTTACGATGCTCACATGAATGGGGGGTAAAGACGGGAAATTTGAAGAACTGACGTGACTATCTGTGACGATTGGGCTAGGAATTGTGAAAGGAGGCTAAGAGGCAAAATTAAAGCCAGGCGGCCATCAGTTAAGTAAAAAAGTAAACAAGCAAGTTTTTTTGGCATTTGTTTGCAAAAGAGTCAGAAAGTTTTTCAATTTATTGCCCTTACAACATCGCTGCATTGCCCACTTTTGAAAAGATTTTACCACTGGAAGCAAAAAAAAAAATTAGTTGAAGAACTGGCCTTAGTCACCTTTGCTTCTACCTCATGGTTGTTTTTAACCGCCTCCTCAACTTCTTCACGAAATTTGCTTATTATTCTTTTCCAAAGGAGCGAAAACTTGCTGGTTTTGTCTCTAAAAGTCAAGAAGAAAATCCAGCCTAAGTCACCGCACCACCGTCGTCGGTCAGTTTTCTTATCCGCTTTGCGTATGACCATGCGGCAATTGTCTGAAACCGTCCGGAAAAGGTGGCACTCACTAATTGGAAAATACGAAGGATAGGTGCCGCATTAAGGCCTTTGTGTAGGTAAGGTTAGCGGCGATGTGCGGTGTAGAACGTGACTGCTTGGGGCTCTTTTCCCACTGACTGACTACTCCTGATCATTTTGACTGCGGGAGCTATGACCTCCGCAGTACACTGTGTAGGACCTCTAAGAAGTAGATCTAATAAGATGTGACTCCTTGTAATATGCTGATACAAAGTATTTGGTAAAGGTTTCTTAATGGTCCCCATCACGACCACAACCCAATTGTAATGTGGACACGAACCGACTGTTTCTTCAGCTCTCACGTTGCGCTTGCTCTTGACACCTAAATCTCAGTGACATCCGATGCCTTAAGGTCAAGTGGAAAAAATCAACCTAACTGTGACTTGTCCATGTCTCAGTGACTCATCACCAAGGTCAAAGTAGATTTATCAGCCCTAAGTATGCCCTAATAACTCAAGGAACTATCGAATCATTTCAGTCAGAACCTACTATGGCCCTGTATTATGGAGAATAAAATCTCGGATCACGGGATGTTTAGGCCAAAAAGAGAGTAGGAGCCTGGCCAAGAGCTCCTTTAAGAGGGAATGAAGCCTGTCAGTTAATAATTCCCAAAGGAGATCAATCTTTTTTCTAGTCCCCAAATTTTTAAAAATGCTTTTTCCTGAAGATTCATTTTACCCACAGCAGTACATCAACCAGCCTTTGGGCTCCTGCTCAACACACACTGCTGTCAGGCTAGGAGGCTTAGTACCCTGTTGTTGGGGTGCTACGGCTACTAGGCATCGTTTTTATCTTCGCTTCTGTCTCATGGTTGATTTCATTTGTCATTAACACCACTGTCACGGCGACCGACATGGAGGAGCAATCAAAGGAAGCGCCATGGTCCGACACTCAATGTACAGCATTAATCGGAGTTTTACAGTTTTCTGTGTTCTAGTTCCCACAACAGTGAAATGGCGCCTTGATCTCACCACCTGCATACCAAGACACCCCGCCACTATCTGACTTCCGCAGCATAAGTCTCATTCATCAGATTGACCTTTTTCAAATGTCATATAATGCTACTGATTTAATCTCTTCAAGCCCTTATGATGTTTATTTTGCATGACTTGGTTTATTTATCGCAGCAAATCATCAGCATAGGTCTGCTGTTTTATACACTCACGCTCGTGTAACCTTTTTGCACCATAAACAGAAAGTTAATCCTGATTATTCAGGAGCAATTAGCTAATCTGTGATTAGATAATTTCCAATTACCTCACATGTGTTAGGGAAAAATTCTTTCCACAAAATTACTTGACTAACACTTTCTATTCTATAAAACTTGCACAATGCTTAATTGTTCATTTAGAGATTGTTTTAGAGGAAACAGCATAAATAGACTCATCCCTTTGCACCAATTGTGAACAAGTATATTTTTACCATTTACAATATTGTTCGATTACGTAAATCGTTTGCAAGTTTTGGTTATTAAAGTACATTATTACCAGTAAAATGCAACTGCTACGCGGCGCTTTGGGGATTTAATTCCTTTACTACCATTTTAGCAAATTGTAAATTGTACTGCATTATTACGTGTATCATCTTCTGTTTTATGAATTTCTTGTCTGCATTTTAGTATCTACACACCTACCAAAGCATTCGGCTCCAATTAAATCTTCTCACAAAGTGTGTCGGACGCCAAAGGAAAAAACTTGGTTGATATAAACGCCTCGAAATTTTTAAACTTTGTTGCCACGCTTCCACTCAAATCAATCGCATTTTACATAATGCAAAGCATTTTATTTACTAGTCCAACTCTACCGGCTTTTGGCTTTTAGATCACCATTTTGAGTTAAAAATTACCCCTTGCTGTACTACATTTCCCCTGTTAAATTGCTACTTTTAACTCCCAGCGTCATTAAACGACATAAAAACCAAGTTAATTTTGAATTATTACCTTGCTATAAAAGCCATAAATCGATTTCAAAATTTAAGCCATTGTTTTAGGAGGCGGGAAATGTTGCGTACTTGTAAGCCTGTATTGTACATTACTAAATGACCAATTTCCTGTCTGAAACATGGTTCCTTCATCTTGTCAATTTTATTGATACGAAGGCGAAAAAAGGCAGGCTTGATTCAAGATATGCATAGCGGTTAAGGGGTGGTCGAAATTTACGTGTTTGTCAATTGAATTTGAGAAATCGGCATGTTGTTGACGTTTTACGAGACCTCTGTTCGAGTGCCAACTGATAGCAGTAGCCCATCCACAAAATTCAAACTCGTCCGAGGCCTTCAAATAAAAATTTTTTGTCTAGGGACCAGAAAAGAGTGCAGCGGGTATCACGATTCCTGACGAAATTGTCACATTCAAGATGGAATTTTAAGGCATAGACCATCCTGGATATTTCCCTTACTGGCCATTAGAAACATTTAAATTAGACGCGTCATTTATAACCCTCAAAGTTGGCTTTTCAAAGGCAAAAATTGGAGACGCGCCAGATCAAACGTTAACCGCGTCGGCAGAGTTGCCCACTTTTCTGGACACCCGTTTATAGTCCGCGCGGTTTTGCACGGAGGTTGATTAAAACAAAAACAAATAAAACGGTGCTCTTTTGTGGACTTTTTCAGGTGGCATGAGATTCATTGCAGCAATAATTGGGCCAATAAAGAAACGAAACTAAACTGATGTAAATGGATGATTCGTGTGCATGATGGTTAGTATGTGCAGTTGTTTATTTAAAACAATAAAATTGGAGAATATGATAAATCTTGTTGTTGTCAGGTTGGTGTCAGAAACCGAGTGATTGATTGATTGAATGTTTGGTTGACTGATAGGGATAGGTGGAAGGAGGGAAACAAATGCTCATGTTTACAGGTGCTCGGTTGTTTCTTTTTGTGTGCTTGTGTGGGTGTCTCTGCAGCTCTATGCACAGGAACAGGTACACTTGTCACTGATTAGGTACTTTTGAACTTGCCAAGAGCATCGATAACCGCTGGCCGTGACACTTAGCTTCTCGATCAACCGTCTTGCTCTTCTGGCCCGTTGTTCCTCTTGTTGTGCCGGATCCATGGGCATGGAGGCGTCGCGACGCCCCTTTCTTCTGCCCATACGATAGTACCTCCACATTGGAGATGTTTGTTGGGTATATATCTGTCGCATCTGGCGTCTGGATCCAGGTTCTTGAAGGTGGTATCGTAAATTTATTGTCGGCTGATGGAGAGACCGAGTTTTCCTGCTCAACATGGATCCATCCGCTGACTCAGCTTGAGCTGCATCCTCGCAATTCCAATTCAAAAGGCGTAGAACTCGAGACCCCGAAGGTTGGCATTTCATTCCTGGTGGCCAGGAGCACGAAGAACCAAGACGAGCTAGACAAACGCCCATGCGAATCCATCGAGGCCAGTAGAGTGATCCCAGGTCCTTCCAGATAAAGTCCATTTCGCAAGTGGCCTGCTCAATCAACCAATTGCGAAATATCTGAATTTGGGTTTCTGGAAGCAAAAACTGTGCCCCCGTCTGATCTCGAAAGGTCATGTTTAATGCATTGGCTTTGCGAATAAGATTACCATCAACGGAGTTTGCACCCAGAGGATGGGTTCCAGTATCTGAGAGCATTCCAGAAACTCCCCGTTGACGCAGTACGCGAGGTGGTTCCTCAGATGTCCAATATTTATCCTCCTTTCCACCTAGAAGACGCCATAGTCTGTGAATTTTGCGAGGAGATACGTCAGGATGCAGATGACTGACGATGTTAGGATTAATGGGTTGTCCCATAACTCGCATCGATCGTGATGGAGACGAATCCACATCTAAATCTGATGTCCGGGAGGATATAGGGGGCTCCTTTTTAGTCAGATGACCTAGAGATATGTGGTTCCGATTGGATAGAGATAATCCCATGCCTCCAGAAACAACTGTCTCACCTGATTTTGACATCAGCGTGGAAGAAGACGAGGAAGTGGGTGAGGGAGAGGAGGCGGATGTTAAAATAGGTCCAGAATGTGGTCTCCTTTGGTAGTATAGTGCTGCGAGACCACTTGAATGATCATTGGAGAGATTAAAGTTCGCGGAGACAACTGTAAGGGAGATAAGAGGGTAGAGGAGAAGCAGGAAGAACCGAAAGAATCCTGGACCTGTTTCACCAGTATGCATAGACATAATAGTGAAGGTGGTGGCGACGTTGACAGTAATGGCTACTGGAGCATAATTCTGACGCGTCTGAGTGACACGAATCTCCGAGTGGCGCTGACTGGCAGGTGATTGGTCGAGGCTGCCGATGTGTCTCGCATCCAAACTGACCAATCAGGTTGGGGCATTGGACCGCGCTGTTTGCTTTTGATTTATGAAATCTTGGATAACCTAATTGGCCTCACTATTGTCTTGAAGAAAATGGAAGAAATTCCTTCCAATTCGGTGATGTTGGGTTCACAAATCTTTAATTTTTGTTCCTTTTTGGCAGTTTGTAATAACTGGTCACACAAGCGGATCGGATTGGCTTGAGTAGCTAATGAGCCGATCATTCCACGAGGGCGAGGGATGCTGTCAGGCTTAAACAGTGGGCATTGGTGGTGTACTTCGGCCTCCTCCTTCTCCCCTCTTCCACCCCTTGCTTCCTAGACCCAATCATCGAGGAATTACAAGAACCCAAAATCTATTTGACTGGCTTATTTTGAAACACCTCAAAACGGCATTCAAACAAAAAAGCCATCAAATGGGAACCCTGATGGATGGTTTCTAAAGTTTCTCTCAAAATTTGATGCTAATACCTTGATCAAAAAACACCTAAACTAGCAGTTCTTCCAAATTTATGCAGCTAATTTGTTTATCTTTTCCCATTATTTTCCTTAACTTTTTAAGTTGGTCAGTCATTTAATAACTACATAGAAAGTTTTTCTATTAGTCAACCAATCCAATATAAGCAATCTTTCTTTAAAAAATGCGCTTATTTCTACTGCAGAAAGCTGTAGCTGCATTTGCAAAATACTTTTAATTAAACTAGTTACCTAGTGGTTTTGAACACATTTTGCCTAAAATGACCACCCTGTAGTTTCTTTTGTATTCTGTGGGAGGATGAATTCTTATTTTCTACCTCAAAAAAGATACCCACTAAATGGGAGGAATGAGCGGTGGCAAGTGGCAGGGTCGGCATTTGTTACGTGACTAAAAGGTAGTCTTTGTATTCCCCTAATGTTAAGTGTTTATGTTTCGGGTAGAAATTTCCTCACAATCGAAGGAGCCATGGTTTGTGTGTGTGTGTGTCTCGAAAGCTGGCGTCCACTTCTGTCGGTGTGGCGACTAAGTTCGGTGTCTCAAAGTGTCAGGAGGGAGTAGTGTGTTAAAAAGACCAAAAGTGGCAAAATTGGTGCTTGCTAAACACCACCGGTAGGCCAGCAAGCATGAGGAATGAAGAAAAATTATCGGCAAACCTTGTGAAATAGGTGAGGAAGTATTGCAGGACCTGGAGGTGAAGACAATGTCCTCTAATGCACCTCCACGCATTTACGCACAGTAAAATGTGCGATTCCCCTTTGCTGTCGGAGAAGCACCGGCACTCTCCCTTAAAATCAATCAATTCTCCACTTACCGACTACTTATCCCCTTTGCCTTGTGACAAATAACCGAGAAGAACGCCATTCTTAAGATTGAAATTGGATAAATGGGTAGAGCGTTAACAGCATATGAGAAATATCCACCTCTTGAGACGGTTGGGATTCGTCACTTTGTTATCACAGGGGAGTTGACGAGGTGAAATCTAGCTGTCTTCATGCGTAGTCAATAATATGAACATCATCATGACATCAGATTGCCTAACATGTGCATTTCAGCTGTCCATCAATTGCCAAAAGTATTTTATCAGTACCACGCAAAATCTGGCCAAACGATAAATCCCCTTCAACTAGACGGAATTGATGGATGTATGGGTGGATAGATGGAGGGACCGAATCAAGTTGGATGGATGCATTTGATATAATACCACGCCGCTGATTTCCAGGACGTGGGATTTAACTGCTCCACCAAACCTCCACTGTCGAAAATACTGTACTTACTCACAGATTTACCACCGAGTCCACTTGGCACTTGTCATTTTTTACCCAACTCAGCAGTTGTTAAATGTTCCCTATTTTAAATGTAAAGAACCTATCATATCTTTAATCAAAACGACTTATTTGATCGACTCTTTGCAGCGAGTACGAAGCGCCACTTTGCTGACTTCTATACAGCACCCCCACTTTTCCGCCGATAAGTAGTCCACGACGAACTTTAGCATGACCTCAGCCTACTCACGCCATGCCTCTTCTTCAACTCGACACTTACAGAAGATAAAAAGAGACACTGAATTTTCGTGCCTTCTTTATTAGCGATAAAGTGCAACAAACTTTTGCAGTCTTCTCCATAATTCATTACCACCAGTATCGATGCTATGTAGCCCTGTGCTCCTTTCTTTCCTTCAAACAGTTGCTTCACTCTCACCGACCAACTCGACCGAGACACCAATTTTGCAATAAATTTACGGCTTTCTTTGTGTGTGTGCGTGCGTGATCGCGCGCACCTTCTTGTGTACTTTGAATGAGTACAAGTTGTTAAGCCCCTAACTGCTTTCTTGCTGCCCTTCTACTCGTTTTTCTCGAGTGCGTACATGAGTGCGAGCAAGCGTGCGTGCTCTTGTGTGAACGTGCACTCGTGCGTGCGTGCGTGCGAGCTTTTGTCGTGCCTCTTGGCGAGAGCGCGGCGGTGTTGTTCACTGCATCGTGCTTTGGATTTCGACCAAATGCAAAAAAAGGCCCACACGGTGATTTAAGGTCAACTTGTGTCGCGCCTAAACGCCACTCATTCAATGCATTGGCTATCGATTTTTGCTTGGACCAAATCAGAAAATCGATATTTGGGTAGCGTGAGGTGCGTGAGCAGTAAAACCTAGTGAAGGAGACTTGAAAATCGATAATAAGGGAGAGCAGTTGTCAAAATCAAATTATTTACTTATTTGTAGTAGTTTTTTTAAAAAAAATAAGTAAATCCACTTATAATAGATGAGATGGAGTCTTTCCAAAAATAAGTGCATATTTTAGAGTAAAGATTGCGGCCTGAAAGGGCGGGTGGATGGAGAGTAGAAAAATGAATCACATCCATAAATCATTAACTTTATCGTGTGAACGATGCTCAGCCCTATGGATGTGAACAAAATGTGATTCATTTATTGGCTGTGTGTTTACTCGGGTGAATGGAGATTGATTGGTGTAGGGGCATGCGTATCCAAGACATTCACCTCTCTGCTAAGCATATATATTTATGCTTTTAAAATTTAGCTGATTGTCTTCTTAAAGAAAAAGTTGGTTTCATCACACCAAAAAAGGGAGTTGAAAGTATTTAGCAACAATTGGCATTCCTTCTTATTGCGTGACACTCAAAGGGGACAATTTTATAGCTAACGTCTTCTGAAGGTGGGCATTAATCTTTCTAATGATCTTACGGCAACAAGCAGCCGGTGAAAGTCCACATTCTCGAGCTACAGGCATGCAAATAAATTGACGCTTTTGGTAGCTTGAGAAACTAGCTTCACAAGACAATAAAAGGAACATGTTTTTAGGCCTAGTTGATGGAAGAGTGGTTCAGGAACATTGCTTAAGAATTAATTTTTCTGTTTAGGTATTGTTCTTGATAGGATTTCTTGTAAAGACTGTGAAACAGTGATGGGGCATACGAAAGTAAGGTAGCAGTAGGAACAATCGGCTCCAGCCATGCATCGGTATCCTTAACAGAGTGAAGACTCTACAGCTGAATTATCTGGTTATAAAAATATTTTAGGCTTATTTATATAAACGTTTTCTGCCTCTGTGTTTCAACAGCAAAGGTAACTGTTAATAAACCTTAGTTTTTAAAAAAACCGTTGTTTTGATACTCACATTATACATGCAGAAAAACTTGAGGCTGTCGTAAAGCCTGGGATGGACAAATCCAACATCCACAATTTTTTGGTATTCTTCTGTCATAGCGAAGTTGTCAGTCGGTCAACTTTTTAGCATCACTTCTGATGCCTGTGTGCAGGGAGAGAATGCTGCCTTCATACCTAGGGAACATACCAACTGAAGATGAATTTGTCCCCTCCACCCTCCCTCTCCAGGAGGCAAACAGAGAAAGAAATCTGCATCTTCTGCATTGGTATGGCTTACCTAAAAGAGATGAGAAGAGTTGACACCATGTTGACATGTTTTGTTACAAATTGAAATGGGAAAAGGAGATTTAAGTTAAGTGAATACCTGTTGGAAAAACGAGTCTGCAGAAAAAGTGTATGTCAGCTATTTGGCTGGAAGAAGGCAGCTTGATGTGATGCACAGGCAACTCCACGTGCTTGTCTGCTTTTATCAACGGGAAGCCCGACGGAATTTGTGCAGATAAACAACCATCAATGAGGTTTAGAGTCCTCCTACAGCTAGCAAAATTCTCTGCTGAGAACATTTCTTTTATGAGGGAGATTAATCATACAGGCGGGAGCTTAAAACAAGATGAGAGGTAGGAGAGGGAGAGATGTCTGCTTTAATTATGCATGGTAGATTGCCACACTGGCGCCTCCCAGGCTTTCAACTACTGCGACATTTGTGACCGCTTGGTGGGGTGTACTCGACACATCTTCTGCACATCTGACCAAGAGTATGACCACTTCAGCTGGCATAAAAAACCATTTTGTTTCAATCATCGCCTCCCAACAAGAACTTCTTGAAGTTCTGTGACCGTTAATATGCATGCATATATTCTAATGCAGAAATGCACTTCAACCTATCGCTATAGTATTTCTTATCGCACTGTTTACTAGGCCTTCTTCCTCCTCCTCCTCCTTTCCCCCTCCTCTTCCTCGTCAATGTAAATCTCAGTCCATAAATTCGAAGTCGCATTCGATAAAGACGATCCGTATGGTATGCTATATGAGTCGATTTTAATTTGGTACTTTACCAAAGCAACCTCAGTCACCCCTTTCTCCTCCTCTCCTCTACACTTTCTATAAAAGACAAGAATAAAAAATGGCTTTTTTGTGAGCATACACGAAAGTTACGAGACCGTTTTTAGGTGCCTAGAAAATTTGTACACTTTTCCGACCTCTTCATTGGAGCTCTAGGGTTCAAATTGTAGAGTCTTGCACACAGTTCCATAAGTTGGTGCCCCCTGCTGCCCACCTGTCATTTTTAACCATCATGCATCGGGTGTCGGTTGATTCGGTTAAGCCAGTTGAACCGGTTGAACTTGGTGAGGGAGGTTCTTATTCATTCTTATGATGCTCCACATTCAATGCTTGCCCAAACATAGTTTTGACCATTTGGATGGGACCTGGTGACAATGCCTCAGTTTGGTGAGTCGTGTCGTGAGGACCGACGTGTCACTGAGCCTTAGGTGTCCGGCGCTTGACGTGAATGACAATATAACTGTGTTATGCTACTGAGGAACTTAGTGACACATGTCATCCACAAACCCATGGAAGCCAGCAAGCTTCACAGACTGACAACCTTGTAATAAAAAGTAGTTTTCATTATTCTTCATGCCATTGGCGTTAAGTAACGTCCTGCCTCATTCGCACATCATCCTCGTTCCTCCAAAATTCGTCTGATGTAAGCCTTTCCTGAAGCTGAATTCTTTTTCAAACAGTTTATGCGCTGCTTTACAGAAATGCGGAAGGATAGGTATGGTGCTTGAAGTTTTCCATCTGAGTTGTAACCGCCCAATAAGTAATAGGGGCGTTGTCAGGAGTACACACCTCAAGGTAATATTTTTATATACCTGTGAATGGATTTGAAAAGGTGGGTGTGGTGCAGAAGCTTGTCTTAGATAGTATACGCAAAGTTGTATTTCCCTTTTTTCTTGAGCACACAGTTTAATACCCGCTTCAGTCTTCTAATACTCGACAATCAACCGCATGATATGAACTACCGTCGTTTGGATCCTGCACATGAATTTAGAGTTGGGCTTTCTGGGGCCCTCTGTTGTGAGTCCTTGTGATTTCAGCCATTAATTCATGACGCCTACTGCATCTTAATTGAAGGAGGTAAACAGTTCAAAACTTGCCAACTCCTAGGCTCGATTGCTGGACATTGAAAAAGCAGAAAACGAGCCAAATTTGCAACCGAAAATGCAGCCCAGTCTTTTTTTTGGCCACTGTGTTGGCCCAATTACCGGTAAACCACAAAAAAACCTCAGTTTAAGTTAGCAACGCAATAAGAGAGGGCGAAACGGGGAGGGCGGCCTATGTTTCACCAACGCGGTAGGTGAATCATGAATGGATGAATGAATGGATGCATCCCAGGGACGAAAAATCACCCTCACAATGAGTGACACGCGAACAACTGTTGGCGTGCCGGAAGTAGAGGGCAGGGCGATGAGAAAGGCGAGCGGAGCGGCAGGAGGGCGGCAGCGGCAAAATCTTACGCCCAATACTGCCGTTTGTCCGTTCCCCTTTTGCACGCGTCAGTGTTTTTCTACGAGTGTGGGGTTTTCAAAGGCGACTGTTAAACGTCGTCTGCCAATTAGTAGGGAGAAACCCTGGCTGTCCTGAGCTGGACAAATATTAGCTACAGAAATAAAAATCTTGTCTTCTTGATCTTTCGCTTCCTAAAGGCAAAAGAAAATGACGAAGGTAAGCGACGATGCCTTTTGACGGTTGCAAGGAAGGAGAAAAACCACAACTTGGCAACAATGGTTTAGCATTGGGGGAAAAAGGACCGGAAATAGAAAGACGTTTCTGTGGTGCGGCTACTAATTGATTTTGCCTTCAGGCAAAGGCTCCTGTCAAAAGCGATTGATGGAGAAAGGGTATTTTGTGAAGAACACAGGGTTTTTGAACTACATAGGAGAGAATAGCGGCGAAGGCGATTGTGCATTAGTAAGTTGCTGAGGGGCTCCTTGTATGCAGTCTGCTGCAAACCCTCATTTATCAACAAAATATTAGTCTGACAAACTGACGGACGTGATATGAGCCCGTCTGGCGCAACGAGGGGCGAAGAAGTTGCCTTTCAAAGTTGTGTAAGTCTCCCTGCCAATTTTATTACTTCCTGCTTGAAGCAGACGAAATAAGAATGCTCACCATCCAGAAATGGGTAATGCACCACCTTAAAGAATACGGCTGACGTGGGCCACCACCTGGATTAAGGGGTCCCAAGAGCGGTACAAAATGTGTTTCCTGACGTGTCCTTGTCGACTGGGAGGAGAGAAAAGCATGAAAAATGCCACAGACTACACATTTATGGATTCCCTGTTTATTATTAGCATCGTCGCTTCACCTCCTCAACTGGTAGACTTTCACTTCTTTGGTCACCTTGGGAAGGCTTGAAATTAGCCGCGGAAATTTTTTTTGTGCTGAATATTAATTTTGACACATCTTAAGTGGTGCTCAGTCCAAAAATGACAAAGAGGGATTAAATCAGGACGAAATTATGTCGAGTCTTTGCATGACACGTGATTGATGTACAAAAATCATTCGCTGCAGAGTATTTTCTAATCTTCCACAATATTAAGTCAGAGATGCGCCCACGATTAGGTCACAAGCAGAGAAGGTGCCACATGAATCCCTTTAAAATTCTTTGTCGAGAAGAATCTTCCTATTATGGAAAAGTATTTTCGGTAAAGCATTTGCCTTTATCCCCCTTGGAAGTGATGCTGAGGATATGACAAGGGATAAGAAATAGATGGATGGCGGCTTTAATTATGCATGGTAAAACTCTGCACTGGCTACTCCCAAACCCTTCTAATAACCACCTTTGGGTACTATATTTGCCTCTAACAGGAATATGACCGCTTTCACTGACACCTCCGGAAATAATCCCTTCAACTAATAATTTTTTTGGGGGGAGGAAAGAAAAGTTGTAAAGAAGAGGAATTTCTTGCGCGGATTCCTCAGTAGAGGTGACTTGCCTTACTTTCAAGTGCCAGGAAGTCTTAAGAAACTTGAACTGGCTATTTTCCACCATTGAATCTATACACCATCTGTAATCCACATAAAACGGCAAATTACTTAATGTTCCCTAAGGGCTTTCAATAACCTTTGATTCATGTCAAGGTAAGGTAGGAAAAGTTGTGGGAGAATGGAGCTGAACGGTGAAACACTGCCACCACAGGGAGAGAACAAGGGTAGGGGAAAATTGTCACCCATTCGTTGCTGACGGTTAGCTGAATCATTCATTCGTATGCAATGGCAGCAAAAGCAAATAAACAAATGGAAAGAGACATTTCTGTTCATGAGTTGGACAAGTACATATCCTGTGGCTTTATGGCCTTCTTATTCATTGTAAGATGTGCGTTTATTGGTTGATAAATTAGTTGTCATAATATAAAATCTCTTTTTTTCTAGATCTAGATAGGTTTAACCCTATTGTGACAGAAAAATGGTGAACATGTTGGACATTTTTTAATGTCTTGCCCCAACAAGAATCGACTGTTTGATACCCCTCCAAGGGGCGATTGGAACTTCAGAGCTTCAATGCAAAAGAGACAAAAAGGCGACCAAAATGCATCATTCTCGAGTTCTGCCATGAAAGGAGAACTGGACAGTGAACTAGACGAAGTCATTAATAAGGGCTGCAGATCTGGTATCTCTTTATCTATCATTAACCAAAAGGATGGATAAAGAGTGAATCTCAAGGGCATTGGCAAGGTTTGATTCCCAAAGTATTCTCCCCATAGCAAAAAAAGAACCCTTAAATGATCCTCCTTTCCTCGACTACTGGTGCAGTAATTGAGATGCTACGAGAGAGAAATTATCAAAAGGAGAGAAAGGAAACCGATCTTTGATGATATTTTGTGAAGCTTGAAGGGAGTGCAGAATGGCAAGAAGGTTCTGCGCCCATAAAAAAAGAAAAGGAAAAAGAAAATTACAGAGACAATTATTTGGCTGGGTTTCTATTCTTTTGCAAGCCTCTAAAATGATCGCGTAAGTTTTTAAATAAGTTTTATCCACACTTTTACTTCTCCAAGGCTTATCTGACGTTTTAGAAAAGGTGGTTTGCATGAAGACTTTGTAGAGGTTTTGTATTTACGACTGAATTGTCTTCCAGATTGGGTAGACCTCCCTTTAGCGAATACATGTCTTCTGCTGAAAACAGAACAAATGTCGAGATTGGCGACATTTAAGACAAATTTTACTTCTAGTTAATTCTAATTGCCTTTATGTCAATTCTTCCTTCTAAATATCTGAAAATAAAATAGGTTTGTCCTGAACTTATCTTGATTGTGGGCACTGAGGACATTAAAGGTTGTACCTATGCTCTGCGGTATAGGCTTCAGACCAGGCTAGTAGTCTGCCGCCTCTGCTGTATACTGGTAAATAGTATGTTCTCTCATGCTATTTTGACTCATTGCAACCTCAGAGAAGACTCGTAAGTGCTGTAGGTCTCACTGCCGGCATCAATGTAATATTTTAGCACTTATTCTCTTCCACCTTCACTTTTAGACCCCTGCGTTAAAGCATTTGGTTAGGAGACATCTTTATCTCCTAATGTAAAAGAATTTAACAAGTAGTTTTAGTTTTATGGGAGGGAGAGTCAGGGTTTGTCAGGTTCTCCTTGATGAGTTAAAAGACGATGGCTCCCTTATCACCTTAGGTCATCTCGGAGGGCGTAATCTGTAGACTTATCGTCAATCTAACAAAGAACTAGACCTGAACTATCTGCCACCGATCAGGAGGTCGAGAAACGGCTTGTTTTTTTAAGTGTCTGCTTCACACAGCACGTCCTATCGTTCTTTCCACATGTGGAGTAGCGCCTCTTCTTTTATCCAGCGTTGTAGCAGAGTGGCTTTCCCTCACATTACTATCAGAAATCAAAGGCGTGAAAGCGATTATTCAAAGAGGGTGATAAAAACACCACCACAGTAGTGGTAATTGATTTGGTCAGGGGAGGGAATAATTTCAATTAATTATAATGGAACAATGAAAAATGCCCTCCTTTGACTTCTTCCGGCTAATCAAAGGGGCAAAGAAATACTTTTCCTCAAATTCTCTATTTCTTTAGGTGGTACGGGCCGATTCAATTGAAGTGTACATCGATTAGCATCCGCTAAGCGTGGATTAGCAACACTCTTTAATCGTATTTGTCAACGGCTTCCCAACAAAAATTATGATTTGTTAACTTATCAACGCTGATAGTTTGATAAGTAGTATATTCTGAGGTCGTGGCAACTTTAAAATAGACACTTGCAATTTTATCAACCTGTACTCATGTCAGCTGATCATATGCGACGGCGTGTTAATAATCGATACCTCGTCAGCTGGGCTTCTGAAAAATCAATACATCGAGATTAACAGCTGATTTGACTGCAGCAACCATTGAACGCCGATTTGCGTGTGCACAGCATCTTATTTTTTGGATAAAAAAGGGAATTTCGTAAGAAAATTTTTTCCCTAAAATGGGTAATTTGATAGCGTTACGCGCGTCAGCAGAATGTGCTACTAATGTGCGGAAATTTGACGGCAAAGTATTAAAGAAACGAAGAAAAAAATAAAAAAGGGAAACTAATTGGAAGGATGTGAAAGGGGTACAGATGCCAATCCTGCACCTCAAACACGACTGCCCCAATGGGACGTATTGCTAAGGAAAAAATAGAAAAGAAATCACTTTTACAAATTGAGAATGTATAGACCCTGTGTTTGAATGGATGAACAATGACACTATTTCTGCAGCCCGGTCGATTCACATTCAAACGATTTTTAAAATCAAGCATACATTAAGACATTTCTTGTCAGAAACAGATGATATGCTGTCAGTAGTCAGGCTTGTCAAGAGGGCGACTTATTTGACAATGAATGTTGGTTTTCCGAGGAAGAGGAGGAAAAAAAGGCAATCATTGCATTTGGTGAGAAAATCCGCAAACCTTCTAGCTGCTCCTACAGTCATGTGTATTACCAAAAAAAGATTTTTATTATATGCGTAGGTCAATACTGTAAGTCTGCCAAGCACTTTTCTTCTTTATTTAAAAAAATGGGCTTATCAAATAGCCAATATAGACTGAAAGGATGATAGCATTGCTTTACCCAACAAGAAAAAGTTGGAGAGAGTAATCAGTCAAAGGAGAGAGCCCCTATTCCTTAGCCTCATACCACCTCCAAACCCACTCATGAGGAAACTTGTGCCTTATAGTGGGAACAGGGATGGAAAGGGAGGGGAAAATAGAAAAATGACGACACTACCTGGTTGTCATCTTTCCTTCCCAGTCTTAGCCAATCATCACACAATCAAGTAAAAAGCAGAGAAGCCGTTTGGGAAATAGGGCTTTAAGGGATAACGCAGATTCCAAAAAGGGGGATTGACAGGAAGGGTGGAAGGCAGCTTTGTTTATTTTGTAACATAACAGAGGAGAGGGAGGAGTCGCCAATCGGTACAGCAGCCTTCTTTCCTGTTGCATTTGCCGATCAGGCGGATGTTCCACTTTACCTAGAGCCAACTTTTTAAAGATGTCATGGCCATAGAAACCGGGATAATAGTGTAGCACTTTAGCCAAAACCTTGACTTGTCATCGACTCAAAGAAGCCCGGGTAAGTCACCAGAATAGGTGGTAACAAGGCCAAAGCTCAATGTCAAGGGATATTAATCTCAGAATTAATTTTATTAAGGCAGCATCAAGATATAGATCAAAGAGAAGGGTCTTGTCAATCTTGGCGGCATCAGCACATGCCGTTCGACAACGTTTGGCGCGTGGCTGTCATTTGGCCTGACCTCTCCCCCCATTAATCTCCCTCTTTTAGCCTTCTGTTTATTGCGTCAAAGTTTTGCCTCCATGCTGTAGTTATATTACATTAGACGCCGCGTGAGGTTATTAAACGGGCTACGTCGGCCATTAAATGTACCAGCAAAGAATCAGCTGTCATATAGTGACATCGAATAGGCACCAACTTTTAAATAATCTACTCGGAGAGTGACTAATACTTAGAAGATTTTTCCCTTAGGGGGAAAGTTAAACTTTTTTAGAGCAAAAGTTTGAACCACTTTTTGACCAACAAATCAACAGAACTACTCCTGGCGACAAAGACCTCTCAAAAATCTGGAATTGTAGTGCCAAAAAATGTTATGACTAGCAAACTTTGAACATCAAACCTGTTTAAAATGCACAGTCATAGAGTATGTTTGGAGGAGAAGTCCTGGAACCACACCTCACCATAAAGCACTTTGACACCCTTTTAAAAATAATCCTTTTCCTTAATATATAGACCATAGGGCTCCAGCATACTCTTGCATTGGACTTAGAGCACAAAACCATTGATTAGAAAGCAGGGACTCATACAGAAAGATAAGATACCTAACTAAACAACCTGCGACATCGCCCGCCTCTCAAGCTGGTTGAGTTGTCCCCTTCTAGAGTGACACGAAATTTACTTGCGGCTGCTCCAATTAATGAAAACATCGGGGGAGAATGCGCGATTACAGGAAGAATAAATGGATCGAGAGCGGACAAATCCACAGGAGATAAGTTGACCCAGCACGGGTAGAGAGATGAATGCATGGATACGAGATGGATGCATGCAGGCAAAGATGGATGGATATGAGAAGAGTCGAAAATATCCCGAATTTGCTCAACGCCCAAAAATCTTATATAGCATACGCTGGGACTCCATTTTTAAACTTAATTTTAAAAGGCCCGTGAAGCCTAATGATAATAAAATTCGAGAAAAGCTAATGATTGTGGAGAAATTTGCACCTTTGTCCATTCCAGACTTTAAATTCTTCTTCAAATTCCAAAAAAGACTCCACTAAATAATTTTGTTGTTCTTTGGGCCAAAGTTCTTCCTCATATAAGTAAAAGCTAATCAACCCTTCCTCCTCCTCCGCCTATTTCGTTACGATGACCTCCATGTTTTGCAGATTTTATCCCTCATCCACGGAAAACATAGAGCTGGGGAGGATTAGGAAGACACGGGACTGATGACTGGGTCAGGATTGTAACCCCTCCTTCTCCCTCTCCCCTTCACTCCAGTGACTCACGTTCCCACGGTCAATCATAATCACCTTTAAAATTTGACCCAGCTTGATGGGTCACAGGCAGTGGATGATTTTCAGGCTCATGAATGTTCTAAGGGTGGAACCATTCGCTGTGGTATTAGCCACAATGTCAGAAATAGGTTTTACACTAGGGCTCTTCTGTCAGTTATTGCCCAGCCTCCTAGATGTATCACTCATCTACTTTTGAAACCTATTTCTATGGTTCTTTCAATGTCAGAAGTGATCTGTATCCCACACACACCTTTCACTCTTTATTCCGTTGATTTATGATTCTTCAGGAGAGTCATACATACCTCTTCAACCAACAGAGCAGTGCTTCATACTCCTGGATGACACTACTCACAACTTTCTCAGCAATCATGCCTTAGAGATGATAACTCTAACAAAAGTAAGCATATACCATAATCTGAGACAACAAAGTAAGGGGCATGTTTTGAAAAGCAAAGTCAACATTTTTAAGACCATCTCATTCCATGTGCCGAGAGCAGGCGCGCATACACCCGGTTTGGCAATCACCAAAAGTGACAAGGCGACAAAAGTGTGGGGATCTCTCACCACTGGAGGTGGATGCTTTAACCGAACTAACAACTTTTCGTCACCCAAGCAGTTCATAAATCTAACCGCAAAACTGGGGCAAAAAAGGGCGAAACAATTTCCCCTCTGTTGGAATAGTTTTCCTTTTTTTTGCAAAAAATGCAGAGAGGGAAATACTTAACATTTAGGTGAATTTAAGACCGGAGTTACCTGGAAGGGAAATGCTACAACACTACGAATAGATTAATCAAAAGTGAAAGCGTTGTCATCCACCTTGCCAAGCGATACAGTTGTCCAATTAATACGCTTTTTTTCACCTTTGGATGAATACCTTCATTTGTTTGGTTATAGTACAAATTGAAGAGGAAAAAATGGGAAGTTCTTAAAAAAACCGTAAGGACAATCCCAATTTTTGAAGTAGGTCTTCTTGTTTATTTTCACCTACCCGGTTAATTTAATTTGGGTGGTTGGCAGATATCATTAATCGATTCCGTGGCACCTCGATGGCATCTGAAAGGAGTTAATAGGTCAATAACAAAGTCTGGAAGTAACGATAAAGCCACAAATTAGTAAACATTCCTCTTATTAAAAAATCAACTGTCGATCAAAAGTAGCATTTGACAGGTATCATTGGCAAGCCTATTCACCTATGCATAAATCCTTTCTTTCGCTCCATTGAGACGGGGGAAATGGGAAATAATGTACAAATTTTACGAAGAAAATGCTGTTTTTTAAACTCTTTTTAAACAAAAACATTTTTCAGTAAGGATGAATTTTTTACTTATCCGGTCATTATCTAGGTGAGTGACAGGCATTAAATGATCGGACCCGTAAAACTTCGAGGGCATTGTGGCACCTAGGCGTCTAAATGTAATTAGGATCTCAATGGAAAAGCACTATTCTGTGCTTATTTTTCTCCTTCTTCCAAAAGAGTGGCACTTTAAAACTATTTTAAACAAAGTCTTATAAATTCGGGAGCAAAAAGACGATTTATGGCATAGGTAAATTGCTTTTCATGCATCAATTAAACAGGTATTAAAACAATTCATTTTATCGACGTGTAGCTGTTGCTGCTTTTTCACGAAATTTATCCTCAGAAGTGAGTGACGCAAATCAACAAGCTAGCACATCGTAACTCCCGGTTAAGGGGTTGGTAGGAGAGGAGGCGAGGGGAGGCAAAAAAGAATACAAGAAGACGTGATAACCAACTTAAGGTGGCATAGAACTGCAGTGAGTGTCTCCTTTTACCCTTAATTCCAAGGTCAAGATACGGCATTTGCCGCCAAGGCAGGTAGCATATCAAATTACGCCCTCAAGTGCACATCGACAAAAAAGTCCTTTTTTCTCATTTCACCGCTTCCCATCGCGCCACTTTTATCACCCTCCAGCAGGGCAAACACTTTGGCAGTGCTAAAAAAAAGTAGTCCATTTTCTTTTTTGAGGAAAACTTATCCGAAAGGTTTGATATTTACATAAGCAACAAGTGCAAACTATTCTTGTCTCCTTATTAATTATCTAGCCTTGGTCACTATTGTTTTCGTTCTACTGGTAGTCCTTTCAAATGTCTCCTCTACTTTCCATACGACACTACGACGATTGTCCAAAGCTGTCAATAAAAGTTGACACCCACCATGTAGAGGAAAAGGATGTGGTGGTGTCGCTGCCTCTGTTCCCCAACCACAAGAAACAAATCTTCTCACGGGTGATTTGAGGCACAGAATGTTCTTCTGACTGATTCTTGCCTCCTTCTGGCCCATAATTAAGTCATTCCGAGTGGTGGACAGACCTTAGGCTTGCCTGTTTGGCCCCCAGGATCTTGTAGAGATGGTGTGACAAAGTAGGGAATGGTTGCTATGAGGATCAAGTAGAGGCTAAGCCGCAAAAGCTCCTTTTCACCACAAATCAGTCAGTCACCAGACAATCCAAAATGCAGTCTTCTCCGCAACATGGCAGGCACCAAAATCGTTCAGCCGCCACACCGACTCTTCCTTCTCCGCTGACGTACGAGGGGAAAACCAGTTGATGCGTCATCAATCATTTTAAAGACTCTGGAGGATCTAGGAAACTAGACAACCTCGATATCACTCTCCATCGGATGCAGCCGTTAGATCATTAGTGAAGAGAACAATGAAGGTTGGCACTCAGACAAACTATGGCATGCCTGGGTCAACTGTATACGCCATACAGGTCCTTACAACTTACAATCAACCTATGTAAGCACTAGGCATTGTATTTATTCTTTGCTGCCTTCCATTCTGCTCCACTTTTTCTCCGGCATACTTCAGCAATGAGGCAAAGCGGAGCCGTCATATTGTACTTACCTTGAAAAACGAGTGTTCAAAATTTTGTCCTTTTTTTTCTGCAAACATGTTGAAGTGGCATAAGAAAGGAATCCTCGAGCCACGATAATCCATCAGCGTTTGATATCCTCTCAGTCAGGCGCAAAAAAGGTCATCTGATGTAAGATTTTTTTCTCAGCTGCTTCAATGGCACACATTGCCCTCTTTTCGCCAAATATTTCGCATCGGAATAAAACAGTTTGATAATATATGTAAAAAATTAGAAAGTTCCTTGTTGCGAACGCTCGCCTCCCTTCTCAAATACTGATAAACTGCCTTTTCTGGTCATTCGATAAACGGTGGGAGAAAAAATTTACAAAAAGTGATTATTCTGTATCGGGTTCAGCGTTATAAAGGTTATGGGGTTTTGGAGCCTGCCCCTTCCTCCACAGGAGTCAGCGGTGTCCACTCAGTCAGACAGTTCGCGTATCCTGACCGCTTCGTCCCAAATTGTGCATTCGAACAAACGCGTTTTACAATTTCTTCATAAGAAAAAATAATTCTAAGTTAACTGCCTATATTTATCAGAAAGATGTCAACGAAACTGGAAGCCTAATTTACCGAAAAATCCGGGTAAATAATAAGGAAAAAGCGGGGCAAATTTTTTGTGTAATGCTGAGAGACAACGTTAGAGGGCAGCAATGACGCCATGATGGCGCTTTCAAAAGGTGAGGAATTTTAAAGCCTACATTACCAAATTAACCCTACTTCAAACAGGCAACGGGAGTGGGCTTTTGAGCACCGCCTGGGGTCCTCCCTTTCCTGCTATGAGGCAAATCAGGTTGTGATAGGGCAAAATCACTTCATCCATTACTGCTGCGAAATGCACCAGTTTCCCAGACCTATGATAGTCTACGTGTGCGGCTTTTTTTGCCCTGTGATTTCTTTGGGAAGACCCATTGTGGGGGGTAGAGAAGGTGGTAGGTGGTATGCACACACATACATAGAGAGGGAAATTTTTGTTTCTTCACCAGCTGTTACCGCTTGTCAAAGACAAAAACACATAGGATAACACACGGCCATAAATGCACACACAAACACGTAGATATATACCCACATTGAATAATTCCTGCATGGCGCCAAGCCACACAAAGAGGCAGAGAGACATTAATGCTCACCACGGTAGGCGTCTATCCTAAAAATCAGTAAATTTGATCCTCATTTTCATTATTTCCTCCAACCTTGGTCGAGCTTTACCTCCCCATGGGGCTGTTGGGTTATGGCGCCTCCGCGTTGGTGCTAAATCCGCATTATCGATTTGTAAACCAACAGCTGACCGAATATCGATCGGTCTTGGACACCCTCAAATCCACTCAGCTGGCGGAAAGTACAAGCAAAAAAGAAATCGCTTTCAAAACTTTACTCCTTTTTGTTGTTTGCATTATTATTTGCACAAAAATTAATGAATTTTATGAATATTTTTGTTAACAAATATTATTTGCTTTTCTGCATCGTAAGTGGAACAGGAGAGGTGACCGGTGAAATTGACGCATAAAACGAAAAGTGAACTTATAGAAGGGCGCACAAGTGCTTTGTCCTTATGGCTTCGTCGATTATGCGAAGTTATCAAACGATATTTTTGAAACGCCTTAGAGGAAACAGTTAGCAAAAGAATCAACTACACCACTTTTGTAGGCAGAAAGGGAAATTAAGTTAGGCTCCATTTCTTCAGCACTGAAACAAAGTGAGTGGTTTTTATTCCTGCGGCTAAAGCCATGCCCAGAAGAAGAGAGAGTGGATGATGAATTGTCGTACATGAGGAGGTTTTGTCTTGCCATGTGCTTATCTTGTGTAATGCAGTCGTAAGGCAGCGCCAAAAAATTGCACCGTACCAATATGTGTCAGTCTGCAAGTATTAACGCATCCTGGCCTGAGTAAAAGGAAGCGTGTGTTTCAAAAAATTTTGTTGCAAGAGAGATTTAAATGAGCGAGTGTGCGATTTCTTAAAAATGTCCAAAATTTTGTTGTTTTAAATTACAAAGTTTGATTTTGATCCATTCCACTGAAGTTTAGTAATTGAAACGTGAACAAAGGTGGACCAGTTTAAAAAGCCGAGTTAGTCATACAGATGTCATTTCCATGTTATAAGTACACAAATGAGAAGTGAATTATGCCAAAAGTAGGTAATGCCACCCAAGAGATAGATAAGGCAAAGTACTTGGTCCCTATATCATGTGTCTACTTAAAAATGCAAAGTAAAGAAGGTTAATTTTTTTAAAAGACTCAATTTAATTTGGCAAAACGCTGGTGAACAAAATGGTCAGAAAAACCACATTTATAATGATTCTTGGTCTGTGTAGTTCAGCGTGGTTATTTACAAAAGATTCTTGTTAAAATAGAGAAGTTAGATCTTAAATTTGCGCCTTATAGTAGGCAATTAGTAGTCTGCCGACGAAAAACCACCTTTATTAGGTTAACAGCTATAGAGAAAAGAATCCCTAAAGCACAGTATAAAAGTAGGGAAATTCCGTAGATAATCATTTACTAAATATAGGAATTCTCCTCGTTATTCTTTATCAATAAATATATCCCCAATAAGAAGCATTATAAATTAAATTAACTAAAGGCTAAAGGTTGATTTCATTAAACACGTATAAAAGAATTCCAATTTACATACGAAATACTCGTCAACGTGATGTCAAAACGATGATAAATTTGTTCGAGCATCCCTTCTTGCTCCTCAGGCTGTAACTTGACTAAAAATCATTTACTTTTTTAAATTAATTGAACTCAGTAAATTAGTGAGACCTTTTTTAAAACCAAATGTCTGCTTCTTGCCACTCATCTTTGCTCGTGTTTTAATTCATGATTGGATAGGAACAAACCTCAACTATCACCTGACCCTTGGGTTGGGCTTGATCGGCTCCCAGAAGGGTATTTGGAATGGCTCAAATGCGTGCGGTTGATGATGATTCTGATGCAAAAGAGCTGAAGTTTCAAAAAGGTATACTATAATCTAACTCAAACACGGTTTTAGAATTTGAGAATGCCGAAACCCTTATGATATCCGAAGTAAAGTTTCTCCTGGAACATAGGTGTTATCATGCTTCATCATTTACAAGCTTCAAATAGGAAAAAGCAGAACGAAAGCAACCCCATTCATGAGTTGGAGCTATCCAACAATTTCACAAAGACTTACAACTACGCCACCCAATTTTCTAAATTTAATAATCGCGAAACAATCGAAAGCGTTAGGAAGTAAGGCTGTCGTGTTTTGTTATCACTATTACCCAGCTTGCTTGTTCAAAAACATTTCCATAACTTTGAGCTTGCTGCAATCGCCAACCTTCTACCCGATACAGCAGAGGAGGCCAGAGTTCTAATCCCAAGCTTAGAGGGTCCACGTTTTCCGGAAGAAGAACTTCAACAAATCTTGGACGAAATCCAGTCCAAACGAAGTTTTCAATCCTGAGTTTCCATTGTATAAATAATAGCTCCCCCTCATTGTACATGTTCTTCACTAAGATATAATGCTTTGTTTCCAGGGTGTTTTGGGGACATCTTGCGGAAAAACAGTTCTACTTAATGTAGAAAACTTTGGTGTAACCTTACTTTGGTTTCTCGTAAGTAAGGCTAACCTCTGCAAAGCCCGACACCCAAAACTGCCCAGATAAACTTCCTCAGAGTTCTTGCACCACACGGCGGGGACTTGCCTTACCGTCCGCTGACTAATGGCATTCAATGGTTTATTCCTGGGGCGGTTCTTTGAGCGTTGACACCCTTCACAAGTTTGCCTCGTAGTCTCGACGAAGGCAGCGCAGTAAATCTAGGTCTGTTTCAGGGTATTTTTGGATTTCAGTACTTTAAAGCCCTCGAGAGGCGAAATTGGGGTTTCCCTCGCCGGTGCCGTCCGTTTGCATCCGAAGAAGAGGCGCACTTGAGCTATGTAAGCAGGCTCCTCCGCTACCACCCACCTCATAAACAACAAGATATGAAGGAAAATGATAAATGCCACGTATTCTTCAAACACATTCGCATTCCACAGTAGTGGTGTTAGACCTGTGCTTATTTGCAATTTCGGTAAAAGCATCAAAGACCTGGCAATAGTTGCGTGCATGTGCATTCTGTGTTTGAATCCTGTGTTAGCATGCTGAAGCATTGCATCGGATTCCAGACAAAAACGTGTTTTTTTGGGGGAGTCAGGCATCCAAAGCACACCTACCCCGATCTCTAAATAGTTAAAGTGCTAATTCCCTGCCTTAAGTCCATGTAAGGACTACTCACCAGTCGACAGCAGAAGGAATCCAAAGCAGCTGTTACAAGTGAGCCTACCCTACATGGAAGACGGACCCGTCCAAGTGAAAGTATAGGCGGTATTAGTTTGTTAAAATAGTTCTTTACTGCTAAAATAACAGACGAGACAGAAATGCACCCGACTAAACTATTTTTTTGTAAATAAACAATAGAGAAGATACACGGGAACCATTCGTCAACACAAGTTGGATTATTGAAGAAAGCAATACAGGTATTGAGAAACATGGTCTCCCACTTTGTAACTCTCAAGTAGAAATGGTTAATATAAAGAAAAAATACGAAAGCCAAAAAATGGTATTACACGACTACCAAGTTAAAAGTATTGCCCCCTCACATGTACCACCAAACGCAAAAACCAATAAAATAAAGCAGAAAATAAGCCTAAAATTATAAAACTCTTTATTCGGCAGCAAAAAGTCAGTCACCATCCTGCGAATTGAGAATTTCGCCAATATTCCTCTCGAGATCATCAATCCGGGTAGACATATCATCTAGTATAATTACCACGTCAAGTAGAAAAACCAGACATTTGATGAGGAACACACACAAAAAAGCATGGCTGCAAATGCTTAAAAGCATCGCAGTTAAAGCTTAAACGTACTCCGAAAATAAAAAAGGATATTTTTTTGCACGAGCTGATCACTCATTTCCTGAAACTTTTCTTGCATTTGTGTAATCATGGCTTGAATCTATCGCATTGTAAGCAGAAGCAAATATTTACGGTTTTGGTTAACTCTTGTATGTTTTCCGGCTCATTATCACCACCGTTTACATCCTTTTGTGAAGTTGCCATTCAAAACTCCGCAATAGTGCAGCCTAGAAAATTCAATATTTCACCAATAAATGGAGAAACTATAACTTTTGGTACCAGTTTAGATACCCCTACACCAGGATAACTACAATAAAAATGCGAAACAATTATTAAATAACAAAAGCGTTTCATGCGGTAGTCAACGGCAGGTAAAAAATTCCGTTTAAGCCCAGCACCCCCATTTAAATTATAATCTTAGTCCTCCTGGCCGTCAAAACATTAATATACAAAACAATTGCATAAAACATGCTATTTTGATGGCGCGCCACTTATTGCTATAATTTTGACATAGTTTGCTCCAACATATAGGCCAACCCTTTATTGAGTACAACAATAATAATAATACTCTTATGCGAAAAGTCGTTTTTTATTTTTTAATTGCTTAACACATTTGTCTACCTAAAATGCCGCAACATCCTTTGTTTTACTAGGTGGATTGCAAGGAATTTATTTGAGTTGAAATGAGTGGTATCAGCTGTTTAAGGCCTCGGCATAATCCTGAGCCAAACTGTGGCCTTACCCCATCGTCAGTTGATGCTTTTGAGACGAATGATCCTGATAATCAGAATTCTGTTTTAACTGATAGTGAAATTGATGCAGACTACTTTGTAAAGGTTTATACTGACCTATTCGGTTTGGAGAGAAGTAAGGGTAGATTCTTAATCTTACACATTTCAGTTCCATATCCCAATGCCAAATCTACTAAGCAGAGGATTTTAAACATAGAAGCAATAGAAAAGGACATTGAAAGTCGCTTTGACGTTACCCTCAGCCATATACCTCCTGACCACATTATCAGTCGGGTTCCTACGGCAGTGAAAGATCTAAATGAGATAATGGGAAATATCGATGTTGCTAGGAAAACAAGCAAGTGTTTTGCTGAAGAAGTGTCTACGGGTGATCTGCAAAATTGTAAGCAGGCTAAGAATCATATTTTTCTCTTCACTTTAGTCTAATATTGCTATTTGAAAATCTTCTCTTTCTATTTTTTAGCTAACTCTCCCGAACTACCCCGTAGAACAGTGGCTTTTAATTTGCCGAGGTTTCTTGAAAAGTCAGTGGTCGACAATTCTCTGCGTCGGCGCCTTTTGCGGGAAAGTTTTGCCTTGATTTCACCCCCAACTACACCTTGCGAAAAACCCGCCGTGGAAATTGTCAGGAATCCCTCTCCAAAGAGTGCAACGGATTCAGGAGTTACTGTAGTTGCAACGGGGTCTGTCGTTTCCGAATCAGGTAGCCTTGGACCGTCTATTGACACCATTTCTTTCCTCTCTGAAAAAATTCGTGAGGCCAAGTGAGTCCAGATTTTTCCTTCTTGTTTTAATCGAGATCTGGATAAATATTCATAGTTTGTGCGCTTTTTGCAAAGAACGCAAGCTGTTCTCTTGTGCGGTTTGTGCAAAAATGGCTTCCGTCGACATTGGAGACCAGATTTGTATGAGTTGCGGAACTGTCTCATTAAATTGGGTGAAGGTATTGAGGCTACCGTCGCCGCGATTGATACGCTGTCGCCAAATCCTTTGGATCTGCCTGATCCCGATGAAACTACGGCTGCCAGCATACCAACGGATTCAGACGAAGTGGCAGAGCTGTATCAACTCAACACTGAGTGCGAACGAACATTGGCAGAAAAGAGCAAGTAAGTCACACTGATATTCGCGGTTATGTCAGCTTGAGTTTTTTTCTTGTTTGTTTTTATTTGTTTAGGTTGATGTTGGACAGCGTCACGCACTGTGTGCGACAATTAAAAGCTGCCATTACTCCAATCTCAAAAAACGTGAAAAGCGTCGTTATGTGATCGTGACATAATGGATTTGTATATTTTTGTATTTTATATGACATTTGTAATAAAAGTAAACCCCTTCTTATTCCAAGTGTGTCAAATTTTGTGGGTTTATTTAGGCTGTAATGCGAGTGGATTAGTCTGTCATTGGGTGCCCTGGACACATCCAAATGTGGGATCTCGATTGCAGCCTCGTAGAAGTGGTGTTCGCCCATATTGACTCCTTGAATGGTTTATCTCTTTTGCCGTTGCAATGCTATTCAGAATCCCGTGCGTTTTGATGGAGAAAGAAGGGGGAAAGACGCCACAGTAGAAGTGATGGTGGTTTGTAGCTTATTTGGGGGGCCATTATAACTTTGCCCTTTGTTGGGGATTGTTCCCTGGCGTGGATAGAGGTCGGGAATCTATGGCTTTGCGCTGTGCACGGTGTACAAGGTGAGGACAGGTTACGGTTACGATGCCCTCAAAAGCATTCACCTGTATTACGATCTGAATTCTCAGTACTCACTTCAGTCATATTGACTCCAGTCAACTGTCACCTCAAGAAATGATGGGCAGCCAAGATATCCTTATGATGAGTCAGGACCTGGCCCTAACTATTAGGTATTCATCTACTATGGCCAGCATTAATTGTCCACGTGCTGACACTATTGCGCCAAACTCGCTATTTCTCGGCTTCGTGAGTGTAAGACAGCACGAAAATTTGTTTGGGGTCAAGTCAGAGGTAAATTCTTGATGAGCATTGCTTAAAAGTGAAGCAAAGCCTTTTTGCTGAAAGTTATACTTTCCAGCTGCATAAATGACTATGAGATTGCGTTAGTCACTGTGGTAATGGTAGCACGATAGTCCGGTCACATTGCTATTATTGGCAGATCATCAATACTGCGACATATGCATAACAAAATTCAGGAGCAATGAACGCATTTAGAAATTTACTTTACGTCGTACACCACCAACATATCCAAAAGACTGGCATGCTACTGAACTGCTGACCTTTTATTATTCAAACAGGGTGGTGTTTATTACCCAATAGCGATGAGAAATTTCTGTAAATCTAACATGGCAGGTTTTTAAAATTGTGTTTTTACAATAGGAGTGTTAAGTGGTGTTCTCAAGTCCTTGAGCCACCAAATTAAACTCTCGTTATTTATAGACCTTTTTCTGTCTGATGTTCACCTCCAGTTATTTAAGTATTCGGTTGCCAAAGTATAACAGGGTTTCTCCCAATTTGCTTATTCTCTGCTCCTTTTTATGCTAGTCATTTGGACAGATTGCAAGATATCCATGGTTAAAATGTTTCAAATGCAGCAATGGAAATGCATGCCAGTGTCCTCTTAGAGACTTGTTTCAGAATAACATCGACAAATTATTGCCAACTTTGGAATGTCTACCAGACTTGGAGAAGAATTTCATCCCTCTGGTTGACTCGGCTACTGTTCCTGCCCAAGATGTGAGTAAACCTTTTGGGTGCACTTTTTGATTGTTTGATCTTTAAAACTGATTAAGGTTTTTAGCCTATTGACAACGAGGGTGGTGAAAGTACGTACTACCTCGAACGATGGGCACACTTGATAAATGATCTCTGGATCGTCGATGCAAAAATTGATAAGGAGAAGTTTTTCCCTTCTTGATGTCTTTAAATTTGTATCTTTTCTATCGAGCCAAGCTGTGTTTGCACTAGCAACGTGCTTTGGCGCCTTTAAAGGCTCAAATGGAGCAAAATTGTAAATCACTTTTCCTGTTGCTTGGTTTCTTTGATGTCATTTAATGTATACATTGATTGATTAAAATCATCTGAGATATTGAATGCTTTCTTTTGGAGCATTAATTTGCCAGACTTTCACCTAAAGGCCTTTTTTGTACGCTTACTTTTTTGAAAAATGCACTAAATGGGCGTCTTTAAAGTGTGCAAAACCCTACGTATTGGGACAGTTCATTCCAATTGTATCTAACGTGAGTCCGTAATCAGGCATGCTGACGTTGGTGATTTGCCGTTTGCGGCAGGAGGTCGGGCATCTTTAGACCTCCTATTGCTACGGCGTTCGAACATTAGGAACCGGAAAGTTCCGGTAAGCCGACACAAATACGCGGCAAGCGTTTCTTCTCTGCCTGGCGTCATCCTTATTTCAAGCGTCGTCCTCGTTAGTTCTCGCGGTGACTTCTATCGCGGCTGCTAGGGTCTTCCTCTGATCTCTAATTAATCATGAGGTAGGAGGGCAGAAAATGTGTCTAGAGTGCTGCCTATCCCATTCTTAGTAGTGCGTTCTGAACCTTGCAATCCTGGGTGAGCAGGCTGTTCAAGGATCCAAACCGATGCTCTGGAGTTGGCATATTCCGCATACCGCTTGCTACTGGCAGGAGCTTCTATTTAAAAGCCACATAAAGTGAAGAATGTCGCAACTGCAACTCGTAACGCACTTGCCGTTTTACCGCTGATTATGCGAAAACCAGGACTGGGCATGTACGTACAGCCTCAGTTTTCTAGTGGGGAAAGTGTCCCAAACCGGGAAGGCTCATTAAAGTACAGGGGATAGATAGGCGAGCCACAGGTACCATTGCAGCAGTTACTATCCCGAGCTATAAAGTGAAATCCACATGACGCCCGCGATGCTGTTCCTCACGAAACTTCTCATTACGTGCCCATCGACCCCAGGACTTGAATACCCCGAGTCACAAATCCTTTAGTTCTATTAAGTATAAGGTAGGTTATAAACGGTTTCCCAAGAGTCGGTCTTTAGGTAGGTCACATTAACTAATTTTTACATCACCTTTATCTCCACAACAGGCCTACTTCCGGGCTTTATGAACTTCCAAGCGTCAGAAGTAAATTAAACGCCACAAAGCGGCAGGAAGTGGCGTCCCATTGCTTCACTCTCAAAGTTTACCAGGAATCCCTTAATCTGATAGATGGTCTGCATCATAATTATTATTATCGTGTGACAGCAATCTTCCCATCCCAACCATCAGAGGGAGGAGGACTATCAAAGCCGAGACAGCTCCAGAAACTATTCACCGCATACACTCAAGCAGCTTTCAGCTGGAGTGTTTGTCTTGTCAGAAGTCTTCTAAGTGAGGTTTTTGCAACCTTTTCATAGCTGTGTGTTAACATGAGTTGCGTAGTCAAGTTAACCACCTCATCTGTTGGAGATAGACAGATGAGCTAAGAACTAATCAACTATGCAAGCACATAAGGATGAGAGATTTCATTGGCAGGCAGTGTTCGAGGAGGACTAGAATTGACGGGATCGCGAGAGAGATAAGATGGGAGCAAATTTCATTAAGGAGCACGAAAAACCATTCTCTGCCTTTGCACCACTATTCGCAACGAGTAGTTAAGGCGCTGGATGAGTGAGGACGAGCCGAGAATGAGGGAGGGAGAAAATAGCCGAAAACACAAGGCCTGGAGCAGAGTTGGGAGGAGGTGGGAAATGGGCAGCTACAGGATAGCAAACGACGATGAGAGCATACACGCACGCAGGTGTGGATGATGATATTTACAGAGTATCACCGCGTTCGGAAAGGGATAAAGAAAGAAGAGCAGAGCGGAGGTGTGAGTCTAATGCAAACATCCCGGACGACCGACTGGGGGGTCCGGAGAGGCTGCAGCTGCTGCTGCTGCAGCCGCAGCAGCTGCTGCCGCCGCGACATTCTGCGCATTCGGTCCTCCCACGCCCGCCGCAACCGCCGGTGCCGCTGTCGGTACTCCACCCACCGCCCCCATCGTCGGACGCGACTGTGGGGGCTGCACCCCAACGAGATTGAAGTGGGTGGCAACCCATCGTAATTGCTGCCGATATTCTGCTCGCTGCTGTTGATGTGCTGCTAGCGCAGCTAGATGTTGTTGGTGGGCTTGCTGCTGCTGCTGGGCTTGTTGCACTTGCTGTTGCTGTTGGGCCATGGCGGCAGCGGCAGCAACAGCAGCTGCGGAGTTGGCATCAGAGACGACATAGAGATTGAGCGGAGTAGATCCAGCTACACCACGGTCGGGATAAGCGGGATAAGCAGCAGCGGCTGTAGGCCACATTGGGTTTTCAGCGTCTACAGAATCGTTAGTGGTCCAAGCGACTGCAGGAAGTGGTGGGGGTGGAGCTGGTTGGGCTGACGGGGTGGTGGTCTTCATCGATAGAAGGTAGGAGAGAACAGCACCCGTTCTAGCGCCACTTGGTTGGCCTTGATGACCAACCAATCCGCGTTGCTGCTGCTGCTGTTGTGCCTGTTGCAGAGCATGGGGATGAAGCTGCATCTGTTGTGCGGGTGGCTGAATGCTCACTGCAGTTGGCTGGACAAATTGTGGCGGTGGTATGTGATTGCGTGATTGATCTATAAAATAAAGAAGGGCTAAATTACACATATCCTTCTCAAATCCTCAATAAGGAGGTTTAACAAACCAGCTTTCTCCTCCTCCTGATTGGTGTGATGGTGTCCGTTTCCAGACGTGACTTTGAGCTGGGCACCGCCTTCGTGGGCAGGGGGGCAAGCGTTGCCATTTCCAGTGGCAACAGAAGCTGCGTTTGTGCCAGCCTCGTTACCGGATATTTTGAGGAGGTTCCAATCAAAGACAATGTCGTGGGTGAAGTGGTTCTTCTTAAAGAGGTTCCGAAGCAGTCGACGCAGGTAGGAGTAATCGGGTTTTGCTTCAAAGTGGAGGCCCCGACAGTAGCTGAGGTACTCTACCATTTCGGCTAAATAGAGATGCAAAACCTCAAAAACAGGTAACCACTTAAATGGTTGCGAGTAGACAGAAAGTTTGCCTCACAAGGATAGCCGTCGCAGAGGACCTCAATAGTAGTCTCCATCTTCTTCTCGCAGATGCGTTCATATTTCTGACGTTTGTTGATGGATTTCAAGCCCTGCCAGGGTAGACTACCACGTAAAAAGTACATCAGCACATAGCCCAGGGATTCCAAATCGTCACGACGCGATTGCTCTGCACAGAAACCCAGAAGGCGCCTCGATTAGGGAGAGGAAATAGACTGGCTAGACAGCTGAACAGCCTTCAACAAGCGCAAAAGGGAATGGGAGAAATTCTTTGTGGGGACAAAAAAACCGCATTGAAGACTTTCAGCATATCGATTGACAACATGAATCTTCCATTCAATGGACCAAAACATTGAAAGGTCATTATTCACAAAAAAGGATGGGGAATTTACTGAAAAAAAACGTCCAACTGTGAAATGAGTTATGCTGATTGGTTTCAAATTTGCCGTTAAAATTGGTGGCAAATTTCCAACTCACGTCAAATTTATTTTCCAGAAATGATCATATACACCATCGTCACTTCTACACAAGAAACGAATTTATTACTGATAACGTCAACATTGATACAACCGTGTTGGGAGATTCCCCAAATCAGCACCTACCTCTTCCTCATATGGTCACATTTAGTTGTTAATGGATGTGTTGATCACACCACATTGGAGTCACGTTTAAAAATAAATAAGTGTCCAAATTCTTTGATGAGCTAAAGACCGTATTTAACGAATTCGCAGGATTTTTAGGAATCAGGAGTCTGGAGGATAACTTTCAGCACTGCCTCGATGTAAGAGAGGCCTACACAACGCTCTTCCTTTTCTCACTGTTCCGAAATGGGAGAGTCTGCGGCCAGCAGGGTTCGTTCACTGTATTTATATTAAAATTTATGTCTTACGTGTTTGTGTCGGTGGAAATGGCACCTGGCGCCAAGATTGAATTCGGGTAACACGATACAAGTGCATGCCCAACTACTGGCACCAGAGCGGTGACCTCAACTGCATCAGGTTCAAATTTCGCACACCATGTTACTTCACTGTAAATTGTTTGAGGGGGATTTGCTGAGTGGATTAGGTGTATTTGAACCCAAAAAGAAGATAGATGTGGGTAGAGAGACAGGTAGGAAGTGAGGTAGCAGGACTAACTACTCAAACGATGAATTAAAGCTTCTCAACAATTAGAATGGAACAGCGACCACTTGCGTTTAACGTGAAGGGATCAAATATGTTGACAGTTTACTTACCTTTTACACAGAAGTGTGAGAGTGCAAACAATAACCACCGTGTCCAGCATCGAAGAATTCCGTTTGCACTAGTCATATTCGCCCCTTGGGATAAATCTCTCAGACACTATGTGCAGGGAACCGTGGTATGCAATAAACCGTCACCCACCTCTCCAAAAAAGGGAGAACCAATTGTCAGTCTAGCAACTACTTCAGTCCACATTTCAGTGCTTGTCTGGGAAGTTTGACACACTCCCCTTTTCTCCAGAGCGAAACTACTTATTCGATGTGGGACAGCCATTAAACGTGCGACAAGAGGAAAAGTACATCCAACAAGTAACAAGTGGATGTGTGCGTGCAGGTGTGCATGAATGCGCTCACTCGCTTGCACTGTTTCCGGCCAATGCTGCTGCCGCTGCTAAGGTGACTCACCGGTAGAGGCGGCAGCAGTATCACCAACATCATCATCACCATCGTTAGCGCCGCTACTACCACCTCCGCCACCACCACTACTGGGATGCAAAGTGGGTTTGCAGAAAAATTGCTGCACCGACAGCTACCAGAGGCGCCACTATCATGAAGGTTGCCAAGTGGTAAAAATTTACCACTCATAATGGAAAAGAATGGAATGCTAGAATGGAATAGACACTCGGTTAAAGAAGAAATGAAGAAGAGGCGGAATGATGCTTCATTCTGCAGAAATGGATGCAGTGATTGCATTATCACTAGATTTAGCACCTCATTCAAGGTTAATTTAAACATCAATCAGAAAACAACAGCTCAGCGGTTAGCTTGGTAAGAATACCCACCCAGTAATCGCGTTTTGATCAATCCCCTCAACCCTAAATAATACACTTTACGGATGCAAAAAAGATGATTATGACCGATGGGAACCTTCAAGGTATCCTCATATCTCAGTGCTTTATAATGCCACTTCATAATTCATTAATTTTACGATTGATAGATGCCCCCAGATTTTACATGACCCACCACTACTACCACTACAGATCTCGGTCACCTCTCGTTGTGTCCTGAACTTCAAATATGTCATTCCAACAGATTCCGCTCATTACAGGGGAGTAAATTGGCTAATCTGAAGCAAGATAGCGATAAGGAGAAATTTGCGCTTGGTGTGAAAAAAAATTATTTCAACCAAATGCACTTGACCAATCAAAAGCCAGCCGCTTTGGTAAATCTGAAAGTAAAGTGCATGGCAGGTTCTTCGTCAAAAAAAGGCACAAACACAGATGCATCAGCGACTTGACCAGAAGGGAAGTACGCAATTCTCTGGGAGAGAGATGAGCACAACAGACCATCTATAGGTTAGGAAGAAAAAACAGTTTTCAATAGGGTCTATACTTGCGTCTTCAGCTTGCTCAGCCTTGGAGGTGAACAACAAATGCAGTCCATTTAGGGCGGATAAATATTAGTTAGATACCAACCACATCCCTCGACTAACTTATGTATAATGCCATCCTAAAATAACCAAATCAGACATGTATTTGACCTGGAAGCGGCGGAAGGCCCTATGAGAGTCTTGAGGACCCCAGGACAGACAATACCGGTGCTCAAATAGATTTCACCAATGAAAATCAACCAATCAATTAATCTGAGGAGAGAGTGCCGAAAAAAAGCCTGGGAACCACTGCTTTTCTCCAAAGAAAAGGCCTGGCCAAAGTACGGCAATCCTGAAAGCTAAACATTGGATCGAACTAGAGGGAAAAAAGGCACAAAAAAGACGGAGGCAAGTTTAAAATGACAGTGACACAGCGATCCCTGAACACACGAAAGTACCAAAATTTTTGGCGCCGCGGTTACACACACTGCCCACCGAGTCAAAAACAATGAAAGGCAAAATTGCGACGTTTTTTTCTCCTCTCCTACAAGATCACGCTAATTTTGAAGTAAAAAAAGCAAATCTTAGGTTAACATTTGGGCTACTACGATGATATCCCATTCGTTAGAAGGAAAAAATGGAGCAGATTATGTCAAAAACGTTACTGCAATTGATATTCGATATGCGAGTTTGTTCATTTTTGGAGACAAATTTTGAACTCCGATGTTTACAACTCCCAAAAAATCTCCGTTTGATTGATAGGCAGTTGCCTTCATCGGAGAGGGAAAAAGAAAGTGACCCACTACCGCTGGCAAAGTTGCTTTGACTTCAGAAAGCGAACAAATTGAGAACGAATACTACCATAAAATGTAAGTCAGCTTTTTTCTCCACCAATTTAAATTAAATGAAGTAGAAAGAGGAAAAAAAGGAAAGGTATTTGTCATTCATCTCATAAAAGGAGCGGGTGAATGCAAAAGGAGGCAACAGAGGCAGCCTAGTGTGAAAATGTCCGCCAAACTTGTATAGGGGGGGGGGGGGGGGAAAGAAAAGTGATGTATGACAGCAGAGGATGATTCACATTCGAGTGAAAATCGCCACGGACACGCAAAGATGAGATCAAAGATGCGAGGAAAATAAAGGAGGTCTTCCAATTGCTATGATGCTACAATTGCGCACATTTTGCGTACCGGTAGTGGACGCCAGCGCTTAGTGTCTAGGCAACCAAACAAATTTTTGGAATTTTGTAAGAAAAAAAAATAATAGGAAGGATATGCTGCCACATCCGCATACCCTGCACTATCGTGAGGCTAGTTCTTCAAGTTTTGTTTATCACCTCCGCTTGCGGGTGCACAATTAAGTGTTCATCATATTTGAGGCGGAATAAACCGTTAGAAAATGAAAACACGACCAACTGAGAGGTGACCGGAACCAGGCTATGCCTGCCTCTGGCACCAGCGGAATTAACAGACACCTTGTGTTTCAGTAAGAAGGGACTTCAAACTATCTATTGAGGGAATATTGTACTATAAAGGGGGGGGGGGAGAAGGCTTTGCGAATTATTCTCCACGTATTCAGTTTTACCGGGGCAAAATAACAAAACCTTGCGTTTCTGTACGCTAGCTTGATTAACAAACGCTAAGAAATCTTTAGGAAACTTTTAATCTTGGTTAAAGGCGCATTCTAGCCAGTCACCATTGTAAAGCCGATTCAGAGAAGGAATGAAAAATAAGAGACTGAGCAACAAATTTTTGAGAGAAAGACATCTCATTAAAGAGTCGGCCTTAATAGCGAGACAGGTTAAGACTCGCAAGTTTGGTTTCAACTCAGTGAAGGAACGCCTTAAAACTGATGTAAAGCCAACTCCTTCATTTTATGACTTACCAATTCCGAGGTGGGTGTTAATACTGGCGTAGCGAGCAGTACCAGTGAGGTTCTTATTCTCTCGGTAGGGGATGTGCAGGTGAGTGCGTGGATCGCGATACCGCTTGGCCAGACCAAAGTCAATGAAGTAGACCACGTTGCCGCGCTTCCCGAGACCCATCAAGAAATTGTCCGGCTTGATGTCCCTGTTCAAGGCACAAACAAAAGGAGATTGCTTGGACATGAGAAAACGAGCTTCATTTTCTTGGTATATCAGGCGGGAGTATCACAGAGATTAAAGAACTTGCGATAAATTCTGGTCAAAGTGGAATCCATAAAGACAGTCATATCTAGACTACTTAGAACCTCACTGAACCCATGTCCGCTGAAACTAGCATCTCTTAGTTAACAAGTTTTGGGGTAGGCTATTGAATTCTGAACGGACAAGGGAAGGAGAGCTCATGGTTATTTAGCCTAGTGACGGGGCTACAGTAACTCTTTCATTCAATTCGACTATCCCTGCTTCTTCTTTAACTTCCCGTTTGTAATGGGTGAACCAAAAAGGCATGTCAAAGCCTGCTGTGGTTAATGCGAACGCAGCTGGAGATGATGAATGGACGGATCAAGGAAAAATATATGGGAACCGGGAGAAACGAGTAATTAAGTACCTCTATGATGGGTGAATGAATCCAAGGCGGGAAGATGATGGTGATAATGAGGGATGGACCAATGGTTGATGAAAACGATGGGTGGTTTTATGTATGGGAAGCATATGAAAAACCAGAATAAATGAATGGATGGGTCAGAAAAGGACTGGCACATGAAGGGGAGTCGAGGGCTAATGGATTTTAAGTGGATGAAGGGAGTAAGAAGGTATAAAAGAACCCTTTTTCTGTCTAGTGAGAATGCGGTAACAACAAAGGCTTGAGTACTTCAATCCCCCCTTTCCTTCTTCCACCAATCCATTTGATTGGAGTGCCCACTGTGATCCATCATTCAAACATTATGAGAAGTAAAGGAATGATGACGACAACAGCCAATCCGCTCCGCCTCCTCCGGCTTAGTTGCCTACCCCGGCGATTGGCAATGTAATCAACATGAACTACTGGCGTTTGCCGAACGCTGCTACTGCTGATTCACAGATGAACGAATGCAGCAGGAATGGATGTGTGGGCGGATCAGGTAATGATAAGTGGATGAATAAGCAAATGTAAGAATAGGCGGATTGTGGATGGATAGAGCTGAAGGGTAAGGACGAATGGGATGGACCCGATAAGGAGAGATGGAAATAAACCCGGCTGGAATCAAACAAAATCTCGCCATTGCGATTTTTTCTGTATAATACGAAGAGAATTTTGTATTGAGCCGCTCTCCTTCACCCCTTTGTCTCTTTGGTTTAGTCACTCGAGGTAGCCGAATAACCTACCTTTGTAAAGCACACAGAGATAATTCAAACTGTATCTATACCGTTGTCACCATCTCTTAAGCGATGATCTGTCAAAAGAGATGGACGAGTGAAGCAATCCGTGCAGGAGTAAGGAATGTACGATGACGAATCACAAGAGGAGAGAAGAATATTAGGTGGGAATAGCCTACAGCATGTAAGGGGAGCAGTGATTTCTTTCACATAGCAAGAAAGATCCTGTGGTATCTAACAAGAATTTGATAAATTCCCAAGGAAGTGAAACGCTTTCAATGAACCCTCAAAAGTTTGTTTACCTATCTTTCCGGATTTTTGCTTCAAATGGTTGATCTGGTACCGCTTGTTGGCTATTCCTAATGCTTCAAATTCGTGCGCAGTTTAAAATGAATGAAGAGACCTGAAATGAACAAGAATTAATAGGGAAAGGATGGAGAGATTGCGGAAAAGCAAAGCGAATTCAGAGAGGATAAGTTAGGCGTGGGGAGATCCAACACGGACTAATGGATAGACTGGATACAGCTTAAGAACGAGGAGACAAGCCTGCGGTGGCTTTCAGCAGGTGACCGCGGTTTGAATGACTCACGTGTTTCGTTGTCAGGTCTAAAGTCGCATGACAAACATTTTTCTTTTATCAGCTGTTATTTTAGTGTGTCTACGCAGCTCTATGGTAGAATTTACTGACACCAGAACTGACTTCAGCGCCCGACGCCTAGACTGCAGCCAGGTTGTGTGATCAAAAAGCAAGCTAATCTGTGACATGACCCTCAAGGAATCAGGATTTGATTGACTGGTGCATTAAAGTTACTACCGCGGGTGACATTTGGGAGGGATACAAGCAAAAAAAAACCTAAGTTATCAGGACAAGATGTGAAAAAGGTAAAACAGCTTTTGAATAGTTCCGATGTAAAAAAACCAAAAAAAGACTGCGGTTCAGTGGATCGGATAGCTGAAGGGAAAGTCCCATTCCGGAGGGCACTTTCCATAATAAAAATGGGACACAGGAGCTGAGAATAAGGTGGACGATGAGGCCAAAGCAGTTGCAATCAGCCAGTCAATCCGCTCATCCAGAATTCATTCAAACCATAGTCATCTATTTGGTTATTCATCCACTCTGGACCTACCTCAACTTTCCATCCACTCACGTCTGCGCGTTCACTCATCCATCAAACTCAGGCTACACGCCAGTTAACTTTAACGGCCGAATCACTTAATACCACAAATTGCCAAGACAGATGAGTAAATAACTTTGACAGCAAGAGATAAACGGAAGTAAAAAGAAGACCCCAACCATGATAGTTACTGACATACATAGAGGTGGCGAATCATGTCAACGCGTCAAACAACTAGGGTTGGTGGTATTCCCACTGAAGTAATTGACAAGATGGTGGTTGGCAGACTTCAGACAAATTACCCTTCTGTTTTTCTTTTCACCGTCTCACCTTAGTCCTATAAGAAACCGGAGACAACATTAAGGACTCGCTATCATCACATGATACTTTGTCAGAAAATATATCACTCTGTCAGAAGAGATTTGATTACAGCTGACAGTACGCGTGGCTGAACAGGAGACAAAATTTATGCGCCTAAAAGAAACGTTTAATAAGGTGACTTCGAGAATCGGTAACAAGACCCAGGCTTAACCAATTGCTAGTTCTCCGCTGAAACAATTCGATCCAGTAATGAAACGCTGATGGTAAGTGATGAGGGAACTACGAGGTCGATCAACGCAGCCACGCGGTGGTAAACCCAGACCCAGAACATGGCTGCAACAGATGCCCTAGTGATAAAAGGGCCCACGACACATATCGGTGACACTAGCAGCAAAAGTGTCTTAAAAGTTTACTTTTTCTTGCCCAGAAAAAAAATCACCTGTCAGCCTACCGGTCCAAACCCCTGAAGTTGAGAATGCAAATCGGTTGTGTGGCCACATTAAAAACGGAGTGGAAACACATTCATTTTTCCTTCAAAGTGACCCATATTATGTCAAAATAAAATTAGAAGTACCTTTACCAATAAGTAAGTAACCACTACTGTGTGCAAAGAGAAGGGGAATTTGACTGCAGTTGTCCAATGCGCTATAAATAGGGGGCTGAACATGACACCACGAATTCTTGGCCTAACGAACATAAAAGTGTCCTAGCACATGGAACACCGTTTCGCACCCATTTGAAAGTCATACATCAAGCACCACAAAAAAACAAACACAGAAGGCCGTCGAATTGTTGTTTAGATGAAGCAGGAATAAATATTAAAAAGAAGTGAAGTAAATTCCTCACTAGTATAAATGAATTACAAGAAAATGCGGTTGCTGGTGGAGGGAATTTGACGATTTAAAGAAAGATGTTATACGACTAACTCGAAGGTGGGAAATGGAGTGGTGCAATAGGAAACCAGATCGCGTAGCACAGAAAGAGACCAACTATCTAGTCTGGGCATTCGATGAACACATTACCAGGGTCGCCCCACCACATTCACTTATCTGGTTTACAGTTCTTACTCTCTACCTATCCTCCCTGGACCACCAAAAGTCATACGCCTGCTTAGCCTGTATAAAACTCAACTAATGCGTTCGCAGCACATGATTTTGTGCAACTACGGTTAGTATGAACTAACGAAGAACACATGTTACATGTACGTGACGCTGGTTGCGGATCTATTAATTATAGCAATGCCAAACTGTTCAAAGAGGTGAGAGAAATGAGGATCTGCAGTAGAATGGAGATATGAAAACTCACCGATGAATAAAGTTGCGACTGTGCATATACTCAATGCGCATGAGAATCTGATCGGCTAGGAGGATAACTGTTTTAAGGCGAAAACGACGACCGCAAAAATTAAAGAGGTCCTCTAAACTTGGGCCCAGCAGCTGCATCACCAGCACATTGTAGTCGCCTTCCTTGCCAACCCATTTCAGCGTAGGAATGCCAACTGCAGAACAAAAATGTAATGTGTTGTGGAGTCACTTTAGTGCGAACGACCCGTTAACTTAGATGAGTCAGTATCGAGGGAGATTTAACCTAAAAGAGGCCCTTGTGGGGATCGTGAAAATCTCCATCTGTCTATGACTTCAACTCGGGCGTATCCACTCATCTATTCAGGTCCATTAGTCCGTACATTCATAGCAATTCAATCTAACTTAATCATCTATGCTATTAGTTCTCTAGGCCCTTCCAGAAGTATGCCGACAAAACTACTTATTCACGGGTAGCTGGAATCAAGACAGGCATTTCCTAATCAGTTAATCTACGAAATCTGGACCCAAGCGTTCTGACAAACTGTTCAAATGCCACCTTGTGGAATCACAAATGGATCCCAAACTGCTGATCAACTATCACACGGCGCCTAATCGGGTGATGGAAGAGATGAAAATGTCAACAGAAACTTTATGGAGTGCACTCGCACACACTCACACACACAAAGCAACACATTATCATGCCAGGGCGCGTAAACACATAAAACTTACATCCGCCCTGGAGTATTCGGTAGATCTTCGCCTCGATCAACAACTGAGGATGCTTCGCGTTGACGCATTCTAGTTTTATAGCCACCTCCTGGTTATCCGTCACATCGGTGCCTGAAAAGTCGCAAAAGAAAACTAGATGGTAGTTAGGCACGATAATGATCGGTTGTATCTGGTCAGCAGACTCACCACGTATTTTGACAACTAAAAGACAAGAATCATAGATGGAATTGGCACTCCTTGTTGGCAAGGCTACACTGGACATCGCGTAAACATATGCACTAGGGTTGACAAGGGGACAAATAAAATGTGCGCGTATTTCGTCCAATTGAAAGACGATAAGGCTTAGCCGTACTTCAAATTTTACAAACACCACTTTAGAAGGCTCGAGGGAAGGAGGAAAAAAGAGAATATTTTTCCTCAACTATATTGCATTAAACCAAGACTGTGAATTGAGAAAAAGAAGAACAAGAAGCTTTTATTCGATTAAGAAGTAAAAGAAGGGAAAACCCGTTTGACATCTACTCAATGTCGGTGTAATCTAGATAAGATCGCCTTATAAACACAAAAAAGAAGTAGACAAAATAATGTTCATAATGTGAGTGAAGCCTGCAAATGCGGTATCCACTTTTCCAGGGTGCAAGGAGCTGTCAAAACATCCAGGTTAATGTATATTACACATGCATTTAGGTAAAGACAGTGTGCTCCCAGGGCACCCGTCTACATGCAAACAAATGTTCTCATGTAAACAATCGACATACGTCGTATATTCACTACAAAGCTGAAGGTAGTAATGACAGGTGAATGCAGTCAAAATTTACGAGATGCTGAAGTACTGTTCGAAAAGAAAGCTTTGCAACTTTAGGAGAAATCATTGCAGCTACAATCAACTCATTCGAATTCTGCCATGGTGACCGACACTGAGAAATAATTACAGGCATCGTTGCGGGCAACGCCCATAAAAAAAGTGAAGTTGCGTGATCTGATTTATTTCACTTATCCACGATTCGGCCTCCAAAACGATAGCACGGGAATCTGCTCACGGCATTACCAACGTAACCAAACCCACGACCCTTCTCAAATTACCAATTCTACTTTTACAGAAAAAAAGCAAGTCTATTTTTGACCACTAATAATATCTTGAATGACAACCACTTGTCACTATTTCCGTGGTGAAACGAAATAAGACACGACAGAGAGGAGAGAGAAGGGGAAGAAAAGAAACTAACAAAACAGTTGACTGATTTGCGTAAGAAGTTTCGTTCAAGCTGAGAGATTTGAACCTGGAAGGTAAGCTAAGAGCCGCGTAGAAGATGGAAGTGAGCTGAGGAAAAAATGGAAGTCAGGCAATCTGTTTATCCGTCACAAGCTCACTTGCCTATCCCGACTTCACCTTTCCATTCAATCCCGACTTATTTCATCCATCCATTTATGTGTATGCTCTAATTTTGGAATGGAGTCGGCTAAAGTGAAGACCGACCATCATTCCCTAGTCTATGAATCCCAAACTAGCTGATAATTGGAAACAGCGAGGTTCGACCAACGCTATCACCGCTCCGCCCATTTAGGGAGAAACAACAAGATGGTAAGGGAATTTAAATGTAAACCAGAGAAAAAGCGACTGAGTGGACGAATGAACAAGTAGAGTCAAGCATCACCAAAGGAAAACATTAACCCACCCCCCCCCCCTGTTTTCTTGTCTGCCTTTTTACCTCCCCAAAAACAGATCACTGCGACCAAGATGGCCAAACATCGTCACACCATTCGACTGGTCGTCTCCTACCCCATTCATCTTATTCAGTTGGACCAGAACGACACTGTGCGCTTGATCACACCTCCTCTTCAAACTCTGTATATTTAGGTAGACGTTCTTTGGTAACATACTAGTCCTATTAACCCTCCTCGCCTCCCCGCCACCCTCCCTTCTCCAAGGTGATTTCAAGTGCTATATTGGCGCCACTATACTAAGTTCAACGGCTGCATACAACTCCTTACACGCCATAGAAGGAAGAAATATGCTGTAGATGGCTGAATTTGTGGCAATCCAAAAGCATAACCAAGCTGTATCTAGAGCCACACAACAACAACTTTCCATTCAAAGTCAAAATCCCGTCAATCGAGGAGCAAAATAACAGCCAACATAGTCTAGAAAACAACGATGTCACCGAAACAGTAGATCACAAGGGAAGGAAGGAAGAGGATGTTATTAGTGTGAAAAGACAGCTGACCAGGCATAAACAAAGTAACGGAGGCAATGACGACCGTGACGGTATTAGCAGAAAAGTGAAAGCGGTGAACACAACGTAGAGTGTAGGCGCAATCGAACGCCACGTAGGCACGCATACACGACCCACCCACAGGCTAGGTTTGTCCTAACCCAGTTCATCTTCTCCTGCCCGCTTATTTGGCCTCCTAAATGGCCACTTTTTACAGGGTGCGACCTTGACCAAGGCCTGGACAAGGGTCTGTCTACCACTTGCCACTCTACCTCTTTAGTGGTGTGTTTACACGGCACCATTTAAGCACAGCCGAATGCCAGAGTTGGAGGATTTTGAAAAGTGATGTTATCGAATAGTTTGGTGACTATAGAAAAGGTGACAGACTTCCCCCAGCCCTCTCCGAAGTGATGCACCGTGATATGAATCGGTGACCGAACAAACCGACCAAAAGTGCATCGACAACGGCTAGATACCAAAATTCTAATTAATCCCAAGGTTTGCACAAAGAAACTTTTCCCCATGGCCTCCAGAATTCATGGGCTACGATAATCAAAATACTAGAGATTGACTTGAAGAAAAATAGTCGAATATACTGGTAATGCATAAGGAAAAGAGAAAACTGCCACCTCTATGGGCGAAAGCTGTTACAAACTCGGGAGATATGAAAAGAATCTCCGTTTCTGAGGTTTAATTAGAGAAGTACCAACTTAAAGAATTCAAGCAATACGACGACTAAGCCACAGGAAAGTAAGCACTGTAACCTGACTTTGGGCATAAATCACCATCTATAAGTGAATTCGCAACTATCAAAATGTACTCCAGATGTAAAATTCGAGATAAAACCTATCTTTCTGGGATGAAATGATACGGCGATCGAAAAACGTGGAGTGGAGAGCGTTTGTAAGAGAGGTGAGAGGCCTAACCTCCTTGCAACACTGAGTGACACCAAAAAAAGCACCAAGATAAAGCACCGGCAATGCTTGATAGACGCAGACAGTCCTACAGGTGGGATAAAACACGTCGTTTCTAGTATATTTCTAGAGCTCATGCAACACGGAGAATTGTTCCGAGACAAGAGCTCGCACATATAAGGTAGCTTGGAGGCATACAGCGCGACAGATTAAGGGTGGGGAGTTCAAGCTATCGTTGATTTGTTGACGCATACGCAATTCAAGGTAATACCTCGAACGAAAAGTAGACAATTCGCCAATGGTATTAAAAACAGATAAACGATTTATACAGGTTAAGAAAGCTCCATCAATGACGGGTCAGAATCTATGAAGTTAAAGTCGCCTCATGTTTCGAGGCATAACAAGGTATTATTGCTCAATATTAGGCCACAACCCGAAGTAGACGCCAGTACTGACTAGGGCCTGACCACTTCGTCAGAATGCATCCCTTTTTGATATTGGCAAATAAGACAAAGAGAATGTCTAGTTGCCTATTTTAACTCTTCCGCCTTCCAGAAAGTTCGAATTTGTCGTTAAAAACGACGAATGCAGCGACCATGAACAATGTAAGGCAGTCACCACCAGCCTCCAGAATGTGTGCCACGTGTTTGTTGAAATCAGCTATCCAATAGCTGGCTGCGAAAACTCGTGTTACAAGCGGGCTGCTGGATATTCTCGACCTATTACGTCTATTTTAATCATAGAATAGCGGATGAAAGAGACAAACCATTAAGGATAGTCGGTGCCACATCAATGCAATATAACCTCCAGATTGTGATTATCAATCTGCCTTTGTATTAACGATCGCTCAAACATGCTGACGATAGAGCAGAACGATGTGAAATGGCGTTGGTGAGCTTGCAACGACCGTAAAAACGGTGAAGCGATTACTATCATTTCACTCCAAAATTAGACCGAACCGTGCACCCGCAGGGTGGGCAAAATCTTTGTACAGATCTCAATTTTCGCGCTGATTCACCCACAGACAGTCTGATTCGGAAAAAATAACGAATCCGTGAGAGTGGCACCTTAGATTAGCCAAATAAACTCGTCACAGCTCAGATACAATGCAGTTACTTTTGCACACACAAAATGGCCACATAATTGCCAGTCCAGCGGAGGTTGAAATGATCGTTTACGTTAGGTGCTAAGTCAATAAAATCAGACTGACTGCACACAGCTCTTTGTTTATTTGACTGATGCAAGACTGCACCACCGCCATCACCACGCAGGCTCTTCAGTCTTCGTTCCACCTATGCCTGTAGTCTCAGTCCTCCGTACAATTATACCTTGTAACGTTTACACGGAAGACTCGGGGCGCTACGTTAGTAGCAGCGGTAAAAAGAAACCGAGTTCCATGGCAAAACGCAAGAATAGAACTTGACAGAAGAAGAGTGTTCGCTGCAGATGGCCGAATCTGTATGGGCTCACCATTCTTGACACTCGTTCCAACCTCAAATTCTGCAGAAGACAAATAACACCTAAAGTGGTACTAAGCTTGAAAGATTTCAAAAATTCGGTTGAGGATTTAGTGTTTCGGTTCCCTTCTTGCTGCCACGACATTAATCCCATAACTATGACCTGCAAACACCTTTGCATGTTAGGGCTAAAACTGCTTCAAGACAAGTGCGTTATAACATCTTCAAAAAAAAATAGCGTAGCAAAGATCTTGAACCCTAAGTCCAACGCTAGCTCAGAGCATAAGCAGAACTGAGGGTACGGCGGTCGATGATTTGAGAAATCCCGTCGAAATAGACGATCGTGGTCAAGTGAATGAAATTGCCGTATCTTTGAAGGAGACAGTGGTTTTTCATAGAATAGGATGTATAGTTGGAATGAGAATGAAGACCCTGCTGCCGGAAATATTTACACAGAAACAATAGGAACGAGGAGGAGGCAAAAGAAGGTGGACACATCACTTGAACCTCCATCCCCGACCCTCGACGTTGGTGCGTGAGTCACCACTCAGTAAAGGTAAAATCAACAGGGCTTCTGCAAGTGTGTGGTGTTCTAAGGTCAGCCACCTTTTATCGGCCAAATGAAAAAAGCCGAGTAAGGAAAAAGGACAAAATTTCACACAAAAGAATGTCAAACAGAAAGCCCTAGAAACCACTAATTGGCTCAACAATTCACCAATCATCCAGCAGTCGATTTAAAAGCCAATCAAAAGAAAAATTCACGTCTGAAAGTTGAAATGATCGATTTTAGCTGGCCTATTAATGGTAGGTAAAAGGTAAGTTAGTGTGTTATCATTAAATAAGGCAGCTCTATTGGGCTGTGTTTAACAAACGCCGGGAAAATAACCGTCATTTGGGACCAGCAGAAAATTCGTTTTGTAACTGCAAAAATAAAATATTAAGAAAGTGCGTGCCGTATCAAATATTTGAGACCAATCAATGAAAAGGAAGCACCCAAGGACCCAACAACCAGGCTAGAAAACAACCGAGATTAATGGCAATCAGTTCCAAACGTGATCGTGTTTTTGTAAGTATCTCGGTAGGGAAAAGTAGTAGGTAACGTAGCACGATTCCGATAGGAGGTTCGAATGAAAGATGTTAACCAGGATGTCCTCACTAAGTAAAGGACTTCCCGTGCTTTGTAGTACAAAGATCAAGGAACGCAGAGCGCTAAAGAACTAAGAAAGCACTCGGAGCTCTTCAACTGACGCCACCACTAAAAAGCGAGAGACCGCATTCAAACTCAGTCAAATGGAGGACTGATCCCCAAAAGAATAATTTTGACGGCAAGGGTGAAATTTGAGAATCAGATTTACCAGACATCTCACCTTTTAAAGGGAATAATCCCTTAAGGCGCTAAAAATCAGCAGAAAAATACCACCACCACCACTGGAACTTGATAAACTTTGACTGTAGAAAACAGATAAACAACTAGCCTCCACAGCTGAAAAAAAAACAGTGAACTCGTGGAAGGGGGGACAAATAGCGAGCTCAAAATGAACGAGAGGCTTATCGACGGCAATAATGCTAAAGCAGCCAGCATAAACGAAACAAGTGATAATGGTTTCCACAGGGCCGAGGGGAATCCGAAGCTGGAGTAAGCGCGGCCACAAGCATTGAATGAGCAAGAAACAGGCAAACACCTGAGGGTAACGGTCATGAATGTGATTAAAAATAATGATAACAGCAGTTAACTCCGATCAGATGTGAGGTACAGGGTTTATGCAGATGAAAAGTTCAGCTGAATCATGAATACGAACGGACCTTTATTAAAGCACACAAGCAGGGTCCTGTCACTGTCAGTCAATAGGAAATAAAATGACGTCTGAAAAATCCACCAAGTTTGCCGGAACAATGATAAACAATGGTGTCTGCATCGTCAAGCAAAATAGGACTTGTACGTACATCAGGAAAAAACTACAGAACATTGAAATGCGAATGAAATAGGGTAGTAAGGTAAGAAAGGAATCAGGCCTTTACCAATATCAAGGAATCAGCACCTACCAAGATAGATTTCACCAAAGGAACCACTGCCGATTTTCCGGCCTAGTCGATACCGATTTCCAACACGTAACTCCATCAATCACCTAGATGAGCACAAGCACTCCCTTAAAAACACACAAATTAGCACAAAAGTAATGAAAACATGCGATAATATACAGGTAAACTAAGAAAAAAACGCCGCTTCGAATGTTACCAATAATAAGATGAAATAAGCTATCACAAGGGTGTCCTTAGAAGTCAGAAAACACTAAAAATTTGGTACTAAGTAGAACTAGGAAAGTAAATGGCACGAAATTGGATGGGGGATTACCTGGTACTGCTTGCGCTCGAGTATGCGCCTTCAAGAGACCACAACAAGGACGGACAATAAAAAATCCCGCAATTTTTGTAGTAGCCGCCAGTGACAGATCAACTACTAAAAGCAGGAGAAATGCAATCAAATTCGGTTAGTTTTCAATCTCCAAAACTTTTTACCGGCTTTTAATTTAAAAACTTTAAATTTCTTACAAGTTATGTACTGGTGATTTTAATTGCAAAGTCATATTTTTAATAAAGGGTGACATGCCAATTGTTAATATAATGAATGTCATCAAATCCTTTCGGTTTATTTTGTATAGTAGTAAATACTTCTACCTATGATGTGCAAATTTATCTTGGAAAACCTCATCCAAACGCGCACATTTTATAAGCGCCTAGATATCACAAGCATAATACCGTAGATTTAATTACACAACGGAAAACAATTTGTCCATTTAGGATAAGAAAGTGCGTTTGCGTTGCTTAAATATGGCAGCACTATTAAACAACAGTTCTATTTTTGCTTTCATCTTTGCCGTTTAGAATTTTTCCTACCCATGTAACCGCCCTGAATATTTGTAAATGGCCCAAGTTTTATTCTTTTATTTACGCATAATATTTCATAGACTGAACTATGGGTACAGTGACGGTTCGTTGAATGTAATGGAAGAGTGCTCGGTACTGTGTAGTGGAAGAACAATGGCAGGAATTAGAAGTACGAGAGGATTATAGCCGTTGTACCCAATAGGATACACTGAGTTTAAGGGTAACTTCAACCTTAGTAGTGGTTGGTGCACTTTCTTTCAATTTTTCTATCGGTAGTTTTCCAGAGCTTAATCTTCATTACCAAATTAATCCGATTAACAAGTGTTTCATAGGATTTGAAACAGTGGAATTGTGGTTGTCGAAATAATCCAGGTTGAATTATAGTCGAATTTGTGATGCACCCATTAAAGCATGGACTTTCACCAAGCGCTTTTTCATAAAAGAAATGTCTGCTATCATTTACTTCCTTTAAAAAATGCAGTATAAGATGACTTAAATCATCACGGAATAGTGCACATTAAATGCTCTTTTAAGGAAAGAATTAGCCCTTGCTTGGTACAAATTGGGTAGAATTTTAGTACTACACCGAAATATTGCTAGTAAAACGATCAAAGTTGAAAAGCGAATGACTACATCTGACATACATTCACCCATTTTTAAATCCGGATAGGCTAAGGCATAGGGTCTTCCGCACTGCCGAGGAAGTGTATAAGTTGGACAAAAACAGCCAGCTGACATATTGAAAACTAGAAAAAAGTCGGAAGGAATGTTAAAGCGCACCATGATGAGGGCGAAATCTGCACGCATTACTTCCTGAACGTGCGTCACTGATAATGATGACTTTTCTGAAGCCAAGTGATGCTATTCTAATCAACAAAGTAATTAATATATGAAGTCATGCCCACAATTGCTTTAAAGTAGATTCATGAAATTCTGACCCTGCTTCCATGAGATTTGGATTTGATGCTACAATTCATAGTTGCATTTCGGATTTTTGTTTGATTAGGTAGGGTAATATCATTAGACATCTTACATTGTTCTGTACCTCTACTACCCGAATGTTCAAAATTTGTCGGGAATTTTCCATCGGGATGGATGAGGAGCCTCAATTCAAGTTGATTATCATGTTACACATTTAGTAGCCTAAGCAAGAAACAAAAGAAAGAATGCGTGAACAATCGAAGAGTAGGAATGATTTGGCTTCATTCCACTTATTGAATTTTAATTAGTCAAAGTGTCTGCAAAGAATGCAATGAATAAATTTTGTAAAGCCTAAACATTGGCTAGAACAATTGTGCCTTTTTCTACAGTTTACAAGAATTGGGAAAATTTCTGCTCCTCCTCATGTGTCGAAAAGAAAACGATTCTTGTCAGTATCCTGAAAAGTGGGAATGGAGAGGTATCATTTCGGCATTCCTAATTATTATAAAACACAATGACCCTAATTTGTAATAGTCAATAAAAAACCTGTTTTCGGGGCCAGCCAAAAGACTCTATACATTAATGTTGAAGCCAATATGATGTATAGTGAATAAATAATTCTCTGAATTGTATGCTTAACCATGCAAGCACTTTGTCCATCAAAAGTTGTGCCTTCGCTTTGCCTCATGGTTTCCGGTAGTACTTGTAGCCTCTAGGTTGTTCTGCACGGAAGTAGTTCATACTCCATGCTACACTAGCTTGCTACAACTCCGACTAAAGCTTATGGAACCATAAATAAAACTTCAGTAATGTATGCGCTTTATCTGGGTGCCAAATCCCTTGCATCTTTATTTGTCACCAGAAAGAAGCAACGGTCAAAGTCTAAATAACGTGTTGATTAGGTTTATGACAAAATCCTCCAGATTCATTTGGAGGTAAACAAAGAATCTGCTTCCGCTATTGTCTTAGAAAAGGTTGCTAACCACTCCTATGTGTTGTCACTTAAAAAATATAACCAGGCAAATATCAAAAGCGGTGAAGCCACACAGTAGGTATGTCGTAATAGGATAGTGGTTTATCCCTCAATTCCGGTGAGGCGCCACTTTTGTAATTTGAATTAGCCCTATTGTACCTCGCTGGGTGGGCTGGCCTTTTGGACCATGCCAATAGCCCAGATACCTTCTCTGTGCGTAGTATATATTCTGCCCGAGTATTTTGTCTTCTTTCGTTTCCAGGGAGCCGCGGGACGCTACACTGTAATATGGATGGCTGAGCACTTTAGCAACAACGACTTTTAACTTTTTGTTGCCTTGAGCTTTGCAATAGTCCATTGCTCTCTTTGAGTTGTACCAAATACAGTTAATAAAAACTTTTACCTGACCTCTTTTTAGTAGTCCTTAAGACGAAATATTAAGATCTTATTGCGATTGCGAATGGATCGCTTTAGTACAACAAAGTATTTCAAACGTCTTAAGGGCTAATTTTTGCGAACATTTTACAAACTGGTCTTTATTACTTTTCCAGTAAGAGTCTTTTATTCTTCACACAGTTTTCCGCCATTCAAAAATTCCAGGCTAACTAATCAAAGCACTGTATACCCAGGCCTGGTGGGATACACTTTTCGTCTACCCAAGTATGTTTTTTTCGTCTCGATGCTAGCAACTTTTAGCGTACTTGATCATATGGCATTCAAGTTTAAGATGTAACCCAGTTTTGCCATGTTAATCTTTGCATGTAGTGTCTTCATGTTTCACTTCACAGGTTTCTTTCTCAAAATAATTCCTGAAGATATGAATCTCGATAAAATTATTGTCTGTGGCCCGGACGGATTCCGTCACCAAGGAAATTGCAGTGTGTCGATTGAAGGGGTCGAAGTCACTGACCAAGAGAAGGCCTTTCGGGTAACTCTTCCTCGCCTTTTTATGGAAGGCCTTCTTCCCTTTCTAGCTTTTTTTCTATCTCATATGTACAGATTCAGTGTAGGGAAATCGACTTTCTTCTGCTGATACCTCCGCTACAACCTCCTGCCTCCTCAAACTCTTCCTCATCCTCGACTCCTGCCTCTACAGCAGTGCAACGCCGATTTGGCAGCGCTACCGTGCCACCGCCACATTGGTACACTTTGGGTATTGGTACAAAGGACTTTCTCTTCTTTGAAATCAGTGTTCCCACCCAAGCTGAACAGGAGCTGATTTACAAGGCCCTTGTAGAGTACAGTAAGACCTTCGCCCTTAGTCGATTTCTGGTTTTTAGTTTTCCAGTCGTTAAAACCCCCTTCTTTTTTTTATTTTCAGTTAAAATGGCAGTGTGGAAGAGGGTGAAATCAGGATTGGTGGCTTTTAACTATTCTGGCTCCAACCATGATGGCTGGAATGCCTTTTCGCCAGAGGAGGATTTTGCGAAAGAGATCGCTTCTGGTATTGTGCGCGTCAGCCGGGTCAATGAGAACTTTAGAGTATGTATTTGATCGCCTGATTGGTAAATTGTATCGCTTTTTATATTTTGAGACATTTTATCGCTAAAGTACTTGGAAATGCTTAGATAAGTGTGAGCACTTATTAGTCAAGTACTCATTTATGTATTGAAAAGCAATATAATTTTACTTTATGAATTCTTCTAACGGTTTTAATTTATGCCGAAAAAGTCGTTGCAGACATCGACGGGTCTCTAGTACTAAAGGGATTGCTTTTGACTGCCATCTCAATGTCGCCTCAGTCACCTTAATCCAAGAAGTTCAAATTATTTTACCATTGGGGCTAGCAAGATCGTAGGCGCTTTGACTCACCTCTCCTGGGACCTGTAAGACATATTTTAGAAGCGTCTTCTATAAAATACGTTTTCATCTACTAATCCAGAGGTTGATAATCCATTTCAATATTTGGAAGCTGCGCTTTGCGTGTCCTTCAAAAGCGTTTAGGAAACAGGGAAGGGAAAGCATAGACCTGTCAAAAAAAACAACATATCTGAGACAACATATCAGGTACTCTTTATTCTGCCGAAAGAAGACTCTGGCACCACTAAGGGAATGTGAACGTTCTCGATGATTCCACGTACCAATCTAAGATTTGATTCACTTACAGGAACTTGATGGTTCTTCCACCTCCGAGACATATTCAACAGATTTTTTTGTGCTTTTAGATTTGTTCGACCTATCCCGAAGCAAATGTTGTACCCGCTTCAATTGATGATGAGGTGATTGCGGAAGCCGCTACCGATAGACGGAATTGCCGATTCCCTGTGATTAAATACTATCATTCCGTCAAATCAGTAAGTGCTGCACGCCCAACTCAATGATCCAACTGGTAGTATGCTTACCCGTTTTCTCCCAACCTAGACCATTTTAGCTACTGCTGCAGAGTTCTCTAGCACCAGCAGTTGTAGTGGTAACAGAGTCAGTCAAATGCCTGCGTCGGATGACTCATCCTCGATTTCATCGGTGGTCTTGCAGCGGTGCAGAGCTAACGAAAAACTTCTAGAGGCGATGCTGCCTCCCGGAAAGAGGGGCCTTATTATTGATCTGCGCAGTCATGGTAACTCCACTGCTTCCTCAAAATTCAAGAAAACAAGTAAGCACTGTTGTTCTTTTGCATTCGTTTATTTTTAAATTTGAGGCGAGGAACAGGTTTAGGGTAGACAAGGAAATAGAATGCTTAATAAGGCCCTCAACCTGAGAATGGCGGTGTTTTTTTCATAGAAAATAAACGGAATCGCGACCTCTCCTCGATAGTAGAAGCCAATCTACCCAAAAATACCCACAAGCGATGGTCTTTGAGTCGGTTTTTTAGAGGTTAGTGGTGCTCGCCGATCCATCGCGCCTACTTCCCCTTTCCCATTCCTAATTCCTCTTATCCCATTTATGTACAATTGAGTTCTCGACCTCCTCAGTTTCGCAACTCATTGATATTCAGCAGCGTTGTTATTTTAGCCTCGGCAATATGCTCTGGGAGCTTGATTATGGGTGAGTTACCAAAGTGGAAAGAGTTGTTTGAGACCTCCTATTTCAGAAATGTGAGAATGTTTTAAGCAAATCACACGGGGCTCTTCTTTTAAACCAAATTTATTGTTTATCGGGGAGAAAAAATAAGCATTCAACTTAGTTCATTCCTTAGTAGTGCGGCTGAGAACTTATTTGTATTGCGCTGACCAAAATTGCCGCCTTAACCTTATTTTTCGCTCTGTCGTTAGCTTCCTTCAAGGTAATCATCTGGCTTGACTTCTTTCGTTGTCTTTTCTCCTAGATGCAGAAATGGATAGGTTTGACCAGCGTTGGAAGCGCATTGCTAAACCTCTACCGGAGATTAATGAAATTCATTCAATCTTCGTCCAATTCATTCGAGGTGGGTACCGGTTGGTGAATGCCTCTGGCTCTTTCCGTAACTGGTCTCTCCTATGACCAATCGGAGTTGCCGATGTTTGGTTTCTACCCCACCCTAGACATTACGCGTCCGGCGGAGATAGCACCTCAACAGAATGCGAATTCTTCGCTTTCTCCCAGCATTGGCTACAGTCTGACGAGTTTTCTACCCTTGGGTAATGCCGACCTCTCGACAGCCCTGCGGTCATCTCCTGCCGGTTCTAGCGATGACATGGCTGAGATACATGGCGCCTTCGCCGGTGTCAAGGTTGGGGAGTGTACTCATTCGGTTTGGATGGGACGCATGAATCTGTTTGGCGGTCTGTTGTAACTGCATAGGAACTCTAGTCGGTTGGCAGAAGTGACAGTAAGAGAATGGTGCGATTTAAGCATGCGAAAGTTAAGAAGTCCACAAATGAAGCGTAACAGTAGCTGATTTACCATGAGCGGCAATGTTCCTGTTCCGTCAGGTGAGCCTCAAAAAGTCATCTGCTTGGCTCGGTCTGGTGCGCGACACCCTGGCAACAGCCGTTGCTGGTGCCTGCGCTCTTGACGGTCGCGATTTAGCTGCGCGTAATCAACTTGATCATGATCGAGCGGCTCTCACCCGATCCGCTGGCTGTATCCCCGAGGCGGAGCTAAAGGCGCGACTGGCTGCGATGACGACCAGTGGCGCGTCGCTGCTCATTGTCGGTGGGGATGGACGCGACCAGTGCCTCCTTGTGTCCGCTTTGGTGCAGGTCATCCTCTCTCCCGCTGTGCGAACTATCAGAGGGTAAAGTAAAAATGTCTTTTTTTACAATTAATGCCCAACTTCTGTTTCTTTTTCAATACTTTAATTCTGGAGTATGTAACTTTCTGCTAATTTGTTGAGACCTGTACTTTAAACATTATATTCGATCCATCTCTGAAAGCATGATAACGCGCATAGGTTCTTGAGCATCATACAGTGGAATTGAGGGATCAGTGGAAGAGCCCCCTTCCATCGAGTTGTAGAAACGGACGCCATGCCAGAGTGGAAAACTATGGCTTGCTTATAAGTTGCTTAACGAGTAGCAATTTTACAGATTTGAGGCTCTCATACAACGAGAATGGATATCGGCCGGACACGCCTTTTCGGAGCGTTGTTCGCACCTCCTCACACAGTCCAGTGACTCTGTGCTCACTGTAGCTGCGCCCGTTTTCCTCCTCTTTCTGGATTGTATCTGGCAGGTGTGTAATGGTCTGGCTTGCTACTCAAAGAAATTAAGTAAAGTGTATGCGTTGACTTTCTTGTTGCGGCCCCTTTTTAGATATGGTGCCAGTACCCGAGTTCGTTTGAATTTAATGAGGAATTCCTTCTGTACTTGGTAGAGCATGTCTATGCCTTTGAATTCGGTAACTATTTCGACTCAATTTGTTTCCTTATTTTTTTTTCAATATTTTTTTTCTATTTTGGCCACTGTAGATGGTAGAAAGAGTGGTCTCTCTAGCATTGATAACTCACCGTAGGACAATTCTTTTAAAGAATTACAAATCAGAAACTCCGCACATTTCTGTGATTAGTGTTAGCTTTAATGTGCCTCAGGTGCCTTAAAATTCTGCACAAACTTCTGACATGAGATGAGCCGTAGACTTACTTCTTATTTATATCTTGTTTCGAAAGCCTCAAATTTATTGTCTCAAATATTAAATTCATAGGCTTAATGCTTTTTTTCTGTAGGCACATTTCTGGGAGATTCGGATCAGATGAGGGAATCTCTAAGGCTATCAAAAAATACAGATTCTTTTTGGTACGTTCAAAAGTATCCATCAGGAGGATGCATTTGGTGTAATATTCTCGATAAAGTCGAAAAATGAATAATTATTTTCTCTCACCAGGTCACACGTTAATTCTGATGACGTTTTATCGAAGATTCGAAATTGCCTCTATTCCCCACCCAGTCAAGATGCAGACAGCGAATCACTATCCTGCTGGCCATGTCTTTCACCCCAAGCTCTCGTACGTTTACTGAACCTCCTTTTCCATGAAACTCCCACTTGTTTATTGTCGCCCAGGTTTGCGTACTTACGACACCGAACCTTGCGAGGTCGACTCCGATTTTTTTAGTGCAACGCCATAACAGTGGTGAATTCACTTTTCTTCTAGAACATTTGGAGGGAAGTCTACCAGAGAGTGGTTTTACCCTACCCCTGTCGAATTTGGTCCGATCGACGCGAGGCCTTAGTCAATGCCTATGCAGAGTACAAAGAAGCTCTCAGCACGGCTCAGAAACTGGAAAAGTAAATCTCTTTCCCACTAGACACTTTCTTAATGGTTCCAATAGCTAATGAAATTAGTATATGCTTGGGTTCTATAGATGGATTATGCTAAAGTCCTTAAAAGGGAAGCTAGAACTGGTTTAAGTAAACTAATTGAGTAAATTATTTTTACTTCAGGATCGTGCGTGATTTAATGGACGAGGCCTCAGAGAGGAATCTCCTTCCCGCTAAATAGACCAATTTTACTTCCGTGGCAGGATGTCACATTATTAACATTCTTATCGAACCAACTGCTTTTACGAGAAAAGAAGAGTAGACGTGATCAACCTTCATTCATTTATTTTTACAGTGTAAAAGTAACTCTATGAGAGGTGGACATGATTTTACGGTTATTCCTGGCCTTCGTTTTGCTCATCGGTGGGCTCCACAACTACGAAAAGGCAAATTTGTGCCTAAGTGGAAATAAGTCGCCAGCAGCGCATGCAACTATTCTACTTACCATGGTCATCTCCAATTTTGGCTGTTAGGACAGCATTGATACGCTTCTGGAGGATTGGCAAGGATTTCAGCATATCCTTGGAGGAGAATATGCCATCATCATTGTCAAGTGGAACAACAATGTGGATATTTTCAGCAGAGCCGGTTTTGTCATAAAGGATGCCGCTGCATTCCATCCGTTTGAAACTAAGCGTCTAGGCCATTCAACAAACAGTCTGGATGCTAAGTACCAACAGGTAGCGAGAATTTTACTACGAAGGAGGCGATCCCACAGGGGAGGTCGCTTTTAACATTCTACATCCAAGGCCATGAGGTGTAGCAGGTTGATCAATTCCAAAAACTTAAAGATATGGTTGGAAAGCGAGAACAAGGGTGGAGATCTAGTTGGGTTACCACACATATGTTATACTGGAAAACAAGAGGGGTGATATTCGGGCAAAAAGAACTGGCGGGTGCCAATTAACGCTATACTAACAGAGGAAAGTGAAAAAGTATACTTGGTTGCAGCAGTAAACGCAAATTTCAGCAAATAAAAGACCATGAATGTTGCGGACTCAAAAACGACGTACCACCTCAAAAACCCCAGTTTACACACAACTATATAGTGCAAACGGCTATTTTGTTATTTTATCAGATACGGTCAAGGTAACAAGGGTAATTAGAAATTTAAGTTATTGGAAGAAAGGTCTAGTGCACATCTAAAAATATCTTAATATTACAGAAGCCAATTATTAGGTGTTAAGACAATTTTACTCACCGCTCTCTGTTCAGAAAAAGTTTTTTATTTTTGCCTGTGCTTGGCACTACTTTAGTCAAAAAATCCAGTAAATTAAGAGGAAAACAAAAATTAGCGGAAGAGAAGATTAAAGGAGTAATGAAATATTATCCTGTTGGTAGCGAGAAAAAATTCGGTCCAATGAGTCAAAATAACCAATTTAGAAACCTAATGTTTTTTAGTTAACTGGGTCAGTTCATTTTTCATGATCACTTTTTGTCCAGAGTTGATTTTTTTGCATTGTGCATTGTTTGTGGTCTAATACAGGCGCCGAATTTAAAGCTCTAAAACATATTCGCCAAATTTTTTAAGAAAAAATTTGCAGGATTCGCGTTGCACCGTAATAATTGTCAGTCGTTTATCTTCGTTGATGTAGCTGTGTTTTGCCTTCCCTCCGCTGCATCTTGAGGTCGCTTGCCGTGATGGCTTTCGTGTACAGGTCTCTCGTGAAAGTTGGTGATAAGTTTTGCCCCACCTCTCTGTTGCCAGTTTGGAATCATCCTGCTGGCCCGAAAACTGTCTTTTTCTGGGCTCCCACATTTAAATGGGTGGGTTGGAGCATTGTCGTCTGCTCTCACCCTTTTGCCATCTGAATAAGTTTTCCCTTGACTTTTGATGCACTTTTACTTTCTTTTCAGGGCCTTGTGATTGCTGGATTGGCTGATCTCACCCGCCCAGCTGAAAGAATCAGTGTTTATCAGAGCACTGCATTGGCAATAACCGGTCTTATTTGGTCTCGCTACTCTCTTGTCATTATACCTAAGAACTGGAACCTTTTTAGTGTCAATATCTTTGTCGCTGGCACTGGCATCTACCAACTACTCCGCGTTCATAGATACCGTAGAACTCAAACTGAGCCCCTAGCTTAGTTACGCTTCTTCCCTATCTTTATATTACATATCGGTAGTTTTCCTTGAAGTCGCTATTTGTCTTTTGACGCCCCAGAGTATGGTCCCCATTTGCTCTCTTCTGACCAATTTTTGCCCCAGCTTTGCTTACTCGCTTGCACTTTCCGATGTGAATAAAGTCAGCCGTCGTTTGCTTACCTTTCTTTTTCCGATTCACTCTGACAATCCCGTTGTCACTATCTTTATTAATTTAGGGAGGGGGACGGTTTTAGTTGTCGTATGTGTTTTCGGTATTGAGAACAGTAAGTAGTGACGTGAAGTAATCGCGTGAGGAATTTTTTTTTGGCCCTTATGGGCTTTTGCACACTTTTGTTGACATAAAACTTGTATGGACACGTCTCGTGAGCCCAAATGAGGTCGCAATCTTTTCCTGTCTGGGAGTCCGTCCTGTGTGCCACTTACCCGTATCAGCGTGGTTTCTTTTGGGAATGGGCCGTCAATAGTTGAAATAAGTACCCTTCTGTATGGGGTTTAAATTGAGTCTGTGCCGTCTGGTGAATGTGCCCGCTTGAACGGTCGGTTAAGCGAATGACGTTAAAACGCCTTCTAGGGATTCACTCACCTCATTCTAGAGGTATGGCTTCATGTAGTGACAATGAAGTGTTAACAAGTGTCATTTCCAGAGTGAAATGTGACAATATTCAAGAGAGCTCTTGGAGATCTCATCGTCCTTCGGCTAAAGCCATCTCAGATTCGTTTTCCTGTTTTATCCGCACCAGTGCGTACGAGATGCACAGTCTGTGCTCCCTATCATCTTAAACTAGTACCGATTGCATGACGCATATTCGTGACGCTCTTCGTGCAAACTAATATTTCAACTAATCGGCAATATCCCCACACACTAAATTGATGAGTTATATGGAGTAGAGGCGACTAAAAAATATAGTTTTGAGGTTTTATGCAGACGAAAATAAAAACTCGAGGTGTAGTTAAATGTTTTGTAATGATTTGGTGACTTTTAAACTATGTTTTTCACTAGGTGAGTACTTCATTCACTCGAGGTTGGCCTTCCACTCTGTGACATAACCTTCAAGTATTATCAACAGTCTCCCAGCTCCCCTCTACGCTTCTGCTCCATGTTCACCTGCAAAACTTGAAACCGTCCCGACCTCGATGACAACCCGGAGCGCTAAAACTAGGGAGAAGGTTACACTTTGTAAATCATATCACAAGGACTATTTGAAGTTATTGGGTCATTTAGCATATGATTGTTCCACATTTACCACTTTCGATGTAATGCGGATGGATAACATATTAGGTCGAATGTATTTCCCATCTCTAAAAGCTTCACTATGACAAACTGATCAGAAACAGATGGGCCTTGGCTATCCTGTCTTTATACTCGATTCCGGACATGCTTCTCATGACTACTGCCAAAGGACTTCCTGTAGCGACTCGAAATTAACTGAAGACGCGAGAATACAATACATGGGCAGAATATGCACCGCCTAAACACAGTAGGGTTTGGGGCTACTGGTATGGCCGAGAGGCAAGGCTGCTAGGAAAATAGATGATGGCGGAGCCCTACATTGATCCACGCCAAAATCCGGAGCTAAACAATTAATTATCGAATGACCTCCGTAATGACCTCCTCGGCCCTCGATGATCGAAAACTTTGCCGTAGATTTGCATACGACTCAGGACGCAATACCATTTTAAATCGAATGCAGTGGTGACGTCTTCAAATCTTCACCTGTAGATGATATTTTGACACAAATATGCCAACAGTTCCGTCCTGACAGAAATGCACTATTTTCGGGTGAATACCATTTGTGAAATAGTATGCATGTTACCTGCCCAGGATGTATTGTAATACGCAAATTGTTTGTCCCACTCCCAATTTTAGCAACAGCTCACTTAGGGCCTCCTCGACTGTGGCCTGACCTCCAGGACATGCTAGTAGACTTAAACCTTGTTGCAAGCCTACAATACATACTCCACCCAGATACCATCGCTTTTTTCTCAAAAAGCACTAAGGCAATATGTATACTTGGGGGGCATTTAAAATAGCCACGAAATCACTGGCAACTCGTGAGGGTGATAACTGCATCATTGATCGTTATTAGCTTATTAAAACATTTCAAAAACCTTTTTTAACTGAATTTAAAGGCAAAGCTTTATGTAATGGTCTAAAATTATGGGCAGTTCTAATTCATGTCATTTTTGTTTCACTTAAGTGAACATGAATGACTTGAGCCGCTCACATTACAAAACTAAGGTCAGCCTGTCGGCTTCGGTTGGGTTGCTGGTACGGACTGTGGTACGTTGTCTTCACCTCATAGATATGGGAACCATTTGAGACAGTTTCTCAGGACTGGGTCTACGGAAGACGATATGTCGTTGAATATTACAGAAGTTGCTTTGAACAAAAATTTTGGAAATCCTACCAATGAATTCATACACAATTCAACAACATTTATATCGAACGATTTTTTGTTTTTGGAAACCAAAACGGCCCAAGCATTTGCTGGCATAATGGCTTCTTTAGCTATTGTCATTGCCTCTCACCAGGTAACTTTTTCAATATTTATGCAATCTGCCTCCTAGATCTACCTTCATATCGTTAATTATACAGCACCAAATGAGCAGAGGTGGATTGTTAGGATTCTCTTCTTTGTTCCGCTTTATGCGTTTCAATCATGGTTAAGCCTCATGTTTCTTAGGCACCAAGATTTCTATGTGTATTTCGACACTATTCGAGACTGCTACGAAGGTGAGCATTCCTATCTATGGAATTGGGTGTTGTCTAAATAAGTAACGATTATGCACTTTTTATTCTGATGTTGCATTCATTAGTTAAGTAATCGTGGGCCAACGATCGTGAGTTGTGCTGGTAGTTTACTAACTTGCGACTTATTGGCACCATTTTTAAAAAGGTTTGCTCTTATTTTGGTCCCTAAAAAAGTTGTAATTCCCTGCATGAATGAGACGGGAAAGCTTTTCCAGATACAGTAGTTTTTTCTTGTACATTGGTCAGATGCAATGAACCTCTTTCTCTCTTTTGTATTAAGGCACTCCTTTTAAATAATTACTAATCTAATGCTAACTTGTTTATTTGTGCCAGTCAGGAACGGATTTTTTCTTACGACCAGTACGCCTAAATACTTGAAATTGTTCTGGCATTATGGCTGTAAAAGGCGTTTTTTTTTTCATCAGCTTTCCTCTCTTGATTTCACTATGCAGACCTTTTTATTCCTCACCTGGTATGGTTGAGATCTTTGATCAAAGCATGATTTAACAAATTAGCTTTAATGGCTCATGCTCTCATGCCTCGCCCACAATTCTACTGTGGCCTTGCGCACGCCAGAAATTGCGTCTGAATTACTGATTGGCTTGCGTCGAGAGGGGAAAGGGCTAATCAATTGGCCAATCGAAGTCGTCTCAGGGGTATTCCTTGCGCCGGCGCCCCGATTGCCCTAATTTTTGGAATTAGGGGTTTCTCGCTAATTGTTTTTTTTTGTACGATCAGAATCTGCTTTTCTTCACTTAATTTCCAAAACCAGTAAAATTTTTTTCTTTTTTAGCTTTCGTGATATACAGCTTCCTCAGTCTCTGCTATGAATATCTAGGTGGCGAAAGTTGTATTATGGCTGAAATACGTGGGAAGGAAATACCGTTAGTGAGATCAAATAATTAAATAGTTTTATTTATTTTCCGTAAAAAATCACAAATGCAGTTAATCCAGTGCTTGCATTTCTCCAATGTTTTTTTCCCTTAGTTTAAATGCTGTATACCAAGGAAGGTACTACCTGTTTATTTTTGAAGCTTAATATTTTATAGCAACTTTTTTCTTAAAAGTCACGATCCACGCTTTAAAAGTACGAAATCAAGCTGGGATTTTTGCATTATTTGAGAAATACGGTTTCACTTGTGGCTCGTTACCTGTTGAATTAAAGGTTTAAACATAATGTATAGACATCAATCCTTTATATGTGTAAAACCAGATATTTTAGTTTATTTTTGGTCTCATATTCATTTTGGAAACACACATTTTGTATTTCTGAACTTAGAATATCCACGTCGTTTTTGGCTCCTTAAAGCCTTTATCAATACGTACATTTGTTAAGTCTTATAATCCCAAGTTCTTAGCCTTGAGGGTCTCATGAATGGAGTGACCAATTTGTACATGAAACTGACAATTTCTACTTGAGTCTGTCCCGAATTTTGTTTGAATTTTCGTTTGCTATTTACTTGTTCTCGTGTTTAACTTCCGCCTTCTCGTAGCAAGACAACTTTTTAATTCTTCAGCTACTCCTGGGTCTTCTGTACCTGTTGCTTTTCTGGTCAGGTCTTCACAATCGGTTTCCTGCGATTTTGCAAACAGGTGACGCATCTAATCTTTGCACTGCATTTCTACTTATTTTTCATATGTTGTCATTTTATTGTGCTTTTGTTTAAGGCCACTCTCCAATTCTGCCTCGTGAAGCCTCTAATGGCAATCGCCATTATTATCATGCAGCTTATTGGCGTCTACAAACACGGTATTTGGAGGTGGGCCGTCAGCTAAATTTGTTCTACCTAAGTAACCCTGATACCGGCCTGATAACTTACCATTTGGGAATGGGGTGATTGCAATGAGTAGATGAGGCATTTTCCTTCCTTTTCCCTACAGTTGGTCCAACGGTTACTTCTACACAACCATAATTTACAACGTCTCAGCTTTTCTGGCGCTTTATGCTCTAGTTCTATTTTACCTGGCCACAAGTTCAATCCTTCGACCTTTCGATCCAATCATCAAGTTTGGTATTGTAAAGTCCGTCGTGTTTCTGTGTTTTTGGCAAGGTCAGTTGAAGTTGTCCAACCAATAAATTTGAAACTCAGATGGATAAACCTTTTTTCTTCTGTGATTGATGTTTAAGTGGGATCATAGTGTTAGTTTGAAATGGAGTTCCCCTTTTACAAGCTTTAGCTTTTGCCTACTGCCAAGTTTTCGAAAGGTCTTTGTTAAGCTCGATACGTGCTACTGAAATCTCTGCTTTTTATATTAGTAGGCAATGCCATCATACATAGAAAAGGTTATTTCCCTGGCGTATATTTCGAAAATGAAAGACTAAATCATGGCCTCATGTGAATTTGCTGCTAAAACACGTGTCTACGCGTCAGTCACTGCCGAAAACCTTCCGCTGACGCTAGTAGACACTGGCTCATGGGTTGTGTGAAAGTATTCCTTTTTGTAGGAGTAATTTTGGCGATTTTGGAAAAGACGGCTGTTCTACCAGCCCTGCCTCACACTAATGTCGGTACGGTTGCCGCGGGTATTCAAAACTTTCTCATATGCTTTGAAATGCTTGCTGCAGCAATAGCACTCCGCTACGCCTTCCCACACATTCTCTACTCTGTTGGTGTAAATACGAGGCGTCACTATGGCGAGATCGATGAAGACGATGACATTGATGTTGCTAATGGGTCGACAGGTGAGAAATGCGGACTTATGGGTGGAAACGTTTGGAAGAACGACGACAACGTTGTCAGTGTTGGTAGGTTTCAAAAATACCTAGTAGCCTAGATGCCAAGCTATTTATTTTTCTAAACGTTTTTCTCATCATTTAGGCCGTCCAAGTGGTTTGCATAATTTGAAAGACACCTTTAATCCCCGTGATATGCTGCGAGATGCTTTTCATAACTTTCATCCCACTTACAGGCAATATACGGAGCAGGTATGATTTAGGGGGTAACTCTGCTACTTATTATTAATTAAGTAGAATTCTCTTCCTGAAAGGTTTTAATTAGGCTTTCTCGTGGGGGTGGACCTAGTTAAAGTGCTACCACGATTATCTCTCATTGTTAGCGTAATTGACTTAAACGAGAGTAGAGTGGATAATTTACATTCCTCTTTGCGGACATAAGTCGATATAATCTGGGTTGGATTTAAAGAATTCCGCTTTATTCCTTTCCTTAATCGGCTACCAGTCGTGCGTGTATCTTGTTTAACCCAAAAGAACCCAAGGCTTGTTTAAAATTCTGATGAATCTTTTGGAAGTTTAGGATTTTTGATAATACCACTGTCTTTTTCAATGCTTTGTACTTGGAATTTTGTTTGTTTATTCATACAAATGCATTTATCGTGTAAAAGGTACATTGTTTAAACTTATATCAATTTGCTAATTTACTTTTCAGGATGGTTTGGGGTGTTTTTTTAACGTCGTAGTTGCGGACTTAAAAAGTACTAATTCCTAATGTGGGTAATCTCACTAGCAAGTACCATGAGTTTTTGCTAGGAATCTTACTACAAGCCTTTTTCTCTAGAGCAACTTTTCAATTACTTTTCACTCGGCTCTTTATCGTATTCTGAGTGTTCATTAGTTTTTGTAAAATAGTGCCAATGCTTAGTCACTTTACTTAAAAGGAGTCATTTAGCATGTTTGCTACCAACTTCGCACTCGTGTTACCCCTCAAATTCCATAATCCCCCCCCCCCCCCCGACGTCACTAATATGTGACATGTGCTACTTATCAGTTAATGGAAGCACATCTTGGATATTGATCATTTTGAAGAGATCTTTGGAATTCAAGATTGCTACAGAAATAGATTTTGGGTGGTGTTTGTGACTGGGGAAGGTGACTGCGCTTTTTACACCTTAGCAGCCCAACCGTCAGCAGAGCTTCCTTTTTGTACATTTTGGTGGTTGCCATTTGTCCTAGGTCTTTATTTTTTCCTATTTTATCACTTAAATTCAGTATGCATCGTGTGAACAGCAAAATTAGTTGAAAATGCTCTTGTTGTCTTTAAACAAGCGAAAGCATTTGGAGCACTCGTCAATCAAGGAAAAACCTTCTACAGTGAGCCCGCCCTGCACTACACCGGCTCCGCCAATCCCGCCTGTTCCACCGAGTGGTGTCAATCTCACAGGCGGAAATCAAAGTAACCATACTCATCAACAGGTCAAATCCCCTCCCGACCGTCTTTCCACCTAGTTGCTTCACTCCTAGCATTCCTTGCTGGCATCATCACCATCATCGTCCACCACGACCTTGTTATTTGTTCACAGATTGTGTGATACTTCAAAACATCTTATGCTCATTTTTTCCGTAATTTTAGAGCCAATTACAAACCAGATTAGTGCATTTACTTGAACCTATGTGTACGTGTGTGTGTGTGTGGTTGTGCTGTCCCATTTGACATTCATATTGTGATGGTGTTCTGTGATTCCCTTTTTTTGAAGGTTGTAAATGTGTACTTTCAGTTATTGTGGCTACTTTTCTTGTTGAGGTGCGAGTTTTTCTCAGTCTAATCAACCCACCAATGGTTTGATACAATGATTTTAACTAAAAATTGTCGTAAACTGCAAAAAAAGTGAAAATTGCTTCAAAACCATGTTTGTGACCTTGCGGCATTATTTTTGACCCCTTTCAGGTCGCCAATATCTGGCAGCATTGGGGAAGTGGTTGACGCGATTTGTTTCTTGTTTTCAGGAAAAAACCATCATGTTGCTAATTTTAATAAACTAAATGATTTGAGGCAGGTGGGGAGAAGTCCCTTTCCTGATCTAGGGTAGGCGTGCTCGTTCTGGTTGACAACTGCCTCATTCTAGAAAGAGACTCAAGTCGCTCCATCCAAATGGCTGGCGCTCCAAAAAAGGTGGTGTTTTCTGTGCAATAGGCACACAACTTCCACGTGTCGAAACACGCGGCTAAAAACAGGAGTACCTATTCCAAAGCTCAAATGTTACCCACTAGTGCAGTGCGTATTCTCCGACCAGGTTTATAACCACGAAAAGAAAGTTTAGATGCTACTAATTTTTACAGAAGTTTATGGTGGGAGTGAACTCAAGGAAAATTGTTTGAGAGGCGTTTACTTTAAGTCGAATGATTTTTTTAAGGGTTATTTTATGCTTTAACACATCCATCAGCACTTTGTCTCGGGACAGCTGTAAAATTCTACCCCTCACCTTTTATGTCCCGTCCTCCCTCCGAAGTGGTAATAAGGCCTGTCTGTGTGGGGTGGTTTCTCAGCAGACAGGGTGGGGGCATGGGGTGTGGAGACAGGAGAGCCATTTCGTCGGACGGTGGTTTAAACCGTGGTGACCGAGACGTGCGTTGAAACAGGTCTCGCATCGCCACCGAAGAAAAAATCCTGCACCCATTCTGCAACAAATTGGTCTTTGTTGAAAGTTGACACTTAACAATGAGGGCTCTTCATCCTTCGTGTCTCCCTGTAGACGTACAGATAAGTGTTTTGACCTGTTACTGCCCCATGGATGACCCGGTGTGGCGCACAGACCACCTCACAAGAACAAGTACCTGATCCACTAAAAGAGCACTTTATTTCTCAGCTCACAAAAATAGTTGATTAGCATAAACATTCACATTGTCGAAGTCACTTTTTTCGTAATGCAAGGATAAAATGCTTATTTCGGATATTTTTTTAAAATCTTGGAAGGAGTGGCTCAAAGCAATGGGCAATTATATCAGCAAAAGCGGGCGAAAATGCTGACGACTACAAGAAATTGGGATTTTCATGATTTGAGGAGAGGAAATTGCTTGACGCGTCTACCTCCTGCTCTTCGATTGGTTCGAGGCCGCCTCTGGTGAGGCCAAAGCGTTGTGGCTGCTGCAATAATGTAAGTCGCGGACGATTTGAAGTTGGTGACTCTTCAGATGAATTTGCATTTCCTAAAAAAAGGGATTTTTTCAGGATGTGAATTTAGTTTATTAGTCTACTGCCATGAGTTGCATATGTTTGGGTACAGAAATAGGAAGACTGCGCTCCCTCCCGACTACTGGCGATCATAATGCGAGGGCTCAAGAAGACGGGGACTTCAGAACAGAAGTTTTTTGCCGCTGCAATGTTATATGGTGCTCGGAGTACTGTTTGTAGTCCTGCATTACTCAGAAATCCTCAACTCTATTTTTGACTTTACGATCAAATACTTGGACTCTTCATTCTTCTGCACCATGACTTTGAATCCATGCCTCTAGCTTAGTGTAAATCTTTCCACCAACTTGAGGTGCTAAATCGGCAGCAGTGGTTGGCAAATCTGATCTAACAGTCTTGGATACTGCTTCTGAAAGGCATAGTAGCAGGACATCTGCAGGCTATGACTGCATCAGAGGCGGGACTCATAACAGGACGGTTGCTGAATCCACAACTACCTTTGCCATGAGCTCTAACCCCAGGCTCTATCATGTGACCATTAATGACTGAAATCAGGTAAGATTTTAAGTTGGATGTCAATACTACTTAAATGCCGAAAAAATTTTGAGCTGAAAATGTGAAACTCCCCTTTGTCATGATGTCTTTCGACATGGGGTTCCATGAGAAACCAGCAAAAGGTGACACGTATGCAACACTGTGCAAATTTCTGCACTCAATCTCAGATGAGTCTCTCCAGTTTACTTCGCCTTTCAATGATCATGACATTTATGAATTTAAACTTAAACTTGGTTGAAATTTACAGCAAGACTCCTGACGGCTGAAGCAGAAGAGTGGCTGTAGTGAACTCTGTAGTCGGCTTTCAAATAAAGAAATTGGACTAATCGGTAAAAAGATACTCATTTCAGTTGTTTGTTTAACTAAATGAGCTCATAAGGTTTTGTAGACTCTGGCCTCCACCAAAGAGCCAGAGCCTCTCAACCGTACTTATAACTACCCAGCCATTCTATGCTAGTAATGTAGTGTACCTAATCGCAACTTCAGAAATGCCTCAGTAGACATCTCTCTCGTAACCCTTATTTTCCTTTGCTGTCTGGTTAAAGTACAGAAAAAATATTTGCCACGATTTGATTGGTCCAGTTTTCACCACCGGCTTGAATGTTATTGGTTGAAATTTAGAAGGTATACTATAAAATTGGCAAGCGCGCTTACTTGAGTCGCCGTAGGCGTTGAAGTTTAATTCACCGGTGTCAAGACGTGTATAATTTGGTATTTGTGGCATCACAGGGGCTAAAAAATTGACCTTCTGACGGGGGACCTGTAGATTTGACGAATTGGGGGAGTTGATTGGTGGAGGGGGCGGTTCAATGGTGTTCACTTGGATATACTAAAGCAGAGTTGGGCATTCACAATTGCTTCAAACGTCCTCCTCAACATTTATAGTGCAAATTTTATCTTGTATCCAAAGCTTACCTGTGATTTAAGGAGAACTTCATCCCCGAGCATTATTTTGCGTTTTTGCCTAAAAAGGGAGATAAGAAGGTAGGTAAAATACCAAACGTAAAATCGACTTTGAGATATTTCTTGTTTACCGCATCGTCATAAAGGTGAATATGAGAGCTAACAAAAAGCCGACATTCTACTAACGATGTGAAAGCAGAATGAGGCAAAGTTGTATGCAATGAAGTGCTATTCAAATTTGGCGAATTAATTACCTTTACAATCTTCACTTCCCTCTTATCGTGCCCCACAGCCGCTAAGGTTTGTCATTAGGAGTAAAGAAACCAGACCCATGCATCCCGCAACAGTCAGCTTTATTTCCCACCAGTCTAGTCTACTTCGCATGTGACCTTGCATTAGCCTAGTACGGCTAGGTGAAGGTGGTGACCCCCTTGGAGGAAGTATGGAGAACGAGAGTGGAGTTGAACAGGAGGCAGGGTTAATCTCCCTCTCCCGCCCTCTCGCTCAAAAAAATTCAATCTCTCTTCTATCGCATACAAGTAAGCAATCCCATGCGTTTGAAAAAAAGGAATTTTTCCAAACTCTTTTTACAAATTTTCTTAATAAGGACCTAAAATTAAAGCATATTCTGCAGGCTTTCCACTCTACACATCCAGAAGTAGAAAATTTTATTTTGTAGTCTACAAATTCGCCTAATTGTGGGTGATGTATGAAGTGTGAAAAATTATTCAGTTTTTGTATTTCTAAAAAGGCGTTTTTTTAATTTGAAAGTTTTGTGAAATTAAAAAAGTGCTGTTAGATTACAATTCCTTCCGTAAATAGTGAGGTGTGCTGTCGGTTGCAGATTGACTTAAAACAAAGAAAGAAGCAACTTATCTCTTGAATTTTAAAGAGAGTGAGTGAAACAAGCGAAATTGTGGGCTTAAAGGATATGTGAGTTACTAGTTCCTCCATTTTGATTGAATATGTTTGAGATAAAGTGGAAGTGGATTGCTGACTGACTCGGGTTGAGAAATGGCTTTTGCATATTGCTACAAGACTTCATTGAGCGAACAAAGACGACCTCGGTAAACCCTGGCGATTCACTTGCTGCCCACTGCCTGCCTCCAGAGCAGGTGTCACTTCATTCCCGTAAGGCTGCGCTCGCTTTTTCTGTGTGTACTGAAAACGCAATTTTCTACTTGGTGACAGCCGAAACACTACTATGGCAGAGGTGCACATACTCAAAGCCGATACAGCTGGATAAATTTCTTCTTGAGAAACGGCTAGGAGGTGGAGAAACCATCGAAAGGAGGTCATATTCCTGTAACAAAATGCATAACCGCGGATGCGTTCCCTACACCACTGAAAAACATATGTGAAAGGACTTGAGCTTCTCGGGGAGGGATGGAGCTGGCCTCATCCCCAGTCTCCGTTTTACCTGATGACATGCCTAAAGGCAAAACTTGCCCCTCTTCCCTAGTACGAGTGAACACCTACAGCGGTTTTCAAAGCTAAAACTCCTCTGAGTCCCGAAATTTTTTTATGTTTATACTTCATTTCTTTTATGCTTCTGTCTCATTTTCTAAAACGTTGCAAAATAAACGCAAGGGAGCGTTTATAAAATCCGAAATGGTTGAAAAATGCGTAAATCATCTTCTTTCTATTTTGAAGCACAGTCATCAAGCCTTACATGTAAACATTGTATTTCCTAAGTTCGCTTCCCTCAGATTCAAACATATTTTTGAAGAACGTGTGAAAAATAAATTTATATAAGATTTAGAGGCACATGAGTCGGTTATAATAGGGGTTAAGCGAATTAAAAAGGGGTGAAAGTGACCACTCACTTGGCACGCAAATCTTTGCGTCGAAAGGCGAGGATAATTCCAACCACGATCAGACCGAAGAGGCCAAAGAAGGCGAACTGGAGAAGTGTTTGCAACCAAATGGTATTCGCATTTCCCACGGACATTGTTGAAAAAACTGGACGAAAGGTGGTAGGGGAGAAGGGTTTTTATAAAGGGAGTCAAAATTCATTCGGGTCAAACTGCTTGTTTGTGTTGGGATCTTGATTTTCAAGACATTTAATTAGGTTCCTAAGGCAGTACGGTGAGAGCATTTAAAGTCATTTTCCATATTAATCGTCAAAGGGAAATTTTGTAATTTGAGGAGGGTTATTTTTGGCAATTTAAAGTGAGAAGGTATGATTTGGGGAGGAGTTCTTAGAATAAATACACCCGAGATAAGGGTAAAAATAATTCTAAATGCATTGACTGTAAGGATAAGCATTTGCAAGAAGCTCAAGTGGAAATATTCATAAGTTTTTAAAAAGAAGCCTAAGAAGGGTTGCGATTAAAGTTGTCATTGACTTTTTTGATGGGGGAGGGGAGAGGAAGGTCGACAGAAGGCATCAAGAAATAGGTGCCCCTAGGCTTAACTACACGGAGGGCCGACGTATCGGGGGAAATCAGTCCTGGCACAGAAATGACTCTCCCAATCTTCCATCAGTCTACAATACATCAGACCGAAATGAAACAGACACTGAAATCCTTGAAATGACAGGTTAATGGGAGAAAAGCACATATGCATCAGGAAATTGTTTTAGAGACAAGTCAACATTTGACTGATTTATGTAACCACCCGTGAATATCGCCAGTTGCAAATCTTCCCAAAAAATAATTGCCTTTTAAAATTTTTACACTTTTTTGGTCTTTTTTGTTGTTCCTAAAATTCCTCATTATCAACAAAACTCACCGATTCCACTGGTACGAAATTGGCACTGATCCCCCATGAAACCGTCTTTGCATCTAAAACGGTGGAACATACATTAAGTTACTTTTTTTTTAAAGAAGAAAGAACAGTTTTAAGCTTTCTGTTTATTTTGGCTTGTAAATTACTTGCATCTGCGCTCCAGTGGATTCGACTTCTTAGCAAAGCACTCGCCATCGTTGAAACAGTGGTTTTCGTCGGCTGGACAAGACTCCAAATCTCTGGATTCTACGATGAAAAATGTGGCAAATAAAAAAATCATTTTCTCCCTTTCTAAAGTCCAACAATTCCCCAACTTTTTGGTTACACTCTAAGGGGAGAGAAGCCCTCGTGATTAAACTTATAAAAATGATTTTACGTCTTGCGTACTTCTATGCAAGATATCATCAGAGGTTCGCTTCAGAGGTTCAATGTTTCCAAGTTGTCACATCCCAAGTAGGTGACATGTCTCCTTCTCAATAACCTATGGTACCAAATCATGACTCACAGAGAGCAGGTGGGCTATTCTTGGTCTAAGAATAAGTCTATCCTTAAGTTTAAAGATTGTGAACAACAGGTAAACTACCGACAGGTGGTATCAAAGACGATTACTTGGTAAGGTAGACAAGTGCCTTCACGGTAGTTAAGGTGGAGAAGAGTTAGACAAACTGCCTTACCCATGGCAATCTCCTGGTCGGTTAACGAGACTCCAGCGGTTGATACTGGAAAAGGGGTGGAAAAAAGGTGAAAGCATATTCACTTGTTCCCACACCTTAAACAATTATGCTTTCCTGATAAAGGTGAATTTTATCTTATCAAAATACCAGCTTTTACAACATTATTAAAAACACCTAAAAAGAACTCCAGTAGAGACCATCAAAAAGTTCCTACCTCCCCTTGGTGAATAAAAAAATGGCGACAAACCTCGCAATTGTAGAAGTGATTGTGTGGAACCGAGAGGGTTACTCGCTTTACATACGTAATCGCCGTTGTCCAACAGAACGAGATTGTCTATTTCCAGGATTGCTTCTCTGACGTGACTGCTAGTTCTGCAAAGAATGCAACTCAACAGGGGAAAAGTGATCGCTTACAAATGGCAAAGTGAAAAACTTCTTCAAAGAGCTACTCAAATATTTTTTTTTCTTATCACTTGGTAGTGTCGTGTCACGTGGAAATGTTCAAAGAACACCTCTTGGAGTTATACTGTGAAATGTGTGTTTTTTTTATCAAACCTTTTGGGGGAAATGGAGAAATGACTTGACAGTTTGTTTAACAGGGTATTTAACCGCGTCTACACTTCTGTAGCTGCAAGAAGGGATTCCGATGTCAGGATAGCCCGCGGGCCCTATCAATAGCCTCCCACGTTTCCCATGCCTCAGGATGCACTTTATTCTTCCATATTACTTTGGTCCATTACGATTTTGGGGAAGGGGAGGGGGTCTTGACATGCCAAAAATAGCGCTTTAGTTATTTTTTGCTTACTTTCATTCGCGGATCGTTACTTCAGGTATAATCTCGTAGTAATTTTTTACCCTCGATGATGATGATGTCAGATCTTACTAAATTACTCAGAGGTCAAATTTATGCCTGAAAAGTGTTAGCTCTTTTAAAGGAAGTGATTTTCTTTTAACATAGTTTGAACGTAATGCATCTCCAGCGCAATAAATACCGACTGATGAGTCGGAATTGACATGTGATTCCACATTTGGCAGACGCATTCAAGATTGACATATTGAAGGGGGTGTAGGAATTACTCATTCCTTTATAGTAAAGCAATTGAGATCCACCTTTTACTCTTTCAGTGACAAACATCTCACACAAAAAACTTTTCCTCTTGTGACTTTTAATAAGCAATAAATGGGAAGAAGTTGGGACAATATGCAGTGGACGTTTTCGTCCACAAAAGCCATACCTCCAAGTTGTAATGCCGGGTTCATCGCCTTATTCTTGCACTCAGTTACCACTTTTAGAGTAGAGGAGTATTTTACTCATTTATAAGGTTTCTTTCCTACTTTTCACAGGTGTTATACGAAAGACGAATCTTGACTAACAATACAACATGGAGAATTGGAGTCTAGAAGAAATTCTGCCAGTCTTGCGATGCTGCCTCTGGTGAGGTGTCTCCGAGATATTCAAATTCCAACTACTTAGGCGTTCAGATTTTCTCGTTTTTTTCTGTTTGCAAAAGCACTTTTGCCACCACAGGTTCTACGCAAATATTCAAGGTAAATTAAAGGGTTATGTAATTTAATGCTTTAGCAAAACAGCTAAAAAAATTTGAGCCTCATAAAGTCTTTTTTAAAATAAATAGCTTTAATTCTGTGGTGCATCTTTAGGGAGGTGTAATGTCTTGATTTTTCGCTCCTGATACTTTTTAATCAGTATGATGATAGTTAAATGAAGCAATAGATCTTCAATTGTATGTTGGAATCACAAAAGCCTCCCAACAAAGTATCTAAAAATTGGTAAAATTGTGGACTTACTGAACGATTTCCACCCTGACATTACGACCATTCGCCGCTATGTCAACGGGATAATTGTCTTTGTACCACATTACCTGTGGCAACGGGTCTCCATTCCCCACGCAGGTGGCACTGAAATCCTCGCCAAAAGGAAGAATCTGCGGCTCAAACGTATTCACTTGTGGGGAGTCTAAAGCATACAGAACCGACCAGTCAGAATACGAATAATTTAAAATCATCTAGAATTAGAAAAATGAAAGAAATTCCCAAAAAGTAGACTTATAATCACCAATTTGACAACACCCCTTTTGCTTAAGCACTTTTTTTAGATCAGAGATAAATTTATGGGGATTTTTTACTAGAGATGTCACAACACTTGCGTTTTTAATCTGGTACTGACAAATTTTTAGCCTACAAAAATGTCAATCAAAAATCTGTATCAGTATTTAGGCATCATGACATTTTAGCCGTATTAAAAATCTTCACATAGGTGATCGAGTAATAGAAGTCCCTTTCTCACTTCCCAAATAGCTTTGTTAGTGTAAAATTTTCCTTAACTTTTGAAGAAAACCAAATTGCGAACATCAACACACTTGGACCCATTATGTGAAAACTAGTTTGGCCTTTAAAAGTAAAGAGATTAGTTAGTAGCCCTATCCCTTATAACAATCTGCCTTTTTGATGCCTGGGATAGTACTTATGCAAGAAATCAGCCGTCACTTTCGAATAAACCTTTTAAGAATTCTTTGACTTACTTTTTCTACATTTTTGATGCAATGTCTACTTAACCCGTCATTTACTCCATTCCTCGAGCCTTCCGATCAACAACATCGCTCTTTGTTAAGAATTGAGCTAACGCACTCCTTTCAATCAGTTAATTTAATAAATCTAAATAAAATTGGTATAGTTAAATGTAATTTTTTTGTGACTTCAACTTATACCGCGACCGGATAACTACTAAAGCACACAACATTATTTAGCGTATGATTAATTTCCTTTTCGCATTTTTCATGCATTGATTGCAAGGATCAGTTATAAACAACAAAACGGAAGTGCTTACAGCATGTTCTACATAGATATCGTAGGATTTCGGCCGTCACTTCTTCGCTGAAGGTCAGCGACGGTCCAGAAAGAGCGAAGACAGGCAATACATTTCCTCGCTGAACCACGATTTCTCTCGTATCCGCTAACAAGAAAGTGTACTTTGCATTTGGTTTGAAGGCCTCCAAACAGCCGAACCTTTGGTGGAATGAATCAAAAGTTGAGCCGGATGAGGGGGAAGAAGAGGATTTGTTTGAGGGTATGAAGAAACGTCGAAGCGCCAGCCTTGGAGGTATATTAACACCTGCAGGCTTTGCCAGGACTTGAGTTACTAGAATTACTACGTCAAATTCTTGATCGTCCTTTAGTGGGATCATCTCCTGAAGCCGAGCGTGTAGAACGATGGAGGAAGTAGATAGATACTGACGAATCTCACTTGCTTTTGGAGATGGTGCACATTTGGGAGCCTTAATGGCACCCGAAAGGCATTGAAAAGGAGTGAAAAGTACGACTAATACAAATATAGCCATCATGTTCCAATATTCTGTTTTGGTGTCTGTGTTTTACCACTGTGAGGTTATTCGTAGTGATGAAGTCAAGTTGAGAGCTCTTATATGCGGTGCGGAGGCGCCATCTGGAGCTACTTTGATAGGCCCAAGCCTTCTCTTTGTCATCCTCTCTACTTTCCATTAGCTGAAGAATTTTCACGTGTAGGTGTGTGTATGTGCTGGCGGAATTACGCAATTATGACTTTCTTCTCGTTGGGCACCTCGTGCCAAGGCTGCTGCGCCAGCTTAGGTATTCCTCAAATTGCCTGGCACGATGTACCAACCCCTTCTGACTCATCTTGCATACCTGAGAGCAATTAAGCAGATTATGCATGATAAGTTCATAAACAGTGTAACAATTTATTATGTACTACAATAGGAACATGTGTCTATGCATGAGTCAAAATTAGGATGTAACTTTTTTTCCTACTTTTACGAGCACTTTTACCATTTTAACTAACATTTCCGTGCGGCAAATTTTTGGACTTTTACAACTGTCAGTCTTCTACGCGGTAGGGAGTGGCGAATAAAAGAAACCGATCGATTTTATTGATTCCACAGCCGTTAATGCTGAAGTGAGGTGTGATTGGGCGGGGTTGAAAAATCAATTTATTTTGTCGATTTTTTCCTCTACCAGGCCAAATCAGCCATTTTGTCCATTTGACCAAATGGGCTTATCGAGTCAAACGAAAGAGTGAGCATGTTGAGCCCTATAGATATAAGCCTGAATTGACGGGAATTGGCATAAAAGGGCGAAAAAAGGTGACTTACGCATAGGATACATTACGTAATACCTTATTTATTCCAATTTACTATAAAAGGAAAAGTTCCTGCTATGCATTAGATATCACTGAAAAAATTCTGCGGATCAGGGAAGGGGTCGTCTAAAAATGTTTTTTTTTGAACGGAGATGTACTTTGTGCTTTTCTAACCTAGCTTTTCCATCTAATCATACAACATAGAAAAAGTTTTTGCTAAGTTATTGTAATTTAGTAACTATTATCTCCTGATTGATGGGATTTGAGACGACAATCAAGGATTTAAAATTTAACCCTTTCTACTCGCATGAAAACCGTATTATTATACCCGCTTTCTTAATGAGAACTCCTAAAGTAGACCACGTTGTGCATTATTCGATCAAAAAATTGCCAACATAGGCTTAATTGCCCTCTTCACTCGAAGATCACTGCTTCAGTAACGCAAGCGCCACACCCACTAGCAAATAGTGAAAATTTAAAGTCTGCCACTGAGTAAACTTACTCGGAAAGGCAGGTACCCAACAAAACGTGAGCACTCACTATTGCAAATCACTCGAATCACCACACAATGGAACGTGTGATTGTGGAAAAAAGGGAGTATGTACTTTGTTGGGTAAAAATGGGTCGCCGGAAGAATTCGTTCCTGTGGAAACGACCCAAACTGCGTATTTTAAGCCCATTTCTTTCACCACTCTACTATCTCCATCCTCTGCCGACGCTAACCACAACAATAACTCACCCAATGTACCACCAAAAACCATTCTCTACGAAAAACATCAAAGTAGCCATTTTTTTGACAAACATCAGACTTACACGTATAAACAAAAAGATCTGAGGAGTTTTACCTGACTCTGGCTGTGTCATCGTTAAATGTAGAAGGGAAATCATGTTGGAGAAAAATTTGTTTGAAGAAGGAAAAAGTTAGTCTTCACCTAAGTGGTAATTTTTGGATGCAAATCTTACAATGCTTACCCGCTTCGGTTACGGGTATTCTGCAATGCGCCGAAAGTTGAAGAAGTGGTCTATAAGTCGAAATCTGAGCATTACTACACTACTTGTCCTCTCCGCTGGATTTGGTAACTCATTGTCATTTGGGAAAGGTGGTAATATAGACACTTCCCTTAAATCATACCTGTCGAATCCCTCTCCAACTTTTCGTATGGTAGACGTGACTTTTGCTCGCATCAGTTGACGCAACGGTTTCCGGTGTATTCCACAAATTGTAACTAATGCAGTTGGCTCGTCATTTGAGGTAAAGCCGATCAGTGAATGGGTACGGAAAGATTAGACAGAGACGGGTTTGTGCCAAAATGCCTCTGTACGTCACCTTTACGCCAGCTGCAACGATTACGATTACCCCAAAGGAGGTAACTGAAGAGCAGCCAGTGCTCGAAATAGATGTTAAGATAAGGAAGGCAGAACCTCTTAGAAACGCGCACTCTGCTTGCGTGTGTGCAGTAAATCTAGTGATTTAAATTAAGTCGGTGTTGCACTGAATCATGCATTAGGCAGGCAGAAGTAGTAGTGCTGCTAATGAAATTATGCGCTTATGGAAGTGGAATGAAAAGCAGAGGAGTATTATTGTTATGTACAATTAGAAAGAAAGTATAACGAGAAACTCGAGGTTATAATCGAAAAATGGATATGAATTACATTCTATTTCAAAAGACCATGTGCAAAAAGTGATTTTCACTTAGAGGTCCAATCGACTCACAACGTCGATGACATCTGTGACTTTGGTAAATTTTTTTTTAGTGGTTCGCAAATAAGATACTGGTAAAATTATTGACATATGTGCACTGCTATGCCTTGATTATTTGTACACCACATTTTTTCGTATTCTTGGCCACTTAAAGGGCAGTCTTTTTTGCTTCCGCAGGACAGCATAGCCGCTGCCTGGTGGCGATAGAGCGCAGATTGTCTGTATGCCAGCGTTACAGCTTCTGCTTTGGAATTATGACTTCTTTTGTCTCTAGGACAGGCCTGAGGTGCCACAACAGTTCCAGACTATCTTAAGCCGAAGTGTTTATTAATGATTTATGCAAAGGCCCCTGAGATGAGTATCTCATGCGGCAGAATTAGTAACAACATTTAAAAGCCTTATTAAGGGTGCAACTTGGAGATTCAAATTCATTGTATCCTTTGTGGGAATCATTTTCCTGTTCTACTAAGGCAAACTTTTGCCAACCTTTGTTTTAATTGGTTCAGCATAACTAATAATTTTATGCAAAAATTTGTATCTCAAATTGTGTCAAATTTTGGTTGTTAAGGAAGATTGTTTCACCAAGACTGATTCCTATTTATAATTATGATAAACCAGCTACTGAAATTCAAGGTCACTCGGGCCGGATTTGGACATGCGAGGCGGAAGTATTTGCTTACTTGCTATAATGTGAATCCGTTTCTATTTGTTTGCCATTTTTGAGCTTCCTATGTGTGCACTAACTTTCTGCTACTTGCATCTAACCCATGGATTTCCATTGTCCTAACATCAACCGACTTTTGTTCTTTTTCTCTAACCAGCCGCTCGGAATCTCTTGGTTCACATTCGTCGACTTCAACACAACCAAACTATTTCCATCCCATCCGAGTCCCGGGCCTGGGAAATCCACCGTTTCAATGACTCACTTGAATGCGTCCTAAAGAGTGAGCTCAAACTGACTCGAACTCGTCGCCCACCACCAATAAAGTGCCCCACCGACCTGTTGATTCACCCTCAAGCCGTCTCTCTCAATCAAATCGACAAGTTGATGCTCACTGGCTATGGTAAAGTCGCCTTCCAGATGTTTCGTCTCTCTTCCGGCCAGTCCTGCAATGAATTTCCTCTCACCCCCGGACGCGACTTCGCAGGTATTGTGGTTGATTCCGGTCCTCGAGCAGCTCTACTCTCCTTCCCTCCTGGAACTCCAGTAATGGGCGCTACAAGACCGCATACCAGCAGTCTCGGAGGCGGCTGTCTATCAGACTACATTCTCTGTCCTGTTGGAGCCGTTGCAAGGCGTCCGGAAAAGCTGGACCCTGTTCTTGCTGCTGCTGTGAGCTACGCTGGTCTCACAGCCTGGGAAGCTGTTTGGAAAGCTGGAATGGACCCTACTAGACGCTTTCTTGATGCCCCCAAACGAGTTCTTGTTACTGGAGCATCAGGACCTGTTGGTGCGATAGCTGCCCAGTTAGCAAAGATTTCGGGAGCATCTCATGTTACTGTTACTGCCCCGTCACGTGTTGAAAAAGCCGATCTAAAAACTTCACTTCGTATAGATGAGGTGAGTGTGTAGTTTCTTTTCTCGTCTGAAATCAGAGGCTTCCTCTGTAGGTTATTCTCGCTCCGGAAATGCCCTACGTGGATGCTAGATATGACGCAATCATCGATTGCGTTAGACCGAAAATTCTTGCAGTGACTCGTGATGTCTCAAAGTGCCCGGATTTGAGGCACTTTGAATTTCAGAAATACTACCCTTTTCTACGGAATCTTGAATCTTCCTCGTCTGCTTCACGCTACGTTAGCGTAAATCCACCCGTTTTCCAGTTTATCGACCAATTGGGTCTTTCCATTGGTATTGGTACTTCTCTGGCTTCACTGGCTTACGCCAATCTGCACACTTTACTCGCTGAACACGGAAGCGCTCCCCTCCGTTGGGCCTTCTTTGAACCCAGCGGAAGTCGCCTGGAAGCACTCGCTGATTGGCTTGTTCAAGGTCAACTGCACGTGTCCATTGAAAAGCTATACAGCTTTGATCATGTTCCAGCGGCGTTTCAAAAACTTTCTGGTGGTGGTAATAACGGCAAAATTGTAATCGGGCTGGAGTAGAAGAAAATAAATAAATCTGTGGTTACTTTACTTTCTTAGTTGAGTGTTATAAAAACAACGGGTTTGCGGAAGACGCTGATCATCTCCTCGAGGTCAGATAGACGATTTTCTAGTCGTGCTCGGAGATTCCGAGCACCATTTGTAGACATATGAATCAAAGCACGAGTAAGTCTCTCCAAAGTTTCGGCGTGTGCTAAAGTGAGAACAGGCTAATTTCTGATTTGCTCTCTATGTTGGACTTCCAATATTCTCCTTTTTAAGAAAGTAAAACCTTACCCGAGTATTTCTTTTAAGCTGGCGAATGAACTGTGAGCTCACATACCCTCTTCAAGAGAGCGCAGCGTATCTCCTCTTTCCTCTTCCGACATTCTTCTGTAACCTTGAGGCGTTGTACTTCTTTCCTCAGCCTTCTTCCTAGCTGCTGCCTTTTCCTCTTCTTTCTTTCTTCGGAGGAGACTAGTAATAAATCAAGTAAATTGTTTCGGATATAGGATGACAAAAAGGCGTTTATATAACTGCATCTTACTAAGGTGGTAGCTTCCCAAAATTTACCCTCTGTAAACTTGAGGAACGCTTGGATTGCTTGTCGGTAGATCGTCGATCTAACACGCAACCGTTGGAGACAGCATTTGCATTAGCACGTATGTAGTTGAGGTTCCCCTGGGTAAGTTGAGTCTGTAACAAGATAGACGAAAATTGCTAACTACCCAATATCTAAGAGTATGCGGCGTTATGCGAATTATGCGCACATCTTTGGCGGAGGAGGCCCTGGGCACGTTCACCTTTGAAAAAGAACGAGCCCGAGCTGATGTTTTGATCGGGATTTCACTTAGAGCCATCTTTGTGTCCAACTGACCGGTTTTTTCGTGAGCTCGCAAGAATTCGCCTTGCTTGTTTGGACTTTTAGTAGAGCAACAATCCGCACATTGAGTGCACTTATTGAAGGTAGTGGGTTTCCTGCGTTGATCTAGCTTGCTGTCATTCTAAAATGAGAAATTTGTGACCCCTTGGGTGAATACTGTCGCTAGTAGAAAATATTTGCGACTTCTTTGGTCGATGTATCGTGTTGATTTCGGGATCTTGGAGCATAAAGCTAATTCTTGTCAAAAATTGCTTGTTTTGTGTCGCCACGTGCCTTGTTAAAAAAGAGGGAGGCAATGTACATCTAGCAGTTACCGTAGTGAAGACAACAAAAGCATCTAGAATGCTTAGTGAAAATGCAGCAAAGCGTTTAATTTGCAGTGAGGAAGTAGAAAATCAAGGTCATTGTGCTGCTGTTATTGTTGAGGTAGGTAAATTTATTTATTACCACACATTTGCTTGCGTTATATTTGGTATCACTACGATGAGGACGGTTCCTAGAACAACAAATGGTGGCTTTTATAGTTTTGCAAAGTTTATTAGCCAATATTTTTCCAGTTTATGTGAACTGTGATTCAAGATATGTACATTTCGTTCAGTTTTGGAGGCTATTAGAGGATATAACTAGGTTTTGAATGTTAAATATTTGCCAACGTGGTAGATTCGTCCATCTGCAATGTAATAGCAAGAACTAAGGTCAATTAACCAAAAAGGGTGCCAACAGAGAGTTAGGGTACTCACATTACGAAACTCCGTCTGAGTTGCCTGATCCTGGTTAAGACCAATATCGCTAAGGTACCTTTCAATGATACTGAGTCCTGCGTCGACCAACTCAGGAATTTGAGAGGATGAGACTCCAGTGAGGTCTTTCGCCACTGATAGATGCACATTCCGTATGTTTTCTCGAATGAAATCTCTTTTAACTGGAAGATAAAAGATGACTACGTAAGATATAAAGTTATTAATGAGGTTGGTATACATAAACTAAGAAGCACCAGAGGTGGACCGACGATTGCATCCCACACTACCAGATCTGGGTGTATTTTGCCACTGCAGCAAATTTAGAATTGCTCCTCGATTTTGAGTCATTGTATGCATGGATATCCTGCACTCAGAAAAACGCCTTGTAAACCCAAATGCCAAACCCCTAAAAAGGTTTATATTACACCTCCAAACAGTGCCGCACTTTGAGCAAAAAAGTGAAAAGAAGATGTCAATGCCATAATTGTGCAATTTGACATGCAAATGAGGTAGAATATGCACCAAAGAGTAAAACAGAGCACCCAAAAGAAATTTTGCGAGAAAATTTTACGAAAACACTAATAAAATCACTACAAGAACAAAAATAGAAGCAATGCAAATTTCTACGCAAAAAACAACGATTTCATTTAAAAGGTCAATGTTATCGAACAGTTTAAACAAAACGTCATTGGCATTTTGATGCATACAAGCTTATTATGTAGGGCTGCATGTAGAAAATTTTTACCACATGCACGTGATTTTCGTTTCTGTATTAGCTTAGTTACTTAATTGCTCCAGCTTAGCCTGCACGCAATAAGGCCTATTGGGTCATTCCAGCCGTTCTGTCGTTGCGGCCCTCTGCGTCAATTTGTGCGTCCGTTGCAAAGTTTAGTGAACTCTTTTTTGTTGAAACCTCCTTTAAGCGCTTACGTGATTATGGGTATTTCCTTTACATACCCTTGCTTATTTCAGCCTACTGATTTACTGTCTTTCATTTTGGGTCCCACAATCCACTTTTTACGGACCCGTTCATGCTGGCCATTGCTTTTGTAATGTACCCGTTTGTCCCTACTTTCAGGCTTGTGTTAGATATGGAGTCGTTCCATCTTGAATTATCTATTGTCATTTACACACTCCTAACCATTTTCGTCGGGATCTGCGGCGTAATTGCTTCTTGGTGCCTTCTGAAGCGTAGAGTCGCTCCACGCCTTGAAGCATCACATAGAAATATCAGGGAATCGTGCCTATCAAGTCGAAAGTCGGCAGTTTTGGCACCCTCAAAAGTAAAACCATGTACGTCATGCCCCATTTTCTATCTTCTCGTATTCTTCAGAACGATTTTTTGCTGTCTTTGAACTCTGTTGTTTTTTACTACTTATCATCATAGCTAACATATCACCTTAGTTTGGGGCTGGAAAATTGGCAAAATTCTGCTTTTTTTTGGTTACTATCTAGCCTGTAAACACCGACATGCTGCAACATTTGTTTTCGAAGACCTTTCGCTCGCTTTAAACCCAAAACTTTCGAAAATATCTTGCTCTCCTGTTTCTTTCAAGGCCAATTGATGTGAACTTTTTGTTGGTCATGCATCTCTAGTAGCTTCATTGATTTTATCTCGTGCATCTATTTATTAGTTAGGAACATAGTATTTAAACAGTTCCAACCATCTTAGAACTATTTATAGTGGTTTTTCCTGAATAGCTCTTGTGATTATTGCTTATTTTTGACCTTTTACAAATTTTGATGGACTCAAAATTTGACATGGTTATAATTACGATTTTTTTTTCAGCCAAACGAGTCGAATTACTGAGCCACCTTCCATCGCGCGTGAAGCGACTTCACGAAGTGCAGCAACTGGCGGAGCTCAGCGCTAAGGAGCGTGAGGCCGAAATGCTCGCCCGATGTAATCAGTTGGCCGCGATTCTGGAGGTGATGCAACAACAACCGGAGCACTTTGGTCAAGTCTCGCAGGATGATCTTTCTGCCCAGCTGTCTGCTTTCTACAGCTCCACCACTGCCCTTGCCACTCCCTCTATCGCGTGATAGAGGTTTTATAACAAAAGATCACTCCCTTATTTGGCATTTCTGTGCTTATTGTTGGTTATATGACTTTCTTGACTGAATATTAGCGCCCTTATTCTTGGTGTATGAAATTGATAAGGATATTTGTTGTAAATTATTTCTGCATTTGTTTCGAATTGAGGAATTCCCATTATATCGTGGAATTACACTAGCAAAGATAAATGGCGGGTTTTTGGTTTCACTCCGGCAGGTGCAGAGTGGCGCGAGACAGGGGTCCCTACTAACAGGTTGGTCTCCTTATCACTATTCCAGCTTAGTATCACCCATCCGTTCGAAAATGAATTTCTTCACATCTCCAGGGACATTGCCTTGGTAACGGCAACAACGCAAACGCATGTTTGCGTGACGTTGCCAAATATTTGATTTGGGCGTTTTCCCAAAGTTGCGTGAGACTTTAGAGCAGAATACCAGTTGAGATAAAAAAGCAACAAATTAGAGGGTTGAAGATTCGCTACTCCCCAACCACAAAGATGTTTCCTTTTTAAATAACGATCTAAGAAGAATTTGAAAGCATTATTTCGGGTAGGGTTGCAGGAATTGGCAGAGGTTTGGGTTTCAGTACCAACAGGCATTGGTGCATGTGCACCACGCTTTCATTCGAGGAACCATAAGTCCTTCACTAGGAAAAGGAGCGAGTCAAGTTTTTCTCTATTTGTAATGCCAAATCATATTGTTGTCAAAACAGAGAAATGTGATGCTTATTCTGATCGCTCCAAATGTGCCCTGGAGAGATGAATATGCAGTCGGTGCACATTGTGGCACACCTAAACAGTGCTGAGTGATTATTCATGGTGTGTTCGATGGAAAGGCATGTTTCAGAGCACACACCATTCCATGACTGGTCCGGTCTCTGGCTCCCTAAATCAACGAAGCCTATCTAATCCCACCAGCCTAACCCTCCTGACGCCCACCTTGAGTTGACGTTTCCACCAGTCGCGATTTCAGGCTACATTAATCCAAATGTGCATCAATACTATGGCAAAGGTCGGCCGACTGTGGGATATTGGCAGTCAGTCACTTCCTTCGACAGAAGCAAGCTTTTAAAGTACCTGGGGAAATGCGCCAGGAATTGCCTACGACATCGCAGTCTGGAAATAGCCAATGATCGCTCCCACTAAAAAAGAAAGTTCTTTCTGCAAGTTATTTCAAGTTATTTATGAAAGCACAAAGTAAAATAGAATTAAGTCCCACCAGCATTCATTTATTCATTCGAATTAATAGTAAACAATCGACTTATTTCATCGCACCCTAAATGCATTTCAAATAATGTGAAATCAAATATTGCTTGAAAAAAAATTGCTTGACTTAACAAGAATCACAAGAATTCAAAAAATAACTGCTGTAACACTTTTTTTTCAAATATTTGTTGATACTATGCAGTTAAGGCACTTTTGAAATTGTCGAAGAGGCATACAAACCTAATGATCAATGGGTTTGTTTAAGTCGTCTGCGTATAGGTTGACCTCGGAGCTGAGTTAGCGACATTTTACGCTCATTCCGCACCGATGAGGTCGACACTGATGGTGGGTGATGGCGAGGTGCTGCGCGGCCTAGTGCAATGTGGTAAGAGGAAGCTCTCTAGCCTCAGTGCAGATGGGTCGGGGAGATTGCTGAGGCGGACTCTGCTGCGTCAATCGTTGAAGACGTGGCAACGGCAGCAGAGGGAGATTCGCAGACAGGCGCGTTTCGAGCGGCGAAATTGGCGGAGTTTCTACAGGGCGTGGGAAGAAGAGGACGACTTTGAGGATTGTGAGGAGCTGCACGAAATCCAAGTGCATAATCCGGAGCTGGCGGCGGCCTTTGCAGCCCTCGACAATGGTGGTGGGTGCGTCGACAACTGTGTTGATGATAGCAAGGAGGAAGAGAATGACGATGGCACGGTAGATTCGTTTTACCATTGTCACGGTGACTGCAGGTACAGCTATGCTGTGCCTGGGATAGACACATGTTAGTGGCAGTGGCAGTAACTTGAGTGAGGGAGGAAGGATGGCGGATGGAGATGGAGAGAGAGAGAGGGAGAGAGAGAGAGTGAGAATGAGAAGGAGCTGCCATTTGAATTGTATATAAGAAGTGTTTGTACATACCTGTAAATGACATTGATTGTAATGTGGTTTGTTGAAGGCGACCAGACCCTTGGCCTGGTGTCGTGCGACCTGGCCTGGCCTACCTTGGTCTGGTCTGAGCCGATTTGATTTGGTCTGGTCTGGCCGGGCGTGATTCTCTCCCCTCGCGAAACCAGTGGCTGTGAGGAGACAGGAGAGGCGTCCATGATGGGCCCTGGTAAGAGACGTGTTGCTCTTATGCATTCTGTCTTTTGTACATACGTAGTCGTGTACGCGCACAAAGAGGCGTGACATTTTTGGGTCTGTAGTGTGCCTTAAGAGGTGACTACGATTGTGATTTGCACTGCAGTTGGTATTATTTTTGTTGCTATGCCGATGTAGAATGTGAAATGCACCTTACTTTGTTTTGTTTTGTTTAAATGGTGAAAGAGTTGGAGTTAGAGGGGGTGGGTGGGTGGATGGCTGAATGGGTGGGTGGACAGGTGAGTGAATGAGTGTTTGAGTGAGCGTTGTGAGTATATTGCATTGCTATGCGATTGCGTTTGTGGTTATGCAGGAGGAGGTGGTCAGTGGTGCACTGTCTTCTCTGGTCGGTTGGAGGAGGAGGCGGTCCTTTGCTGACGGCGTGTGGAGTGCGCGATTGCGGGTAAATACGCTTTGAATGTGACTTATTGAGTCGTGTTTGGATTGCGGCCCTCATTTTGCTGCCTTGTGTAGGTCTGCTTTTATTTGAAGCGAGACTGTATTGTGGTGGAATGTGTAGTAGTGGATATTTATCTGCATTTACTCACTTTATGGCTTGGTCGTTGGGTTGTTAGGGCCCTTGAAATTTGCCATCCCTATTGTTTCACTTTCTTTTTGAATTTTTTGACTTCTTCGGTATTTACTACCTTTCTGCGCAGTGTTTTCACTTATTTTCATGCTTTGTGTCTTACTTTTTTTCACTCTATCTGTTTTGGGAATTGATGTTTTTGTGTCATGTGTACGGTGGGGTGAGTTGAGCATCATTTTCTTCACACAATTGAGTGTTTTTCTGCATACAAATAAACACTCCCATGGAATCAACTTTTTGATTTCTCTCGTCAAGAATCGCATGGGGGACTAAGTTATTTTTTGGGTTGACTGGGCCTTCGCTCGGTTCGACTTCAGTCTGCTCATGGTGTCAGCCTCCGGCTCTTTCGCCCATTTAGGCAGTCGGGGCCCGATCGTAGTGGTGGCTTGTGGACCCTTTTGGCCGTCGCAAGTTTCGACCCTCGGGCGGAGGTGGCAGTTGGGTTTGGGACTGCTCTTTGGGCGGGTTAGTGTTTGCTTGGTTGTCGCTCCTGGGGTGGGCAGTGTGCGTGCCAATTTCCCGAGTGGAGGTATAGACTCGGCACCGTGATGGAAAGCTGGAGTGGCGTTGGTTTGACTGCACAGTTGTATCCGCTGTGGTGGGGTGGTTCTAAGTTTGGTCTCCTCAGTTCAACCTTGGCTGTGAGCGAGTCCTTGGTCCAGACTGTTGAGTTTGCGATATGAGCCGAGAGGGATTTGAAGAATTAGTGGTAATCAGCTTAGAAAAAGTTGCATTCAGGCGTAGATACAAGCGGAAGTGCTTTTGCTCTTTGAACCAATTACCATCAATGATAAATCTTCCGCCTCAGCAGGCATATTAAGCCCTTAGTACATAATCTATGAGCCATAAAATTCCCGTAGATCCAGCGCAATAATCCTAAAAATAACAATAATTTGCAACGCAATTAAAGGTTTTTTAAAAAACCAAGAAAATAAATCAAAATAATAGTGTTTTTTTGTTTCGCATGTAGATGGCGCGCTGTGTGCCTGTGTCATCAGTCATCTGATGCGAAGAGGTGATCTTTTGAGATATTTAACGGATAGGGGATTGGTAAAGCTTTCATCCCTTAATCCTAGGAGTACACCTGACATTTTGCTCAGATGTGTACTCCTCAATCAGTCGCTAAAATCCTGGAGGGAGCAGCTGGTTGCGTTGAGAGTAGAGGATAATGTGATAACAAATAAAGAAAATGCTATTGGAATTCGTGAGGACAACGGCAATGCCCAGAGCCAGAATTTTGAGTCGGTTTTAGACTTTACTGGTGGTGGCAGTACCAACGAGGTTGTTTCAGTGCATTTAATTCCTCGCTCGGACAATGACTCCCCGCAGAACTGTTCTGATTAATCCAATGTCCAAAAATTGAGCGATTTTTCATTCTTTTTTGTACGAACCAAGTGGAATGTTATTTTACCCCTCTCTTTCGTGAATGCCTCTAGAGTGCTCCATTTTATCGATATCAATGGTATCTTCTGTGGAAGCCGTTTGTCTTTCACCCTTCTCCTGGTCCGTTTCTACCACAAACGGCATTTGATGTTTCCCACGTTTCATTCCATCCTGTACCACTTTAGTGGTCATGAGGTAGGTGGCTGACTTGATTTCTAATTTATCTGCCACGTTGACAAACTTTCACTCGAAAAAATTTGCCCTTTTTACCCTGTTTTGCGGACAAAAAACTATTTTTTTATTGACAGCATTTGATGAAGCAATAATTTTTTATGATATAATATATTTTGCATTTACTGTCGGATTCGAACTTTTTCGATTTATTCACTCCCTTTCCTTGTTTCATTTTTGATTGAAATACTGGGATTTGTGGCAGAGTTTGACTATCTGATTTAACTTGTCTCTTCTAGGTGTAAAGTGAAGACTACTAATATGTGAGCTGATAGATAAAAACGCATTTCTAAGGAGACCGCTGAAATTAATCAATAGGAAAATTGCTCAGTGTTATTTTATATGTATTAGCATTACTGCAGCGAGGTTTTTCCAAATTTTTGAGAAGCATTTGGTAATCTGGTATCTGATGCCGTTTCTGTATTCTGTTTCACTGTATTATTTTGCTGGAATATAAGTTTTAATCCTTAAAGCGTCCTTTTTGTTTTTGAAAGGTGGTCGGGTTGCCGTAGTTATGGTCTGAATTTATGCTCCCCTAACGCGGCTGATGAAGTGGCAGTTGTCATTTGGGTGAGATCGAGATCCCACACTTTTATTCCAGAGTTTTCACCCAGAGGGGTTAGTCGTAGACAATGCAGTTTTGTGTTAGCAACTCCCCGCAGCTAAATCATCTGAGAGTTCTTGTTCAAAATCAATTGATTAGCTATCAGGTTGATACTTGCCCGTTGTGGTTATTTCCTTTGGGGCGATGGTAAATCACCTTTAGCAATGCACCGAGGATATACCATATCTTCTAAACACTAGCTGGTAGTCTTCCGGTGACGCTAATGACATTAGCTGCCTAAGGCAACACCAGTCAGTGGAGTCTATGCTGTTCCCCACTTTTCCCCTCAAGTTTAGATATTGTCATCGTCTTGATTGGGGAGGGGGGTGTTACCTCACCAGGACGGTTCCTCTCCCGTTGGTACTTGCAACAACGCTAACTTTTCATTGGTAATGAATTTGACGGCCTAACGTTCCGTCTAAATCACAGTTCCTACTATCCCTTTAATCTGCACAGGCTCCGTTCAGCATTTTAGCGTTAAGTCATTTCATTTGACAGCTTTCTCTATTTAAATCCAGAGTTGTACACCTTATAATGTTTTCAGGGATGGCTGGAATGTTACAGAGCACCTCCAAAACCTCGTATGCATGTTGTCTTTGGTGTTTATTCCTTTAGCTGGCGAATTAAACATCGCGTGGGAAGTTTATGAACTAGTATGCTCATTAGCACAGACCCTCCTAAGCTCCATACAAGAACAATCAGAGGTAATGATCTCAGAACGGAGGCTGCTAGCCTAGGGACAACCGGAATACAGCGTGTGCGTACATCTCTGCCTCTCCGGAGCACTAGGGTGTCTGAAGCCAGTTCGACTCTCACGTATTTAGGTCTTTTCGGGTGACATTTACCTTAAAGTGTGTCACCTAAGCAAAATTAACAAATGAGGGGAATTTAAAGAGGGTCCATTTCGGGAAATGTTCTGAAGTCTTCAAAAATTATTCTCGAATAGCAGAGTTCCATCGTTGAGTGGAAATTTCTGGGCGTCGTGGTGAAAGCGTTTGATTCTCATCAAAAAGGCATAAATTCTCATCTCCCTACCGTCAGCGCCTAATGTATGGTCGACTGTAAAAAGTTTGACCCATTTAAACGCCTTCTTTAGATACGAGTAGATATCAGGGAACGCGAGTTTTCAGCCTTCATCGACAAGGAGCTTCGTTAGTCACACTGTTTCATTGTTTCATGCAGGCACTATCCTGCTTGAAAGTCTAGGCTAAAGCGGGATGGGACGTGTGCAATGAATGCCAGAAACAGAGCATGCCTACCGCTACGGTACTAGCTCCTTCCATGATTTTAAAATCGGGAGAGCCAGAGTTTAGCATAAAGTCGTCTCGCATAACACAGGATTTAATAAATTTGCTTCACATACGTACATAGGCAGACAAAAAGAGAAGGGGGGACAGAGAGTGGGTGATAACAAAGACATCAACAAGGAGGGAGAAATGCAATACTCATCCATTCAAATACTCAACCCTCCACCTAACAGCCATCTCGCGGTAGTCGAGCCAAGAACTCGCGCATGTCGTACTCCGCCGCATACTCTCCTGCCTCCACGTCGCCCCAGCTCGGTCCCTTTCCCCCACTACCACCGCTGCCGCTGTCCGACAGCGCTGATGCACCTTCCCCTGTCCCTGCTGCCGCCATGTTATCAATCAGCCGACTGGTGTCCATCTCTCCCAGCGCCCGATTGTCGGGTTGAGAAATAAGGGTGCGCGCTAGGTGGCGTTTGAACGCCTGCAGACTCATAATTCGCTCCTCAATGCTACCTGCGGTGAGGAGACGGAAGACGGAGACCACGCGGCGCTGGCCAATCCGATGGGCCCGATCCATGGCCTGAAGGTCGCGGCAGGGGTTCCAGTCGTGTTCCACGAAGATTACCGTATCTGCACCCGTCAGATTCAAACCGAGTCCACCGACTGCGGTGGTGAGGAGGAGGGCATCGATGGAAGGATCGGCATTGAAACGAGAGATCACGGCCTCCCGCGCACTCAACGAGACGCTGCCGTCGAGACGGAGATGCACAAGGCTCTTGAACTCCGTACTGGGAGTGGGGGAAGGAAAGATAACCATTGAAAGTGCTTTCCTATTTAATCAACTCTATAAACCTTCACCAAGCCGCATTGGATCTGCCAATCAATCCAGCTTCATCCATCCATCCATTCCTCTTAATTCCGTTCGACCACTAGTTTATGGATTCATCCAATTGTTTATCTATCATACACTACTTTCGAAAGTCATGGATTCCCTCACACACATCTAGCCAGCTAGCCAAGCACTCGGCCATTCGTCTACAGATAGAGACACCTATCTCAGGGCTACTCACACATCTCTCAAGCCTAAAGCTATTCATTCATCTCCCCTACATCCATCCAGCCACATACACGCATCGAAGCTGTCCGGTCACCACTAGAAACATGTATCTTTCCCATATGTGTCTCTCTATCCAGTTCACCATTCATTCACCCTATGCCCATTTACTGTGAAAGTAGGGTGTGAAGTGGTAAAAGGGGGAAAGTTGATCCTTGGCTTACTTGAGTAGACGCGTGACAAGGTTGAGCATATTCTTAGTCTGGAAGAAAATCAGGGCGCGATGCTGCCTCAGCAGATCGCTCTGTTCCTCGACCTCTGTAGCCGACAACGTGTTCTCTGTAGGACAACCATCTCCTCCGCCGTTGTTAGCGCTGCCTCGAGAGTCACCAAAGCCACAGTCCATCAGTAGTTGCCTGGACATTTAATAGATTAAAAAAGGAAATAGGGTTGCTTAAGAGATGCGGGTTTTTCTAAAAGATTTTGTCTAGTTAACACAGAGTGTAAAACTATTGGGGTGAACTAGGGACGAACAGAGGTGGATGGATGGATGGATGAAGCGTGTCTGCCAATGCGAAAACCACTGGAACCTCAGCCCACATGCAGCTGTCTGGTAATATGACAAAGGGCGTGGAAGATGCAGAAAAAGAATGCTACTTATTAAGAGATGATTGCATAACGGTTCTTCCGACACCTAGTCACATCTCGTTTCAGTGAAATTTTAAACAATTTGTACGGACTTTATGGAACTCCACATCAACAAATGCCGACAATTCGGTAAAGTTCAGCGCATGTGTTGCTAAACCAAACACGCTATTTGCATACAGGTTAGCAGGAGAATGACCCACCTTAGTGCCATCAACTTCCCTGACAGACGAAAGTCGTCCAGGCCAGCACTTTTGTCGGCGCAATGCTCCAACGCCCAGTCATAGAGAGGATGCTCGGGAGAAAGCACCAGACTAGGGTGGTTGCAAACCGCCAAGAGGTACTTTATGGATCGAAAACCTCCACTGGTCCCCTTTACGTCACACGTAGTTGAGGCAGATTGTTCCAAGGTCAAGTTCAGCACTTCCTGTCCTTCGAGTGTTTTTGAAAAGGTCTCATAGAGTTTCGTCTGTTAAAACAGTAGAAAAAAAAACAAATCAATTCTGCTTATTACCAGCCTTACAGCAATGCCTGGTAGCTCTATTTGAAGCACGTCTGAAGGTCCTACCGAAACGGGTAGCATAGAGATCGGGGAAATTGAAAGAATCTCGAAGCCAGCAGATACTTCTAACGAGGGATGCAGTTATCAATTCAAGATGTTTTCTTCTTTACTGAAACAGTTCCTGCCTATTACACGAAAACTTGCCCCTGAAGTGAGATGAGAGAAATGACAGAAATAAAATGAAGACATTCACTAAAGAATTCGATATAGCTATGATCACAAATCATGTAACATTCACTTTGAATTAAAGATACTGCCAAAATGAGCTGTCAATGGCAGAGCAATTGAGAAAACGTAAGATATAGAGTTCACAAAATGAAAAAAGCTGCCTACAAAAATCTTGGGATGCAAAAATGAGCGTAAAAATGGAAAAAAGTGTTTCAGAGGTAGCCTTGATTGATGCTAGAATAATTGTTGGCTCCTCACAATGCCTGATTAGAGAAAAGGCAAAAGTTTTTACCCAGGATGAGGCCTTTCTAAAGGGTACACGTCTTATGAAGGGCTTGCCGACGACAGTGCAGCTCATTCATGTGTGTGATGAGCAGACCCCATGTCCAGGCGGGTCACGAAGGGGTCATGCCTTAATGCCAGGATTGAGGACACCGCTAATCTACATACGTGTACTTGTTCTCCTGTCAACATCGTCAAACCGCGTACGAGGGTCCAAACAGTAGATGTGGATGCGTGATGTGCTCTAAGGCGCGTTCACGACCTCAGAAACGATTCTGTTTCGAGGTTTTGAATGTGGTTGTTTTAATAATCACTTTTCTTGCCAAATATCTCCCATGCTGTGAAATTACAGCTGTATGTCAGCACTTTCTTTGTGATCTACTAATATTCTGCTACACAGAGGATATAATTAAGCAGAAGTTGTTACTATTCATTGCGCTCTGAACCAAGGATGGCGGGAGTCTTTACCATAAAGGATTATTTTGTTTTTAATCTGCATCGGCGCTGGCCAGCGGTGAGCATTTTCCATCCTCATTCGTGCACATTGCAGATTCACAACAGCTTCGAGGTTAACTCAGATGCAAAATTTCTGATAAATGGTTCACTCGTCTAGGGCGGGAAACTGTCGCAACTGATAAGAACGAAAAGGCGACCAAATTTACTCTTCCACATTCATTAGGCTAGAAGTGCTCACCTGCTTGCTGCAGCTGCGCACTGGCCTTCGAGTCTCGTGTGGCAAGGAGAGGGCGGGCGAAGCGTGCACTGAAGGCGGCCTCTGAGGGAACGAGGAAGACGGGCATGAGGAAATAAAGGCAAGGTCAAATCTCACCCACTCATTCTGCACCGGCGTGCCTGTCAGAATGAGGCGATGGCGGACACGAGGCTCCTTCACCACACATGAAATCTTTGTGCAAAGAGACCATCAACAAAAGCAGTAGCTGTGGTAGCCATCTGGTGATAATTCATGTCTAGTTGGTGAAACCAATCCCACAATCTGTGTAATGAATGGAAACGCTGGAACTTGGATCTAACGGATATTTCCCACTACGTGAAAATTCTACTCGAAGATAACCCATTAGTATCAGGACTTCTAAGGGTTGCCTAAGATTAAGCATCAGTGGGCGGCAATAAAATAATTTTTACTTCTTTCCTTAACGGGCTTCTATGTTATATTTAGGTGTCATGTAATTATGCTTGATTAAAGTGGTCAAAATAGTTGACAAACAGTGCCTGTTTTTTTCAATACACCCTTCCTAATATGACTTCCTGAATCCCAGTGCGATCTACAATGCATAAGTTCAGCTTTGCGAGAGGTGGTGAATGCATCGTGCTACCATTTCATGTTTCAATTTCTTTATAAGTAGTCCAATTTCGAAACTTTGACACCAACCAAAAGGACTTTAGGGTTCAATTATTATTCCACAGTCAGATTTTACATAGTAAATATCCATCACTCACTGCCACCTAGGGTCGTCCAGTCCCTCGTTGTCGCTTTCGAGTGGACCACGCAATCCGACTTTTAAGCTATGCTACCGCGACCCATTTGAGAACATCTCTCCTCTTGCTGAGATTTACAATTGTTCAGTTTCTTGCCAGGAATCCGAAAGACCAACTGAATTCTCTTGGCTCAGAAATAGGCACTTTTGTTCAAGCAATAATACATTTGCAACCGCTCTGTCTGCCTGTCCGTTTATAGGCGTTCTCTTTTCCCATAACTTGGAAAAAAGTGAATTAACACAACATCCATGCTTTTTTCAATCCAGTTATCAGGTTGGTTAAAAAACCCATTTAATTCGGTCAGAAATAAAAGCTGAAAAACCAAACACCATTTCGACCACTCTCAAGTCTCATGACGCTCACGTTGTAAAAAGCAAATTTTAACAGATTAGACAAGTTAATGAAGTTCCTTCGATGGCTCTTGGTACACCAATAGTCGCCAAATCCTTAATACGGCTGTAAACGGGGAGCTATAGAGGCTTTCAAGACTCCGAGGGCATCCCACAAGATGGTCCCCATCACCTGACTCATCTCTACTAGCATTTATGATGACTGCAATTGATAGCATCTGATGAGGTGCAAAAATTCTAAGTCAGCTCTTTGATCAGCTTTGAAAAAGAGCAAAGAAACCACTAAATAGATTTTGAAGTCGCAGCGGTCGTGTTCATCCTGTACTCTTAAAAATGCATTCCTTCTGATGAAATAGCCAATATCCCTATCAGTTGGATATGTAGCAATGATGCGCTTGTGCTTACAGAGAAGACTCATGTGTACTGGACGTGTGTTTAATAGCAATTCATGGATTAATTCCATCAGCGGTTTACTTTTCGCATGCGCATTAAGGAATTTCTGAAAGACCGGCAGGACCTGAATGCGTACAGTTCTGGGGTCTTGGTCTTGACCAAGTAGGAATAAAAGCATTGATAAGAGTCACTTTCTTCCTTTTGATGACAAAATACTTTAGAAGCATTTCGGAAAAATGTTAAAGGTTGTGAGAAGAGTAGCTAACAGAAACGCATGGCTAACCAGGTCTAGTGATTAATACACTGACATTAAATAGTAGAGAATTTGTGCATTGGGTGTAGCCATGCCCATGCAGTGATTTACCAAATCCGGACCATGTATTGGCTGAGTGACATCGATGACGAGGTGTAGATAAATTGGGCCTTGGGGGAGGGTTTAGATTAACCTCACCGTGATGGTGACACGTTGGGTCATTTCGTATCGTCTTGTCTGATGGTCACGTAATCGCCATCCTTCTGATTGTCATTTTGTTCGAATGCAACAAATAAAATGAAGTAACAGGAGAATTCCGAATCCTCTATGGGCAGTGAACACTTGAAACAGCAATTATGTGATCTGACAGCAGGGCATTCCTTAGGTAGTGGATGTACGACAGATCTGTCATTTTTCGATTCGAGTGACTGAAATATTACCCTGCCAAATAGCTTATTGAAGTTTATAGGCTAAAATATTGTTCTGAGAAGAAGACTTTTTAAGAAAGTGGCTATCAATTGCAAAAATGTGAATAATTTTGGAGCTAAACAAGCCAAACTGATAAAGTGGAAGAAACAGTGGAACCTACTCAGCTGGCCTGTTTGCAAATCGCCTTGTCCAACAATGCATTAGTTACAGTAAAATTTCCATGTTAGTATTTTGAGTTGCCTCGTCAATTTTACCAACAGACACATGATATAGGTGAGGTTATTGGCTTTTTGTATCACCTTATTGCTCAGAAAATTCTATTTAAAAGTGCTTTTCGTGTTTGTGAATAATTTTTACAGTTTGGTTCATTCAGAAACCTCAGGCATTTCAGCAAGCCCCGTAATCTCTAATCACACACAAGTAACTACCCATGAGGAGAGAGTGGGTATATTTGATGCAAGAAGAAGTAGCAATTCTGACCATCCCGAAACAGTCAGATGTTCTTCCTAGAATCACGCTTACTAGTTTGAAGCATACCTATTTAAGTAGTATGCGAGCCGAGGAACTTGGGTGATGCACAAGCGTTGCCTCCAATGATCTCTACAGCTATTTAGCACTTGGTTCTATCAAACAAGAAACATGGAACAACAACAGCATTACCAAATTTGATCGAGAATAAAGTTTGTATTCTATTTGCTGGAAGTTTGGTTTCATTTCACACAGCTTCCTCACTTTCATATGAAAACATGATTAACGAGGCAAAGTGACTCATTTGACATTGACCGGCATGCACACGTCTCAGGCGTGATTACTCCGTCCTCCTTCCCGAGGAGGCGGGAGGGGGGGGGGGAATTTTAACTGACCTCGAGCAAACCTTCGCCATGAGGTGGTAATAATCCTTGTAGTAATGAGGCAGAGCCTGAGATATTCGATTTCAATACACCAAACAATTTTTTTAAGTCCAACGCCATGTGAATAGTAAGGCCTTCGGCTGAATAAATTATCACTTCAAAACATTAGGTAATGAGTGGCATGGTTTGGTTTTATAATCCAGCAGATTATGCATAAACTGATAGAGAAATTATGGTGTAGGGACAGCTGGTAATGTCTTCGATGCATACCAGAATATCAGTCTTATCAAAAGCGAATAATCTTTGGAAAACCCGAAAAAGTCACTCCACTCACAACCGTGGTAACCCTACACCCTGGAGAAACAATTATGATGATGTGATGATGGCTGATAAAACGCTCAGGGCCTACGTGACGGAGACTAGATAATGTCAATTTAAGCTGATTTTCATCCTGCCATGATACTCTAGTGTCCCAAATGGAATGATAAAGTTAGCTGCATTAACTTATGTTTTAATTCATCGCTCCCAGAGGACTTCAGTAATTTTCTCTTCCTTGACTAGATTTAGGTAAAGACCATTTTAGACTACATACTTATTCTAAAAAGCTCAAAGAAAAGTAAAATCGTTGTAACAGAACTGGCCTTAAGTATACGACTTAATCCAGGTGTTCTTAATTTGTAGATAGCTTTTGTAACCACTTTCCCCGTAGCAGGTATTATCACATCAGCCTCTTCAGACTCTCAACATATCCCCCAAAACTACCTAAATTAATTCTCCGAAACTCATTTTACAATCGCAGAAATGCACTATCTCAATTTGACGGGGTCCTAGACACTGGTTGGTTATGTAATTTTCCACTATCCTAGATATGCACTTACATGCATTTCAATGCCAAAGTTTTGATAAACAATATGTTTGACAGAATATTCTGGTGTTCTTGGATCAGCTTCCGTAGTTGGTATGATACTTCGGCTACTTACGCTTATTGTTGAGAAAATCATTGGATGTTGATATTAACGGATTGGGTTGACAAAGGCGTTGAGGCATCAGATATCAAAGTGTCAGGATGCAAAATTATTGGAAAATTTGTCAGTGTACTTGTCATCTGCAGTGTTTACTAGCAAAAGTAATCAACACGGTGGTTTTAGCTTAAGCTATTACATTCAAAATCATCAAGTTGCTCTCCATCATGCGGGAATTTCTTCACCAGAAATGGAACTCAAGGTTTCAATACACCTTTTGTTTGTGGCGTGATGAATATATTACTTAATTCCTATAAATTGTAAGAGCAACTTATACTTTCATTTGTTTTTGTTGATAGCCTCAAACTTATTTTATACTCACCGATGTAAGGGAGGTTACGGCTGAATGGACTCGTCTAGATTGCGGATGCCATTTTTCTTTGCTGGTGCATTTCAAAAGTGCTGGTGGATGCTGAAAGTAGCAATACTAATAAAAGCGATTATGTAGGGAAACAACTCGGCAATTTTAATGAGTTCATGGCATAGCCACTAGTAAATTTGGTCAGGAACTGAGGTTTTTTGCTTCATGAACAATCAATGATTGGATTATAAACTTGAGGAGACCATGATAATGGTTCCCAGGTGACAAAATTTTTGGAAAAAACGATCCTTTTGGGCTTTGAGAATAATGTAGAGCATAAAATGGGCTATTGGTAGGTTCTGGTCTCCTCATGATTTGATTAATGTGAGTTGATCTAGTGGCGCCAAGTCCGGTTGGAAAGCTGGTAGCGGCAACGGGCGAACTACGGCGGTAGCTACTGGAAGTTATTAAACGCCATAATGCCCTACGCCCGAACCAGGTTAGCTAGGTGCAGTATTTCCTACGCAGCACTACCTGTGCTTGGTCACACTGTCTCTAACAAACTTAACCCACAGCCTACAATGTCTTAATGTCGAGGAGCTGTCAAATAAAACAAACTGCTTTCAGCAATTGACCATAGCTATTTACACCGACAGAGGCGAGGATTGGGAAAGGGATCAAAGAGAGAGAAGAGAAGTGAAGGCAATGTCACGTCGATGGCTGCGTAGTAGTAGGGATTAGTCCAATGAGCGCTCGTATTTCGGGAGTGATGGCAGGGTGCTCGTGTCGGCGACAGAGGTGTACCAGTTGCTCCCGCTCCTCTGGACGGACACCCTCACGGTAGAACTCCAAGAAGGACAGGAGGCTCTTGAACCATGTCAGTGGCATTCGACCCTCTGATGTGAAATACATCGAGCAGTTTGCATTGTCGAATCTATTCAAAATAAACATTAAAAGAAGATAAAAGGAGCGGATGGAATCGAACTGTGCACATGCGTGAGTGCAAGACAAATTTATTCGGCGCAGATGGGCAATTCATGAATGAACAGATCAAGTGTGAGTAAGTGGGCATATACGCAATGAATGGAAGGATCCTTAGTGGGAGGATAACTGGACGGCCCTAAGATGAGTGGAGATGAATACGGAAAAGTAGGCAAATACGAACAAAACAAACGGCTGTACAAGCGAAGAGGGAGCAACTCACGAAGCAAAGTAGGCAACTAGGCGGGCGACAGCATCTTCGGGCAGGAAATATCGTTTGTTGATGATAGCCTCAATTACCATGGAACGTGGGATTGAGAAGTCCTCCTCGCAGGTAAGGCTCAGGGCCACTGCAGAGAAATGCGCCCGAATAGAAGCCTTCTTGATGAGGTGTGCCAGAATCACCCCCTCTGTTTTGCTCATCTCTGACTGTAAGGAAAAAGGAGAGGTAAAATTGGAACCGGTCTCTACCTAGTTCTCGAGAAGCCAGTGATCACTACTGTTAGGACACCTTCAGTTGATCATGATAAAGTGCAACACGAATTTAATGGTACTTGCGGTCAATATTCGTTCATAGAATTGCGGAATTACGAGACGACTTTCGAAGAAAACAACCAGAATTATGTTTGACAAACCCTATGCCGGTACATAAAAACCGTAAAACTTACCAAATGAAGGATAAATAAACTTGAGTTCATTGAGTAGAAGTGGCGTGCTACTGAAAGAGATGCTGGAGACAAATCTAGACTCAATTCTTGTGCTTTTCAGCTACACATTAATCAGCGATTTATTTCACAACCTCAATACGGTTGCAAATAGCATGGTAAAAATATCTCTATCACAGAGACTCGATAGCCTGATCTAATTCAATGGAGAGAGTGTTTTATCTGGTGTTGAAGGGACTACAATGCCGCATGAATTGACATTAAATCAGAATCAAGTAAAATTGCAAGGATAAAGCAAAACTGAAATACGAAATAGCTAGCAAATAAACTTTCCTTTATCCATGGGTAGAATATGGCAGCCAAAAATTCACGAATACGAAATAAGGAGGCGAACAGAGCCTCAAACAAATGCACACATAGGCGTCCATTCTCAGCTATGTCATTGCGCACTTTAGGCAGGAGATAGTTCTCATAGAAGCTAAAGTCAAGCCAAACACGGCAATATAGAACCAACAAAGTTTTAGTCAACCACTCCATACTAGCATCTACATGTCTGAAAGTAACGTACTGGAATGCTTGATCTCCTCCCTTTGAAGCGAAAACCTTGACAATCCGAGGATAAGCATGACTGGTCCACTCCAGTGGAGAGAGCATTTCCAGTAGACTATCATACCCGGTTAAATGCGGGAGCATTTTGATGGTTTTAGGAAGAGGGCCACTGCGATAGTGCGATAAGACGTCTTTTAACAGGCGAATGTGATTTTTCAACTCATCTGGTAGCTCCTCGAAGTCATCAACCGCTTTAAAGTCATCGAGATCCGGCAGGCTACCGCAATATTCCAACATTTCTTCAGCGACCTACAAAAGTAGAAATAGCAACTGACAAGCATAAAGCCTACCACAGATTTGGCCTCATTGATGTTTTGAAGGAGTTCACTCGAGTAGGCACCATCAGAGTCTGCATTAGGTTTGAAGAACTTCTCCCACTCTTCATTGTACTCGTCTTCATCGTCAACATGGAGAGGAGGATTCTTATTAACAACACTATCTTCTTCGTCTGATGACTCACTATCACCGAGATTCAGTTTCTCAACCTTTTTCCTCCTAGTGAAAATAAATACGCCAGAGAAAAATTACTGACTTAGGGAGGAGGTCATTTTCTTCATTTGACTGCTTTAGTAGCTTATGCAACTTTTTTACTGACCGCTCATCAAGAGCCTTAAAACACAAAATAACAATAAATAAAAACTACATCTGTACTATCCAATTCTTCACGCCTCCTCTTACTTCTTGCTTTCGGCATGATGAATGTGATAGTTTGGTTAGAGTAGTAGTGGAGAAGTGGGCTAAAAGGGCTACTGATACTGTCTGTAGAATGGTTGGAAGAATGGCCAAGAAATGCTGAAACATATCAAACCGTTTATGTTAAGTCAATTGTTAAGGCTAAAAGTAATTTTAAACGACTTCTAGGTGCAGTTGTAAAGCGCATTAAGGGATAATTGCTCCACTGGATGGGTTGTCATAAACAGAGAAGTATTAGCAATCGCTTAGTCACGTGTTACGCCTTTGCAAAGCAAAATTTTGTTAATTAAATTCATAATTAAACTCTATTTTTTACACTTTTGTGAGATTATTGAAGCTAGGCTTGCTTTATTCAATATTTCTTTCGGTATAATAAGTTTTCGCCCCCTTGAAAATTTATAAAGGCAGCTTGCGCCACTGCAAATACTGAAATCAATGATGAGCACTCGTAAGTTGGCCACAGCACCTAGCACTTTGGACTTATGTCTTAGTTTTGTTGCAATTTTTCAAAAGACAGGGAATATATCGGTTTGATGGATCTGTTCGGCGATTACACTGCTCATTTCTAAATCAATTTTTCCTCTAACTCCAAATTTTAAATTAAAGATTATACTTGTCCGAGAAATCTGTTTATTATACTTCGACTGGGAACAATTATCGCCGTTAGGGCGCCTGCTAGTGTAGGAGTATATTCGGTGGATTCCTTGGATGGATAGGGCCCCTGGTTAATAAAAAAAGCCAGTATTTCAAAGACAACGCAAGGCGTTTGATGTAGATGCTCTCTCTTATGCCACGAGGATAAAAGTTTTGGCGCATGTTTCGTGCTAAGAATCTTGATGTCAGTTCTGATATGCGGTATAACTTCCCCTGATCTAGGCTAAAGTGATCTATTCTTCTCTCTGCCAGGATAGAGTACAAGTCTGTTTGTACTAGTTTATTCGCCTGAGAACATGTACATCATCAACGTAAGGAAGAACCGGACAGACCGAGGGTTGTGCAGCAGGGCGGTGGTACAGGTCGGGGGAACAGAAGTGCTCGCACACTTAAACATGTCGTTTGACAAGGCACCAAACCTCCACGAAACATTCGCTTTTCACTGGTTACCACTTCAGTTACAAGTAGTCATTACGTCGATTTGGCTTCAAAATAAGGATTTTAGGAGATTTAAATTCATGGAACTGAGGTTCCATTTTCAGTTATTTGGAGGAGCCTGCCGATGAATTACAATCACTTTTAGTTCAAAATATTTTACAATCAAATGATTGCCTTACAAATTCATGAAACATAAGCCTAACCACAGAAGCGAAAAACAAAAGATTACGAAATTTAATCTCATTTGTAGCACAGTGTTCTTAGTCTTGTCGACTCTTTTTGTCATCAAAGTCGAATGAGAAGTCGCTCTAGGGCTCTTTTCAATAATCGGTGAAAGGGATCGGCTTCTGAATTAGGCGTTGTATAAAACACCCAATCCGCATTCTCTTGTGAGAAAACATCCACTCTGTGCACTTCGAATTGCGCACAATAGATATTTCATATCACAGGTAACTCAATCCCGAGCAATGAGGGACTGTACCACATTCTATGGAAAAGAGTTGTTCTATCACCTTGTCAACCCAACTTGCGTTCAGAGTGTTACCGTAATTCACGGCGCATCATCATTGGCCATGACAAAAGCTAGACCTGCCTGCTTTTAGTTCTTCTTCTTCTTCTTCTGTTACAGACTTCTCCTGGTCGTCGCCTTCGCCTTCGACTCACTTACTTCAGGCGTTCGGATTTAGTTGCAAACAAGTTTGAAGAAGCGTAATTGGTGGTTTAAAAGCAAAATTAAATGAAATAGTAAGCAGACTGAAGAGACGTGAATTTCTACGATGAACTTTTTTGAATCACTAAAGCAAATATTTTATAGTCAGGAAATAGTCTTATTTCTCAAGTTGTCGGATGTGGCTAGACCAATATCACTAATTCGGGCTACACTGGTGGTTAGCTAAATGTACTTTTCCAGGAGTAACCCCAAATTAGACAATTTGATGAGTAAAGTGTTAGATTTATGCCGTGAGTCTCATACAATTAAATCTTTAATCATATGATCGTGTACTTGAACCTAAGGGAATTTCTTTATTTGGAATGAGATCACTACCGCCTAGAGGAGCTCTTCTGTACAAAGATGATAAGGTTTCTTTTACACTTGTAGGTCTTTAACAAACCCTGAATTAACAACATATTACAACCAGGCAGGAGTCAAGTACGAGGAAGAGTTTGAGGAGGCGGGAGGTTGTAGCGGAGGTATCAGCAGAAGAAAGTCGATTTCCCTACACTGAATCTGTACATATGAGATAGAAAAAAAGCTAGAAAGGGAAGAAGGCCTTCCATAAAAAGGCGAGGAAGAGTTACCCGAAAGGCCTTCTCTTGGTCAGTGACTTCGACCCCTTCAATCGACACACTGCAATTTCCTTGGTGACGGAATCCGTCCGGGCCACAGACAATAATTTTATCGAGATTCATATCTTCAGGAATTATTTTGAGAAAGAAACCTGTGAAGTGAAACATGAAGACACTACATGCAAAGATTAACATGGCAAAACTGGGTTACATCTTAAACTTGAATGCTATATGATCAAGTACGCTAAAAGTTGCTAGCATCGAGACGAAAAAAACATACTTGGGTAGACGAAAAGTGTATCCCACCAGGCCTGGGTATACAGTGCTTTGATTAGTTAGCCTGGAATTTTTGAATGGCGGAAAACTGTGTGAAGAATAAAAGACTCTTACTGGAAAAGTAATAAAGACCAGTTTGTAAAATGTTCGCAAAAATTAGCCCTTAAGACGTTTGAAATACTTTGTTGTACTAAAGCGATCCATTCGCAATCGCAATAAGATCTTAATATTTCGTCTTAAGGACTACTAAAAAGAGGTCAGGTAAAAGTTTTTATTAACTGTATTTGGTACAACTCAAAGAGAGCAATGGACTATTGCAAAGCTCAAGGCAACAAAAAGTTAAAAGTCGTTGTCGCTAAAGTGCTCAGCCATCCATATTACAGTGTAGCGTCCCGCGGCTCCCTGGAAACGAAAGAAGACAAAATACTCGGGCAGAATATATACTACGCACAGAGAAGGTATCTGGGCTATTGGCATGGTCCAAAAGGCCAGCCCACCCAGCGAGGTACAATAGGGCTAATTCAAATTACAAAAGTGGCGCCTCACCGGAATCGAGAGATAAACCACTATCGTATTACATAGCCTCCCTCCTCTTTTGAGTTTCGTCCCCGGCGCTCCCACAAGTCAACCTCCCGCATCAGCCATTACAACGTAGTCGGTGCAGTAAAGAAACACCCACGAGCCGACCGTGCTAGTCACCAAATTAGTGCGCAACTGAGGGGATACTTGACCTCAACGTCACTGATCTCTCTTGGCAGCTTGACTGGATCTGGGGTTTCGTCCGGTTTAGGGATTTGATTCAGGACAGGGAACTGCGTCGACCATCATGCGTGTCCATAGATAGATGCAGGAACACTGGCCTAAAAGCGGATCTGAGTAAGGAAGTACAAGATTTAAAACAGGTCCACGGGGGACCGTAGGGAAAATCCGTAACGAAACTTCCAGATGGTTTACGGCCAGTGTCGCTTCAGTCGGTGATAGCTTCTCTGCAGAACAAGGGACTGGGAGAGATGCCGAAGGTAGACGTCAACATCAACCCTTCTATTAGGAGTCATCACCATTCTCCCATCCGTAGCATATGTACTTCTTCCGCTGCACTAAGGCTTATCACGCAGAAGTGGAAAATCAGGATACATGTCTTGTAAGATCGGGTTCGCTTTCCGCTGCCACCAATGTAGCGTCTGGAGACTCCCTGAAGACGAAAGAAGACCCAATACTCGGGCAGAAGGTATCTGGGCTATTGGCATGGCCTAAAAGGCCAGCCCACCCAACGAGGTACAGGGGGGCTATGGTATTACAAATAAGTTAAGGTGACCCTAATTTGTGGTTGCTATGTGACAGCAGTATGTTAAAGAAAAAACCAACAATATGTGGTAAAAAATTGCAATACCCAGGGGACTTTTCCCCGGTATTCATTCACTTTCCTCCACCAACCTCACCGTTTTGCATGGAGAAAATGATTATTTAAACAATCATCTATATTATGTACACTGGCATTTGTTATCCAACAAAGTAAGAGTTGAATGAAGAGGCAAAGGAAGTTATTTTCTTGCCGTGATCAAAAACTCGGTGTCTTCTATATCTCCCAACAGTACCTCCAATGATGTACTCAAGAAGCCTCTTTTGCTGCACTCCATGACATTCAAATGTGTAGCACCCGATAGAGCAAAAGCCATTTAGTTCATGCGATCATATTTTAAGACTAGTTGGGACTTCATTCTGCATCTGAAGATGCAAATGGCCAAGTGTGGCTGAGATTCTCAACTGAGAGAATGACTTTGGAATCAATTTATTGTAGACATGAGGACAACAGACTTTCAACAAGGCATGGTCATCCACTCTGATCAAAGGGTCTAGATAATCCTGATCACATTAAAGCAGCATGAGAATGCAAAAGAAGGGAAGGAAGCCAAAAGAATCCTTTTGTTTGGTTAATTTCGTGTGTAAAACTCAAAGATAAAAAGAGAATACAGCTTCAACCCACGAATTGCGACCCCTAAGTGACTACTGCCAACACCTTGTTCTCGGTCCATCAGCTCCAATTTTTGCACTAAGATTTTGAGAAATGTGGTTTCCGTTTCTAAGTGCCATAGACGGGAGAAATGTTTCAACTGTGGTAAAGCGGATCCTATTGAGAGAGAACGTAAGTCCACGCCAGCATGGGAATTAACTGTTAATTGTGATCTTGCTGCAAAACCTCCGACAGAGCATGCTTCCACATTATCCGCATTAGCTTTAACTTTTGTACTTTTGGGAAACCATGACGACTTCTTCCAGCTAATGTCCTAGAATTGTCATTAGTTGGAAATCCGGGTTACACGCATTTTACTTTTGAACTGAGGCTGCCTCGCTGCACTAATAAAGTTATTTGCTGGTACTGCCGCTGAGGACCGATATTTGGCGTCAAGCTCGGGATCCTTAATTCTTGAGCTCAAAGTCTCGCGTTTACAAAGGGCTTAAGTCTGACAGGATACCTTGAGAATTATGAGAATTGCTATGAATCAACAATGAACTTCTTGCATCTGTAGTGGACTCCAGGGCAGATACCTTTACTAAGCGACTTGTGAAACCCACCTTTCATATTCTTATAAGTCATTAGCTTTTAAGGTAATGTTGTGGACCCAGTAGCTGGCGAATTGCAGACCAAAATCAGGTCACTCCTCCTTTCCATTATAAAATTTGCAAAATAACAAAAAATACCCCAATTGCTGATGTAACATAAACGCATCTTAACATTTAATCAGAGAACACTCCAATTTATCACTGACATGATGGAATCCTGATAGTATTTATCTTTGTAGATGCAGGCCACTTGTATCACCGTAATGACCTATTTATTCACACATTTAGATATCCTAACAAAACATTAATAAAGAGCCGACCAAACAGAGGCTACGAACACATTCATTGAAAGAATCGGACTGCACTAGGCATGAATATGGTAAGTTCAGGTGGCAGTTGTATCGTACAGTAAAGGACATCGAAAATCAGACCTAACCAACCTAGAAAAGTTCAAAAGTAAAATGCGTGTAACCCGGATTTCCAACTAATGACAATTCTAGGACATTAGCTGGAAGAAGTCGTCATGGTTTCCCAAAAGTACAAAAGTTAAAGCTAATGCGGATAATGTGGAAGCATGCTCTGTCGGAGGTTTTGCAGCAAGATCACAATTAACAGTTAATTCCCATGCTGGCGTGGACTTACGTTCTCTCTCAATAGGATCCGCTTTACCACAGTTGAAACATTTCTCCCGTCTATGGCACTTAGAAACGGAAACCACATTTCTCAAAATCTTAGTGCAAAAATTGGAGCTGATGGACCGAGAACAAGGTGTTGGCAGTAGTCACTTAGGGGTCGCAATTCGTGGGTTGAAGCTGTATTCGCTTTTTTATCTTTAAGAATACAAACAAAGAGGAATGAAAATGGAAGAGGTAGATGTTTGTAGCATGTGGACGACAAAGACCAGATAAAAAATGGAGGAAGAAGGGAAAGGAGTACAGAGTGGGAGGGAAGATCACGCAAAAGTCAAGTTTAGTTCTGGCCTTCACTATCGTAAATGCAGCACCACGAGGCAAAGCTGAGAACAATGAGCTGTACAAAAGGCAAAATGACAAGAAGACCATGGCAGGAAAATTTAAACCTTACTGCACGCCAGAAAAATTGTGAATAAGTGCCATAAAATATCTTCAAGATGAGAAAATAATATGGTCTAAAGAACAGAAAGGAAAATAATATTAAGGCAAAAAATATGATCATAAACAGAATCAAGAAAAGAGAAAGAAAAAAGATATCCACGTATAATGGCAAAAAAAATATAATATCGAGAATGCATGCACGCAATGAAAAATAACATGTGCCGTAATAAATTCAAATGGCAAAAAATGATTACGAAAATGCATACCTAAGTCAAAATTTGCTCATCAACGACAAAATGGAAAAAAATGTTTTCAAGAAAGTAATCTTGGCAACATGCATTATAATCACTTGAATTAGTAAGATAAAAATTCAAGAATACATAACTCAATAAAAATCGCATCACAAAGTACATAAACACAAAATGATATCAGGTAAGTAAAAATAGATTTTTGAGGATGCGAAAGTTGGTTAAAGCATTCTGATTATTTGTGAAAAATGGGTTTTAATGCACGCAAAAATAAAACATGTTAAAAAAAGAAATACAAAAATAGGACTTAAAAAGTCCTCGACAAGTGTAAAATTTGCTGAAAAATGGTAAGATAAAAAGGTGTAACGTGAGCAATCATGAAAAATACCACAAAAAAATAAAATGATAAGAAGTCCAAAATGTAAAGCAAACATGAAATAATTAAAAAGGGAAAACTCCTTACAAAACAAATGAGAGGGAAGAAAAATAAAGGTAAGAAAAAAGGCAGAAAATTAGGCAATATAAAAAAGGAAGCAGGCGTAAATAAAGGGAGAAAAGATGAAACACAGAAAAGCAACAAAAAAATTTTAAAAAATGATATCTCTTGGGCGTTCAAAAAGAAGGTGCGGCGAAAAAAAAATATGGCAAATTGGGCATTGGGGAGTGCCTGCAGCAGATGGCATCTGCTACTTCACCACAAATATGGAATTCCCTCTATTTGTGGATGAAATTTATTAATATTTCTTATGCAGCCTCTTGCGTTACAAATGCGTGCTTTTTCTCTCTATGTGACCCAATTTCGCGTTAATTTCTTCGACCTTTTTGTCCCATCCTGATCCATCTTCCACCTCTGTCCACTTTATTTTCCTCTGCACTCTGCTTGGCGCATGTCTGTGTTTGTTGAAGATAGCACAAGTGATCGCAACATTATATGTTCGATAAGTGCATAAGTTTAATTGAAATGCTTCTGCATCTTGAAAATGGTGGAAATTTGCAAAAGTGGAATGCTGCTTTTAATTACTTTCACTTCCTAATATGCACAACTGAAGCACTGTAGATTTGTCCCTGCAAACTTAGCACTAAGCTGCTCCGTTCAGCTCACGTTTTTATTTTATTCCCCATCCTCAACTTCAGATAAAGTATAATCAAATTGACAGTCCTTAATATATTTTAGAGAGAATTTTCCCGGCTGCATTTACCTGCTCATGCTTACTGATGAATATTCAATAACTACGCTCAATTGCATTGGATAGGTAGATCATTAAATAGATGAGTAAGCAGATAAATATGGAATTATTTGAATGAATATTGTTTGAACATATGTTTGAAGGATTAAAGAGTTAAAATACCGAATGGGTGTTAATAAAACAAACAAGTGACTAATTGATGATGGGATGCTAGACGGAGAGAATATTAGCGGTCATAGGAAGGAAAGCGGTCGAGGATGGGCCTTGAAGTGCTAGATACTTCGATCCGGGTAGGATGGATATAAACAAGAAATCTGAAAAAAGTAGGCGGAAAGTAGTTTATGGGTAGACTAGTGAAAATATGGTTACGAGACTGTTGAACAATTGTTGCATGAACAGAGAAAAAAAAGAAAATATAGAGTTTAAATTGCTGGATGAACCTTAATTCCTTGTTTAACGGTGTGATGGGTGATTCTCTTTCTGGAGTCCACATTTGCATGGAGGCAGACGATAGTGACCGCTTGTCCCTCCTCACGCTTGGCCTGCCAGTTGGCGTCTGGATCAGGCATTCTTCCACGGAAATTTAGGACTTGTTCAAGAGCCATATGGCCTAAAATTAGGTGTGGTTTAAGTCCAAACATAAAATCTTTAGTGTGCTAATACCATCGGCAGTGTGGACCAGGTTGTTGTTGCTGTTACTGCAGCCGGAGTTGCTGGACATGAAGCGAAGATAGAGACTGTACCCTGCCATTTAGGGTAGGTGAGGACCGCTAATAGGTGGTAAGAAAGTATTTTGGAGCAGCGTATGTTACTATCATTGACTTTGCCGCCTTATTTTATCAAAACGGTTGCCAACAGTAGAAGGTACTACAATCCGGATAAGCTTATTGAGTTACCTCCCTTTCACGCACATGACCAAGTCACTCCAGCTTATTCACATGATAATAACCGCCCTTATTTTACCTCCAGTATGTAATTAAGATCACTCGGTGTTACACTACTTCCCCTGATACTACTCAGGAGAAGCGCAATCTAGATTCGAAAAATGATTAGGATATTTAAGATTGCAAATACAGACGATGCTCAAATTGGGATGCAACTAGCTACAGAAAGAAGGGGTTTCAAAAGTTCGTGTGGAGTAACTCAGTTCCTCGGCAGCCATCGGTCAAATCTACTCCTGAGAGGAATTTTAGAGGATTTAACTAATGAGTGCCTGTAGTGGAGGATCAGCAGAAAGCTCTCCCACAGTCCGACCGCCGATGCAGTAAATTGCAGCACGTCATAATTAGTATCCTGCGCGGGTAGTATGCACTAGAAACGTGTCGAAGAGGAAAATAGAAAATTTTATGCAGTTTGGTGTTTAAGATGACCAAATATCTTCTGCTTTAGATTTTGACTGGTAAACACTGGTGATTGCCTCGGTTAGCCCGTTTGGCAATATTTCATTCAGGTAATTACTTAGTGCTGCGTAAATACGGCGAACTCAACAGCTACTAAAGTGTGGCTGAACCTGGGAATAGAAGGTACGTGAGAGAGATCTGGAATTAATGGGCGGATAGATAGGGATGGGATGAACGTAAATAAATAGTCAGGAAGGAGTGGACAGACTGGTACATCTGGCGCGTATGGATGAGAAAATGGTTTCGAGAAGTCTGAATCCATACTGGATGAGTAGAGGAGAAGTTGAAGAGCCTGGGTTTTAAATTGGCAGATGAACGTTAAAGGCTTGTTATTGTTTGGGTAAGGTTGCCCTTTCCTAAAGGCTACTTTTATCTACAATTCTTACAAAAGTTACGATACTAACCTTATATCTCCATCTCATCCTATAGAACTTGTATACTTATCCTCGATTGAATTTGGGGGCGTGTGTGTGTGAAACATCCGGCAGGCGTTTAAGGCGGTCATTGGGACGTTTAAGGAATTTACTTCCTGAGTCGAGCTAACCCCTTAGCACATGCGAACAGGTGCACCACCCTATCTGACTCCCAACGTAAGGTCATGCGCTTTAATATGGCATTTATATGACAAAGTACTTTGGTGGATATGGCATTGCAGCACTTAGTCGCCACTTAAACATGCTACTCATAATTACGTCTTCATCAAAAGGTAACCACCAAGCTTTTCCTCTGCATTTTCCTTTCGAAATGCAAACGACTGAACCGGTGATCTCGGCAAGGGTGATTTTAAATGCATTTTTAAAAGGCATTCAAACAGATAGTCAAACAGGCAGATGAGTGCAATGTTTCTTCAGGCAGAGTACAAAAACAAATTAAGCAGTTACTTTTTCTTCCAGCCCATTGCAAAAGCACAGAATGCCATCATCTCAAATGCGAAAGAAGCGGAATAACCAAAGCACTCATCACCACTGATTTCCTTCAAGCCCAGATATTTGCAACGGTGATGGAGACAATGAAGAGAAAGACGGTTTCAATAGCTGTTAGTCAGTGCGGTGGACAAAATAAACGCAAAGCAAAGAATGAAGAGGACAAGTATTTTGTGTGGTTCTTGGAGAGGACGGTGAGTGCAGTACTGGAAGGTGCTGTTTGCAAATTCTGTTCACCAGTCCCATCATGACAGATGCTGCATTATGCTCAAACAGGAGACTGGTCTCCTCATGCCTACTACCTCAAAAAATTGCAATAACCCGCCTGTCGGACTGTGTTTGAACATAAGTGTCATTAAGGCAACAGCAACACATCATCGGCAGCAAAAGTTGCCGAGGCCTGAGAAATTAGCAAGAAAACAATTTGCAATATGAAGAGTAGTGATGATTTGTCTGGATATATGATATGAATCAAAAGGGAGGATTTATAACGTCATTAAAAACGCCTTTGTTTTGACTACAGTTTTCTTATTTTTTATTTCTAGAAATGCACGGACATCTTGTTGTCTTAATGAAAGCATGGATTTCAGTCCAAATAAAAACCTAATCTCCTAAAACTGAGTTCAGAAGGTGCGTTGGCTTAAAATCTTTGTTGGATGGTCTAAGCCTTCCAAGATCAAGTTTGTGCATTTCCCAGGACAGAGTGGAACAAAATATCTTCCAGGGACGGCTATTCTAGTTTCAGTCATTCGAAAAACCTAACGTTCATTTAGCAATTTAGGTCCCAACATCTTCTTTCTCTTGCTAATCAAATATGGATTCAGCCATCTCATAACTACCAGTTCATCTATCTGGCACCCATTCGTCTGTCGACTTACCCCTGTTTCCCTGTGTATCTCCACACTTTCATAATTTACCTATCAATCCAACCCAGTTTTATATTAAACGCCCTTCTTTCTAAATCAACCCAGATCCGCGCCGTCTGGAATCGAATATTTATATGCCACTTGTTTGTTTTATCTGCCACCATTTAGTAAACTCGCCCCTTAAATCCTTCTCCCCATCCATCCACCCAGGTCTTCATCTATCTGCCAGCTTTTCGTCAATCCGGCGATTTATTCCATGCACATTCATAAACTTATAGAATATTGTCGACGGAAAATGTCCTCAGGTGCGTGTTGGATGGTAAGCCTTAAAGCACAGCCTAGCTCATCTCATTCCCCTTGCCAGGAATAACCTGAGTGCGATTCCTCCCATCCTACCCTTTTAGCCTCTTACTGCCCACGGTGCAAATACATGAATTTCTCACACCTTTTTCCCTTGTCCAGCGATGCACGTTTGTATCAACTTGGTGATCCACATTTCAGTCACTCATGTCTCTGTTAACAGGCAAAGTGATACAAGTTACTTCATCTCTTGTCTCCTTTGCCTTGCTACCTCTTTTGAAGCGGCCGTATCATCGACAGCTGTGCAACTTCAAAAGGCCACTTTCCTCCTCTTCAGGCTATTTAATGTGTGTTATAATCCGGTAATAGCAAAGGTTAAACTCGTAATAATAGCAGTATGGTGACTGACTGCTAACTGCCTCCTGAATAGTTATTCCTGGCTCTATTCACCTTTAGGCATGGAACACAGCATAAGTTCAAAGGGGTGGAAGCGGTCTATGAAGTGCCCAGTACTCGATCACTGATGAAGAATAAAGGCCTATGTAGGAGTGAGAAGGTAGTGCTTCTGCTATGAATTTCCCCTTATTAAAAACATATTTAAACAACGTTTTTGTAATTGGTCATCAACCGAATTTGACTCCGCCTCGTTTTGACATGCTGCGCCAACGTTGTACTTCTCCCCTCTTAAACAGCATTCCATCTACGCCTCATGCCTCTACTTTGAGTAAATACCCCTGCCTTCTACATTCCTCCTAGCCAACACTTCATCACCCAAACACTAGTAAGTACATTTTCCTTTAATTGCCCTTGCCCCTCCCAACACCGCTTGTGTAGCACTGGATGCGTTCTTGCATTTTAAAATGATGTCTTCGATCTTTGATACAACTAGATCCTCTCCTCAGCTATGGGCACAGACGAATTCCCCTCCTCTTTTTCCCTCTCTTCAACAATAATTTGGGCTACCGATAATAGCATGAACTAGCAAAACCGCTTTTGGAGTCCAGTTTGCCAGTCACTTTCATAAATGATTAAAATGACATTTGCACTCATTATTCGATAAAGTGACTCTATCAGTTCCTTGCTTCCTCCTTTTTCACATAATAGTAAAAAGCAAATCCATGCAAATTCCTTGATCCAACAGTAAATCTGAAGAACTTTGTCCCAAAATCCTCAGACTGTACATTTTTTGGTCAAAATAGTCCATTTCAATGCGTTCAGTCATTAACTGGAAATCAATTTGTCAAAAAACATTTTGAGTCACTTTGCTCCTAGAAAGTCACAAACAAGACTTGTTCTCCAGGCACACGCGATATTTTCCAACCTTTTTCCATAATCTTGCTACTACTTTGGGAGTATTAATACTTAAATAAAATACTAGCCTAATGTGGTGTAGAAGAAGGGATAATATAGCAGTGAATTATCAAAAATTGCACTAACTCTGATATAAACATGCCAAGACATCCTACAAAATGCCTAATTTATAGATATGGCATTTCGCTTTGCACTGGATCGACCTACTATAAATGCTGTGGTGGACGTGCTAAAAATGTGATGCTCCTCATGGCCGAATTCGGAAGAGGACCACGCTTAGCCTAGAGCGCGGTCCATTAGCAGCGGAGCGAATGCGCCCTGCGCATTACACGATGGTGCGTGTGTGGGTGTCATGCATGGCTGACCATACCTGAATCAGGTTAGCTCTGTCCTCAGTGACCTCGTCGACTGACTGCCAAGAGGCATGTAAGATCGTGTCGTGCAATCCATACCATTCTTGCTAAATGCTTGAAACAGGGTCAGCTATTTTAATAACTCAAATATCACCCCCGTCATAATTTTGTTATTTTTAGTAGCAAAACTGTGATTCTGTCTTACTGAGAAAAAAAAAACAAGTTGTGCGCTGATGGTTTCCAGATGATTGTCTTAGCACCACTTATTCATTTATGACTCCCCGTTCGGGTAACATTATTTGACGCCTGGGACACATTAAACACATGATTTAGTTCAAATTAGTCCGACTGCCATTGGTGTGCAGCAGCATTGAAGACTAGGAAGACCAGTAATGCACGACGGAGAGCAGCTGCCAATTTCTGGGTATATGTTTGGCATTGCTTAGGAATACGCCAGTTAGTTTCATCCAGAGATCTTTGCTAATATCTACGTTGATTGCTTTTCCCTACTCTATCCAACAAGGCAACGCAATAATATAATTGAGTTGGAATTCCAAAAGGATTTTGTAGGCATGAAGGTGACTTTTCATGCAAAGCTCACCACGGAACTGACGTGATTTCTCGTTTCATTGAGGTTGAAACATCTCTTGACCCAAAGTTTGTGCAGACGTCATTTCGGCAACTGTAACCCAAACATCCCATGAACAGCGCCTGGCAGGGCAACTATTATTTACGTGTCACAATCACAAGTGCTGAAGTTGTAGGACATGGCAATATTAAAAAGTACGGCTTTTTGAGCAGAAACAGTTAAAAAAAAGTTGGTATGGTATAATTTTAAGTTAACATCCCAATTTGTTAAGTACTAATTATAAATAAACCCAAAAACCGAGATATACCAATCCGTAAGGTGGATGATTTAGTTAATTCTCCACTTTGATCTGCGCAGAAGTCCCTCGTAAGTACATACCACCTCACAAAGCTGGACCTCCATAATTTCGTGCCGAAAGACTACCAGTACGCAAATGGCCCTAATCATTGAATATGCAGTATTTGTAGAATAATACACATCCCATGGGATGGATGTGTAATCATGCAAACGATAAAGTTCAGGCCATAGTTTGGATGAAATATTGCAAAGGTCGTACAGCACAGTTGATCCTTTAGTTAGGGCAAAAGCAGTACATGACATGAAAGATGTGGGATTAGTGCAAAATAGTCATACACGGAAATGTTGTGCTTACGAAGATAGATGGAATGTTGCATACAATATTGGTATCTTAAAGTTAGTAAAATAGGAAAACTACCTGCACACAATGTAAGCATCATTTATTCAGCAGCATCCTTCAATTGTACTAATGATCACATTCAAATAAGGGTCGTTAGATTGGTCTAAGTAAGCGTAACTGAAATCGTGGATTGAAACACGGATACGAACTTCGACGTAGTCTCAGATTCACTGGGTGATAGATGCCGACTCCGACAGTCGCCACTGGGCAGCCGTCTAGTTAGTACACGAATGTCGTGTTCGCCGTACCGCCGTACACGTACACAATAGGAAAGAACTGCCATCGCACGGTTCATGTGGCGACAAACAGAGTGCAGTGGCGCCAAATCAGTCGGCCATAAATGGCTACCATGACTTCTGTGTTTCACACATTGGCAGCCAAATCGGACGGAGTTGTTACGGAAATTGCCATGCACAATCCCCAGTCAACGCTAGTAGAAATGGCAAGGCATGGTATGGCAAGGTGAGGCAGGGCATGACTGGCAAAGGCAGTGAAAGACAAGCAAGGCAACACGAGTCTAACATGTACATAAAACTTAATAAGACGAAAGGACAAAGTGACGACAACCAACCCAACCAGTCTTCTCAGTCCCTCGCACCTACTTCTCCACCTCAGATAATTTTATAGGGTCTCACGGCAAAAAGTGCAGTAATCGAATGGACAAATATGATGAGAGGAAAGAGGGTGATGGGATGAGGCTACATCTTTCCCCCTATCATCCTACAATATTGACCATTATTTTCTTTCTGAAGAATGATGCAGGCTGTTTCATCGTGCAGATGAATTTGACTAGTAAATATTTGTTTCTAGTCTGCCATACACAAGAGGAAGCTAGTCTGCTGAAGATTGAATGTTGTCGCAGGATTGTGAAGATGTGGGTGAATCGTGTAAGCATAACAAATTCTGTATTCAATAGCTATCGTCACAAACCCTCTACTTTTCAAGAGCAATCAGGCCCAGGTTTCTGAATGATGCAGGAAGCAAGTTGATTTGGTAGAATTCGGTGTTTCATGTGAATGGGAAGCACTAGCCTTGCAGTTTATATCCTTTTATCCCCACCAGTTTATGCAGATACATACGACGTGTTACACCATACAAATTCGGCATTGCTAAATGTTTTTCTTGGTAATTTAATACCTTCACCACCATAAAGAATAGCGTGTTTTCGTGAAGGCGCTGCAACTGTGGTTGAAACGTCACCAGCAGCCAGAATCAACGAGCTTCAATCATTTCTAGGCGCAACGTTGTTTGGTTGGCTCACCATTTCCGCAGGCATGCTATTCCAGAAAATATTTTCTTCGGCTTTGCAACATCCAAAAGTTTCATTTATTTAAATGTGTATACGCATGCAAAGATATGAATGTAGACTTCCGTTTAGGTAGTTTTAGAGGACAAACATAATTTTGCAGCTCATTCTACCCTCGCATTGTACCCATCCGGCCATTTTCTAAAAAGTCGTTTCGTCTGGAGCGCCATAATTGTGTTTTTTTTCGATTAAGTGGATAGAGAAGGGGGGCAATTTGGATGTAACAACGTTGGAAATACTCATCACAGCCTTGAAGTAAAATTTTGGTTAACGTGTTGCTTTAGGGCAGGTCATTTCCCACTTGGAATGGAGCCCAAAAGACTAAAGTTTTTGTCTTTCCAATGTGACTCCATTCATTTTTCAGTCTGATCTTTCTTTCCAATTCAATTTGGTTTATTTTATTCAGCTGTCGCCTATGTATGATGAGGGATGAATGGCCCTTCCCGCTAAAATTGCTTTTGTATATTTAGACTTTGATGTGATTGAATAGGGGAGACGTAAAGAGAGTTAAGCACATGACCAGTGGAATAACTGCTGAAGGAAACCCCTCAGAGTATTCGCCTTGATGACAATTTAGGTTCACAATGGATATGTTCGCTTATTTCCACTTGCTTTGAACAGCTTAGATAAGCTGCCGAATTTGGCAAAATCCGCAAATGAAGTACGCTATTTCTGGAAACTCTTGTATACCAAGAATTGAGTTTCCAGACCAGATTTCTAAAATTCCTGCGTTATTACAACACCAACAGCAGTTTATCCGATAGACGGACTGGAGGCTTAAAGACACTGGCCATCAACAAAAGAAACGTGTTTGCAAATATAATGAAAAACCTCATAATAAAGGAAACGCATGAGTTTAGCCTGTGCATTTAAATCAGAAAACGAAGGGCGGTTTTTAACTCTCTTACGACGTCATTCGGAAAAATTATCAGCAGATAAAGATGCTGTTTACATTGCTATAGCAATGAACCGATTGCCCTCCACCAGAATATTAACTTAAAGTTCTTCAGCCAAGTCAAATTCAAAATGAGTTAATGCACTGATGCTTTACTTCATCAAAGTTTGAAGGTTAATTTAAGCTTTGGACTTTCGTCAGGCATGAAGTCGCCTGCAACCCATGCACAAGCAATGGCGAACAGCTTCGATCACGCTGGTTATGCTTGTGGACATTCACGCTATAATTTTCGTTTCCGAAGAATTTTCATTAGGCTTCTCTATGTCCTCATGACCATTGTTGCAAATCACTGATGGGAAAACAGATTTGGGAGGCTCTAAATCAATTCTCAAACTGGATTCCTTCATTAGAGTGCTACCCATTTCACTTTAGAGGCCATTGAAAGAATGGCCAGAAAATGGAGCACAATCAGTGTCATTGGTGCTCAGGTGAATTCTCAGCATAATCATCGCACGCAAAATAAAAAGCTTATCGAGAATTGTGCCTCTCTACATAAGACTTTCATGGCCGTATCGGGAAGGGATAAATTCGGCTATACTCAACTAAATGTTGTGTTTGAACCCTCAGATTAAATTCTAAGTAGTAATATTTAAGTAGGAAAATTTCCGCATTATTTGCAGGTAAATTGCTACAATTTACTCTGCTAAAAAATGGAACATATTTATGCCGTTTCATTAATCAGAAGTAGCATTCAATTGTTTACGAATTAGATCTGTGTTTTGATAGAAAATGTGTGAGGAAACGATAAAATGCACATAGCATTAATGCCTCGAGTATGAACAACGAGAGGTCATCAAGGCCACAAAGTTCGGCAGGTGTCCGCTTCAACACATCGTGCAACATTGAGCAATTTCAACTTCGTCCACCTGGGTAAAGTTGGCAAACACTGTGATAATTGTCCACAAAATTACCACGACAATGGGGGAAATGCATAGTATTCCCTCATTGTGACTGCTTTATCAGCAGCGCCCCCACCCACCACGTAAAGCTGTACGAAACTGGAAGTCACATATTGGACCCTATGTATTCGCAAATCAGGAAAAAACGGCATGTTTTATGCCTTCATTGCACGAGATTCAGCTTTTTGCACAAAGGAAATAGCATAATTAACTATTGTCCAATTTCTTAGCAACACAAACAGCTTACAAATTGACTAGAGTCATTCAGATACGGTTTTATCATTGTTTCCAGATTTTGCTTAATCAAGGTGTTGATTCCTCACCTCTTGTCACGGGCTGGACTTGCACATGGAAGAGGCAAACGTGCTCCTCACAACTCTTCGCCCAACTATAAATTACACTTTGTGTAAAGCACTATTGTGCAAGCATTTATAAACTCAGAGATTTAATACTTCCCTATGCCATCTCTACCTCAAATAGGTAGGAATGCTTTGTTTTGTACAAATTTACTCATACTTATGAATGCAAGGAATAGAATTCTCTTAATGGAGTTTTCGGGACAAAAACTACAAAAGAAGCGTTAATTGGTTTGAATGAAATTGACTGAGGGCAGATTATGCCAAGCGCCAGACGCAGCAGTGTGGAGAGTAAAAGGGGATTATCAACAACTGTAAATTGATATAGGCCAATCCTCCAGTCTCTCTCAGTTTTGTCTCTATCATAGCGAAGTAGAGGCTTGTTTTTGGCAGCTATTTCTTATATTTGTAAAGACTCTACCTTCCATTTGCATACCTCATGAGTATGTCAACGACGACTTGGAAGTTAAACGATGCCTTTACGAGACATGTAGTAAAACTGGGATACACATCACCACGTAGTGCAATTGTTTGATAACGTGTTTGAGGATATGCTTAACGCCGCAGTCTCTCTCTTTCACTGAAGGTTATGACCATACCACCATGCACTTTTAATATTTAATTGCCCCTAGTATATGACATCAAGGAGGAACCGGTGTTTTAGAGTGACCTAAGAATTTGATTACAATTTTTTCTGTCCCTTAAGGCAGTTTAAGATAAATGTTTGCTCTGAAAATGGCCCGATTTTGTTTCTATCTCAGATGTTTTGTTCCATTGTAAAGGTGATGGAAAGGAAATTCCATCTGCATAACTTTTTTAAAATACTTGAGCTTATGTCAGTCGAGAGGTAAGGCGACACCGAATCATCCTTATCCATGCAGCCTAGCGTTGATCTTTCCACGCAGAGCGCCCTGCCATTTCTAAACCAAGCTACTGTCCAATGTCTTTTTGGCTTAACTGGGACATGCCAGGGACACATGTAATGCATCACAACTCATAGGAAGAGAAGTCAACAGATCAACAAGTGACCATTGGAGACTTGCATCTCGCAAGCGGTTCACACAATACCATCAACAGCACAATTACTACATGGGGATGCAGATTGGGTTATTCGTGGCGTATGCTTTTTTTGGAATAAAACAACACTTACTCGATGATGAATAAGAAGACAGTGATAAGAAAAAGTGGTGCAGATATTCACATGATTTGTGGATATCTGCACCTGTAACACAAGTAGTAGAGCGTATAATGATTGACTGACAGGGTGTTTTCACTGTGTCGGCTGATTTATAGGCTTGAAGGAGGTGATTTCACTGTTGCAATGGAGTGGAACCCAGCTGCAAATGTTGTCAAATGATTGTATTCACATACCACAACTGAAGCAGTTGTGGCATGCGTTACCTAAAGTTGAATACACAAACAATCGTGTCATACTTACTAGTAGTGGTTTTGCATGAAGTAGAACAAAGTAGGCAATGTAAGTTGATAAAGACAGTGACGATGGCGATTCTGGAATATCAGCCATTTCTGCAAATTATACTTAAGGTGGTCGATGCTGATGTGTGACCTCCTAACCACTGTTGCCGGCTAGACCGTATCCTTAGAGGCAATTAATAGGGAAGGATTGTTCAGGTTAGACCACTCTCAACAAGAGGGCTGGGCTACCAACAGGCAGTACCCAATTCATCGCTCCCAAAAGAGGCCTCTTCTTTTCCCCCCCATGCGACTGCGAACATGCCTCCTTTCAAGTTGTTCTCCCATAAGTCCGAAAACAAATTTGGAAATTGTTGACTTCATTGCACAATTCCTCGCTACGAGATAAATAAACTTCAGGCAAGACACGGTAGTGTCCACTTCTATCAATTCAATAGGCGTATTAAATCCCCGAATTTAGATTTTAGTTATTTTTTAGAAAAAGAGTTGTTTCTATGCTACCACAGAATCGACGTTTTGTTTCAATTGATTCATTTAATTCTCAATGACTGCTCTTTACTAAGTACAACAATTCATTCTCGGCATCTTTCTGACCATCTGCTTTTCGACATGCACCCATTGAGACGGAGGCTCATCAGGCAAAGCTAGCCGCGGATGGTTGTTGAAGCACCTGTAAATGTGTTGGCGCCTTTTTGATCTGTAACCAGTTACTCCGAATAGAGATACCAAATAATATTTTTGCTGCTTACTTTAACAACATTTCTAGCTCCCAATTCTCAGTATGCTGGTTTGCATATCTTTTGGAAAACGACAAAGTGTTTTAAAAATTAGATTAACTAATGTTTTTCTTCTTTAAAATAGTGCATCGATAGCAGTAGTTTACCTTGTGCAAACGGGTTCCAAATGGTTTGTCGCAATTTTTGACCCGCCTTCCATTTGAATACACGGACAGGGCTATCTTCTCCGACTCTGTAGGAATGAGTTTGGCTTCCGCATTTCCGAAGGGATGCACATTTGCCATTGCAGTGGTGCACTAAAATCAAAACCACTTTTATTAGCATCATTGGTAGTTTCGGTTATTCCAGCGAAATCTCCATTAGTCAAACGGTGATTCCTCCTCAATGAATGTGCAATTTTCCTGTTGTGACCCAATTATGACAACAATTAAAGGCATTTGTTGCATCAGCACAAAATAATTACAAGACCAGGGATACGAAGCACTTTCGGTTACAAGGAAACAGTACACAGAAATCATTTATTTGCATCACACGAAATTGAAGAGAGAGGTTCCAACTAATCAAAATTAGGAATAAGTAGCAGCGTTAAGTAGCAGCATCAACACCAAATTACACGAAAAAGGATCGTGCCAAATTCGCCTAGAATACTGGTGATATCTGTAACAGGAAATAAGGAGTGCGAAAGCTCCTCAAGTTTCTTTGCTGCTTCATGCAGTTGGGGGAGATTGGTAATTTGGAAAAAATGCATGGATCCGCCACCATTACTCCATGGCGCCTGCCAGGGCGGCGTCCAACTCACCAATCGCTTTCAAGACCATCTTTTGTGAAAATAACTAGCAAATCGTGCAGACAAGCAGAGTTAACAAAGAATAGGTGAAGTTTTCAACTTTTACACACTCATACTTGTTTTGTTTCCTGTTTCTTTTTGTCCTTTTTGTTTCTGACAATGGTGGAGCCAGTTTGCCTTCCTGACATACCATCAGCAGATTTTAAAATATCGTTAGAGGGGCGAATTATGGAGGTATGGGAATCTAACTATTGGCTAAATAAATTTAAATGCTACGTACTGACAAACGTTTGGTTTTAAAAAATGTTGTTTATGTAGCATTCAATTTGTGTAAACACTGTAGAAAACCATCTTGGCTTCGGCATCAATGTCGGTATCGTAGTCCGCTGCCATGTATGGAGTATTCACTTCAAGAAGAAGAGGCAGGTCTAGCTGAATTGGCAATTCCTGAAGAAAACGGCAGCTTTAAAATCAGTAAACTGGCTAATTGCATATTTTAAATAATAATATGTTTGGAAAGCCAACTGATCACACATGCTAAATTCCCTTCTAGTTTTCTGTCTTTATCAACAAAGTATTAATCCCTTTTTTATTTTTTAATCCACCCAATCTTCAGTATTTACAAATGCTTATGTGTTAAATCTATCAGTTGCATTATTCCAAAAGTGTTATAAACACTTAGAGGAATAGAGGGAATGAGGATGAGGATAAGGTAGCACCTCCTTCTCTCTATCTTCCTCCTTATGGGGTGAAAATCTTCTAAGGATCGTTTTGCATTGCCCCATAAGAAGTGGACTTCTTTCCCGTAGACTGTCTAGCATTGGCCATTGTGATTGATGTTTGGGCTGTGTATGGCGAGTCTGTTGTGCGTAATGTGGGCAAAACCTTAAAAATGCGAGACGTATATTTTTTTAAGATGGGCTCTTCGGCGTTTGTTTGTTCACTGGCCTCGGAAGAAGGCCATTTAGAAGGGCAAATCAATCAGCAAGAAATTTAAGAGCACACAAAATTGCAGTTCTTCACAATGAAGTCATCTGGCATCAACGATGCTCCCCAGCCGCAGCTATTTGTGTCCAGTCCACAGCACAGCTCTCACCTAACCATTGCGTGGAGCACCTCATCAGTGCGCATTTGATCCTATTGAAACTGTACCAAAAGACGGACCTCTAGCTGGAGTTGTGAATGGAGCACAATTACTTGCGAACAGAATTTCCAAAGGTTAGCCAAGGCTGGGCACCAAAACAGCACAGGCGATGAAAATTTTGTTTCCCAGTGTTTTTTCTACGTCTATTCTGCTTTGCAAATGTTATTTGAAGGCTGTAATGTAAGGAGTTAGGTGGAAAAAGAATGCAGTTTATGCTTCTTGAATTGCTTTGCATCCTTCCTCACTTTGATTACGATAATTACAATTTTACTCGATTGCCTGTTGCACAGTTGGAGATGAGGCGAGTCATAAATATTTGGCTAATTTCTATCATTCGCATCTCGACAGCTACACTTTGTATGACAATTTGGAGGACCAATTCATCAGACATTAAGTTGGTGATTGGTATAAATTTCTTCGCCACCATCTGCATTAAGGCAACCACATCGGGTTGTGCTTCATAGGGCGGATCCATGGCAGTTGAGGCCAAGGCCAGAAGATGGTACACGCGCATAAGCGGCGATGCCGATTGCGTGATCTCAGTGATTTGCAGCAGTTTAGCCGTAAGTATTCGCAAAACCTACAAACTCCAATAGTTTCATTCCTCATCAGCATCCACATTTTGCAGAATCAAGTGCGAATTTTCAGTTAAGCAATTTTGCTGCCAATACTACTTATAATTTTCCGCACGATCTCCTGCTTCACCAACATGTGGTGCATACAACCGTAATTAAATGAATTTGATAAGGAAGAGCCATTCTCGTACAGCAATTAAAATGTAAAATTAGGCAAGCCTATCTCAGTAACTTGTGTTGTTCGGTCCTCATTTGTCGTATACGCTAGTGGAGAACATGCCGAACACTAGACCATGAAGTCCGAAAGCTTCTACACCAACAGAGACCATGAATCTAAAGCTTATGTCCACTCATCCAATTTTACCCCTTATGGAGGTCTACTAACGCGGCAGTTGTTTGTCGTTCCTTTGCAAAGTAGTGGGAGTTAAAAAGAAGCATCACCTTTGATCATAAGTTGCTTTGAAGTCTATCAAACTGAAGCTTTGAGAGCCCTAAATCCTAATGATTATAGATGTGAATGAGGATTTCCCTCTAAGGCAATTCTAATGGTCAATAAGAGGAGTAACAGAAATATAGAATGAGAGCGGGCATTGTTAATCTTTTTGAGCGTTTGAGGCGTACTGAGCCCTGACTTGGCGCAAAGCTTGTGCTACATCGGTGCAATATACTCATGGTGTTTGGATAGGCCTTCTCATTTGAGTACATCGAAAGAGAATAAGAGGCTGGCGCTTTGTCAGATGTCATTCTTCAGTGGGTAGCCAGTTGACATCACAACTTCCTCAATGACTTGATAATTTATCTGGGGTGCAAATAACCTTTCCAAAGCTCGTCCAAATAGCAAACTAGTCCCCCTGTCAGTTGAGTATTGAGTTGCTATGATTGGGTGCGAATTTAATAGATGTCATTGAGCAATTACAATTGACACCTACACCCTTTGCAACTAAGCACTAGCTAAATGAAAAAATCATATGTTATAGATTCTGGGCAACTGACACCTTCCATCGTCCCAATAGTCTCTCCCGATGCAGAAGGCAGCACAACGTCTAAATTGTCATGAATTTGAACCATATGACTGTATCCTACATTATGTATCACTGGCGTTAATTTCCGGTCCCTATTGTTGATCTAGAACTCGGTTAAATTGTATTTGCTTTTAAAATTACCATAACTGAAGAGAATGCAGCAAACCTTTGTATTTGCCTCAGGGAAATCATCCACTCTTAAAAACCGAACTGGACGTTGAGAGGGAACAAATATATTTGTGTGCCTACTCAATTGTCTCCCCATTTCAACTAAAGAGATGAAATCAACTTACTGTTAAAGCAATTAATGCAAATGTTTCCTGTCTCTTCCTCTGTAAATTAAGTTCGTGGAAAGGAATTTTTCTGTATTTTATGGGTCCTACCAAATGCCCTTTCAGTGCATAAGAAATGCGAATTCAAGGGTGCAACGTGGATGGCGCTTGTGCATGTGGGAATGATGAAAGCCCTATTGAACGGTTAGTGTTAAGGCGTCTTTACTAAGATAGACATAAAAGCCTTGTGAAAGAGCACAGGATGTGTGGTAAGCATTTGTAGACTCACAAGGTTAGGTAATCCAAAAGGTGCATATTCAATATTTGAAAGCCCTACCTCTATACAATTTCCTCAAGATAAGTTTTGCAATGCAGACAAAATGCAACGGCAAGTTAAAAGTTAGCTTCATCTTTCTATCTGTTTACAAAGGCGAGTCTTAAATCAAACTTCAATGTTTGAAAGAATAACAAAATCACTTACCGGTTAGTATGTAGGTTGGAGGATTTGTTCAATTGAAGGTGAGAAGAGAAAAAGAGATGCAAAATATAGAGCTGATAAATCTTCCAGGGTGGCATTGGAAATGCTGGCATGAACCAGGATGGTGAGGAGCGTTGTGGTTTGTGTGAACGAAAGCGTGGAACCCAAGTCTGCCGACATTTGAGAAAATAGTATGAGCACTTCAAAGACGATCGGTTATGCATCTGAAGGGTGATCATAGCCTCAGCTCCAGCTGTTATAGCCCAAAATCTTGGCTTTCGTGCTTATAATTAAGTCTCATCGTGGACGTGCTATCAGTGTCTGACCCTTGGTAAGAATCCACAAGACAAATCTTTTTGTGGTAGTTGTGAGTGTTGTCATTGGCGAACATACTCATCCACAACAGTGATATGTCAACCCACACTGCTTGACGTGGTCAACCGAGACATCAGTGCACTCTTCTAAAAGGAGGTCTCTTCACAGTCATTCATTAGGGCAGTTTGCACGCCTTCAAACTGCTTCCTGCCTCCTATTTTAGAATCCAGAGGCCCTGGTCTACAATGAGCCACTCTTTGTGGATAAAGTTTAGTCAGCAGCAGCAAAGATAGGTCTCATCAGCACATTTAGGTTTGAGTAAACGTGTCAAGTACTCAGACGCATTGGACAAGGGTCTTGTACCACATAACTGCTGTATTATCTATAGATACGGACGAAGTGGTAGAGTTCTATGCTGGAACGGGGTAGAGTGGTGCAGGAGTGCGGGACATACGAAGTGACGATTGTTAAACTTGAGGAGGAAATTCCAGCCGGCCTCAAGGATAGCAAGAAATGGTTATTTTGAGGCGTTTCAAGAAAAAAGCAGAACACATAAATGTTAAATCTTGCAATTTTTGTGCTTAAGGCTGATTGGCAATTGTTGGAGTACTCAGACGGGTTTAGACTGCCTACTTCCCGCTATTGTGGTACAACTCCACTATTGGCTATTACCCTCTCGCAATCCTGCATTAAGTTGGTCATCAACATCACTTGCAAACTTTAATAACTTTTCCCCGTAAGGCAGTAGTCCTGCTTACTAAAATTTTCCCAAACATGTCTTGCTGGAAATGCCTGCAACCTCGGATTACCATCCTGTTCCGATTTTCCAAATATTTCCATATACTTTTAACTGATTATCAAATGTTCTTGAATCTCACAGTGCTAGGCAGCATCGAAAAGTGAATAATGAGGATACGGAGGCTTAAACTCAGTTGTTATTTACCCCTTACTCTCTTTCTGTTATCTGCAAAACCAATGTGCACTGATAAAATTCCACATCAACACAATATCAACAAATTAGACAAAAGCGCGAGGGATGAAAATGAGATCTTATGACATAAATAATCGGTGTTTGCACCTCTTGTAACAAATAGCGGACTGGATACATCAAAGACACAACAATGGTGTCAAAAATATCCGTTTCATAGTGTGCGTGTGTGATAGCAACGAATACCGTGATCGCTAAACCTGGAACTTAAAAGGCCTCAAGGTGGATGGATTCATTGCGAAATATTTCATATTGCTTGAATCCACCTCCAATGGCATTGCCTATTTCTTTGCCTAAGAGACTGATATCCACCACTTATGGCCTGTTTGCAAGGACATCCTGCAGTTACGGAGAAAATTGAGATAAGGTAACCTAACGAAAATACATATACTTGAACTAATTTCTCTCTCAATGGCTTCCTTGTGTCAACACAAATCGGCCACCATTCTGATGGTATGGTGATCCATTCTAGTTAGCAATGCATTAGACATTTGGAATGTTGCTAGTGAATCTCCTGTCCTACACCCATTAATTATTATGCATACCGCGATGTTTAAAAGAGCAGCACATTTGTGCACATGCGCTGTAGGGATAGATTCAGTGTCTGGCACTGAATCAGCTTGTTCCTAAAACATGTACAATGCCTTGGTCTTAGCCCTTCGTCTAACTTAACTCACCATTTGCACAGATCCTCCCACACTTCTCTGTTGACGTGGATGTAAATGTGTATTTTGCGGGTCTTCAATGCTGGAAAAACAGCCTCAAGCATCGAGCTCGTTGTCCATTTTTGCATTCCATTTAGACGACCAACTTTTCAAAAGAACTCAGTGAGGTTTTTTTTGTTCTGAGAACGGAAAAGCAAAATGGATGTCATAACAACGAAATTGTTTAGCAAATACGATCTAGCTCACCATGTTCTTGTAGATGAGGTTGTCTTGCAGTTTTCCCACAACACAGATAATCGGGTCGTGATATGCGAAATACTGTGGGTGATTTGTGGATTTCAATGAGAGCTTTGAACAATTCTGTTAGCTTACCACGTCAGAATTGCCTTTAGAATGAAGAACAACATTATTATATTATTATATTTTGGGAATTAATTTATTTGGTAGTCAAATACAAGGAACTAAAAAGGAAATTAGAAGTTAGATGAAGGAATATCGTGTGAGGATGTTATTAAAAGACCCTGACTTCGCCTTAGAAAGGAAACAAATGAATGTTGTACTGTAAGATCTCACGGTGGGACACAAGAAACCAGAAAGGGTAAGGCACTTGATTGGATGAAGCAAGCGTTTGTCGGGCGGCTGGATGTAGGGCTGGTTGTCTATATATCAGTGGCTTTGGTATCTTTGGTGATTCATGTCGAACTCACAGCTTTGGCTGTCATTCTTACCAACCTTCACCAACTTGTAGGAAGCCACATCTGCTACACCTGGTTAGTACATCAACTGTTATCAGGGTGCTGCCGATTTGACTATTTTTTCATTTCATTCAAATAAACTTTCTAACCTAACTTTAAGTTATATACCAACAGCTGTCTGTGCCTATCTGTGGATTCTGCAGAATGAAAGGCATTTTCCACCCAGTCATCATGAATGCCAACAGTGCTAGCACACTGCGCATTCGGCTGAAGTTTTAAGCAAATCGAGAGCTGGGCACCTTCACGTTCCTCTCAATGGCTTCCGCTTCTCCAACCCTCATTATGTCTTCGATGAGCAGACTGCAAGTGGAGCGCATGACTATAATTCGTGAAATGTGTTGAAGCATGACAATGAAGTGGTGAGTTGTCAGTCAACGTGGTTGCGAATAACGCAACGTGAAAACCGGGCTGAACCTTTCAAGGGGTCCTGAAATCCACTTGCTGTCTGCCTGGAGTTAAGCCCTCACTTAAGTAAGTCTGAAGTGGTAAAACCCGCATTTGCCATAGGATTTTACTACCAATATAAAATTATTTCCGAATGCACCCAAACTCGTGACAAACCATGCCGCATCATCAACATAATTTAATGCAAATTTGCACATTCATTGTTAAATACGGTGATGCCATCCTGAAAAAAGGACCATCAAACAAACGCAATGGGAGAAGGCCATGTGAAGTAGGGGCTTACAATAAAGGTAGAATATTTATTATATTATCAAATAAAAATGCACTGTCTGGCAACTATTCTGACCTCTTGGTTTTAGACTGAGAAACGTGACCACCCAAACTGGAAGCCAAATGGATAACACTTGAGAGAAAATGTGGAATGAGGAGTGGATTGGAAACAAACCCCAGCTACGATGAGAGGCTATTCAGGCACATCAAAATGTTTGTCCTCAAACAATCGGTGATGACCACAAGAATCGCATAGCGGATGCAAATGCTGAAAGGAAACAAATTTACTGAAGACAGCCACGACTGCATTGAGCTCGATTACCACGGAATGGAGAGCAACCGCATGCAAGGCCTTTTAAGGCAGGTAGACATAAAAACAACGCTCAACAGACCTAGTTGTAAAGTGTAAGTAGATTCACTATTGTCTTAGCTGTGCGATTCTTATATTTAATCCATTACAAATGAAATAGTTCTTCTCCCAATCTGTAAAGAATGTGAAAGAGAATTCTGCATTATCGTCTGGGGTGAACTAAGGTAAATCTAAGTCTAGTAGTCATGCTAACATGAAGGTGAGAATGGTGGAAAATTGTTATTTTTTTCTGATTCTTTGCCAATGTGGCAACATTTTGTGTTGGTTCTACGGGAAACACCACATTATATTGGCGCTTTCAAACATTGTTGCATTCAGTTATTTACAAACATTTCTAGGGCAGGATAATGTGGCGGAGATTTTTGCTTTTACACATAGTTATTTAGTCTGAATCTAGATGCTACATCATTCAGCTAGCAAGAATGAAAGAAGTGCGGTGAGCAACGTTTACATTTCACTGCACCAAACTTGCTCTGAGGGGAACAACAGAGTGTAAATTCCAAATGGTTTAGTAAGATTACGCAATTTTTGAACCCGTGTTTGATACAACCTCGACTAAAATGAAACAACACATCCCATTCTCAAATATGCCGGAGTCATCTCAGGAGGTAATTCCCGACAGATTTGAGTAAATGTGCAAATCGGTACCAAAACGTATGTGAAGGTGCAATTCGGAGATCTGACCTTGAGTGCGAAACTTGATTATCAAGAGAACCACCTCGTTCGCAGGACATCCCTCCGACATAGTCGTGTCGAGGAAACTTTCTCCCGTCAAATTCGTGATTTCTATCAAAGTGTGAGAAAACACAAGTGCATCTCGTGAATAAGTTCTTCTATTCCCCTGATAGCATTACTGCTCAATGAAGAAAGATGTATTTTATGAATGTAAGAATTTCTTCAAACGGTTATTTCTCCATTCAAACTGATTTTCTCCTGACATTATTGCAGTAAATATAGCCCCTTAGTGTCCAAGATGACACATTTTGCACAGTCGGTATGAAAGAAAAGTTTACAATGAAAAAATTTCCTTCTGATCAAAATAACTCTCCAGTAATCTAATCAGCTTTGTTCTGACTGTACATTTAACCACATTATGGCCTCCATCTTTGAACTCATTTTTCACTTTCCTTGTCAAATCGCTTTCCGTTTTTGCGCAACAAACCTTCTACACGCATATAATAGGGCTTATGTGGAACCATACCCACTGCAAACGTTTTCAAGACAGTTTCCAGAACTGCGGCATATTAGTCGGCCTCAACTAGGGACGATATTTGGGAGCAGCTTCTTTGGCAATGCTTGGCATATTCTTGTCACAAGTATTTCCAGCTTACATGTGACATTAGGGCAGATCATTTGCAAATTTGCATAAAGGCTAAACCGAATCTAAACCAAATAATCAAAGTGGGGATGTCTTACTGACTCGCTGCGCTCTCAGTTTGGTTTTTCTTCCCAATCTAATTCTTTTTAATATATTCAAAGGTGCCACATATCTGTGCCTGCTAGAATTGCAGGTTAGAATGAAGATAATTGGGGAGAAAGTTATGTACACGGCCACTGGAAATATTGTCAAGTTAGTTCTCCCTCAATATTCGTCCCTTTCCACGAGAATCCCACGGCAATTCGAGCTCGCAACAGCAACGTTCACTTATTCTGGCATACTTTGGCCAGTTTAGATTAGTTGCAAGATTTGTTGAAATCCGAAAACCAAGTAGACGTTCTCAACTAAATTGTCTCTAAGTTTAGAACAGAATGTGTTAGACACATATCGGGCAATCTCTGCCTTATTACAACAACAATTACAGCAGATTACGTAATTAACAATTAAAAATGACGAGAACACTTTCACCACTCAACACCATTTGCACTGTTACAGCTCTCCACTGATCTATTTCCCACAACAATGTAAAGTTAGACATCAGCAGCTGGGTTAGTTTTAGAGTGATCTGGTGTACCGATGGTACTTATCGCCAAAAGTTTTGGCTCAATTGGTGCCTCAGAATTATGTCAGTTGGCAGAAGTCTACGATTAAGAGAATTACCAAACATGGAATACAATCAGCGTCAATGGTACGAAGGTGATACCGCTGCATGATTTTAGTGTCAAAAATGAAGGGCTGCTTGAAAATTGTGGCTCTCTACAGAGCATTTTTATGGTTGTTTCAGGGTTGTGAATTATCTCTAAATTATCGCTAAGTATTTGCCTTACACAACGACATTATTTCAGAGAATTTCTGCATCTTTATAAATGAGGTGATATAATTCAATCCGCTGGAAATGAAACGCACTTGGGCCCTTGCATCAACCAAAAGCAGCCATTACTTGTTTACGAAGCGTGATTTGCCAATTAGATTTGAGGTTTGATAGAGAATGGTTAAAGGAATGGTAGCGTGCACCTAGCATTAATGCCGCAGATATAAATGACGCGAGGTCATCAAGGTCGCAGAGTTCATCAGGTAGCTGCGGCAACACATTAAGTATGCTCATTAAGCAAGTAAGCTCAACGTGGCCCACATAAGTGGAGTTGGCATACACTAGGGTAATGGTCCACAAAATTACCACGACAGTGAAGAAAATCGTTTTGGCTCCTATTGGCTTGTCGCTCTAGGAGGAAACACAAACTCTTTGCTCACCAGGTTTGTTTCATCAAAATGGAGAAATTTAAAGTCTTGGCTTTCTATTCATTCTGCAGCAGCGCAAATTTGCCTGCTATATAAGGTTGTACAAAAGTGGAAGCCATACATTCCACCTTATATAGTCACAAATCAGGAAAAATTGTACGGTTTTCACCTCCGTTTTATCAGATTTAGCTTTTTACACTAAGAAAACAGTATAATTAACTATTGTGCAATCTCTTATCAACACAAACTGCATGTAAATTGACTAGATTCACTCAGGTGGTTTTTCTTCATTTTTTTTCAGGTCTCGTTTATTCAAGTAGTGGGTGCCTCACCTCCGGTTCAGAGGCAGAATTTGCGCACAGGAAAGGCGAATGTGTTCCGCACAACTTCTTGCAGAGATTGTTATGAATAATTTCGTGCTCACTTGTAAATTTAAGAAACAAACTTCCCTTTAAGGCTCTTTCGGGACAAAAACCACAAAGGGAATTGTAATTGGTTTGAATGAAATGTATCGAAGACAGGTTAAGAGGAGTGTCAGATACCGCGGTGTGGAGAGGAAGAAGTAGTAGTCTATTCTCTCACAATTTCGCCTCTACCATGGCTACGCCGAGGCTTGTTCGTGTCAGTCCCTTCTTATATTTGTAATGACTCCACGTTCCAGCTTTATGTTTGATGAAGATGTCAACGATAACTCGGAAGTTAAACAACGCCCCCACGAAGAATGCGGTAAAACAGGGATAAACATCACTACGCAGTGTAGTGGTAAGATGCCTGCAGGCTCTGTCACAGCTGCAACTCGTGCTTCGGCTGAACATCATGTCTCTGAGGCCTCATCTTTGCTATATGCTAATAACTATTCTTACCACGTCTTATTCTGCATCTGGAAAAATTCGGTGTAGCGAAGTAACCAAATAACTGGATTTAATAAACTTTAATCCCCTACGGCCCTTTTTCACGCATTTTAGGTTTAGTAATTGAAAGAACTTATTTCTCTCCCATTTGTTTTATTCTGTTTCAGATGTGAAATTGATAAAAGACAAAATTTTTTTCTACTTTCGATTTAACCCTATACCTATGGAAGTGGAGAGGGTGAGCAACACCATCCTAACCTGCACATTTCCTTTGCGATATTTCTGCAGGTAATGAATACCATCTTATCTTAGTATTAGCACTGAGGATTTAGGTAGCAGTTGTAATAAAAAAGGGGAGACAGGAGTGCGTTTGGACTGGTTTTCTTTTCGGATTTGTAGGCAGTAAGAAAGAAAATCTAGGCTGTACTGATGGCGGATTTAAAGTAGAGATTTGTTAAAGAAGTTCTCCGCAGTCACTTTTATTTTAAAATTATGGGATTCCGTTTAATTGTCTTACATTTGGAACTGTCATCTAATGCCCAACTTGGAAATTTGGTATTCTGTGTTTAAAGTCGAATGTAAGTTGCGTTGTGGAAAACAATTTTAAATTTAAGTGTTAAATTCTAACATCCAAAATAACATATAAAGCGGAATGACTGTACATAGGATCTTTCCTCGCTCGATTTCAGCGACAACACGAATTTAATGTATCCCTCAGCTCATATCAGTTTGACTTACTTGACTAAATAATTCATTTTTTTTGGAAAATTTGTTGATTTTTTGAAATTTTGACTGAAATATTCTACAAGAGGGGTAGATTATTTGCACATTTAAGCGCTTAAGAACAAGCTATGAGCGGATATTCCTACCCCAATGACTGGATAATCTTTTGGAAGTTAAAACAATGACAATGTTTAAAACAGTCTCATAACTCAGGACCCTTGTGGTCAATACAACAAGAAAGGTGGCAAAATAGGAATTCAGTAGATTTTTAAAGTCCTACTTTTTACAGACGCAGCGATAGCGAGAAAACGTGGGCCTGAAGGGCAGTTGGACGAATATTGGAAGAGGGGTGATGCAGAAAGCGGCAGACCAGAACAACATGTCTCTTAAAGTAGATCTTTGCCCTGTGTCGTGTGCACTGTTTATCACTGTCTCACCCCTATCCTCCTTTTCTCTTTCACGTTTCATCGCTTAATAACTAAACGGGTGAAACAGTTGTCTCGACTTCGTGTAAGTAAGAAGATCTGAAATTCGGATTAAACTGCGCTTTCGTTGCATGTGTGTACGAAGACGATGCGAGAGCTCGACGGTGATGAATCATCATTACCACCACTGATTTTTCCAGGATCACCACCATGTCTGGATCATTGGGTCAAAAACAGACGGGGCACCAAAGCGTCCCGTAATGAAATGTTTTAGTAAAATCGAGGAGGAAATGGCATACAAGGCAATTTGCATCATGCAGTCTGCGGTCCGATGCAAAAGTAGACATGCTGCATTTTAGACCACCATCGTCACCACTCCTGTACCGAGAAAGCACTTAATGTAACCGCCAAGGAATGTGAAATTGACACCTCCCATAACTCTTCTCCTGCACAATTGAAGCTAGAGACAACTGCTTCAATCAACCTCCAAACATCTTCAAACCACAGGAACAAACGAGATAAAGCAAATTTTTAAAATTTCTCATCATACAGAAGTGGACATGCTCTTGCAAGAGGGACAGTAGCCATGATAATTTTAGAGAAATATAACATTCAACCGGTCTTCTGGATGGTGTAAACTAGAAGTCTATGATTACAAAGTACAGTGATATCGTCGACTACCATACAGGGTACTAATTCGTGCTTCAAATGTCCATTTTGTTAATGTAAAGGCCGGTTTAGCATCCAAAGTTTATAGATGACGCGGACGACTGAAAAAAGGAACAATTGAATCACCCAAATCATAGCAAGGCCAAATATCATGCATGCGGTTATTTCGAAGGATGGCTCCCTAGAGGGACTTGGCACAACTAAGAAGTGGACCATTAAAGTACTTCGTATGAACCAATAAGGCTAATTAGTGATCGTACACCTCGAAGGTATTCGAGTGTATCCTGGCAGAATTTACCCATTACATAGTCGCCCATGTGATTTCAAACAGATGCGTCGTAATTCAAATGGCGATGCGGCCACTCGGAACTGTCGCAGCAGTGAGCTATCTTGTGCTGTGCCACGCTGAAATATAAATCCATGAATATGCCGTTTAAGTGATGCGAAAGGGGAAAATGGGTGGAGCATTTAACCATCTGCCAGGCTATTCTCGTCCAATTCATGTATCTACACTGTCAAATACCACTAGGATATAAAAATTCAATACTGACACTTTCAAAACGACGATCCGAATTACGATTGGACTAAAGGCCCTACGAAAGGTGTCACAGTCGGGGGAAACCACTCAGCATTTACCAAACTATACACGAAACAGAAATTTTCTTTCAATAATACTGAGTAACCAGACAGAAAAACGATCAAAAATCACTGCAATAACATTCCAAACACACCTGAATTGAAAAAGCACACCATGCAAATGACCATGCAGAGCAAAATTAGAATTTAACACACAACCAAACCACAACCATACAACGAGCAACGCAGACAATCATTGTAGCCAGAACTACAACATCTCCAAATCAAAGAGGCGAACGAGAGGCGGGAAAGGGGGCATTTTTCGACAGTGGCAAAGGCAGATACAGCACCATCCCAGAGTCACAATGGCTAATTTCAGGAGAATCTCGTCCCAACCCGTCTCCGGCGTGGTTTCCAGGTGTAGCATTGGAACCGCAAACCAGAGCACTAGTGCCAATCTGGACATGCGAAAACATTCCCCCACCTATACTAGTGTCAAAGTCCAGTCAAAACAACATGAATGTTCTGCATAAGTAAAGTGAATGGACTAGGTGGTTGAACTGCGCACCATTTGGCCAGGTTAGAGGTTTCAGAGAGGAAGTAAAATTAACCACCTTTGGGAGGACTGGTCGAGTGAAGGAGTTCGAACCACTCCATTGCCTGTTGTAAACCGCATCAAATATCATTCGCTTGCAGACGCACCGGCACAATTTACCACCCATTCCCAAGGGTAAACAAACTTGCTGCCAATTCCGATTTTACAAAATGTTTCATCATTTGAAGCCAACAGCCCACTTCTAGTCACCTCTGTTTCCACAACCCCATCTTCAACTTGTCCACTTTCCAGGTTACTGTTTCAAGCCTCCCAACAGAAGGTGCGACTCATCAAGCGGTGCATTGACCATTCAAACATTGCGGACGATGACGTGACTCAGTGCCTCCTCCTCCACCCTTCCCTTCCCGCCCGTGCGAAAGCGCAAGCCTCCCTGTGGTTTAACTTTGAAGTTGCACTATGTGCAATATCGGGCGCTGCCTGATAGAACAACAATGCAATTCACCGGTCTTGATGCCTTTTAACCAAAAAGCAAGCCTGACACGCCTCCCATTTGCGTTGCGTTGGGTAGACAGATCTTGGCCCAGATTTCTTTGGTCTCCACCACCAAGTGACCACTTCACAGTGAACAATTCCGTTTGCGGCGCACCACACTCACACCCACGCACACACATACACGAGACATAGTCGTATGGAAATGAAGTCTGGGGTGGGTAGTCAGTAGACTGGAGTCGAGTAGTGAATGTATCGTTTGAGAATTGGGAATAATGTCTTCGTCTTTTTGCCTCACAAGAGCTGAATTGAAGTACGAAAGTCATTGAGCGTCGCGATTCAGTGAATCGGCCGGCCAATAATCCAGGGCAAATGGAGCCTTCCCATTAAGTGCGTGAAGAAAGGCAAGAAGAAGAAGGAGAGGAAGAAGAAGAACTGAAAGCAGGCAGGAGTCAGTGACAACCACCATCAACTCATTGCAAAATCTCGACCTAACCCCACGATGCTAGGAAATCATGGAGGCGCTCTTCACGAAGAGATAGACACCTCAATGTACAAAAGGTCCCAATGGAGCCATTGGATAGATGTAGTTAGGGAATCGGACATAAAAACATCATCCAACGCACAACTCACGCGAATGGAATAGTCACAATTGCAAATATTCTCAAGCACCCTTCCTGACCTCATAAAATCATTGCTTGATGTGATCGTGCCACGCATTGTCAACTGACTAATGGCACAACAAGGGCAGACCGTGGTCAGCTCAAATGTGTCAAATATGGCCAGCTTGGCCTCAATTGGCATTAGTTCGCCAAAATTCATTTCGAACATCAAAACCACCTGAAAACATTTACTGGAGAAGAGGAAGGAAACAGATGGCTTAAGCATGCAGTAGAGTCGACACATGGAAATTCGCATGTCGACCCGCCAAAGTACTCGGTGAAGATGAAGTAAAGTTGAAATTGGAAACTCATTTTAACCATTTCAGTGGAAAAATAGAGGGGGCTAAGCTCATCTCACAATGAAAACCTCTCCATTCTTACACTTTCACAAAGTCTAAATGCAATTCGAGCAAGACAACCCACACCATCGTTGATAAATGACAATGTGCAGTGCTTGTTCCTTTCGGTAGGTGAAACTACTTTTCCCCACTTTTCAACCTCAATGCAGTGCCGAAATGAAACTGTGCGCTCAGATTTCGTAGCATGCAATGATATTATCTAGGAAATCTCCAACTCTTGTGTAAATACGTTCATTCAATCAATCCCTTGTGCAGCACTCAACTCCTTCTCGCTGATAAAGAGTAGACAACCGTCTGGGCACTCAGTGTGCACGAACTCTTCGAAATTGCAACATTTCTTGATGGTCGATGACCTCACATTCTTCACCTCCCATGTTGTTTCGTCCCACAGCAGGCAGCGCGTGCGCCAATGAGGCATCCGGGATAGCGCGGACATTTCACGCGCTGCGCTTACAGAAGCGGCCGACTGAAGTTAAAGTGGGAGCCACCGAGGTTGGAATTGTTAGCGCTTAACGTACCGTTCACCGTGAAACGTTTGAATCAGTTAAACGTCATGCGTGAGTATCAAGGGATGCTAGTTTTAAGCCTTCATCGACAAGGAGCTTCGTTAGTCACACTGTTTCATTGTTTCATGCAGGCACTATCCTGCTTGAAAGTCTAGGCTAAAGCGGGATGGGACGTGTGCAATGAATGCCAGAAACAGAGCATGCCTACCGCTACGGTACTAGCTCCTTCCATGATTTTAAAATCGGGAGAGCCAGAGTTTAGCATAAAGTCGTCTCGCATAACACAGGATTTAATAAATTTGCTTCACATACGTACATAGGCAGACAAAAAGAGAAGGGGGGACAGAGAGTGGGTGATAACAAAGACATCAACAAGGAGGGAGAAATGCAATACTCATCCATTCAAATACTCAACCCTCCACCTAACAGCCATCTCGCGGTAGTCGAGCCAAGAACTCGCGCATGTCGTACTCCGCCGCATACTCTCCTGCCTCCACGTCGCCCCAGCTCGGTCCCTTTCCCCCACTACCACCGCTGCCGCTGTCCGACAGCGCTGATGCACCTTCCCCTGTCCCTGCTGCCGCCATGTTATCAATCAGCCGACTGGTGTCCATCTCTCCCAGCGCCCGATTGTCGGGTTGAGAAATAAGGGTGCGCGCTAGGTGGCGTTTGAACGCCTGCAGACTCATAATTCGCTCCTCAATGCTACCTGCGGTGAGGAGACGGAAGACGGAGACCACGCGGCGCTGGCCAATCCGATGGGCCCGATCCATGGCCTGAAGGTCGCGGCAGGGGTTCCAGTCGTGTTCCACGAAGATTACCGTATCTGCACCCGTCAGATTCAAACCGAGTCCACCGACTGCGGTGGTGAGGAGGAGGGCATCGATGGAAGGATCGGCATTGAAACGAGAGATCACGGCCTCCCGCGCACTCAACGAGACGCTGCCGTCGAGACGGAGATGCACAAGGCTCTTGAACTCCGTACTGGGAGTGGGGGAAGGAAAGATAACCATTGAAAGTGCTTTCCTATTTAATCAACTCTATAAACCTTCACCAAGCCGCATTGGATCTGCCAATCAATCCAGCTTCATCCATCCATCCATTCCTCTTAATTCCGTTCGACCACTAGTTTATGGATTCATCCAATTGTTTATCTATCATACACTACTTTCGAAAGTCATGGATTCCCTCACACACATCTAGCCAGCTAGCCAAGCACTCGGCCATTCGTCTACAGATAGAGACACCTATCTCAGGGCTACTCACACATCTCTCAAGCCTAAAGCTATTCATTCATCTCCCCTACATCCATCCAGCCACATACACGCATCGAAGCTGTCCGGTCACCACTAGAAACATGTATCTTTCCCATATGTGTCTCTCTATCCAGTTCACCATTCATTCACCCTATGCCCATTTACTGTGAAAGTAGGGTGTGAAGTGGTAAAAGGGGGAAAGTTGATCCTTGGCTTACTTGAGTAGACGCGTGACAAGGTTGAGCATATTCTTAGTCTGGAAGAAAATCAGGGCGCGATGCTGCCTCAGCAGATCGCTCTGTTCCTCGACCTCTGTAGCCGACAACGTGTTCTCTGTAGGACAACCATCTCCTCCGCCGTTGTTAGCGCTGCCTCGAGAGTCACCAAAGCCACAGTCCATCAGTAGTTGCCTGGACATTTAATAGATTAAAAAAGGAAATAGGGTTGCTTAAGAGATGCGGGTTTTTCTAAAAGATTTTGTCTAGTTAACACAGAGTGTAAAACTATTGGGGTGAACTAGGGACGAACAGAGGTGGATGGATGGATGGATGAAGCGTGTCTGCCAATGCGAAAACCACTGGAACCTCAGCCCACATGCAGCTGTCTGGTAATATGACAAAGGGCGTGGAAGATGCAGAAAAAGAATGCTACTTATTAAGAGATGATTGCATAACGGTTCTTCCGACACCTAGTCACATCTCGTTTCAGTGAAATTTTAAACAATTTGTACGGACTTTATGGAACTCCACATCAACAAATGCCGACAATTCGGTAAAGTTCAGCGCATGTGTTGCTAAACCAAACACGCTATTTGCATACAGGTTAGCAGGAGAATGACCCACCTTAGTGCCATCAACTTCCCTGACAGACGAAAGTCGTCCAGGCCAGCACTTTTGTCGGCGCAATGCTCCAACGCCCAGTCATAGAGAGGATGCTCGGGAGAAAGCACCAGACTAGGGTGGTTGCAAACCGCCAAGAGGTACTTTATGGATCGAAAACCTCCACTGGTCCCCTTTACGTCACACGTAGTTGAGGCAGATTGTTCCAAGGTCAAGTTCAGCACTTCCTGTCCTTCGAGTGTTTTTGAAAAGGTCTCATAGAGTTTTGTCTGTTAAAACAGTAGAAAAAAAACAAATCAATTCTGCTTATTACCAGCCTTACAGCAATGCCTGGTAGCTCTATTTGAAGCACGTCTGAAGGTCCTACCGAAACGGGTAGCATAGAGATCGGAGAAATTGAAAGAATCTCGAAGCCAGCAGATACTTCTAACGAGGGATGCAGTTATCAATTCAAACTACTTTCTATCCAAGAGACCGGAAGATACTACTGAAGTCAGACGGCAGTGTTATAGGTCCTGAATTGTTAAAAGTTGGATCAAATAAAGTCATTCGGTGTAAAAGATGGATGTTTGTTTGGCTGAATTCATTATAAAATATAAACACAAATCATGCAAAATAAAAGCCAGTACAAAGGACAGGAAGGAAAATTGAAGGCGTCAGCCTAACCTGAAGGGGGGTCATGTTGCAGAGGTAGTCTTGAATGACTTTGGGAGGGAGATCTTGCAGGACCTCCTCTTTGACGCGGCGCAGAACGAAAGGCATTACGATGCGATGCAGCTCCTCCAGCGCCTGCTGGCCTATAACGAAACAACAAAATTGCCTAAGGATGATGAGAAAGTGCCTATCTGTAGGCCATGGTTGATAAAAAGGGGATTGGTGCAATAAGGGGGTATTCTATTTCCTACTCCGAGGCGTTTCCGCTGGGTATGAACGGACCTCCGCGACAGCAGCGTGGAGCTTCCAGCCCTTCTGTACATAACAAAGCTACTTCAAGACTTGGGCATGCCTTGTGCCTCCAGAGATGATTTAGAACGTTACATGGGCGACAGAGATGGTGAATCCGATCTCCCAATGGCACAGAAAGAAGGCATCTGCTGTGGATGACTGAATTTGCAAAGAATGATAAAAGGAAAGCTCTATTTCAAGCCAAACATGACGCAAATTCATAGACACTTGGGTGATGGAAACAGCACAAAAGAGACTAAAATCCACGGAGCCACGACCTACCGTAATTACATGAAATGGTAAATTCTTTTTGCTCATATTTTCCTGCGTAATGCCTTCACCTCAGAACAACAGTCAGCAAAAGTTCCCACAATGGGTCTTGTCACAGCGGTGAAACACCACTGCACACACCCAGCAATTCATCTCCACTTTCCGAACAGCGTTGCTGTAGTCGGTGCAGTGGTAATCGAGGTCATTGTCGAAGACGACGATCCAAATGAGAGGGAAGACACACAACAGAATGGCACTTGCCTCTTTTCCGTGGATAGTATACAAGCCCTTGTCAGTCATGATTGTGGCAGTGAGCCTCTATACATGCCCCACCGATACCAATTTTTCAAAGCATCTACACACCAACAATAAGAAGCTACTTTCAACAGTTTCAATTGCCGGGACACCGATTTGGTGTCTGTTGACATTATGTTCCACAAAGTGGAAAAGATTAAAGTGAGAAATTTGGTTTAGCTAGGTAGCCATCCCTTCTGCCACTCTATTTCTCCTTTAACCTTTCCTATGTTCAAACGACTCCTCGTCTCTAAGTCGCCAGTGCGGTGATAATGACACTCATAATTACCTAGAGATCCGTGCTTTTAAAGTAAACGCTCAGATCTAATGAGGACACTTGGCATTCGGGAGTTAAAGTGAAGTTGCCTATCGTGTGGCGAAGTGACAAAGAGATCAGTCTTTCTGTAGCAACAATAAACACAGCCCAGTCATCTACCAGCAAGAATATCCGTCATTTCGATAGGTCAGGGCACACTCAGCGCCACAACACCCTTCTGATCTTGATAAAAAAGGCAGAGCTGAGTATTGCACAAAGGATTGAAAAATGGTTTCACCAGTGAGGGATAAAATTGTCTAAATCATATAATTATGTACGACAAAGCCTGGGTTGGCGCCAAGCTCATTAACCACCGCCGACGAAAAGTGAAGCACACCGTTTAGTAACGGTTCAGCCACACTGCCTAGGCCTTCCAGCTCTTTTTCTATAGCTGAATACGGTTCCCGAACACCAGGAGCGGAATTCATTCGTTAACTTAACAATTCCTCAATTGTAGTGAGCCACCCTCTTTCAATGAAAATTAAACTCAATTTTTACTCTTCCACAGTTGATGGGCGAATCGACTGGCTGCTTTTCAACCCAAATTTCTAACCTTAACAAAGACAGATCATTTTGGATTCTGCCGACCTCACCCACAAACCTCGAAGTAAATTTCTGACGTGGCGGGTCACGATTGGGTCATGCCTTACTACCAGGATTGAGGACACTGCTAATCTACATGCGTGCTCTTGTTGCCCTATCGACACCATCAAACCGCCTGCGAGGACCCAAGCAGCAGACGCGGTTGCTTGATGTGCCTTATAAAGCATTTACAGTCCAAATAACGCTTCTATTTCAAGATTTTTGAAATGTTAGTTTTGCTAGTTTAGTAATCTCTTTTCCTGTCAAATTTCTCCCATGTAAAATTGCCACCGTATGTTAGCGCTTTCTTTGCGATCCATTAATATTCTGCCATACAAAGGATATAAATAAGCAGAGGTTGTGACCACCCGTTGTGCTCTGAACTAAGGATGGCAAGAGTATTTACCATGAAGGATTATTTTGCATTTGATTTGCAACTCCGCCAGTCGGCGGTTGGCATTTTCCATCCTCATTCGTGCACATCGCAGCTTCACAACAGCTTTAGAGTTAACTCAGATGCGAAATTCCCGATAAAAGGAAAAAACTGTCGCAAATGATACGAACAAAAAGGTAACCAAATTTACTCTTCCACATTCGTTAGGCTAGAAGTGCTCACCTGCTCGCTGCAGCTGCGCACTGGCCTTCGATTCGCGTGTGGCAAGGAGAGGGCGGGCGAAGCGTGCATTGAAAGCGGCCTCCGAGGGAGCGAGGAAGCCGGGCATGAGGAAATCAAAGAGAGACCACAACTCACCCACCCGATTCTGCACCGGCGTGCCTGTCAGAATGAGGCGGTGGCGGGCACGAAGCTTCTTCACTGCGCACGAGATCTTTGTGCAAAGAGAACGTCAACAAAAGTAGTGGCAGTGATGGCTATATAGTGATGATTCATGTCTAGTTGGTAAAATCAATCTCACGATCCGCCTGGTGAATGGGAGAGCGGAAGCAAGGTGGATATAAGGACACTTTTCGTTACATATAAAATCTTCCTGGAGAAAAATCCACAAAAAGAGACACTATGTCGTGCTGCCTGGAAAAAAAAACCGAGGACTTCAGCTGTTCCACCGATCAAACACCCACAGATGAAAAGTAAGTGCGATAACGCCGCATCCAAGCGGTTAAAGCAGTCTCAAAGTCAGCCTAGCTCAAGGATCAAGGCGGATCAGGAGGCCCGACAATTTTGTATTTTCAAACCCACATTAGGTCTATGAAATGGCAGCCGTAGTGGGCTGCCTTTCAGCCCTGATTCTTACTGGTAGAAACGCTTCTCAAATGCACCCAATTGGTGTTTTGGAGGGGGAGGGGGAACTTGCACAAGCTTTGAAAATTCACGCTTTAACTGGCTATGAAATCCGCCTCAGGGAGGTTTAAGTGGAAAGCACGAACATGCAAGATCGAGGTTGGCCGATAACCACCGCCTAAATTCTTCCGAAATTTGTTGGTTTTAAACATTGAGAAAATGGACCGGGAGGCTTTCCCTTATCGCGCAAAAAGGATGTGAAAGAAATTCACACCACGACCATAGACGAGTCCGATTCAAGAAACAAAGAAGCGCCCAGATTATTTCTGAAGAAAGGAGTCAGAATGTTTTTGTGGACATTCTTCAAAGTACAAAATCTACGAAAAAGAATTTTGCACTTGGAAGTCATCTCCAATGGGTAGGACGCATTCCGCCCAATTACTGACCCAGCATAAAATGAATGGCGGCACAATTTGGCAAAGGCAACAACAAGCAAACATTCAGTACAACCAACCTTCGATTTGGCATTTTTGATGATGTGCCCCTCATCGAGAATCAAGTACTCCCAAAACGTTTCCCTACAGGGAGACGAGGGGGAGGAAAGCAGGATAAATAAGAACAAACTCGTGAGAATGAGAAAGCGGGGAACACACAGAGGTTGAGGACCATCACTCACTGAAAAAATGCGATGTCACTTCGAATCATTTCATAAGTGGTAATTAGAAGGTTACAGCGGTCCAAAATGCTCTTCTGAAGTCTGAAAGGCGAAAAAGAACTGTAAGCTACTCATTGTCGAAACTACTCTTCCACCTTCCAAACAATAAGCCACTCAAGCACCCAATCATCCATCCAATCAAACTATAAACCATCTGCATTATCATCTGCCATTACATTAGTTCAACCACTGAATAACTCTCTTAAGAGCTCAACAGACTGTTTATTCAACCAATGAAACAAAAACTCAAACGACCGCGTATCCGTTCGTCCGTTCAGTTGCACCCTAATTCATATATCTTCCACCCATTCCCCAGCCTATTCACCAGTACGATCGTTCATCTAGACAGATGGACAGTTAGATAATGGGTCATCAGCTCTACAAATTCCTCAGACATTAGAGCAGCAAAAAATATTATCCCCACATCATATCGACTGTCATTCAAAATGCACATGACGTGGTGGTCATTTGATTCACTTACGATTCCGTATGAAGGTCCAACTGTTAATCTCTCCAATTGCTTGTTTGAAAAGTCGCCCATTTATCCAAACCACTGTATACGCACCGGCCTATTTATTAATCGAACCTTTCACTTGGACATCCATTGACCAAGTCATTCATCCGCTAACCCATTCAATCGTCCATCTCTCCAGCGATCATTCTATTCATAACCCCAACCATCCATACACTCACTCACTTATCAGTCAGTAGACCAAACTACTCAACAACTTACCACTCATCACATCCATGAACCTACTTACGCACTGATGTAATGGTTCATTTGACTAGCTAGCCCACATAAACTGTCCAATGTCACAGAGATGGTATTCTAATGAATCATCAATTGAATGAATCTACTTATTCGTTGGTTCGTTCATCCAACAACCCTTCAAATCAGCCATCCACCCAATCATCAGTCCACTGGCGTATGTATTCATCCATAAAACCGCACGTTCAGCCATCTCTACAATCATTCATCCACAGAATCGGCCATCCATCAGCCTGTCTACCAACAGAGGAGGCAAAAAAGCAACTACGTGGGACGCACGCTGCTCGCTGATCTAGATTGCCCACATAGACGAGGGGTGCGAGCAATCGGGAGTTAGGCACAAAACGTGTCACCTCGGAGTGCCAGTGGGCGCACAAAGTGGCTGGACAGACCACCAACGAGACGCCCGCACCTCTGTCCCTCGTGGCTGACTTGCGACGGCCGTGGGAACGGTCGTGACGACTGCGACCATGGTGAGACACAAGAGCACAGATGGTCTGCAGGGTCTTGCCCAGACCCAAATCATCCGCCAAAATACCATTCAGACCGTATTGTTTGAGGAAGAGCAGCCAGTTCACGCCCTCCTGTTAATGAACAAACAAATTAATTCGATTGGTGGATTCTCAGGACAACGTATGACCATTCCGTTATTCAGCTCACAGAAACATGCAGAACATAGTGCCATGTAAGGATATTAATGGTAACCTTTGCAATGACCCACGATTTGACCTCCGCAATGGTGACATGGCGCTACATTTAACAGAACACGTTAACTTGCCTAAAAAGTGACTAATTTGATCACTGAATATCCCCCAAGGGTTGGCCCATTCTGAGTCCACCACAGACGTACCTGCTGATAGGGTCGCAGCACCGCATGAACATTTTTATCTGGCACGTAGAGTCGAATGTCCTTCGGACGCAGCAGGCATTGAACGAAGTGACGGCCCCTATCTCGCGCAGTCCGCAGGCTCAAAGGAAGACCAGGACCGGCTGGATCTGGGGCGGACTCCTTGAGAATGGAAAAGGTGTCGATACTAACAGGAGTAGATAGTAGTAGCAACGTCTAGGACATACATGAATATCCGCCGAGGAGCAAAAAAGACCGAAAGCTTAGAAACAGGAGCAAGAAAGCTGAGATCCTACTATCTCAACATAAAATGCCAACATATTTCCACTTCCAAAACCGTCAAGAATAATGAGAAATCACCACTTACTTCGAGAGGCAGAAGGACAAGGAGTTTGGTAAAGACATTGGAGGCAAGGAGACGCACATCACTCCGCGTGTCGGCAAAGTGCGGTAGAACGAGGGACGTCAGCATTACCACTACATAAGCTAGAAGGGATTGGAGTGGTGTCGGTGTTTGTGCCGATCCGGGAACGGCATTGGAAAGACCACCAACCTCCCTGAAACCCATTCCGTGAAGATGTGGGGAGAGAGGCTGGTCACAGGGCACCACTTGGAGACTGAGGAGGACTTGATTTTCGGGTCGAGGAGTCAGAATACAATCAATGATGTCTAGTGGTGGAGGTCAAAGAAAGATGGGAGGCACATTACACTTTCACTTCCACTCCTGCAAGCGGTATCTTCAACAGACTGGCAAATCATCAGAAACTATCGGTATTGTGCACTTGCTAAGTAGTACTCTCCTTACTTCACACCCGGGGACTGCAGCGGTAGCAACATGGTGGGATGCCCGACACTCTTACACCCTCGTGAAGAATGAGACTGACCTAAGTGGCACCTCAAAAGACCAGTTGCGACGCATAAGCTCAAAAGACGAAAACATCTTGAATGAATGACCAAATCTATGGCAACTCACAGCAGAAGGACCAAGAGAACTGCTAGACATATTTAACAACCATGTTATATACCAAAGAGATATCCAGATGAAATTGGTTAAAGTCACCTATGAAAGGCTTTTTGCAACAGTGGCAGGGGGAGGGCAGTGAGTGATGACGATCGAGTTTCTCCCTGCACCACAACAAGCTAATAACAACTTCAACAGATGACTAGACGGCAGATGAATTCTACTTAATCGAAACAAAGGAATGGCATTAAGGAGAAACACAGAATAACAACCTCATATCGAATATTTGAGTAATCAGAAACAGTGTTAAAGCAACCAGTCTGGTGGAGTAGTATTAAGGTAAGAAGTTCCTTCACGGTAGAATAGTCACCGGTCCTATGGAGAAATCTCTAATAAGCACACTCGATGCAATATCAATGGACAATATGTCAGATAAACTCCATCAAAACTAGCAGAAATAAACCACCATTGGTGGCTTTGCGTGCCTTCCCGCCGGCATGCGAAGATGATTTCATTTAATTTGTCTGCTGTGTTAACGCAGAAGTATAACCGGAAATGCCAGCGAGAAAAACTTCAAAAAGCAAAGTGAGGGGTTTGTGACAGCATCGTCCAAGTTAAAAAGGGACTCCCAATTTGACAAGACCTGAAGAAAGGTATGTTGACATAATTCGCATGACTGTCAGTTTATCCAGTCCAGTCATCGTTAACTAAGGTAGCAAATATTAGTGGTGGTGTGTCTGTGCACGCTTGGAAGCATGTTGATGAAAATGCAAAACTGGAAGCCGTGAATACATACTTGAAGCACAATGCAGCACAACGATAGCACACTCCACTGCAGTTGCACATTTGAATGGTGAAAGTTTCACAACACGGTTAGCCAAAAGTCATTTGGTGACGCTTCCGACTGACTTTGATCGTTTCCATACCACGCAGAACATCAGCCATTTCGATAAACAAGAGGATAGCAAGCAAAACACCTGACCAACGCACACAACCAGAAATAAGTGCGCATATACTATGGCAGGGAAGCAGGCCGAAATATAGATGTACATCGCATTTCTTGAAACTTGTATTACCAAATTCAAGGGTGATGCTCACTCAAACGACGGTGATATGTACCTCTGCATTTGCAACTGAAACAACTAGCTTAATCCCCCACTACCTTCCCATGGTCAAATACTAAGACTACTTACATTGAGACATCTTCACGGATGCACGGGTCTGATACCAGCTAACATTCACTTCCAACCCTAAACTAGAGACGAGGTACTGTCACCTTACAAACTTAATTGCATCTACTGAAGCCGAGGCAGCCATTAGGAATGAATAAAAGGATACGATAGACAGCTGCCAGAACAGCAACCCTGTCACCATCCGATATGGTGTCAGCAGAGACGATGCAGAGGAGGAGGCTGTTGAGAACCGTGACGGTGAGGGTGAAGTGGGAGGCGGCAAGGACAGCGAGGGTATGAGCTGCCGTGAAGCGAAGACGTGGTAATAATGACGAATATGACGACGACACAGAGATCACACGAAGACAACACATTGTCAGAGCGACTAGGCCCGTGGTGATAAGTCCTGTTGCTGCGATCGTGGTGGTGTTGGTGGAAAGCGACAATGCAACAAAGAGAACTGCTGGTAGGAGATGGAGAGATCGACAAAGCACTTCTACGTCCGAAGCCGCTGTTTCGTGGGTATCTAGACGAGGTATAGGATGAATGGCTAGTTCAGTAAATGAATTGGTGACTGAGTGATACACAGAGAGGTGGATAGAATAATTTACAAAATGATGTTTCCAGAACGTATGAATGAATAGATGGATGGATGAAAAAATGTGAGGTAAGTGAATCAGGGCGAGGCAGGCGAGTGAATTGATAGATGAGTGGAAAAGAGTGGATGAATCCAATTAGAATAGATAGGTTGGTGGATGGATCCGCAAGGGGAGGCTGAACAAAATGACGAAAAGATAGATGAGTGTACACAGACAGTAAACATAGGAACGGATATCTCAATAGACAGGTAGACAGACATCTTCCAGACTTCTAACTAACTTTGCCCGGATAGGGACAGCGCTTGTTGTCGATGCAGAAACTCGATATCCTCCGTGAATCCACCTGTACCAGAGCATCTACAGCTCCGGCGCAAAATAGCGATGGGTTCGAGCCAAAGAAATTGCCAGAGTGTGGGAAGTCTTTGAGACATAATCTCCTCCAAGTTAAATGTCGTGAAGTCTACGTCGGCAGTGAAGGTCTTTAGAAGAGCAACCAATGTCATTAAACTGCCGCAGCGACGAAGTTGTGATATGGATTGCTTTCTCGTTGCCGCAGACACAGCTCCTATTGTACTGACCTGTGAAGATGGGGGTACAACCAATTGTAAGGGGCACATTCTAGCTGATAAATGCAGCGTACAATTGGAAGGGAAGACATACCACAGCAGAGCTGCAGCCACCACCACAACCAATATAGTCATCTTTCTCTTCATTTGTGGACATTTTTTCCTCCGCCTGGCTTATCAGCAACGCCGTCAAGTATACGTCCTCCCTTCCACCATCTTCCATTGCCTTGACAACCAGTGCGTCTGAAGGAAAGAATTTGGTAAGCATTCAAACAGAACTGCAACAGACGTCAAGGAGAACTAGTTGCATCTAACGTTTGGTACAGTCCCCTTCTACAATTTAGCGCTCATTCCAGAGTCTATTTATTACCCTCGGGACAACTTTGGCATAGAAAGGAATGTCAGTACAAATGGAACATCCTAGGACAGACTGGTTCATTTGCTCATCTGGGCGGAAGGATGCCTTGCTACCCGAAGTTTGGTAACTTTCGCAATTGCAAATGGTTTTCAATGGTGGGATAGCGTTAGCCTATGTCACAGAAAGACTCCTCCCTTGTACCATTCATCACACCGGTTATGTATCCCAACGATAAGACGTTCCACATACTTGTTGAATGTCCACGAGAATGGTTGATATCCCATGATGACAGGATGAAAATCGCCAATGCCAGGACCGCCACTAACAGACGCAAGACCGACCGTCTTTAAAATCATTCAAATGGTTAGGTTTGAATAGGCTGCAAACGCCCACGAAGCAACGGCTTATGATGTTTACGCACACAAGCTGAATCATGCCATTAGAAGACCAGGCATATCTCAGCGTAGCAAGGTGAGCAATAATAATGCGGATGGCCATCCAGGAAACAACGAAACGGCAACGAAGGGAAAAGGGAGGTCCAGCGCTGATGAACATGCTTTCAAAAGGCGATTTGCTTGTGGATCAGTGTTCTCACGAATTATGAATGACAGGGTGGAATATACAGGTCTCAGAACATCGTCTAGTGCTTAGAGCCACTAATCAAAAAGAATGTCTCTGAGATGTAGCTCGCCCGACTTTACACCTAGAAAACTTGACGACACCCACCACTTGCTTTCAGCACAGTTGAGATAAGGAGCATCTATCGCAGCATCTCAGCTCCAACCTCACAAATGATCCCATTGTACTAAAAAATTGGTAATGGTCAAGGCTAAGAGTGACAGTGAGAGAATACCAAAACCAACGTTCAAAGAGTGCAAGTGCTAGCTAGTCGAATCACATCAACTACTGATGCAAGCCCAAAACTGAAAATATCTTTCCGAGTTAATAAAGAGGCATCAATTTTGGTCCTTAATCCACCAGCTCGACTACTTCGGTAAAAAATCATCCATTTTGCGCGGAACATGGACGCTAACATTACACTGAATAGGAGGTAAACGCATCAGAATGAGAGCCTTTTCATAAATAATCAATGAATAACTATCAGTAAGGGTTGTAAATGCAAGGCAGAAGAATCGCACTAGTGCAATGATCACACTGGCAAATCTAGGGTGTACAGGCAAGCACGTACGTACGCGGATCGACAGGGTGGATAGGAAAACAAAACCACTCATCTGGGTCAGACATGACCTCAGTACAATCATGATCCACCCGCAAATTAGTCATCCATATGTGCACATAAGCTCTGTTTACTACAAATATGGACGAACTCCTTAAGCGTCGTCGTCACGCGGCATACAGGGTGCCCACATTCCAAACAATCTGCATCAGTGCTGGAAGCTTCGGGAGTATACAACAACTACCCTACTGTTGCCATACACCAACCTCTTACCAATTTAGCACCAAAAAGGAAGCCACTATAATTTCGAAACAACAGTCTGCCACACTATAACGTTTGTAGCGTCAATAGTTAAAAAGAGGCATCGGCATACAAAAAAATCATCCCTTTTAGCGTCGGACTGCAGGTGTCATCGATGTACACAAAAAGCTAACTGAACTTTTCAACTAAATTAATGGAATTTGACCAGATCGTAACCTCGTGTAGCAGTCAACTCACCCCACTCAGCAAATTCATCCGGCAGTATGTATTTGGTCAAGTTCTGCGTCACCTTGGCCAAGGCCTTTGAAGTTGCCAACGTCGGCGTAGAAGACCTCGGACTGGACACCTGTTGGCAAAACTCACTCCAAAGGAGGCGAGCAAGGTTCCATGCTGCAAGGCGTTGAAGACGCAAGTTCTCGCTGGGCTGTGGCAAGTCAAAGTCATTCAGAGGTTGTCCGGCGGTGGTATTGGCAGTGGTCCCACGAACCGTATCCATAAAAGGGCGTATGAGAGGAGTCAGACGGCCGGGTGTGACCCAACCAAAGTTCACTAGAGCCGACGACAAGGAGAGTTCCACCCTGGAAAGGAAGAAAGACAAGAAGAAAGCGATCTCTCACCATGCCAACCTGCAATTGGGTGGTGTTATTACTTGTAGGTTATGAAAAGGAGTCAACGGTGACGGGAAATGGCATTTGCCATTTCTAAGGCAGGCAAATAAAATAATTTTTTTACCAGTAAGCCTAAGGAGATTCTTTGCTAATTGATGCGACCAATATTACAATCTTCTACGCATGTCTGCGACAAGTCGCGCCTTTTTAAGAAGTCTCATCTCAAGGTATAGATGACATACTTCAAGAGATCGCTAGTGCGATTGTCTGATACCAGCAAGATGAAGTGATAATCGCCTTAACCCTTGAGGAAGCATTATAAGAGGCACAAGGAGGGTTGGAACGAGACAGTACTCCTGCCCTCAACTGGAGAAACAGGAAACGGGTGGATTGATAGCTTAATGGGTAGATGGCACGATGGACAAAGTGTGGATGAGTGGATTCAGGAATGCATGTATGAGTGATTGGGCTAACTGAATGAATCCTCTGTGGAGGATTCGCAAATGAACAGAGGAGTGCAACTGGAGGCAACCAATGATGTTGTTGTCGACAGATTTGACGACAAATGAGTGACAAATTGAAAAATGTATGGATTGGTGGAGCATGAGTAGATTAACCAATGTGAGGGTGTCTTGAAACCAGAGAAGAATTGAGACTCACCGCGAACTCCAGAAAAGCTGTAAGGCAAGGCACCGACTGACGGAGAGTTGTGCCTTTTGCAGTGCACGTTGCAGCTCCTCAAACTCCAACTCCGTCAGTTTAACCATGTTGGCGTCGGCGGAGGTGGAAGCAGGACTGTACACGGGCAATTCAGAGCCAACTCGCTGTAACAGTGTTTGGCACTCCACCAAATTCATGACGCTTCCACCGCTATAGAATGAGAGATAGCATTCAGTCTCCTTTTACTTGACAACAAAATTACACCCTCCATTAAATACACAAGACAGAAGAACTTGTGATGGCTTATATCGTGTGGCAAATTATGCTTTTCTTTCCAAAAAGCATTGCTCAAACGAAGTTGAAAGTCTTCCTGCTATGATTCGAGTTCATCACATTAACCCCATTCGTGTCTCGTGCACAAAGTTTCGATGAGTTTCATCTCTACCGTTGCGAAGTACGGAAAATAGGGACGCCAGGGGAAACATCCAATAGGTGATATTAAGAGGCCCATCACCTAAGCTACCAATTACAGTCTCCTTGGGGTCTCAGCCTTCTTACATTCCCGAGTTTTATGATAAAGCACTCCCAGACTCTTTCGAGAAAGTGTTTTCAGTGCCCAAATAGCAAAGTATTTTCGGTTACTGATTACCACCAAAAGCTTCAAACTTATCTAGCAGGATCGAAAAACCCTTAAAGAACATTGTTGGAATTTCGTGTGAACCAATGTGAGTCAGCTCGTTGTGTCAGACGTCAGACCTCAGAATTAGAATTCGGTGGTCTACATTCAAACGTCTTCAGATACAGGATCTGGGGAACTACTGAGGTGGGGTGTACATGACCAAAAATTATGATGACAACACCTTCTGACCCAAACCCCTGAAATCGCTAATGTATATGTATCAGACTTAAAAAGAATGTTGTTGACTTGTTAATACCGTCGATTGAAAACATAAAGACCATCATGAATAAGGACCACGTTAGGGACTATGATGAACCCAGTTTTGCGAAGCTACGTACATTATACTTACATTTGAAAACGGGAAGAATTCGATAACAGTATCAAGTTAACATTCCGCGCGACCGCTAAAACGGTGTCAAAAATTCACTCCCGTATCAAATACCGAGGTTCAGTCAAAACACGAGTCTGATAAGTTTAAGTGCAAACACAAGGTAGAACGTTCGATTTGACCAGACTCGTAGGCATAAGCAGAAGCATTACAGATGATGGCATCTACTTCCAGAAGGGACTGAAGCAAAGCATTGCGGTAGTCCATCTTTGGGAATGCTTTAATGCGGTAAAATGCAAAACAAATAGGAGTACTCACGCTTTTGGAGATTCAGTATTAATTGGTAGTCTTGTAGTCTCACAAAGAGCCCTCAGTCGATGACAATCTTCGTGCATTGTCTTGAAGACGCCTGCAAAAGAAGTGTAGTAAAGGTTGTCATTTTGACGTAGACAGTTTGAAGAGAAAGACGAAAAAAATACTACTATCAAGTAATAGTAGAATTACGTATTTACAGAGGAACCTGCAGAGATTTGATCAGGCTTTCAAGGGCACTCATAATGATTGGCAGTTTTTGGTCAATAAAATGGACTCTCTTCAGCTATACCTCTTCTCTATCTATCCATCTCTCCCTATATCTGTCTCGATTTGTCTGTACCTTGGAACTTTCCACAATTGCTAGGTGTTTTATTTTTTTCCGTCGGAAGTTGCTTATTTATGCTAAAAGCTTCATATTTGACGTGGACAGACAGGTGGATTTACATGCGGATAGATAATTGCTTTAAGCGGTGGACTTGAAATATCCAAATACGACTGGAAAACGGAAGTGGACAGAACAAGCAAAATGGATGAACCAGACAAAGTAGAGGTAGGTGGAAAGTGGACCGGTAGAGGTCAACACAAACGCCTAAATGGGGAATTGATGGATTAATTGATGCTGCACGAAGCTCACTTGTTGATGGACGCATCAACAAATACAGCCAAATCATATGTGTTACCATAATGACTCTTAAAGTAATAGTCGGCTAAATAGGGGTAGGCGAACCACAAGACTACATACTAATGGGCAGATAATACCCAGTTATATATTTTGAAAATGGCCAGTCATTAATGAGTTGACGAAAATAGACCAACGCTTCAAGCCCCAACTGTGTAATGATAATCTATTTGGATCCGGCTATTCCAAATGAAGTGGACGAACAAACAAATATGCGAATAACTGCAACCTAGCGAGCAAACGTGAAGCCATTGAGAGGGGGATGGGGTGAGAGATGGACGAGAAAATAAATGGATTGGGGAATGCAAACGAGGTATAAACAAATAAACAGAGGAAAGGACGGGGAAATGGATGTTCGAGTGAACAAACAGCTGACTGAACTATCAGATTGGAGGTCGATAATGTGGACAGATAAATAAATGAATGGGTAAACAAAAAAAGGGAATGAATGATTGAGAAGCTGAATGTACTGAACATGGAGTGAATGAAAGGATAGATGGATGACAAGAAATAATGCAGTTGTAAGAGACCAGATGGGCGAAAAGGTGGACTGTTTGAGGGATAAAAAATAGGCTGCCCAGAGGAGGTACTAAGTGGGTGGGTAGATAAATAGCAAAATGAGTGAACGGGTTAATTAAAACCCTTTGCATATGGACGGACAGATAGATGAGCAAACAAGCAAAGGGAAGGTCAGACGGGAAGACAACCTCACCTAGTATCTCCTCGTAGTAGACCACATTCGTGAGACAGCTATTCAACCGATTCGGCAACTCGCTATTGGCACCACTGCCGATGGTAGCAGTGGCGCCAGAGGTGGCGGCAGGAGGCCATGCGGCAAGCAGGAGACTGCCAATAAAGCGCTGCATGCCCAGACGGTCCCTCAAATGCGTGCCGCCCACTACGTGTTCTAACAGGTAGCTGCCTATGGACATCTCCCCGCCGGGGATACTGCTGTCTCCGGCCCCACCTTTTTCCGTCGAAGCAGAGTCCGTTGTACCAGTGGTGGGGAGAGGTGCTACGACCGTGGAAAGTCTGCTTTCACACAACTGACTGCTTAGACTCGCCAGCAGTCTGGAAAAATTGGAAATGAGTGCTTTGAGGATATATTCGAAGCCCATTCACAAAAAGGAGATACAAAAGCTTTTTAAAGCTCCTAAAATGCATACTTAAGGAAAGGGACATTTCATTGACAGGAAAGCCGACAAACAGGAAAACGGTACATCCAAATGAAATTTCTCTTTGCTCATCTACGTTCAAAGAAGAATGCATTTAGGACACGGTGGCAGACGCCCGTCTATCCAAGTGATAACCACATAAATTCGAGGAAGACGATTGAATAAGTGGACCAGTTTTGGGAACTGATAAAATCCAGGAAGGGCGGGTGAACGTCTGCCTACATTTCCTCGAGCCTTCAATCGACTCCGAGATTTGCACAATAAACTCACTAAGAGGGGACCTGGAGGACTACCGGATACCAAAGATGTAATTAATCGGATCCACATTTCTAGAAAACATCAACTCGAAATCTAACACCGTCGCACTCATATCCTGCGATACGAACAACTTCACGAAATGCCTGCTTCGATCACCTTACTTTGGACAGGGAATAGTCGGTATGCTTTTGTCGTCCAAAAGAATTTAACTTTGTATAATGAACCACAACTTCTTAGGTAAAAAAGCGTACACTGATAGCTGGAAAGCTGATGCGCTGGCCTACTTTGACCTTGCAAAAAGTACACATTATCAAAAAGAAGTATACATTTCATGCAAGATGCATGCAGCCGATAACCAACAGCGTGGAATCCTCTGTCAGCTTCTTTTCTATAAAAAATGCCAGATTTATACGCTGCCAAGGCCAGCGAGCAGTAGTGTCTAACGTAATGTGACCGGTGGAATAGCTAGCCTTCATCTGTATCACCAAGCCACACTACTTCTTAGGAACAACAAATAGGATTAAACGAGTTACTAGTCAAGTTTTCATGGGTTATTTAATAATTACGCTATTCGGTAAAGGTGCCTCATATCAGCTAAACAGTTTTAAGCGTTGCTACATGATAAAATAAATGCTGGAAATTTAATCGTCCGAAAATAATCGAATTCGCAGCGATTCTACTCCGAAATCCCGTCCACGAAGGGCTCATGCAAACAGATCACCGCCATGAAAAACACCAAATCGACAGTCCGGAAAAGGAGGAAATGAAATGAAAAGTGAAGTACTCACACTGTGGCAGTGATGCGCGTCTCCAGGGCCAAACTTTGCCGCACGCGTTCGCTAGTGGCGCCCATCTCATAACCACCGATGTAGTAGGTCTGAGGCGTCTCCTTCATGTTTTCACCGAAAGGCAAGAACACCAAATGAACAACGAAATAAACAAACCATCGCCACAGCAACAACCTTGTCCCCTTCTCACAACGGTTACTTAGGCGCAGTTTATGCGACAGAGGAGTAAAAGATACACACCCAGCTTCCCAGCAGTCTGCATGTACCACCACAGCACGGCATATTCCGTGATCAGTAACCAACAGAAAGTTAGTAGCCCTCGTTTCTGTGATCCTCTGTATGATTAGCTTGCCTCCATTTTATTACACAATTACCAACATTGATCCTCTAATCCAACAATGAAAGCTCTTCTCATGCAAATTCATTGAATCAACGTCTTTTAGTTGGTTTAAGCAAGATAGCCTGATGCATCGTAAACAAGACTGAACATACTAAGTGGTTTCTGTGAAGTCGTACATTTAAAGTTGTTAAATACGTACCGACGCCTACGAATAACAATTGTTGTGGTTCAGGTGCCCTTTCAAAACATTCGATCGTGTCGCTATCGCACCACTTTAGCGCCATAAAATGATGACTTGACATGGCTAACCTGATCAATTTTTTGAGGTTAGCTTCAAAATTGACTGAATCAACATTGCCTGTTTTGCTCAAAGGACATCTTTGCAATATTTCACGGAAATGGCAATTCTACACAATCTGGCTTATCACTTAGGCGGGTTAGACAAACTTCACATTCTGCTGAAATCGATTGTCTCCTGTGAGTGTGAAACCACGGAGGCATCTCGGATCATATCCTTTCCAAGCATAAAGGCCAAATACACCTTGACCCCACGCACTAATGGCAATGCCATTGGTGTAGGCAAGGATTAAACTAAATGCTTCAAGATAGTTCCGTTGCCAGAAGACAAAAGATTATCTAAACTAGGCTGACATCTACAAACACTAAAAGATTTGTCCCAAAATGAGTCAAAAAATTGGATTGTCCTGCAGTGGAATATTCCCAAATGATCCGATTGAACCCAAAAATGTACTAAATAAATGCGTAAGACACTTCCAAACAGTGAGAGGTGTCTAATTAACCTATTAGACCGAAGGTAGTTATAAAAGTGGTCGCTTTTGAACGCTAAAACACACCCAAATAGGACCTTTTCAGCAAAAAAATAACCTACGTGGTTGGTGGTGGTAGTTAGGAGACGCAGCATAGTGTCGGCAAAGGGCATGGAAGTGGGCTGCATGGCCTGACAGAGCCAAAAGTCCACGCGATTGAGAGTGGCTTGTGCCAGCAGTCCAACTGGAACCGCACCTGCCAATCTGTGCCAAAGCTTAGGATAGCGGGAGAAAGAGGTGCACAAGTGCAATGTCAGTGGGTTCAGAAGTTCCAGGATTGGGAGTTGTAGTGGCAAATATAGAAATAGATTTGAAATGAGAAGCCATTGACAGATCTAGAGAACTGGTGACAAGACTACGTTACGGTTGAAGCAGCAAGTCAATGTTCAAAACAAATTTAACTAATTCCTATTTCCGAAGACTCATTCAAAAGTTAGGCGATTCAAATCACTACCATTTTAGGTTGCAGAACTTTTGATATAAGGGTTTGCAACTAAACCTCAAGAAGACAGTCAGGCTGTTAATTTATTACGCATTTTAGACCGGCGTTCAGGTGCATTAAACTGCGAACGAGGAGGGGTTTTTAGGTTCGACAGGGTAAATGTGAAAAATGCAGGACTACGGCCTAACGCCGGCAACGAAGTTCCCGATTTAGGTGACTGAAAGTTCAAAGTTGGGTTGAAAATAGGATGGGCGAAGTGTAGGCTCCATTCATAACCCAATGATTTCACGCCACCACTTTGGCATTTGTGTAACAAAGTGAACTGGAAATATATTTCCGTGTTAAATTTATACCACAGATCTAGTGATCCTGGTACGACTGGAATTTCGTTGATAGACTAACGAACAGACGAACTAAGGAGGGGAGAGGTATGCAACCAAGAATGGTTGCCAATAAAAACTTCAACTATCCTCTAATAGACCCTCTTAATCAGTAAAGCTTCTAAGCACTTCAGCCGTGAATGAAAAGACCAAAGAGAGACTTTTCTGGAGAATAACTTACATCACTGATGAGTCGAATGTTCTTGCGGTCAGGCTCGAAGAGGGCACGATGGAAGAGCTGTTCAAATACACACTCCAACAGAGACGGTTCCATCTGATGGCTAATCTGAAGACAGACGGTGGGATACTAACATTTGACTTGATTTTGACTTTATCCTCTTTGCAATATCACGTACTGATTATGCATGAGGTTTGAGCCAAATGGAAGTTCAAAAGGCTGTGAGAGCTCGAAAATTGAAGACCGCTGTTTCTTATTCCTCAAAGGAGTGGCAGGAAAAATTTGAGGTCGAAAAAACCAACCAATCAACTGGTTAATCCATAATTTGGAGCAGGCATTTAAAGGTAGCGGTATTGCCGAAGCGATAGGAAAAAAACTTTCCTTTTCCGACATTAGAAATACGATTCAAGACTGTGCAGAAGAAGGCTTCCAACAGGCACGTTGATAGGGAAACAAATGCACACTTACAGCTACTTTGCCTTGAATGCGTCTAGAAAACCCAGCAACGATAGAGCTAACCAGTTACTCTCAATACTACTGAACGTATGAGAAAGGCTCCTAACGACAATAGATGAATGATGCGTTGAAATTGTTAAACAACAACTACGTATTACGAGGAAAAAAGCAGAATATCTCATGCTAACGATAACTTATCAAGTCCACTGAGGCGTCAGAATCCGCAGTTTTGATCGTTCGTAAAATTAAGCAGTTTAAAACCAGTTTGTCAAGTAGAACCACTAGAAAGGACACAGATGAAGCGTGCCTTTGCACACTCAAGCATGTATTACGAGTGGGAGGTTTTATGCAAATGTCTGGGAAGTCTTTTGGAAATTAAGAATAAATCCAACACTAAAAGCTGTTTTTTAACTCAAGACTCCCACGTTCCCGTTTCTTGGATATGGTCCAATTCAACAACTAGTGCAGCGAGAAAGGCGGCAAGAGTAATTCAGTAGACATTCAAATGCCTACCTTTTGAAGACGCAACGATAGCAAGGAATCGAGGGTCTGAATGGCAGTTCGACGAATGTCAGAAGAGGAGTGATGCACGAAGTGGAGGACCAGAACAACACGTCTCGCAAACTCCTTCACCGCCTCGGAGTCGTGAGCACTGCTTACCACTGCCACGTCCCCATCCTCCTCTTTGCTTTCACTTTTCACCGCTAGAGAGCTAAACAAAGAAACATTTTGTCTTGGTTTCATTCAAGTTAGACGATTTGAAATACATGTTTCACTGTGTTTTCGTGCAGTGATTTAAATTCAAGCTTCTTAAATTAAATGATAATTGAACTTACACACTCAAATTCCTCAAATAAAAGGGGCAAATACACCATCCCATTGCCCCAGTTCTGGTTGGGAAGATAAAATTGAAAATCGGCGGCACGACTCAAGAGAAGGTCGCACTACTATTGGCTATTGGGGCAATTGATTACGCAGTAGATCAAGTGGTACTTAATTAGGGAAAGGGGAGCTTAAAGGTCAGGCCGAGAGCCAAACACGAGCAGACTTGGATTGTAATATTGCCGGCATAATCTCCTACCACCTCAGAAGTGGGTGGTATTCAGTCGTTAATAAGGAAAAATGAATTCTTAAATTTACACCACAACGAATCAAGTCAAGAGAGTACAGGCTAAAGTACTAAGCAACAATCAGAAGTAAAAAAGAGCTCAAAACAAACCGCGAGCGTTGGATCGAATAGCTTCACATCGCTTGCCGAAGGAAAAATACCCTAGCAAGACGATTAAGAGGGCTTCCCTAAGCACAAAAGATCAACACCATGAGGAGTCAATGTCCACCTTGGTAGTAACTAAAGGATGGCCAATCAATTTCATCACTAAGAAATGAGGAAGGCACAACAAGCACCTTATGGCCCACAGAAAAGCAGAATACGGGCGCATATTTAGGGCAAGTAAGCAGTTACCCGCGTTGAGCATTGGAGTACTTGATAGAGCAACGGCTCCATCGGATAGCAGCTTCAAAACAAATTTAATAACGATGAAAAACACACAAAATTTTTAGGATATAAAAAGGTGCAAACTTATTTACAGCTGGGCTTCAATTTACTAAGGGAGACAAATAAATGGTCTCGTTGTCTGTAGGACATCATAGCACACATGTTAACTGCATAACAAAATCAGACACCGGGATTGGGAGTCAACGCCTGAAGCTAAACCACGCCCGAAGGCATTCATTTCACACAAAACTGACAACTTACGGCGTAGGATGGTCAATCAACCCCGAAGCAAGTGTCAGCAAGGGTCCTGTGATAGGAGACAGCTCTCCAGCCGCCCGTTCAAGTAGACGCCAAACACAGTGCACCAGACGGTGGCCCACGGCGTTGCTATGAGCAATGAGAAGATCGCGAGGGAGGGAGAGGAGAGCATTGCATGCGGCACAGCGAATATCCTCCTCTCCTGCCTCCACCTCCGCCCCTCCCTTAACGACGTCACTGCCGTTGTTGCTGTTGTCGTAACGTGGAAAGAGGACGTTTGTCAGAGGGCCGTAGACTAAAGGCAGGAGATCTGTTGCAAGGTCCTACAAAATAGTCGGAGGGAGGATGTGGTATCCTTGAAACTCCACCAACTGCAGCGCCCCATGTAGGTCTGATACCTAAGTATGCTTGATGGAAATTAACCACCTTCACTAAGTTTATTGATACAACAGACACAATATCACCTACACTTCGAGCGGAAAGAAGGTAATTGAGTCCCAGTAACCCGCTATGCACCACCATCCAGTTGACCTTGGGCGTACGGGTACGCTTCATTGGCTCTTGACGTTGACGATGAAGGAGACAGACGAGACAGAGGAGGTGTTGCACCACCAGTCGCACCTGTCCCACATCCAAGTGGAGACAGAGCACGCCCAGTAATTGGGCTGCTGTCTGGCGAACAGGGGCCACCACCTAGGTGCAAATCAGAGGAAGAGCAATTGCTCACCAAACTTGGGATTAACCTGTCAACTGAACGACATGCTCTTCATACATTTTGTCTACACAAGCTCTTATGTACGACTCAAATATCCTTTTGCTCTGAGGGAAGGCAAATGCATCCCTTTCATGCGTGGTTCGTAGGTAGTTTCGAAACAACCACCGACTACGTGGTAATGATCAACACTGAAGAGTAACCACAGCCCATGCCTGGGCAGCTGTATTTCAACTACGCGATTTCTGTATCTCTTCCCATCTACAGCCCACTAGCCACTCTGCACACACTACACGTTAGTCGACGACTGAGCATTTGATAACGTACTTAGGAGGGACTCGGACAATTTGTTAGCATGAAGCGGAATCTCGCAAATTTTAACCAGAAATCAGGCACTCTAGGGAAAGTTCTCTGAGGAGGTATGGCTTGCAGATTGTAGAAAACGCCTCCAACACGTAGGTTTGCGTTCTCGAAATAGAAGGTTAGCAGGTACTCTTTAGGCTACACTCAAATACACCTTCGGATACAAGTAAAGTCAGAGGGTTTGTATATTCAAATATGCAACTATGCTTCCCTCAAAGAAAACTTGAACATGAAAGGCTAAACCATCTCATTCTCTGTGAACTTGTACTGATTAGACTAGTCGATGAAACAGTAATTAAATGCTTACAAGCGAACTGCACTAAGAGCGTCGAGATGATCAAACTCGGTCGCTACTCTATTTCATATGACGCATTTCTCATGTCAATTGCTTTTCAAGGACACATTTACCTAAAAGTGAAGTCTACTTAAAAAACGCGCAGTACTGCGCAGCCTTCCTCGAAATTCCTCCCAAATTCACTTCCCTTGGCCTTTAATTAGTGATTTTGTGCTGAACAGATATTTACCTTAATCATTTTCAAAAATGCTAAGTCTTTCGATTTCACCCATCATTCGCCTCTGTTCGCAGGATTATTATAAACACTCTCTACGGACAAGTTAGTCACATTTACTTGGGATATGGTCCCACTGCTAATCGTTCTACAAAAATTAAAGAGTAGATGGCTATAAAAAGTCCATGTGATTTCTGCAAACCTTCCACTATGAAGTTCTGTGAGCTTAGTCATTAGCAAAAGATGCCCTTCCACAGTAACCATTTGCCCATCAGAATGCCCTAGCATCGGTTTAAACTGTCAATATCATACGCAGGAAACAAAAGGAATTGAGCATAGCGGTTTGTTTGGCGTCCAATTTGTCACCAAAGACGCCCACGTATGGCCTTATTAGCAAGCACAGAGAAGAGCGGGAAGGCTAGCAGCATGGGTGGAATTAACGAAATTTTAAAAAAACTTTGAATCAGATCTTTTGATTCAACTGACATCTCCCTACAGGCAAGAGGGAAGTAAGTTTGACCTCCGGACAAGCGAAAAAAAAACACTTTTTTCAAGAACATGAGGAAGAACTCACCATATCACAGGCAAAATCTGAAAACTGATCCAGCGCAAGGGTGCAAAGAACACGCACAACTACGTCTTCAAGGTAAACGCGATTGGCAACTCGATTCTGAAAAGTCAAAAAAGGAAAGGAAGGAAGGGAAAGGCATATTTTTGTATGAAAAGGTAATACCTCAGTTCAGTTGAAGAGTCTTGCGCCTTCGCCATTGCAACAATTTTGTGTCTGCGTCAAAGACTATTATAGCTTTGTTTACTTTATTGGCGTGAGTCATTTCTAGGTGTTAAACCTGTTTGAGTCAGTTCACTTAAGAATTTTTGTGGTTTTTCACCTGAACTACATCGCTTCCTTCAGCTGTACCACAGAAAATCCGGGTTGGACGCAGGCTTGGAAAAGGCGTATTCTGTTCATAAATGGGCTACTACTAATTCCCAATCCCGAACGACTTCCTCTGTGGTAAGAGAATTACGTAAAAGGGTCGAAAGACGCAAACACTGTGTTTTTAAGACAGCACCCAGATGTCATATATCGTCACTTTGAAGCACCTAATGGGAGAGATACGTGTCTACAAGATTAATTTAGCGGTATTTAACGAAGCCATCAGCTTCAGGACCACTTTTGACAAATTACGTTAGTTCTAGTGTAATATAGAGCATTGTCGCAAGATTATAAGATCAAATTTACAAATATCCTCACAAGAGAATTTCATAAGCGTTTGCATAATATTTAGGGGCTAGGAAAAATCGTATTGGTTTGCTAGTAGGTGCAAAAACTACGGTGACAGTCTGACCTCCGAACAGCAGACCTTCAGCAGGACACCGATGATGTCATGATCCCTAGTTGTACGGAAACGTTGCAAAGGGAGCAATTCACCAAAAGAGGTGTTGGAAAAAATTATTTGACTTTGAAAGAAAGACCGCATTAGAAATAGCGTGGAAGAAAATAAGCCAGCGAAGTTTACATTTCCCACCTATCTAACAATGTATCCACACATCCGAGGAACAATTTGTACACTCATTCATTTACTCATCTCTCAGTCTACCCTGTTTTCACTCATCAGCCTCAGAACTATAACCATCGACTCATCACTTCATCCACCCATTCATCCATAAACTAGTCTGTCCATCCATTCAATCATTCATTTACCTAAACAACCATTCCTTTATTTATTCACACCTTTCCTGGTTAAAACTCTGAAAAAACCATCCAACTCACTTGTTTTAAACATCTGGTGTTACTGGACTTCCCCTTTAAACAAAGAAAATCCACATCACCCAGGACTAAGCATCTTCGAAAAATCAAATAAGACCTCGTTAAAAACCCTTAAAACAAACCGACACAGGGTGGTGGTTAAAATCATGAGATGACGACTTAATAAAAGTTAATTAACCTGGATTGGAAAACCATGAAATCTTGCAGCTTGGACCAACAAAAGTCAATAAATAGAGGAAAAACTAACCTCTTCCTCAGAGGCGCCATTTCTGCCACCAGCTTGACGAGTGTGCTGGGGAAAGGAAAGCAATTCACGGAGACCCGAAGCGGCTCCGTGGCGAGTCTCCCAACGACAGTCCCACAGATCAGCCAGGAGACGCACGCACATGCTGTTCAACGGCCAATCCGTCTGCGCTGCTGCTGCTGATGCTGCGGCCATTGTGACCGACCCCGCCTCCGTCTTCAAAGCCGTCACTCTGTAGAGAGGGCGAAGGGAGAAGAGAATTGAGGACTTCTACTGATAGTAAATGCGTACATATTCTAATCTGGAGCGCAAAACCGCAGATGAATGCTTCATTACAATTAAAAGCATGAAGTAAAGCCAGATAGGTCAACTGCAGATACGCCAAAGTAATTATGCTTGTGAATGTATCCGCGGGGATCAACTGTCGATAAAGTCCTCAATGCTTCGCATGGAGTTTAACGCTTTCGAAACGGGAGACAAAGTAGAGAAGGACTGCATATTAAGGACATGAAAACTTTGTTACAAACAACTAGCCTAATTGGCTGTATCACACCAAATCAATACAAGGGATAACCGTTGAGGATAGAGACCATCAAAGAGGAGCATAATGAAAAGGTGAATCTGATATTAAAACTCACATTTAGTTTTGAATACATTTTATGAATTTTTAATAGCCGCCTTAATTTCATTAACTTCATCTTCTCCTTAAAAAGCCTAAAAACTACAAAGTATGGGCAGTGTAAAGCGATCTGACCGCCAGGTTGATGTAGGACAGGAGGCGAGATTCCTCCTTCCATTTGAGACATTTCAAGACCCTGTTCTTCATTTTCCCTCACCATTCTCATAAAATTGCACTCAAAACCAGAGCTGAAGTGTTTTAGCCTAAATCAAGATTCTTTATCCGCCTGTCAAAACAAGGATACCAGCTACAAAAATGATGACAGAAAAATAAATGAGATGACTCCGGTTGCAAACTTGAGCGCTTCCACGCACGTGTTCGCATCCAAGCTTGCTCGGTTTGGAAGTTGCACATTCAAATGCCATAGGATGGTAAGTAGTACCAAAACACTTATACAGGCGTAAGTGCATTTCTGATGAGCTGAGACCAGTTGCATAGTGGCGGTAACATCACTAATGTTGTTTATTCACAGTGAAGCACGGTTTTCGATGCCTCCAAAAGGTAATTAACTCTAGTTCCAGCCTACCAATCATACGCTCATATTGTATAAGGAAAACTCCACTAGTGAATGAGGCACTTTCTGATTTAACAACACTTCCTTTCGATACAGCAATATTTCGTTGTAATGTCACGTTTTCAAGGTTTTGGGCCTGCTAATCTACTCATTCATGGATCCCAAAAAGACAAGCATTTCACGCATCGGTTTCGATAGTAGCCTGCAGTTGCAGAGAAGGGAATCGACGCGGACAATTTATTTCTTTTTTTTCATTATTTACTCCAATCGCTCTGTTTTTTTATCGAGGCAGTGCTCATTCCACTTCCGAAACGAGGCAGATTGTGACTGGTGCAGACTGCATTTTCTCACACTCTTCTCGTTAAACCCTAGCTTGGGCAAACTGAAGGTTACTAATTTACCCGAAAAGGGTAATTTCTCGTGTTAATAAGCCTTCGCGCAAGCTAGGATGAATAGGAAAGTCACGCTGACAAGGCTTCACTCCCAGGTTGGACTCGCCTTTTACACGGTGCTTTAAAAGGAGGAATGGAAAGAGAGAGGGGCACCACAACTTTCCCAGGAAGCTTTCATTTTCCAGTTCCTTGTCAATCCAATGCACCAGCGACATCTTTCCTATCCTCTAAATGACCACTCAGTTGACCCAACAAACTGCTAACCAGTTGATCTGAAAAGAATGATCTAATTCATCTGGCATTTCCTTCCTTCCGAAGGGAGGATTGTAATTTAAACTGGCAAGAGCTACTTCCTATGCTCCATCCTCGAACCAAAGTGCGATTTTGAGCTTTTGGAAAAAGATGTGTATTAGGAAAGCAGGAATAACGACCTGCCTAAGAGCGACCATCCCTAAATACTGCCCAGATCCCTCAACTGAGTTAACTTATGGTACCACTTTTTCTAACGACGCGCGTATAAAAGTAGATGTAAAAATTCGAATTGCAGCTCAAACGTCCGTTTTGTACCAGATTTCGAAGTAAATGCCGCATTAAAGTGCAGCGGCAATGAGTCACTTCCTTTCAACTAATTTTGACAGATTCAAAGAGTAGATTAAACTAAGATGGAGTCAAGGTCATAATACTTAGACGGCTTCGTCCAAATTTTGTCAATGCTGAGAATCAGGGAGCATCATTTGAGGTAAAAAGGGGGCGCAAAGACAATGGTGACACTTGGAAAGCCCACTGAAATAAAACCGCATTCACCGACAAAAGGGGTGTGCACTATCCACATCGGACTGCAATTGCAAAGCCAAGAAGCGATTGGCAAAATCAGGAAATAAGAATGCATTTATCATCCAAAAACACAAACATGCCACTAATTACACTTTTATAAAACCTTTCCTCACTTGAAGACAACAGCCTCTTCCTGGTTACCTCTGCTTTCACCTTCCCCACCCCCAACTTGTCAATTTTCCAGGTTACTGTTTCAGGCCTCCCAACAAGAGGCGCGACTCATCAAGCGGTGAATTAACCACTCAAACATTGCAGACGATGACGTGACTTAGTACCTCCTCTCCTCGACAGCCCATCCCAAAGCGCAATCCCCTCCATAGCTTAGCTTTGTGCGACATCTTGCGTTGCCTGATAGGAGCAACAATGCAATTCTCTAGCCCTAGCGTCTTCGCAACAAAAAGCGATCCTCAACCACCTTCCAGCTGTGTCACCTCGCATCACATCGAGTAAATGAATCTCGAACCTGAAGTCTTCGGCCTCCACCGAGTGAACACTTCTCAGTGAGCAATTCCATTTATAATGCGCCACACACACACACACACACACAATGTTGCCTTACGGAAATGAAGTGATTCATGTCTCAGAAGTCCAAAAGGGACATTTAGCAGTAGGGTAGTGGGTGCATCGTTTGAGAATAGCCAATAATATCTTCATTCTTTCGCTATCACGTGTCACAAGTCGGTCAATCGGTTAGCAACCCCAAATGCGTAGAAGGCCTTCACTTCACGACGAGGCATTGTAACAAGACAAACCAAAAACAGGGCAAAGTGGTTTGATTAGCTGCTGAGGAAGATAAGTTCTTCGAACGATCCCAACACATCACACAAGGGCATGAAATAAACTAGCCTGTCAAAATCTGCCAAATTTAAGGAAATTCTGATTTTCATTCAGTTGCACTGATAGATAATAAGAGTACTTGGGCAGACTGGTACCTTAAAACAAAACCACAATCTAGTAACGTTGTCCTCAGAACTGGTACTTTCCTCATGCACAAGCGACTCCGTTTGTAAGACTTCATTTTGTTCACAGAAATGGGAGTAGATGGATAGGCAGGGATTGACTTACTTTAACTCTTTGGTTTTTTTATAGGCCTGCTTGACACTCTCCTAAAACAAAAAAGGAGAGTCATTACAGTAAATATTTGACAAAAAGCCTATGTCGATGGAGAAGCAGCTGTTTTAACGCCCTCGTGTTGACCCCACAGGGTCAAGGACTGTGCACACACGGACGTGCATGTGTGTTTGATACCTAACTTTTTCATCGCAGTAGTCTCAACAACGGCGAGACTAGGGAAATTACGCTAATAGTAGTACAGGACACAGACATCCATGCTGACAAAAAAGTGACAGGAAGTGGGGAGGAATGGTGTCGAAAAACATTTCAATCTAGGATGTTGGGTGAATCGGAGGCGCGTTGGCGATTCAATTGTCCAATAAATAATCCGTGACATTGCTGACAAAAAGTAAGTAATGGTTTATGTTGACGCCGCATCTGAAAATGCCATTGGCAACCTTGGATGGAAACACGAGGTGTTTAATGGCAAAGTAATGTTGACTTCTCTTACAGCCAACTCTTGAAAAGTTTACCACCATTTAAAACAGCCAAAAAGCTTTCGTTCTACTTGCATCTGGCACCATATCAAGCACCTCAGCCACCTGCGATTCGATCTTCACCCTGATACTAGGAGGCCCTGCTACTGTTCATACTCAGGCCTTCCGAACACAATGGCAGCGAAGCTGCCTTCGGACTCGCGTGACACATTAGTGCCTTCCACAGGTGAATCGGTCTCAGTGGCACTAGTCAAAGAACACAAAAATGCACTTGAAACTGGCTCATCCAGTATGGAATGAAGGTTGGGTCACCTAAGCTCCTAGTCGTATAAAGTCCTCGGTGCGTCAAAAATAAGGCCACCTCACACCCGTATGACTTGTGATGCATACTTAGCTGTGCAGGCTCTCTAGTCTCCACAAATTTTGCTTCCATCTCGCAGCACAGTTGGAAGGCTACGGCTACAGCCTCTCAGCCCTTCGGTTCATTAACAGCGAGCTATTCTTCTATGTTGGTTTACTTTATTGCGATTTCAGAGGAGAATCGAGCGGCAGCACCACGCTTTCCGAAGTGACTCCAGCGCTATGGACATCTATTTCCCAGAAACAATTTGATATTGCAAAAGGCCACTGGTTGTGTTTCATGAGGTATAAAAAAAGGCGTTTCTCTAACTTTAAGATTTGTGTAATTAGAACTGCTAAAAGGCAGGCCGGAAACGTGATGGAAAAGAAAAAAACTAGGCTGACGTTCTTTCCAAGAAGGTAAAATAAGTAGCATTTCAATCAACAAAGTTGGGAAAACAGAGCTTATACAAAAATCAAACACCGGGAATGATTCCGGTATCACTTTCACTTGATAGGCTAAGGATTCCACTATTAGGATTTATCACAGAGTATAACTCAACCATTGCAGCCCACGAAAGAGTTGTTCCATTTACCAATTGGCGCATAAGCTACATAGAGGTCGTAATTATCCCCCTCAGACCAAGAACTTCAGGCTATGTTCCATTTCTATTACCTTAATAGCAACCACACTTCCGATAGGTGCACCTGCGATGCGCGAACTCTGGTAAGAAAACCTAGCTGCCACTTATACATGCCACTAGTAGAGAACGTGTTGACACACAGGGTGCTAACTGGTAGGTGTAAAAGGGCTTGCTGAGTAGCACAAGTCATCAACGATGCTTTGTCTTACACCCGCATAACATTAAAGGGCAGCATTTATCATGATTTGTCCAGCAGAGAAGCGATTCCCTCAACTGTTTACTACTAAAGAAACCCTTTTGTCTCCCATGGTCCCGAACTCCACCCATACCACCAGTCTCAGCCCTTCTGGAAGGTAACAACGACGCTACCCTCCACCCAAGTATACCATTTCAAGGATGCAGCTCAAATGATAGAACTGAGGCATCCAAACAGATTACTCTCTTTACTTCTTGAAGTAACTATCACTACACTTTATCACTAGGGATAAACTCGTTGCCAATTTCACCTCTGCAAAAAACTTTGTCGCTAGAATTTAAGAAAAACCAAACCCTGACAACCTTCCTTTCGTCTTATTTATGCTTTTCATGAAATCACGTGACTATCTAGTACTACCAAAGTGAGATGATAATTGCTTGGCATTTGGACATATCGCAGAATGAGGGAGATGAAGTTGGCTAATGCCTTTCTCTCGCTTTCCCATTCTAAAGCGCAGATCTCCCCATCGTTTGGCTGGGCCATACGAGATATGGGGCCTTGCATTGTCTTTTGAGATTAAGAAGAGGACTGATCTACTAATCTCGGTCCTCTTCAGAAAAAACAATTGTTTTACACACAGCAATCTCGAATTACCTCAACAAATAGCAGCAAATAATTCATCATTAAGAATAAAGACACCTTCTTAACGTGACGCAGCAGTCTCGCAGAATCCATGATAAGAACCACACCTCCTAAACACTTTTTCGCAGTGATACATTATTCTCCTACCGCAAACCACGCCTTCATTTGCTATGCATATAACTCTTGAACTTCAATTGCAACCCGAGCCGTGAGGCAGACAAGCCCCAATCCCATACATTAAGTTTAACCAACATTTCACGGTATGAGGACTAGTTGAAAACGGGAGAAAAGTAGCGCCAAAGACAAGGAAGAGTAGCCCACCAGCATACTGACGCACTTTCATTCCAGCCTTATAGTAATGTATGCATGCAAACAGTCGCATACGCTTTACGGGTTACAAGAAGTCACTGATGCCAACCGTCCAAAGAATTGCACGAGTTTCTTTCTCCTCCATTTGTTTGTCAACACTACGAAAATATCTCATTTAACATCTCTAAGAGGCAGACACTTTATTCAGGAAATAAAGTTACCGAAGAGGAGGCTACTGAAAGCCGCAAACTTTAACAGACTTTACCACACAATACAAGATAGTATCTCTTTCTGTTAGTTTTTCACGGCTTCGTGCTATTTTCAGTCGTAATGGCGCGGCTGATGAAGAGTTCAGCTTATGGAATGTGTTTAGTGGAGAGGGTTGGCAAGCTCGCCTCACCGACAAAGTGGTATTGCGGAATTCCACCCAAAAAAGTGTACCACCACTAATGAAACAGAAAATATTTCTACCGTGTAGGTACTTCATCAGATCATCTTTGTGCCTATTTTACGATTCATTACTATTCACTCGACGATCTGTGACGAAAGAAATGGAAGAGTGGCTGTAGGGAGCTCCGAGAAGCGGGCTTTAGTAGAAAAATGTGGAGGGGCTATGCACCAGAAAGATACCAGCTTTACACATACGTGCATCTTCGTAAGTTCTTTCTGCCTACTATCGCGCGTCTGCATTCAAGCTACGCTTCAGAGTTGCATAGCCCATAGCACCCTCAGATTGACTTGAGCGATGCAGCAATTTACTTTGGCGTCCCCAAAGGACACCACAGGGATTTTGCACAAGAATACTGGAACAGCAGAGGGCTTCGAAGTGGGTTCGAGTGTCTTCAGTGCGTTGAATATAAACCCACTTTCAGGCCAACACACAGAATAACATTTTTTTGCAGATAATTCGGACACTACGGTCATTTTCTACTTAAGTAATTCAATCGTACTCCAAAGAAACCAGTTATCCTTTCAAAGAACTGTTGAGGTTACTTTAACATGAATAGATTCCTTCATTCGAACAACACAAAAGATATATGAATGAAGACTCTTCACAGTTTCATTTTCTCTAGTTACCAGAAGGTGGTAGGAATGGCCTGACCAATGACCACTATTCCTTAGTAAATGATAGCGCCAACTGCTTTGATTCATGGCACTCTAGTGTGACTTCTCATCGACCTACCAAGACATTAGCGGATATGGCTGCAGTGTCATTTCCCTCGCTATCACCGCTGGTCGTGTCATCGCCATCTGTTAAATCTGCCTCCGAAATAAGCCTGGAGATAGAAGTGCTGGGATTGGATTCCAAGAGGTTACAAATGAAAGCGCCAGCCTGACCTTCCAAACCCAGCTGACGATTCATCTCTTGTCTGTCCAGGAGGACGCTAACATTCGTCAATGATGACGTTGTGGGAGTATCTTTTTCGGCTGAAACAAGGAAACACCAAGAAATGGATTAGTGTGTCAACTGTCTAATCTGTGAGAAAATTACAAAAACACCCAATTAGCAACGGACTTGAAGAGGATTTGATAACACCACAAAACAGTTGGTTTAGCAATGTTTTAATAACAGTTCTGACGCAATATGTGCAAATAATAGTTCATAATTGAAAGAGGCCAACATCAGCACAATAAAACAAACGTAACAACAATTACACATGACCGTTCACCTCTCACCTTATTGACCTAAACCCAGAAGCACATTGTACTTAAAAATCACAAAGTGGCACCCTTTTATCGCATCCTCAGGTGGTCACGGTGACGCACTTCAACAAATCCAACCGGTCTTATGTCCCTAATCAATTCATTGCTAAATGAGTCAAATAAAGTGTCCTAGCTTAGTTACCTACTTTCCTACTCCGTTTCTCCAACCATGCATTCGAGAACTCTAATTCGCTCGAACATCTACCTTGTCAACGATAGGGGCCTTTGAATTAATTCCACTACAAGTTTGAAGTAATAAAACAAACACATTAACACGACAGTCACAAGCAGTGAAAACGGATTTGACACTTTTAAATAAAATGGACCACGATTGACACAACGCACAACTACCACTACATTCGCAACGTCACAATGAAGAATAACAATTGTTCGCGAACAACGGACACATATTCCCGAAAAATCCAGGTTATTGGATACTCTAAAGGCAATGAATACAGCAACAACGGAGAGCATTTCTACACAAGAAAGATCACCGTTTGTTTCTGCCTCACGTTTCCGGTCGCAAAGAAATGCCCTGGAAATGTATCCAAGAAAGATAAGGGCGACTTACCCTTCCCATCTGTGTAACTACTACATCTCTTTGCACGTTTCGAAGGGCTTGGTTTATCCTTGGCAAATTCGCGCAGATCTGCGCTGTACAGTCGCGCGCCATTTTCTAGCACCAGGTCCAAATTAAGACCAGCAAGGGAAAGGAACGATGATGTAGTCGATTTCGCCCTCTCCTCCCCTTCCTCGACCTTTACATCCACCTCTTCCACACCGACTGCTTTTTCAGTAGGCAACCATGGTGGCAGGTGAGCAATCATCGAACGGATCGCCTCCGCCGCGGCGATTCGTGACCTCCAACTTTTGTTGTGCAGTAGGATGCGCAACTTGGATAAACCAATGAAAGGAGAAAAGTCAAGGTCAGTGGAATGAACCGAGACAGGAATGCAGTTGCTTAACTCTTGCAGATGACTTCTAAACTTTTAGATTTGTTTTGTGTACCCAAAGTGACCCATACGTAGAAAGTGCCCATAACCGAAGACAAGAGTGGGTGGGTTAATTTGTGGGCAAAAGGGTGCTACACAAATGGACCCTATAAATCCAATCCGTCCAACAGAGGACGCGCGGTGGATGAACTTCAACGATGTTCTGCTAAATGATTTGAGAATCTTCCTGTCGCTACACGATTTGGTTACCCACCTTTTAGTAATCCCGTTGGAATGGCTAGTTGAAACGTGAAATAATGCCAATAAAGCGGCTATCCCATTTGTTATGGTCGTACGTAGCGTTGCGCAGTTTTAAAGCATATGAAATCACTCAACTGGCTCCTATTTATGGCACCGAATTGAGAGCCCAGTAAGGCATAAGGCTTGTTTTCTTCTTCATTCAAAATGCCTATTTTATTTTGAAGTCATGGAAAATGTTCAAATTGACGGAATATAAACACAAGCCTTATGCCTTACTGTGCTCTCAATTCGGTGCCATAAATAGGAGCCAGTTGAGTGATTTCATATGCTTTAAAACTGCGCAACGCTACGTACGACCATAACAAATGGGATAGCCGCTTTATTTATATGACTGATTTCACCAACTTCAATTCGGCTTGAATGACTCGGTAATGAATGATATTTCATTCCAAATTCAGGGCAGCCTGCAGCTTAACAATCCGATCGAAGCGATTTGACAAGTAATGGCTGTTGAAGGTATACCTGAGAGAAAAAATGGAACGATTTTTGCAAGCAGACTTATTTACTCCATTTCGTTCACCTTTCAACACGGTTGGATAAATTGAAATTCCCCCTAGTCGGCAAAGCAAACTAAGTGCACAGCAAGTCAAACATCTGCTAATGAGTGTTTACAAGAAATCTGCAAAAAACAACTTAAAAAGACCTTCAAATCTACTTTTATCAATGATTTACTTGTGCATTAGCACATATTTCACAGTGGAATGAAGGAGTGTCAATCATCAGAATAAATTCGCCATTTCACGTTTATTTGGTTGCTAATTTAACGTCTCGCCTCTGGTCCCCCTCCAACGCATGAAGTGACAATCAATGTGTGAGTAGAAGCAATGTCAGGCAAATGAAAGCAACAGTGAATACACAAACATGCCCCCAAGTGTCTATTTTTCTATTCACCGTTTTACCATTGTCCATCAATTTGTGTCTTATCTGAACCAAGAAATCTACCCATGATAAGCCAGTTTCCACGTACAAATAAGTCTGCGGTTCAAACAACAGTCGGCAAAGAGCATGATTCTACTGCCATCAGGAGATTCGGTACAAATATCAGGTGACCAAAACGTTCGGTGCGGTTTACCAAGATCACTAGCATTACTTAATTAATTTAAATGGACTTGAGAAGTACATGCAGTTGTTTATCAGCATGGATTAGGGAGCATAAGTAGATAGCGGTACTCTCTATTGTCTCTCCCATAACTCTCCTCTCGATCGTAAGCCCTGAATACAAAAGGGTGATTAGATCTGACTTAATTCAATCGCCTCAGCCATACAAGATCAAAATCAGGTCCGAAGTAGCACAGGGCTCCTGTAAAGTTGGCTGTATACTGCGGTTGCGAAGGCTTCAGTAGCAAATTATTTCCTCCATTGGCTGCTAAGGTCAATAATGGCATAACCGCCTCCTCTACGAAAAAAAAGGTGCATAGATGTGGCTGGGAATACGTCCACCTAGCCATTCTAACAATTTTTGCATTGGCAGAGATTCTGCTCTTTTAATAATTGCGTTAGTTAAAGTGATCTTGCACTTTGCAGGCGTTTCAGTGCATCCTGGTAAAAGGTAAACAGGCATGTTAGAATTCAAAGGGCTGTGAATGCATTGATAATCGGGCCACTTGGAACTCTTGCATTAGTTAGCTGTCATCTGCAGCCCCGCACTGAAATAGGAATCTACGAATATGTCGAATAAGTGATGTGAAAAGGGACGTAAAGATACAATACTGACACTTTCAAAACGACGATCCGAATTACGATTGGACTAAAGGCCCTACGAAAGGTGTCACAGTCGGGGGAAACCACTCAGCATTTACCAAACTATACACGAAACAGAAATTTTCTTTCAATAATACTGAGTAACCAGACAGAAAAACGATCAAAAATCACTGCAATAACATTCCAAACACACCTGAATTGAAAAAGCACACCATGCAAATGACCATGCAGAGCAAAATTAGAATTTAACACACAACCAAACCACAACCATACAACGAGCAACGCAGACAATCATTGTAGCCAGAACTACAACATCTCCAAATCAAAGAGGCGAACGAGAGGCGGGAAAGGGGGCATTTTTCGACAGTGGCAAAGGCAGATACAGCACCATCCCAGAGTCACAATGGCTAATTTCAGGAGAATCTCGTCCCAACCCGTCTCCGGCGTGGTTTCCAGGTGTAGCATTGGAACCGCAAACCAGAGCACTAGTGCCAATCTGGACATGCGAAAACATTCCCCCACCTATACTAGTGTCAAAGTCCAGTCAAAACAACATGAATGTTCTGCATAAGTAAAGTGAATGGACTAGGTGGTTGAACTGCGCACCATTTGGCCAGGTTAGAGGTTTCAGAGAGGAAGTAAAATTAACCACCTTTGGGAGGACTGGTCGAGTGAAGGAGTTCGAACCACTCCATTGCCTGTTGTAAACCGCATCAAATATCATTCGCTTGCAGACGCACCGGCACAATTTACCACCCATTCCCAAGGGTAAACAAACTTGCTGCCAATTCCGATTTTACAAAATGTTTCATCATTTGAAGCCAACAGCCCACTTCTAGTCACCTCTGTTTCCACAACCCCATCTTCAACTTGTCCACTTTCCAGGTTACTGTTTCAAGCCTCCCAACAGAAGGTGCGACTCATCAAGCGGTGCATTGACCATTCAAACATTGCGGACGATGACGTGACTCAGTGCCTCCTCCTCCACCCTTCCCTTCCCGCCCGTGCGAAAGCGCAAGCCTCCCTGTGGTTTAACTTTGAAGTTGCACTATGTGCAATATCGGGCGCTGCCTGATAGAACAACAATGCAATTCACCGGTCTTGATGCCTTTTAACCAAAAAGTAAGCCTGACACGCCTCCCATTTGCGTTGCGTTGGGTAGACAGATCTTGGCCCAGATTTCTTTGGTCTCCACCACCAAGTGACCACTTCACAGTGAACAATTCCGTTTGCGGCGCACCACACTCACACCCACGCACACACATACACGAGACATAGTCGTATGGAAATGAAGTGATTCATGTCTCGGAAGTCAATGGGGAGCACTCGGCAGTAGAGCAGTGAGTGCATCGATTGAGAATAGCCAATATTATCTTTGTTCTTTCGCTCCACGAGCACTGACTCAAAGTACAAAGGCTATCACGGGTCAAGAGTCAGTTAATCTCTTAGCAAACAACCAAAATACATGCAGCATTTCCATGAAGTATGCAAAGGAAGTGAAGAACGAAGCAGTGATTTATCAGGTTTACTACCATCATCTTGGGCATGTCATGCGAGGCGCTCTTGCCTAGCACCTGCCATCACCTTTCCGGTTAATTTGTTTGTAAACCAACAGTAGCATCGATAACGTTACCTTAAGCATTACCTACAATACGTAGACCCTCAATACCAAAAAACACTGAATTCTGCTGAATATGGTTCATTGATATTTTCGTGATTCATCACCAAAGTATCGGATTTAGTGTGTTGAAAACACATTCTGCCCCCGCACCTCCTCAAAAAACCAGATAAAAAGTGCCACGAGAAGAATCTGTTGCACCTTCGAAACTGAGTTTAAATTCGCGAAGCAAGCGGAGTAGAATCTCACACCAAATTCAGCGGGCATTTTGTGTGAAAGGGCCGAAAATAGGAGGAAGAGCAGGAGAGCACTGTATCAATGATAGACTGACGTATATCACATGCGCCTTGTAATGTGTGCACATAAACAATCACAGACACCTTGCAGATCTCCTCACCTGACAAATACGCCCTCAAAATGAGATACCACAAGGACAATACTAACATTTTTGGTCACCTGATAAAACCAGGACACAAACACACCTCCTTTAGCAAACAACCCAGGTGAAATAAATGATCTCTATTTTCCTGACACTGCATCTACAAAAGCACAGCGTTCAGGCTACCGCACTCTATAAAGGGACTAAAACATAAGTCAATGACAGTTAGTACCACCCCGTTCTAAATATCCCACTAGCTTTACGATGCTGGGAAAGCATGGAGGCACTCAGTAAAGAGGCTTGGAAATACCTTGAAGCCGCCAATAGAATCACTGGATAGAACCAATTAAGAAATAGGAAATTAAGTGATTTTCGACACGCAACTCATAAGAATGGAATATTCATGATTACAAATAGTCTCAAGCACCTTTTCCACCCCATGACCATTGGTTTATTTAATCGCAAAGACGGGAGTAGAGACAACTAAATGGGTTTGGCAAATGGAACAACAAGGGCGGAATGTGATTAGACCAGAGTTTAACTATGGCCAACCAATCCAGTCATTAGCATGGTTCGGTGACATTCACTTCGAAAACCAAAATACTTCAGAAACGATCATAGGAGGAAAAAAGGAAATAATTAAAGTTTAGAATATCCACTACCCTCTTATTTAACTGAAAAACGCAAAAGATGCAGCATACGAGCATTATGACATCGACCAAATCTAGATGGTGTTATACCAATAAATCAACGAAGTACACAGCGAAGACAAAAGAGAACCGTAATTAGAAACCCATCGCCACCATACAACAAGAGAGACCGAAATAACTTCGACCTTTAAAGATAATCCACAACCACCCCAGTTCATCTCGCGATACAAATCCATTTATTCCTTACCTTGCCTCTTTCACCCTTCCACGACGCCCGAACCCACTTCCAGAAAGACAATCATCACCACCACTGACAACTGATAACACGTGTAACTCGACCACAATTTGCATCAACAAAAAAATACACCACGTTCACGCAACTCATTAGGTGTTCAACCCATTGAGACTTTCATATCTCCTGACAACTGACAGGGCAATTACGCTCCGTTGGGCAATTTCTATCTTCACGCCCTCTTCTCACTCATCGTTCAGTTGCACTGTTTAGTCCAAACTCCTGCCCACACCAAAACACATCAACTCAAACCTATATAAAACACGCTAAATTGCCCTTTCTGACTAGTCAACGCTACGCTCCCAACGTCAACGTCATTTCATCGTCCACCACTCCCATAATCATGAACACCACATTGCACTACACTACACTGCGCTACACAGACCACCTTCATCTCTAACTGGCATCAAGCGACATCAAGGTGACAGTGGCGCTACAATCATCTTTCAAATAAGTTACACTAATATGGAAACGTCCAAATCATCCACCCCCAAACGCCTTCAATACAGCTCCCTGTCCCCGACGTCAACATCAATCCATCTCTGTCAAACACTGCAACCTCCACTTGCACACCTATCCCACAGATACAACAGCTAAATAATCTAGTAGTAACGCATTCTTCAATCTCACCTCCGATGTCTTTCTAAGTCCAGTCTATGCTTGCAAAATAAACTATCGCCCTTCACCAGCATAACATTGGACACTGCTCCACGCAGAAGTGCTTTGTACTACCACCATCGTGAAGTAATAAGGATTTGCGATTTTATGGCAAGTGCGTGCGCAAATGAGAGAAGAGAGATCAACAATTACTTCTCGTCATTACCACCACCGAATTTTCCAGGATCACTGGATCATTGTGCCAAAAGCCGACGGGATGCCAATGTGTTCCGTAATGAAATGACTTAGTAGAATCAAGAAAATGGCATCCAAGGAAGTTTGCCATCATCCAGTCCGCGGTCTAATACAAAAGCTGATATATGGCATCTTAGACGACAAATGTTAATATTGGGCAAAGACAGCATGCAACGAAAATGACCTATAATAACTAAATTGGGGACCTTTTCATAACTAGTTTCGTAATCAAACTTAAACCAAACAATTGATGGTTAGATCGACTGTTGCAACCTAGCTCCGAACATCCCTGGAGCAACAAAGTTCCCCGTTGGAACGACCAATAATTTTGAGATGATATTTTTGCACATTTAAAAACAGGACGACCAAAAAGGGAAGAATAAAGGTTTTTTTGGCGTCGAGCAACTGCAAAACTCCCATAGCAAGAGTAATCCTAACCCGAATTGCATTGAGTTTCAAAGACATTCCAGGATTGCAGGAGTAAAGTTAAATGGTGTGTTTTTCTCAATCAGTCCCACGGACAGTTCCAAACTGAAACCTCAGAACCGCAAGCCCAAATCCCATTGGCACAAGCAAATTCGAGGCTGTCACCAGACTGAAAAGTGGCTGGCGCAAGAGCCAATGGACGTTATCTCCCGCTACATCAGATAAGTAGGGCAAAAGGTAAAGAGGACTGAATCAAACAGCTTTTGGCAAGATCAAACAGTTGGTAGCAGGTGACCATACTAGCAAGCACATCACAAGTTCACTTGGCAGAGAAAATTGAGAGGTAAGGACTTTTACAATTACCGAGCTTGGAACAAATTATAAAATTGGTATTAGGGATGCCCGCAGTTATAATTTATTTTTTGATTAATGAAGTATTCAACGAAAAGCACTGAGAATAATGAAATAAGGAGTTTCGCACAGTTCACTAGCGGCCCAATTGAAAACGCATAAATAATGGTAAAGACAACAAACACAATCGCGCTACAAACATCGCTAGATGCAAAGCGACCAACTTCTCCATTACAAGGATCTGCGAATGTAACCACAATCACCTCGACTTCTGCAGATATTTTGAGGCCATAGAAGTATACCTTAGAGAAAAAAGACTACAGAAGAGTGTGTTAGGCATTTTCAAATCGACAACCAAACTAACCGAGGATGATATTTGAATTGGTTATAGCCTCAATAAATGTCGAGACTGAGCATAGTTGTCAACGCATTATAAAGTCAGCCAGAAATGAGACTGACAGTAGAAAAGGCAATCAATCTTCCATCAATTTACGTCCGAAGGACTTATTCTACGAAGACTATTCCAAATTCGCTTGCAAGTGTCAGATTTCCACAGGTAAACCAACTATTTGCCTGTCCATCAATAACTATTACCCAACTCAGAAGTATGTGGCTGGACCAATATAACATGACTACATCAAAACAGACCTCCAAATCACAGACAGATAAGCAGATTTCTGGTTATGGGAAAGGGCGAACATACACACCCGTGCCAGAATAGCATCCACATCCTCGGGCGCCTTTTGTGCGAGTTCACCCAGTTGGCGAGCGGCAGTAGCACGCAGCGTCTCGTTTGGACAGCTCTCGAGGAGAACAAAAAGGCGGTCCAAACTGAAACGGAATCGAGAACAAGCTCCTAATTAATCATAATCTAGAAAAATAGGAAGTTTTTGGAATGGTAATAAAGTCGCCATTGGATAGGAATGGTGGGAAGACAAACGTAACAAGTGATTCAATAGAGTGAATAAGATCTATCAGAAGGTAATTAAGAAAAAAACGAGATTCAATAGACCTATAAAAGAACAACATGACTAGAAGATTGGATACAGATACATTAACAAATGAAAACCGCAAACGTCACAAGGCACAGAGCCACGCCCTTCAAGGACTACGCCATCCCAGCGAAAAAAAGGGAAACCGGTGTCAAAACCCCAAAATGCCCTGAACACTACCAACGAGGAAGAGGCAGTTCCGTGAGATATCAAACCTAGTACACTCAATACGCTAAGGCAACTTTCCCAGCGTTCCACTAACAAGAAACGATAAACAACCCACCTGGTTTAAGAAGATCCGCTTAGACCTTCTCTTTTGTTGGGGTGTGAGAGTATACCAGAACCGCATTTAAACCATAATCTTAGGAACCGACGAGCATTCTATTACCAAATACTAGAAGGCTGCGGAACACAAACATTTAGTTAACCGCCTTGTCCACAAACCCTATGCATTTAATCTAGTAGACCCATCGCTTAACCGCTGGGCTGCAACAAAATATCGCACCGAATCTACGAAGTAAACACGAACAAAAGTAATCCAACATATTGAGGTGTTTAAATTGTAATTTACCGGCTCGCCATCTAAACTAGCCAAAAAATTCACCGGCTTCCCCAGATCCCCAACGAAACACTTGTGCGAAGACAGCATACGCAACCAAACTCCGAACATATTTATACTGAGAGCCATTTCTAATTACAACGGGTTAAAAAGGGTTCTCCACGTCTCTCATTGGTCTGATTCTGGTTCATCACAGCATGGCTACGCTTACGACCTACAATTTGAAACGAATAAATGCAAGATGAAAATGTTTGTAAGTGCAAAAAATATAATGCAAGAAAAAATTTTCAAACATCATCTTACCGGAAATAAGGCACTGCGCAGCGTAGGCATGGACTACGACAAAAAAATTGATGACATTTGCGGCGTTAAACTGAGTTCAAGCTTTTTTTATTGTTGTAAAAAATAGAGCAGTTGAGATACATTAGCTGCACTGCATAGATTATGGCTAAGACGGAAAATATAAAAACAAGAAAAATTACCATCTGATTGATTGCGGCGAAAAAAATTGAAGCCCTGTTTAATGTTTTCGCCTAAAGAAAAGTCATTGCTACTTACGTTACTTCATTTTTATCGTAAATACATATCCACATATTACAAAACATGTTTTTTAAAAGAATACAGTTAGTTAGAAGCAATAATTTTAATTTCTAAAACATTGCAAGTACTCTTTCTTTATCAGAAATGAATTTATTCATCAAGATAATCAGGGATAGCTTGCATGTTGAAACACTGCTGTAACTTCAGTGCTACGGGAACACCGGACTGTGCACTCTACCTTTAAAAAAGACACTTGCAACTTTAGAAAACCTAAGAAATAGTTTATTTATTGTAGCGTATAAGGACTTTCTAAGGGTGGAGGAAGGCAAAATACTCGGGCAAAATATATATTCAGCACAGAGAAGGTGTCTGGTTTATCGGCATGGCCCAAAGGATCAGCCCACCCAGCGAGGTACAAGAGGCCTGATTCAAAGTACAAAAGCGGTGCTTTACTTTTGCCGAGGGATAAACCACTATCGTATCGCATTATCTATGCCTAAAAACACATTTGGTTTTACCATGAAGCAGACTACAGCGATGCCTATGTGTCTTCAAGAAGGCGACTCAAATTTGGGACACATCTCTCCGTTTCAATTTTAGGCTCAACGCAATTCTGCTCTTTTATGGGAAAATCTTTGCTACTAATGCTTTTTTATTTTAATTGGTGATTGGGTTGTTTTCTGAAATAACCTATTATACGTTTTAATGACGCTGGCCGTTTGCCTAATACCTTTTTCGCAAAATTATACAGCAATTTCTAAACTAAAACTGGTGTTTTTGGGTTAAAAGCTCTGAGCTACATCATGTTTACCTCATCATTCTTGCATGCTCATAAGTCGTGCCCCCGTAATCAATGTAACTGTGGCAATAATTAATCATACCCCTCCCTTGTAATATAACAACCTTGTTTACAAAGATTTTTGGAGTCAATTATCTTTTTAATTTTTTTCTTTTGTTTGTTCGTACCACCTATCTCAATTGATGGTCGCATCTTTCTTAAACGTTGCCGAGATAACGGGCGCCATTGTTTTCCGACTGCTTCTCGTGACATGGATCTCAGTCTTGATGAAATAATCTCTAAGAATCGGGCCTCGAGGCGTGGTCGAGGCTCAAAATCTCAAAATGAGCTCCGGAGGACCAGTGGTGGTCGTGTTCAAAAGCGAAGACTCAATGATTTCCCTGTAAGCTGCCCTTTTACATGTTTGATTTGGAGTCCTAGAGACGAAGTCTTCCCGATAAGTGGCAGCATGATCTTTTCCTTGGTAATGGAGGCGGGGCAACTAAGGGCAATGCTAAAATTCTCATCTCCAACCTCGACTACGGCGTAAACGATGACGACATTCAGGTACGCATCTAATGTTCATTCTAGCCCATGTTTTAATAGGAACTTTTTCAAGAATTTGGCGTTCTCCGTCGTGCAGCCGTTCACTACGATCGCAGTGGTCGATCCCTTGGCACTGCTGAAGTTATTTACGCAAGTCGTGCTGATGCGGCAAAAGCGATTGAACGCTACAATGGTTTACCCCTGGATGGTCGTCCTATGAATATCCAGTTTGTTGGAGCTGCAGGTTAGTCCGCGTGAGGAAATGAAACGCGACGCGTTGATTTTGCTTACTCTGTGGATGGAGCTCGTTTGCACGGCTTTGCCATCATCTTGCGAGCTGCTTCGTAAGAAACTCAGGGCCTTCAATGGATGCTGTTCCCCTCCTCAGAGGTTTGATTGCATAATCCACTTTTTACATAATTTATGCGTTAGACATCAGTCTGCTTTTGAGTTAATTCTGATCGAGCGTGCGTTTAGTCAGTTTTATTACCCTATCCCATTATTGGCAACCCCAATTTCACTTTACGCTCTCTTTATAAGAATGTAGATTCGTCGTCTTGTTATTGTCTTTGCTCATTGATAGACTTTTGTGGGTTACTGCTTGAGGTCGAAGTTCTGGCGATTTTCGAAATGCTTCACTGTCGATATTTGCCTGCGTCATAAATCAGTGCGTAATCATGCAGCATTTCAATTGCTGTACCTCATCAGCCTTAGTTTAATCACGTGTTTGTTCGGGCGCCTTAAGCCTTTAATGACTTCATGCTTGTTCGTACCTTTGCGTGGTCTGCATTCATCTCCATACTGATTGGTCTAATCCACTTTTTGTATGCAAATCACACTGTACTTTGGATGCGTTTGAGGATTCTACTTGTTCTTTCGATTGGAAGTATTCGTTAAGTTTGTATCCCTAAGGCTTGATCGTCGTGAACGAAACAGCCTACACGCTCTTTATGGTTGATCGCAATATGTTGCAATCTTTTGTGACTGTTTTCAGTTGCACCATTTATCTAACTGATGTTTCAATAGAAAATTCCTTTCCCAAGATTTACCTTATAATTTGGTTCAATTCACTTTTGGTGCTGCTGAAATTAATAGCGATAGTGTTCATTTTTATACTGCACTGTAAGCGGTTCGCGGCTTTTTATGAGTGACAGTGGTACGACAAATTTTTGACTTCTCTCGTAATATTCAAAAATAGCCCTTTAACGTGTACTTTGTCATGCTTTCCAATTGTTGGTTTTGGAGCGGTGCGCACCAAAGTAGCTTTGCATTATCAATCTCCCGGGAGATTTGATGCGCACTTGCCTTATGGATTTTTATTGGGTGGCTATTTTCTGTTTCCATTGCCGCAGGAGCTCAATCGGCTAGATTGATTTTGGGGAAGTGGTAGTCAAAGGCACTTCATCTTGCCCCATGATCGTACTTTCCCCTTTATTCTAAATTGTTGATAAATGCTAGTTTTGAAGCTACTATTCTGTGCGTGCTATTATCGTAAACTTAGATCTGAACAGATGGAAGCTGATGGCTACTCTCGAAGTCTAGTCGTTATTTCAGTTAAAATCAAAAATGTATTAGCAATTTGATGGCTGCGCTCCTTGAGCATTAGGGTTCTCTGATTAAAACACTTCTCGTTAAAACTTGCAATTTGTTCGTTGGCAATATGGGTCTTAAAAAACCGGTTTAAAGTGCTTACAGGGGCACTACGCTTTTTTGAACACAAAAAACTGGTTCGGTATTCTCGGGTTAGTTGAGTCGTGCTCCTGCCTCCCTATTGAGACCGTTTCACAACTTTGGCGAAGGTAAGGCTTGCGCTCCAAGATTTCCAAATGCACTGCTTTTAAGACTCGTGCTCGATATTCCTCGGTAATTATTTGGATCTTATCCACATGTATAACCGGTGGACCTCGTCTTTCAATAGCTTTTCTTCGCCACCCTTAGCAGTGAATGCATCAGGAAATTTAGTAGAATTACGAAATCAATTTTCTGTGTCGTTAATCTCTGTTTAGTGACTGAAGAGGTCATGGTTACTTCCTCGATTTAGCGGTGTTGTTTAAACTTTACCGGAGGATAAAAAGAAACCCCGGTGGGCAATTTTAAGAATTGTGTTGGGGATGAAACTCATCCCTACCATAGACACCATCGATTTTCTTACACAACGGAACTGGAACCAATGAATTCCTTAAAGTATCACTGTACTTTTACAGAAATGCTAATCTTTAAAGCAGAGGCAGCCTTTGTAAACATTTTTACTGATCAATTTGTCCTATTGTGAGTTATTTAGAGTTAACCCTACCCGACCAGTGAGTAATTTATGTATGGGCTTTCGCTCTTCCCATAGTTTCGTCACAGCTCATCCGTGTTTCTATTACGGACGTAACTTTACTCTTAAAGTCGTGATAATAATGCCAACTTGATTGATGAGTAGAAATGTGATTGCCGTATAGTTTGAGAGCCAAAGTTTTACGTTATGCCACGTTCAAACCCTTTCTTTCGATTCTACACAATCAGATGGGCAAGCACAAGCCCGTAATCGTCTTGGTGACGTATCCCGTGGACGTCAGCAGCGCGGTCGCGGTGGCAGGGGTGGACGTCGGGGCAACCGCAATACTCGGCCTCCGGTAACGAAGGACCAGCTGGACGCAGAACTAGCAGCCTACACTGCTCAGGTAGGTCAGCGTGATGTGCTTCATTGCTTATTCTCATTCCTTTTACTCCATCTTTAATTATGCATTTTTTTGCCACCCTGCTAACACAGGCGACCACAATATCAATACAAAGTGATCAGTGAGGTAAAATGAGTGGCGCTTAGCTAGCTTTGCACTTGTCTAACTCAATTTACTGCGCTGTGATTGTAAATTTCGCCCTTTGCGCATTTTTAAGTATCTTTGTCTCTTGTAGAAGGCATGAGCAAGAAAGCCGAGTGTATCGTCTGCATCAGCTCTCGTCTTAACGAAAGGCTTTTAATTGGTGTGATTGAATTTTCCAAGCATCGTCTTGCTCTCCACTTTTGTGTGCCATGCTGTAAACTTTTTTATCGGTAGTGTGCATTTGTTTTGTATAAATAAAGTTTTATTCGTGTATGAGGTGTTATGCTGTGGAGTCTTAACTGGATATCGAATTACTTGGATAAGAATTTGAGTATTCTGGTATGTAAAGCTGTTCTTCATTGAATAAGTTTACTGTTAGGGTAGGGGTTCAGAGTTGTGGTGTCCCTGATTCTGCTCCCTCTGTTACTGACCCGGAAGGCGTGCCTCGCAGTGGAACTTTGACAGACCTATTCTCCCTGATGTCACTGGCTCAGTGTACGGTGCTATGCGAGGGGAGGTGGACCTGTGCTCCCGTTTTTGGGTCGGCATTTTAGGCCCATGGTGCCGTGCTCGCTCCCACGACCTTCGTAGGGTGTTAGTGGTTCGGCTCTTGCTAACCTCTTTCGTCGATTTCATGGCGTCCTACTTGTGGTTTATCAGTAGCCGTTCTGCGGGAGATCTTCCTTCTGACGAGAGGCAGGGGAGTTGACGTGGTTTTTGTGAACACCGGTTTCGGTAGGTTGTCGAAGTGTGTTGAGATGTTGGCTATTGAATTACGTACTACCAAAATACTGTCAAACCAAAATAAAAGTTCCACTGCTTCCTATGTTGATATCACAAATTCACAGTAGGGACAGGAAACCAGCAAGCGGCTACGCAGCATAATCAAGTGGGAATTTTTGACCTGTTCATCATTGCAAATAGTTTGGATGAGTGCAGCTGCCTTCTGTGAATTCTTGCGGGCTCCTTTAAATTGCTGCTGCTTCCTCTTCTTCACGCGATATGTTCTGTTCTTTAGAATTTAGCGCTAGCCAGTTCTATTTCCCTCCTCCCTTCAATTAATGGGGAAGTTCAAGGAAGCAGCATTCTCCCCATCAATTATATCCATTTTCTAAATTTACCAAAAGTTTTTTATCCTTTTCCCCTACGTTACAATCTTTCCCATTTTGCGAGCACAAAGCAGCTTTGTCATGTTGGTATTTAAGGGCAAAAGAAAGGAGGCTTCAGATTTGCTTCTACGCATGCCATTAGATCTGAGCTGCCATAAATAGCAGTGGCATACGGATGCAGAGATGAAATGTAGGACAAGAATAAATTCCACTTGTAGCTGCAGTGAGTTTTGAAGTGCTTTTAAACACACATCGAGAGGTTGATTGAAAAGCCTTCCTAGCAGCTCAATTGCGATGGGGTGGCATGCGCTTGCAGCTGAGCTTAAAGGCGACTCCAAATGATTTATGGCGAAGGGAAATGCAGTTAATTTCACTGCCCAATGAACAGAGGTTGCTGTGCCGGTGAACTTTTAGCCCATAACTAAACCGCGAGGTCAATGAGTAGGGGACGCAATGAACTACAGCGCTTGGGAATCGGTCCCTCCAAGGCGCCCAAGCACTGATCAGAAAATATCAGGCTGATGGGTTACATTTTGTGCTTCCACCTCCATCTGGCGGTATCTCTTCAAAGCACATGCATCTATCCATTCCGTGGCCTTCCATCTCGCATCTGTCCATTCATCCATCCACCTCTGCGCGTATGCATACGTGGGCAAAAAGCTATCTCGCTGTTCCGTACATTGACCCACAAGAGGAAAATTATCATTATTATTATTGTTATTATTGCTAATATTATTATTATAAATACTAGTGGATATCAGGATTAAAATATTCGAGAAATTTCGTCTGATTTTGTTATGTCTAGCGACATAAACATTGGCGCTGATCGAGAGACAAATAAACAATTCTTAAAATGCTTTTTTGTGATGTTTTGCTAGCCATGTCTGTTAACTGGGCCAAGGCAGTAAATCCTACCCTGGTGCTGCCACGCTTCCAAGGCGACCGTTTGTTCAAGGCCAAGTTGGATGATGACAGGCAACTTTGAATGGCTGTCCTCTCAATACGAGGACAACGCTCAAATCCGCCTTAAACTTTCGGCTTTGGCAGTTACTCTAATCAGATAAACACCCTATTAATCCTATCGATGGTTAAAGTTACCTTCCTATCTCTCGGTCCCTCCCACTTCACAAGATATGAAAGGCTGCACTTTGCAAAGGAAGCACCTTTCTCGGATGTTTTGGCACACTCGAATGCTAAAATGCACGCAGCACATTGATTCGTCTCACATGTTTTGGTGGTGCCATTGCCAACTAATTCACATGAGATTCACAAACACCACACAAAAATTTGTGAATTTCATCACTCAAATGCATTCGCTTTTGTCGGATAAAATGCAGTTAGCAAGAAAAACAAATGGCAAGGAAAAGTTAAAATTTAGTTGTCAAGGTCAGTAAAGAAGGAGATGTTTGTTTCAAAAGTTGGTAGGAAACAAGAAGTCAAAATTCGGTGACTACTCAATCAACTATGCTTTGTTGAGATTGGTGCAGTGCATTGGGATAAAAAGCATGGAAAATTTTTCCGGTAAAACCGTCACAAAATTCGGTTGGTTTGGCCATTTTCGTGTGTTCAATAAGACCTTAATTAAGCTCATCAAAGCCTGTCCATCAATTCATGACACTGAAACAGGACATAAAAACAAGTGCGAGCTTCTTTGTCTCGGATCGCTTCACAATGCACAACAGTTGCCTGACCAATAATCACCGAGATTTGCACGGATTTCAAGGTCACTGCAGCGAGAGATGTGGCCTTGAGAAGCATGCTATTGGTCGAGAAAGGCAGGGCGAAGTAGATTAGTGCGAGGCGTTTCGGCGGAATTACTGTTGCTTTTCTCCCTAGGAATCATGGGATAGACACCAACTCCCTGAAATTTTACACATTATATGGACCATATACTACCCACAAGGCAAAAAAGGCAACGCTATCAAGTAGGAATCTAGCCCGGATCTTAGGGCATCATTGTTATGTCTTCATTTGTAAGTTCCCGACTAGAATTTTGCATTAATGCAAATCGGTCACTCGATGATTTTATGACTAACCATTCAAGTAACGAACTGAAGGTGGGCAGGTCAATTTTGTGCCTGCTTTCCCACTAAAACAAAACACTGAATTTCCTATGCCTCATAGTCATTAAATTCGTGGTTTAAGTTGTTTATCTGAGTAGGTGTAGCGATGCTAACGCCCAGGTCCCCGACGTTTCCTTCGTTTCACTACAGTGCGCAGGTATCTACTTGGGCTCAATTGCTTCATGCCAACACCTTGTGCATTGTCTCCCCTAATTTGTCTTGATTGTTTGTACAACAAAGTGCATCTATTTGTACTTTAACATCTTTTTTAAGTTTTGTCTTCAAGCTTGGAAACGGTAGAATGCTAAGGAAAAGACGTTATCTACAATATTTATTTCCTTTTTCCAATGAACAAGCATGAAGTGCCCTCGCAGCACGCGTCCAACTTATCTTTTTAAATTCTCCTCTATCCATTACCATCCCTTTCCTACCAACAATTATTTATAAAGATTATAAGGAATTGTTTTTCAAATCGACGAAATTCTTATGGACGTATTAGGAGTAGCCATTTTTGATCATTGGTAATTACACGGGCGCATTATCTTCCAATTTCAGCAAAAGTGGGAATAATTCTTGTGCATCGGGTTCGGCCGGCAAAAGCGGTTTTCTTTACCACACTTTTCAGACGTGTTTGTGTGGGTATAAGCTTGTAATCTATGAGGCTATGGGAATTTAGCTTACTTTTGTTTTTTTTTCTTTCATATCACATTATCACAACTCGCTTGTGCAACCGGCGTTTTCCTGCGTTCGTAGATATGAAGCTATTTATAAGTGAATCTGTTTGTGTTTTGGTTAGACCTTCATGCACATTGGTGAAGGTATTCAATGAAACTCGCATTTTGTTTTAGCGTCTCCCAATTGGATCATTTATCACTAAACCGTTTAGTCACTTCAAGATCTTTTTCGAAATTTGACCCTTTATGTCACTTGTTTTCAGTGAAGTCTGAGCAAAAATGTGCAAAACGAGCGTGTTTTTTCTTTTGAATGCACTATTGATAACTTTATCTAAAAAATATCAGAATCCAATCATTTTGGCATCTAGTAAATCGTAAATCCTTACGTCTTTTGCTGTAAATTTGTGTAAACCATCAAGCATTGTTTTTACTTTGACATGACGCAAATTGAAGTGCCAAAGCACATCACGACTTTCTTTCTCTTTTGGTTTAGAACCTGATGATAAACAAATATTTTTATGAGGCCTAATTAACGGCACAGGGGCAATAGGTATCTAGGGTTTAAGAACAACCACATTCGCTACTCTTCGAGTAATCTGCGTCTAGGCAAGTGTTGTCATGTTATGCCAAGGGCGATAGGCGCAAGTACGGGGTAGAAAAACAACTTACCTTTGAAGAAGATGGCAGGTCTATTATTTCACGAAAAGTGTGCAAGGCCTGATGGTCCTAGTGGGGGTAGGCAAAATATGACCTGTTAGCGGCGTCATAGCAAACTCGTCCGTTAGTAACAGCTAAAATAACGAAAAACCGAAATGAGTGATTACATATTCGTGTAGCCAAAGCTTTAATATTCACCCCTTTTCTTATTCACGGTCTAAAATAATGCCTTTTCTATGCACACAACATACCTTTTGATTAGTTTATGCTTCTTTGGCCAAATTGTTTCTAAAAAGGGGTTTTTGACTAATAACAGCGTCTTTGTTATCACACTTTTCAAAATTAATCCCCAATCTCCTCGTGACGGATCAATCGCCAGCCGTTACACTACTTGATCAAACGTCTTTTCTGTTGTTGACCCGACTATGTTTACCCCCCCGGGTATTATGCTGGATTGATGAGGTGGCATGACTGACTGGTGAACCCCCCGCCGCCCTGCATTCATAAATCGTCAGTCACCTTTGTTGATTCTACACACGGTTCACCGTTCTAACAATGCTTATGCATCCCGAACCTACGAGAAGGAAAGTACTCGCAATCTTTTGCTATTACAATGTGAGAATCGGCAAACACATTTTGGAGATGCGCGGGTCACTATTGGGCATGTCATGGGTCAATTGGCCTCCACACCGATCACACATACAGTTTTAATCCCTAGGTAAGGCGTAGTTGAATCAAATGAAAAAGCTATTTTGCCCAGGTCCGCAATTTCGCCCAAATTTGGCCTTCTCCGATTGGCCAGTGGAATCATCTCCTATTCTACCACAGCCAATGAATTGGCATCCCAAATCCTTTGCCCCGACAGCTTCCCCATTTCGTGTCACGCGTTTTGGCGACACGTGATCCTTTGCAATTACGAAGCCTGAAATTATGCAACTAAAGCAGGTCAAATTAACTGAAGTGTGTGCAGAGAGATTTCATTTTTAAAAGTTTCTGACAGATATGTTCTTGTGAATTTGTGTTTCATGGTGCAGGATGAGTTGCAAAAAAATTTCCATCTGAGCCTTAAACGATTAATCATTTTACTGTTAAATACAACCGACTCTACCCATCTCACTAACTACGCTACAGTCATCTTGACATTACCAATGGAAAACGGTAAAAGTGGACGCCTGCAGAAAACGCGTTACTCGGACAGTGCCGTGCCCTTCAAGTCACTCATCGACCCCTCTGAATTCCCCGTGGCTGACGGTTGGGAGAATGCCGATCTGAGTCTTCTTCAAACCCCTCTAATGTCCTCTCTCCAGCCCAACAACCTTCAACTTATGTGAGTTTGGAAGCTGCATTTACTGCACTAGTGAACCCATCTACTTTTTTAACCACAACTTACCGTTAGGAGCCTTGGTCTGAGTTCAACTCCCAAAACACATCGACAGACGAGTCTCACTGGAATCACGGACTCCAGTTTGAGCAGTGGATTCGCAAGTGATCCCTCAAGCGCCGCTGCCTCGACACGCTTTCCCAGCTTCTCCCTCGCAAGTATGGAATCTCTGGAGACCGCAGAGGCAACATGGCTGAACCCCTTGAAAACAAATGTACCTTCTACTGGTGCTGTGGAACCGCTGAAACGAAATAAGAAGGCGGAAGGCAGTGGTGGCCAAAAGAGAAATAGACGTAAGTTCTTCAAGCCACTTTTTTCTCCTCATCCCTCTTTTTTGAACTTGGCACACAAATGCTTGCTCAATTTCTTTTTGTGTATTTGGTCACTTGTGGTAGCAGGTAAAGCCACTTTTGGCAAATCATTTCGAAAGAAGGGGCAAATTTTTGTGCATGATAGTAGTGGAACGAAAGCTATTTCAAAAGTCAAACTTTTCAACAGAATACGGGAGAATGGGCTGACTGGAACAAGAGTCCGGGCGTAATATTTGCGCCGTTTCCATAAAATACCTCTGAATGTGTGGAAGTTTTTGCCCCTCTCTTTTGCATCGGTCAACTCGAAAAGGTAGTGTATTGTCATGCCTGATGATGAAAAACAGATGTGTGGGTTCGTGAAGCTTCATTGCCCTACAGCGTCGGTAACGAAACCAATTTTAAATGGAAAAAAGGGCTGATTGTCTACTGACAGAAATGACATAAACGGAACATCCTGACGCGTCGATGGATACTGCCAGCTGCTACGCCTAATGAGTCCACCTGGGTGAAGGTTCGGCGGTCCAAAGGAAGGTCCCTTTGTTGTTGCTCCTTTCACGGAGGCAAAATTAACAGTCATGCATTTAATGAAATGTCACTAGCAAGTCAGAGCATTTTCGTCTCGTTAGCAACAGTTGTTCCAGTCTTTCATCTTTTTGCTTTCCAAGGCAATAAAAACGCTATAATTTATGCTATCAGCAGGCATGAACAAAAACTAATGATATTTGTGTAAAAATGGAAGAAAACTCTATGCAGCGTTTGGACTAGCTCTGGAAGCCTATTTTAGTACTGTTGTCTGAGCACGAGTGCTATTAGGTTCCTAATCCCCCAAAACCGGGAGAAAGGCTTCAGAAGTAACGAGATCCTTGATGGGGATAGCGCGAACATGCTGGTGGTGCAGACTGTGACTACCACAAGGGCACTCAATTTTTCACTTTGATTGACAATGAACTTTATGCGATTATTGGTACATGCAGCGATTGTCTCCATGTCAGTATTGTTCAGTGTGTGGTACATTACCTTAGGGCCCGAATTTTCTAAAACCCTAAAATAGGACTGTCTTCTGCGGTTAAGGATGCAACCCCAGGAGGCGCATTCTACGTAATCGCGATACCTTGCTTCATCATTTTGATAAAACAATTTGTGCTGCCACGAAAATCATGCAATTTTTCCCTTCTTTAAGTACCATCCCCACCTCTCTCCGCAGCTGTTTTGCATTTATATGTTTCCTTATTCTTGACATCACATAACTATAAATGTAAAATATTATATTTATGCACTCCACAAGGTGGGCCTTTTTTGCACAGACGAAAACCTTACTCCCGGGCAAATTTTAACCTTGAGAATGTCGTTATTTTTATGAAGAGGTAAAGATAAAGAGCGTCCAATTGGATGGATAACAGATACTAGAAGTAAATTATTAAATGTTAGTTGCAAGCCAGTTCTGAAGACTATTTTAAGTGGGGGTAAAAAGGAGTAGAGGGCCGTAGCCATGAACGGGACGTCATGCCACCAGGGGGTGCTTGAGCCTCAGAAGGTGAAATGCCCCTATAGCATAATTTATAATTTTAAGTAACTTCTCTTCACAACAAAGTGGAAAGTTTTACGAAAGCATGAATGTGGTTGTTAAGCTGAAAAAGCAGGATGACGGACGATGGATGAGTTAATTAATCAACCAGATAAGTTTTTTTTCAAACCTTGGATTTCCCCCCTATATGGTAAAAAAGCAGTGTTGTGATCACATGACAAGTGTCATGGGACCTTAATTTTCAAGCACTTCGTAGCCCTTTGTTCCTTTCTTGAATGAGATAGGGCAGGTACAGAGAGTTAGGCCAAGCAACACGTCTTTACATCACCCTTCTTCGTCTCTTTTCCCTACTTGGACTTTAAGTAAAAATTTCTGCTCGCCATGAATTACGTAACTTTTCAAGTTATCCCTGAAGTCGTGGTAAGCGTACAAGTTAATGTACGGAAGAATGGGAAGACCATTATCACTCTCCAAAGACTATACCACGGAGCAAGAGTACAGCCTGAAGCCATTTAATTGTTTGCGTAGTTAAACACATGACTAAGCAAAACATCACTTCACCATAATTGCTACCTCTTATCCATACAAAATTCCGCTGAAAAAAACTAAAAGCTCTTTGAATGGTTTTCCCCCCCCCTCCTTAATGCACTTCATATCTGGGAAGTAATTTGACATTTTCATCTGTCCCTACCAGTGCTAGTCAATAAAGCATCGAAGTAAGTTTATGCAATTTGGAAAACCTCCGAAACCCTCTTAAAGTATGAAGTATTTGTTGGAATAATCGCCACAACAATGTATCATCTCTGCCAAGTAGACAAAAGTTCCTCATAGACAATGGCCTAGCCCTCCCCTTCCCTCCCCCATCACCAGTCACCTCCACTCTTATCTCCTTTCCATTTTCCACCCGTCTACTTTAGTGTTCACGTCATTGTCTTATACTCCCAAGAAAAAGTAAGTCATATGCAAGAGAATTGTCAAGGGAATATGAAAAGTGGGGTGAGGCCCTGTCTCTCCCTCCCATAGTATGGCGGAAAGATTTTAGAGCTTTTCCAAATTTTACACTATGAGGTGTTGTTTTCCCGTAAAATATAAGAAGCAGAACCTAACACGAGTATGTTCTTGAAGTGGACCATGCTTCAGAAGTGTAAGATGGATAGTGACTGGAGCATTAGGGGGTAACAAATGACACTGGGATGAATTGCGAAGGCCATTTCTCCTCAAAATTTAGTTACCCGGTTGGTGATCAACCCAAGATGATGGGTCGCTTATACACCGTATATTAAATAAGTGGGGTCAAACAAACTGATCGCCCTTCCAGTTTACTGTCGCTCCTGACACGACTTTCCCAGTTGATGCGTGTGTGTGGTATCAACAGTCATCCAACGCCTAACCAGAGCGCATCTCCTTAATTAAGGGGACAGGAAGAGGAAAGGGGATGGGCTGGTTGATTTGCTGGATAGGCTTTTTTAGCAAGCGAAATTCATCTCCATCCTAAAAGTAGTAAACAAATTTACAATAACGACAAGAAAAGGGCGAACTTTACATTAAAGCAATCATATTACTGATATATTTCATAATTCACAAGTTTCTCTTAAACTCCGTTTAAATTATACCGTATCTAAAGTAGCGGTTTCTGAAGGTTCTGTGAGAGCGAATTTGAAGGAAATTTGAATGCGAACTGAGAGATTATCGTGGTTCCTTATTTCGCTGAATCAGAAATAGTCATTTAGTTGCAGTAATTTCGCCAGTCCTTCGTGCATTTTATAAAAGTAAAAGAAAATTCTTCTATGCAGCACTGATAGGCCAGAATTAGGGTAACACCTCCTCCCATTTTGAGGGAGAGGTAGTAACTATGTTTGTGACCAGGAAGAAAATCCGATTATTTTTTTCTAGAAGTTTATCCTTTTATCTTCAGAGGGATTTTTCCTAATGTATGCCGAACCTTTGTCGAATGGTAATCAAGCTTTTATTCTTATTCTCACCAATTCTTGATCAGCAACTAAATTTTTTAGGCACTTAAAAATCAGACGACACTTTTTATCTCCAGTGATATTCACTTTTGGGGGAAAGGCATCAAAAGAGGATTTAAAAAATGCAAACAAGAATGGCTGGGTTCGGTCTGCGATTTGAATCTCGTGTAAAGCAATCACCTCCATTCAATCCATGGTGAGGAGGTTTCGCATTCATTCGTGAGTCAAAAGGTAATTCGTAATGATTTAAACAAAGGGAAGAGAAGAGGTGGTCTTACATAGTCATCCAAGCTAAGGGATGCATTGACAAATCTTTTTTCGTTACAACAAACCTCTCCAAAATGTGATGAGTACAAAATAAGAAAATAATGTCGAAAAAGAAGCGAAACGCCACTTTATTTGATGAAGGGGTTTGCGGTTTAGTAGGTACTGCACATGCCCATCTACGCATTAACCATTTCCTTTCTTCGCCATATACCATCCACAGGTTTCATAGACGCCCGTCAGCGCTCCGGATCTATAGCAGCTGGAACGGTTTCCACGGGCCTTCAGGGTGACCAACAGGTTCAACGCAGCATGTCCTTTTCCGTCCCAATGCTCTCTAGTGGAACTCGTCAATTTAACGTCAAGGGAAATATCTTCCGTCAACGGAAAGATTTCTCTGTGTTTCAGGTTAATTTTTGCACTTTAGACGGAGAGTTGCTTTTGAAAATGCAATGAATTGTCTCCCGTCTTGCTCCATCTAGAGGCTGCAAGCATGGAAACGGAATGGTTACTTCATCCAACTTGAGGATGACAGCTGTACGGGCAATGAGGACACACGAGCGTTCGTGCTGTGCCAACTGACAGGTCACGGAGCTGCGGAGGTGCGCTGTCTGGCCTGTTGTCGTCCTCTCACTATCTACGACCACTTTCCACTTCTTGACGGTGCCCTTTTCCTCTCTCCTCTCTGCCACCGCGGCGGTCTTCAGGTAAGGTAACAGTAATGATGACACGTTTCAGACATTTCTTGGTAAATATTTGTACTTTCCGATCAAATGTGCAGTCGAACGCATACAAGAGCTTAATATCTCACTTCTGTGGAGCAATTCAGTGGTTTCTTTTTATCGAGGACCTGGCCTATCGTTTATAGGTGTGAGGGATTCTACTAAAACCAAGCGATTTAGTATCAAATCAAATGCCTCCCACTACTTTCGTATCTATGGTTAGTTGATCATAATACTTGCAGATGAGGTAGTCTGATTTTGTCGTGCTGGTGTGTTCAAGTGATCTACTCGGTCAGAATTTCGTGGTTAACTTCTTTTCTATTAAAGGTAGTTCAGATTGCATAATGAAACTCGCTAGGACTCTTCCTACAGCCTATTCACCTAGGTTTTTGGTAGTTTTTCACCCAAGGTTTTCAAAAGCGTCTATCTCATTCCTAGTCAATATTGTTTTTGTACTTGTTTACACTCTGTTACCGCAAAGATGATAAGCAGCCTTCAAGCTACTTGACCAATCCAGGTATCTTCTGATCCGGGGTCTTTTGAAGCGCTAATCCGATGAAATACATTTCTTTTTCCTACAAAGGTACATGCTAGGGTTTTGTCATCCCAAAGAGTTCATGCATCGAAGATTAGGGACAGTTTTCACGGAGTAAAATCACTTCACGACGTTACTACTTTGATAGATCTTCGCAGGTTTGCAGACGGAAGGATTAACTTCAATTGACCATTCCTGGTATTTTCCGATTAAAGATTTCACATCGGGCGAAAAGTTAGCGCCTTTGACTTTAAAAAGTTTTAAAAGGCTCACTTTTCCTTGAATCGAGGAGTAGTTTAATAAAAGGATGAATTTTTTACAAAACTTTTGCATCACCAAGGGACGGTAGTTAATAAGTTCGAAGAAATAATTTTCCCGGTTGGACCCACTTCAATTGTATTCTTGGTGAGATATGACCAATGATCCTGTGGACCGTCGTGCAAAATCCAAATCGTTTCATTACCGACGCTTTGCGATTTGGAAATTGGCGGTTTAGAGGTGGAAAGATTTGTCTTCATCTTGCTTGGACTACTCCTGGTTTTCTCTAATCAAGAGACTCATAAGACGTCTCTCGCACAAGACGTGATGCATTTTATTATGGGGAAAATGCTGAAAGGCTTAACTCTTAAGGCTAAAGTTGTCCCATATTGATGCTCACCTTGCCATTCCAGCAACTTTTCGATTAAGACGACCAAAAACGAAAACTTGTGAGAATTGACCTTAGAAACCTACTTGAACTGCTTTTTCCCATTTTATCATTTTAACAATTCTGCTACTTTCCAACCACCATAAAGGCCTCTCAACTTAACAATGTTGCCTACACTTTCCGATCATAGGTTTCCTGGAATGTTCCTCTACCCCCCTCGGCTATTGCCGGCGTTGGTAGTGGTGGCTGTGGGACCACCACCACCCCTTCCGCAGGTCATCTGATGCAGAGTGACCTTGCCCCACCCCCTGGGTGCACAGGACCGCGCCAGCAGCAGCAGCAACAACTACATCATCATAGTCATTGCAATCAACAGCAGCGTCATCGGGCATCAATCAGTCAAAAGCGCTTCCTCCATGCCGTCTGTATGGCCTGTATGCGGAGCATCGATTCCGAAGGAGGTGGCGATGCCAACAACACTGCTGGCGGCGGCGGGGGTTGTGAAGACTTCCCGCAAATTGTCTGCAGATTTTGCCGCACCCCTTGGAGCGGTTAGTTTGATTAACTGGAATCAGGATCACATTAGTTTTTCTAGACGAATCAAAGGTTACAAATTCGGGTTTTTTACTTGTCTAGATGTCAAATTGATGCTCATAGACATTTTCAAGATCATTTTAGCCAATGTTAAGGCAGCCTAACTGGCTTAATCCTCCACACTTACCTTGCTTATTTATAAATGTACCTGAGGGATTGGTTTAAGGACAATTATCAACCAGGTTTAAGACTATGGAATGGGAGCATTTATGACTTTTTACCCATATTAGTGGATTTTTCGTATGATTGGTTGTGTTCAATGTTACTTTAACTTAGGTCTACAACAATCTAACTGAATATGTTTCCCACTTTATATATTGATGGCCAAGGAACGTGACTGGCTTGGCTTAAAGTCATCCTTGGTCGGTAATTGAAATAAGTGGGCGCCTCCGATTCCTCCCTCGTGTTCTACTTTACAGGGTTTAAGGTCATGCTAGATCAGTATCGAATTGATATCGGCCATTAGACCTTCATGTTAACTTCTTTTCAATTTGATAAACGTGATTACCTGGGTCATAAGGTCACCATTAATTAACTTCGGAATGATGAACAAGTGAAATGCATTTCTCCTTCTACTTTGTCTTATTGAACAACTAATGATTGGCTGAATGTGCCACTCCCAATCGGAATGTCATGGATTATATACTTTGTTCTTTTATCAGTGTAAATGTCTGCGCTCGAGGTCACTCTCGTTTACTAGCGATTTCAAGAACAAATTTAATAGATTTGTTGAGCTCCAGGTTACTTAAACGTTCTCTTTGTGGAAACCCGTAACGCCCTGATTTTGCACCTCATCTTGACCTCACAAATGTGTGAAGTGGGCTTTGTTCAGATTGTTATAAATCCCTGCGCAAATCTTGTCTCATGTTCAGTAGATGAGCTCAAAGCAATAAGATAGCCATGATATATCCTTTATCTGATAATAATAGTGCATTTTCAGCCTTTGTCGGCGGTTTAATGATATTTGGCTCCATATTCGGACAGCAAGACAGTTGGATGAAGCACGATAGTCGACTGTTCTCAAAGGCGCTGGCAACAAACTAGTTAAAATCGCTTTCGAAGTAGCTGGTAAACTCTGAATGCCTAATTTACAAATGAAGGCAGTTTTTTAGGTGTAAGATCACTTTAAGATGGTTTGTAGCTGTGTAAATGAGGGCATTTTTGGTGCTCTGCTATCCTTCTATCCCAACTATGGCCACGCGTGCTCAACGTCAGCCGTTCAGTTCCGAGGCGGTAAACAAAATTCATAGGCTTCCTACTCTTATTTATTTATTAGATTGCATGGTAGCTATTTCTGGCAGTTTGGGTCGTCGATGTGACTCCCTTTACAACCATCACAACTGTCCCCAGAAGTCGACCTCCTATTGGCTAGTTCCAAGGCCACTGACATCAATCGAATATCAGAATTAACCACCTTTTAACAGTGGAAGGGGTTATACATTCTGCAATTTTGATCAATTTCGGTAATAAATACCACTCAATTCCTTGAAAAAAAATTTATTTGCACAATTACAAGCTTTTTTTTCTAAATTCTTTCTTAACTTTGGTTGAAAAAAGGCAAGAGTGTTTAATGTCTGCTCAGATACATTCGCAGCCAATTTTCTTTTCCCCACACATAATCCAGATTCCTATCTGGTAGTCAACCTACTTCACAAGCTACTTAAAAACAATGCGTCCATTTCTGTTGGTTCAACAGGCTCCACCCTCCTGATTGGTGGATTATACACTTACGACCTTTTCGCCTGTTCGCCCTGTTGTGGGGAGCATCTACGCTGTAAATCCTGTGGACTCCAACCTCTAACACGACAGGAGTGTGAAAAAGATGGAGAGGAAGGGGCTGAAGAGGAAACGAATCCTCTTCAACCTTTACCCTACTTCAGCCAATATAGTCAGCTCCTCTGCTGTCAGCATTGCCGAGCTGTCGACTACCACTTTATTAAACCCTTTGACGAGATGTATGACGTCCGTGCGCCCTCTTAGAGTAGTTTTGATCCCCAAGAACAGCCTTTTTTCTGTCTGTTGTATTCTTTTCTCCTCTCCCTTTCCTTGTTTGACTCTAGGACACTTGTGCATGGCTGCGTGTATTTAGGGGAGAATTATGGACCACTGACATGAGTGTATATGTTTGCTTGTGTACTTATCTAAACCGTCACTTTCTATCTTACAAAAATATTAAGCTAAAATCATACAGAATCTGAGTGACCTCTAAAGCCATTGCCTGCCACGGGAGTGCTATAAAAGGCTTTCCAATAGACGTAGGAACAAACTGTACACCCAGTAGCATAGGTGCCCCTATTGTTTTAGTCTATGCGGAAGTTAAGTGCAATTTTCCTCTTTTTCTAACTTGTTTCTATCTCTGGTTCCCACAGATGTCGTAATTCAACCACTTACCCCTTGGTCACGCGTCATCAGCTGTCAATATTGAGGCAATAGGAGAATCCTTATTTGTCACTGGATTATTAAAAAAGGGCTATTGCAAACTTTAAAATCCTGACAGTTAAATTGTGATTGACAGTCTCCAGTCTCATTGTGGAATTCAGAAAAGTCGATGGAATGTGAAGTCCCATAAGGAGTTTACTTGAGTCTATATAGTTAAACAGAAGCATCGCACTCATTTTCGCATTTAAATCCACTGGCTGTGCCCTGTGCTGTCCAAGGTCTTGGCGATGGCAAAGAGAAGCTGATCCATGAAGGGCCAACCCCACCCTATTAAGCTTGATTAAGGGGTGTACATGGCCAATTCACGATAGTTACGTGTCCGAGGCATAAGTAAGCCCCATGCCACTGTCAAATATGGTCAGGAGCCAACTATATTCTACCAGCTTTATAATGCAGTTGTTGTCCTGCCGTCTGGTCTAAAGTGTTCCGATTGACTGTCTCGAGCGGAGACACAGTTGAGGGTCACCTGTTTTTGTGCTAGACGATCGGCCTGCATACCTGCCTCCTTTGGGTCGATTGCGTACAACTTGTGGAACAAAAACTTTGTATTTTACTGACACCTCACGCCAATGTGACAAGCTGAACATAATTAGCAGATTGTTGTCCTCGAAAGAGTCTAGCAGAATTATTTACAATGTTGGAAGTCATGATCCTGTACTACCCAACCGAGCGTTTGAAGTTGGCTCATTTTAAGCTACAAACAGCAATTGGTGCCCATAGTCGTGCTGTTTTTTCCCCTCTTTTAAAACAAAGAAAGAAGTGTGCTGCCTCTATCACCAATGGCGTTTAAATAGAGTCATGGAAAGGCATTTTCATCCCAAAAATAACTTTTTACTTCATTGTAAATTCCACGCTTGTTTATCCAACTTCCATGCTAATTAGACCTTAAGCGGATGGAATAACCGCATTTCTCTCCAGTTGTGCTTTCTCCTCACATCGAGCATCCAAGTTTGATGTTGAACAGTAGGGTCGCACAGAGAGAGCATAAACAGATTTGCCAGAAGTGTGTCGACATCTGGTATAAACTGGGTTATTAACCTAATGATCTGGAATTGCGATGCCTTATACCCTTGATCTTATCAAGGCCTCCAAATGGATAAAGCCTTCAGAGGGGATGCCTTTATTTGCCGACGTACTGAGTATGCAAGGGAGGTATGGCCAGCATGCACGTGCATGGGGGCGAATGAGTCGTCAACCTCTGAGTTTCGTATTGGGCTTATCAGTTATGTGTAGCTATGGTTACTGATTAACTGTGACCTTTCCGTAGCTACCCGTAGAGTTTGGGGACGCCTCTGCCGCACATGGGTCAGTCAGGCAGGACGAAGCGGGGCACAACGCTCAAGAATGTTCGAGGATTGGCAATCACGTGAAAAGTCTGGAAGATCGAATGGAAACGTCTTTCTGGAGTTGCAGACATGGACAGCAGGGCAACAACGCAGAGGTGACAATAAGAATTCACAATAACCCTGGTGTATGCCCCAAATTTGTCCATTTAGAGTACTGTGCCTGGCAGTGTTTCGGGGTTTAACAAAAACCCACATAATCTAGTGGGGGCTAGGTACGGATTTCCAAATAAATGTGCCCGTTTCTGGGGAGAAAAGGGAAAGTCCTTTACGACATTTAAATAGTCCAAAATTATTATTGAAAAAAAGCGACAAGTCCATTTGTGCACAAATAATCTACCTTGTTAAGAGAACAACAACTATTCCATAAACGAATTCAGCGAAGATGATGCCTTTTTAAGCTTTAAAAAAACTTGGAAATAACTGGATAAGTAGGTCTTAGCTGATAAATAGAAAGGAAAATGAATTTATCAGGAATTCTGTGGAAGGGTGGGGGGTGGAAGAAAACGAATTGTTTAGCCAGTTAATAAAAAGTAAAGGGGAGATAATGAGAAAAAAATGAATTAATTAATAAGTTAAAAATATTTAGAGTCCCTTAAATCCAGTTGTAAATTTTGCAGGCTCTCTTTTCATTTAAACAATGAGGTAGCGTGACGTGTCCAGATGATACGTCCTAGTTAAGAACTTTGCCTTCAATTACGTCCATATGATGCTCGTTTTATATTTGCTTTATGACAAAGTTAGGGTGCAATTTTTTTAAATTAAGCCTATGCTGTTGATAATACTTTTGTCCAGTAAATGTTTTGGAGGATATCCTTTTTTCTTCCTTAAATGTGGCAGTCAAATAAATCAGGTTGTGGTTCCACTTAGAGTCAGGATCCTTTGGCCTGTCAATGGTCTCTGCAATCCCACCCTTTTGTAATGATATGCCTTACGTCCACTTGAGGAGTTACTTTGTTTGATATCGGTAAAAAGCCCGGCTAGTGTGAGAAAAGTATTGCATATCAAATTTAAACATTATAGGTGAGACGAAGCAGTTATGGATGGCCAAGTTCTCAAAACATTACTGATGAAAGTATAACGAAATGGAGAATACATTTAACGAAATCTTGTATCGCACTCATCCATTTCAAAGGAAGGCTTGATACATGACCACAAACACGATGGCTCCTTTCTCAACCTGCGTTTAGGCCTCTTCCCTTCTCATTGATGATGTAGGATGGGAGCACTGACAATAAACTAATACCAAAACTCCCTGAAGACATAACACTCGGGCAGAATCTACATTCAGCGCAGAGAAGGCGTCTGGGCTATTGGCATGGCCCGAAAGTGCAGCCCATTCAGCGAGGTATAAGGGGCAAATTCAAAGTACAAAAGTGGCGCCTCACCAATACCGAGGGGTAAACCACCATCGTATTACGCTACTGTCGCCATAGAACATTGTTTAACTAATAAAACCCTCTCCAAATTATGTTCCTACTCGCAGAGAGAGGACCGTAATCAAAAAACCCTTCGGGATCCAGAGCACGCACTACCGCTAATACGTAGCAGCCACTCTCGATTATGACTGGAAATATTAGACTCGATATAGCAGATACAGAAGTGTGGCCAAAGCGCAAACTATTGACGGTAACAAAAAAATTGGACTATATGGTGAAGATATTTTTGTTCAAGTCCATGACAACACATGGGTTGTATGACTCTTGATTTTAGTGGCAGATGATTTTTGGTTTTCCCTATCGTACTCTCGCTGAATAGGCTGGCCTTCAGGCACTGCCAATAGTTGTAGGCCCAATCGTATGTCGAATGCATATATATTCTCCGGAGCAACAAACCTTTTTTCGTCTTTGGAAAAGCATAAAAACGCTACAATATAATTAACTGTAGAACATTCTGGTCTATGTGTAGCACAGATTACATAAAATGCCATGAACTAATTAATAAGTTGGCATCCAAATTGATTCCGGATTAAAAAATTGACGCCTATGCACCAAAAATAGACTGCTAAACTCAAAATTGCAAAATTAACGAAAAGCGTACTTTGTAGTCGTAAAGCTCCGTAAGGCAAGCCACGAATAAATTTCCAGATTAAAAATAAACTTCTTAGCTATCCTACAATGCTGCACAGCTATTATAGTTCAGTTTATTTTACAAAAATTGCTGCTTCCTTAATTAAGTACTTGTTTAATCTAGGTCTGGTAAAAAAAACACGTTTATTTTTGCTTTACTAGGTACGCATTATGCCGCGCGTTTTGTAGTCAGTCGGAAATGAGGGCGGCGTCCAGATTGTCGAGGGTTTTGGCGTTGCCTGTGAGAAATGCTGTAGGTGCTGCATTGAAGCCCAATTTGGTTCTTGCGGACAATTCGCTTTCAGTTGTCGAAAGTAATGGCGGCTTGCAGGTAGGCAACTTACAAGCAATATACCATCTGAACCTACTTTCCAAGTTAATTCCGCATTTGCAAAGCGTTTTATATGTATTGTTGAGGTAGTCTTACCCGCTACATGAAAGTTTTATGCATTCTTTAATGTGGCAGTATGCTTGTTATCCCAAACCGAATCCATGGAATGGCCTCACACGCATTGTGGCAATCTTCAACGCCGGCTCTCGTTTCGAGAAGACTCCTCATATTCATGGCATTACGCACCTCATTCGGCGTAGTTGTGGTCTTTCAACCACAAACTACACCGCCGTCAATTTGACTCGCCATATTCAACAAATGGGTGGTCGCTTACAGTGAGTTCAAATCTATCAGCTATAGCCTTATAAGAGGATTCTGCAATCTGCACTCCCTGTCTTCCAGTTGTCACACGACCCGTGAGCATATGATATACTCCATGGATGTTGCCCCGAATCTCGCCTCTCGAGCTGGTCTGATTCTTGCTACAATGGCTACTCGAACGGCCTTCTTTGATTGGGAACTGCGAGATCAGGTCTACAAACTGATGCGCAAGGATATTGATATGCTGAATCGACGTCGTTTCGATGCTTGTAAGTGACTCCTTTCCCTATTTTGCTCCTTTAGTGACCATGGAGCTTCTCCACGAGGCAGCCTATGGACAACACCCCGACGGGGTTGGTCTAGGCAACTCTCTTTTCGCTAACCCCTATCGCGTTGGTACACACACAGCTGATGACATTGAGGCCTTTTTTGACGCTCACTACACTCCCGTTAACACCGTCTTTCTCGTCACCGGATGCAATCCAAATGAAGAAGGTCTGCAAATCTGTGACTCCATGCATGACGCTGCACTGCTTCGACCCAATAAGCCTTCTCGCACAACCGCTGCAAAACACAACTTCGTTGGCGGAGAAAGACGTCGAGAAATAACTGGCGCAGACACCTCATATGCGGCGCTGGTCTGGCCCACCCCCGGTGGTCACATCGGTGAAAGCCTCACTTCCCTAGTTCTCTCTGTTTTTGCAGCCGCTTTGACCTCCCCACACCACCACGTGGCGTTCGGATCGAAGGGAGGCTTTGTACCTTGTTCATCTTCCAGCGCCAACACAACTCCCATCCATTTAATTTACTCAGATCATGGTCTATTTGGTATTTTGGTGACCGGATGTGATGGAAAGACGGTCGGAGAACATCTAATGGTTGCTAGAAGGGTTTTGGCTCATCTGGCTGAGACGGGAATTAACGAAGAGCAATTCGCGCGTGCAAAGTGGGTTTAATTCACAGTCTTTACGACTTTCACTCCTTTCTAGGGCTCTTTTTAAGGCTGATTTAGCGATGCGAATGGAGAATTTTATCACTATGACGGAGGATATAGCAATACAGTTGTTGTGCTGCAACAAAGGCGGTGGTGGGGAAGATCTAAATGTATCTGGAATACGTTCGGTTGAAGATATTTGCTCTGCAGTGGATCGGCTTCTGCTATCGGAGGTTAACAAGGTGAGTGGAATGACTTAAATTATCTCAAAATACATCCTTTTAGACGTTCAAGGAGACTGTGAAGTCAGAGCGGATGGCTTTGTCAACGGTGGGGACAGATATTGCCTATGTACCGCCGTTGGAGACGTTGAAAACGTTCTAAATTGCGCCCAAGGGTTGTGGCTCTTTGAATGCAACTTTTAGTTCATCCTTTCCTTCCATCTCTAAACAAACTTCGGCCCTATGTATATGTGGGAAAGACTTCCTCGGGACCGGTCTTCACGTTTAACTTCTGATGTACTGAAAACATCTTTTAAAATCACTGTCTTTGCTCTCTATCAGCATCTTTTAGCTAATTCTTTTTTTTACTTTTCCAGACATGGATATGTGGAGAGATTAACAGGATAAACTGGTCGGAATTTCCGGTTAGACTTATCAAAATAGCTAGAATTCGTGGGATTTTGTGGGTTACGGGGTCTTTTACTCTCTGCTGTTTGACATTCTCCAGTCGGTCAGAGTTTAATCTTTTAAGGTTTTCCTTGAATGCTTAATCCGAGCAGGCGATCGGAAGTAACAAAGTGTGTTTAGCCTCTCATCATCCGGTACCTCGTGTCAGTTTAAGCAGTAAGCTCTATTCAGATTTTGAATTCCCGATTTTTAAGAGTTGATTGATATTTCCGGCCACGGATGACTACTGCTTTGTGGATTTGGGTTTAGTTTGCAAAAGAATTAATACTGAGAAAGTATGACGAGTCATCAGCCGTTCCATACGCAGCTGCCATAAGTGGTCGATTCGCTTGTTTATCCAAGGAGGGCGTTACGAACTAGTTAAACAAATGCTTGCTGGGGCGTAGGATGTGATGACGATCGGTTCCATACGTCAAGGCGATGGGTAGAGTTGAGTAGACCAGGTAGTTTCTCCAGTTCTGCGGATTATCGTGAATTCGGAAAGCTGTCTAGCGTTATGGTCCATCGCATTTCAGAAGCTCCGTACTGCTGCTATTTTCTGCCATCGTATTCTGGTACATTAACAGTTACTGTCTGCAAAGTAGTTCCATCGCAGCGAGGTCCGTTAAGTCTAAGGCGACTCACTTCCCTTTGCCCACTTTTCAAAGTGAAGACTGGTCGTAAATGACTACTTAATCCCGCCCCCCCCCCCCCCCCCCTAGGGGACGTAACTATCTTCTGTACAGAGTTGCGTCAGGCTGTGCATTGGTCCGACATTTCGCGAACTGAACGAATGTCCGTTCATAGTGGCCGTCGTCATATTAATAAATTTTACTCAATTTAGGAGAAACCTTTTAGCTCTTCGCAATATTTCCTCCATTTAGTGGCATTGACGTCAGCCACCTGTATTAAAGCGCCGAGCCGGCATAGCCAATGCGAATAGCGTTGCGACGACGGTGTCACAATATAGGTGTGGATAGTCAAAGGAGTTAGCATAGCTTGAATGTGCAACTTTTCAACAGCTGTATCCGAATACCCTCTGCTGACTATTCCAGGCCATCGTGTGAGTAACTACAAAGCGAGTGATGCAATTAACTTGACACTCAAGGAAGAAAGCTTCATTCAATCTAAGCACATCACATTTGCATCATTAATAGGAAGCCACAACAATTTGAAAACATTCAACAACGCATTCCCCCCCACTGTCGTCGCGACCCACTCCACCTTGGACACATCCACTCATGGTGGCAGACAACAGTTGCACCGCGTGCACGCAACAGCTTTCGGTACTGACCTGCGTTTCTACCTCAACATGACAAACAGCCCCACCCACCACCCCTCGCATCCCAACCCCCACCTCCGAAACCCCTCCCACATCCCAAGGCCATCAACTCCACTGAACAGAAGACTTCGAGCACAGAGCAGTACAGTGGTGAGATGTACAACCTACGGTAGAACACCCTTTGAATGCCCTGCATGCTTCATGCCACTACATGCCAGTGACATAATTCCCTGCCCATCGTCAAACTAACCATTCCTGTGCATCAACACCCAGCCAGTGTGTGAAATGTCGGCCTCATGCTGGACGCATCAGCAATGCAAAAACGGCATGTCACGTGATGAGACGGCAACAGGGACGAGCCACTCTCCGCTGCCGATGAAAACACCACCTATTCACGAGCCCAAACATCAGCCATTTCGACGAGTTGGCGCACGTTGAGTAGCAAGGCGGCGCTCAACTTAGAACCAGCGCAAAAGTAAACTAGCAGCTGCACTGAAGAGAAGATGGGTTTACACTGGAGACGCCCGCACTTTCTACCTCCCACAGTTAAGTAATGGGAAACTTGAACGAATCATTTCCCACCGAAATCCCTGCGTCAACCAAAATACACATGAGATCTACCATGCCGAAAGATTATCATTTGTCAAAGCTCCATCGTAAGTGCTAATGAAGGGTTACGATAAACGTATAGTTTTTGTGTAATTTTACCTCAAATGTCTCCACTTGATTTAAGAGCGATTTAAATATTATTGGTTCCATTGCATGCATGAAGCTATCATCACACAGGTTCGATCAACGCAAAAAATGAGGACTCATCCCACGTTGGCTTGACCGAAACTTAGTCGTGAACGTGGCCACTGAAATTGTCAATTACTGAGTTATTGCAGATGAGCAAAAAAACTATAGCGCGCAAATCCTAAGGGATGCAGATGTTCTGTTACAAGTGTTAGCCATAGCCTAGAAATTACTGTAACTGTGAAAGGCCGCGTGCTCCTCCGGCACTGCGATTAATGAAGACCGGCCAAATAACGCCCCGTTCAGAAATAAAATGCACCAAAGTTTCCTATAATGCTATCAAGCAATAAAAACGAAAGAATTTTAATGAACGAATTTCAGTTATTTATTTGAGACACGCACAAAAACTACATGCTCCGGCTATGTGAATACTTCACACTCCACAAGGTTTATTTTCGTCCACTATCCTCCCGCTTCTAGAGATGTGCCCTGATACGAATGCAGGAAAGGTTTGGAGCCTCAGAGTTCACCGCATTTAAGTAAATTATTTCCAAATAAAGTTCTATATTGTACCGCAAAATGTGAAAATATACTTAGGATATGCATCTAGAAGTCAAATTCTGACAAATGCTTTAAACTGGGTTAGGTAGGGCGTAATATTTAACATACTTTGCCTTATTTATGGGTTGGTAATTTAATAACGCGGATCGTACAAGTCGAGAGCAAATTTCATAATATCTCATCAATCCATAATGTTGCAAGATGAAATTTAGTCGTGGTCCTGCTGGAGGGTAACTAGGGGAGATAAGAATACATCAAATTGAATGCCAAGTTTTTCTCTGCATAAAAAATTCCCGAAATATTTTTTAAAATTTTGTAAATGGTTTAGGGTTTTGAGAATGTGAAAGATATCATAAAAAAACCTAACAAATGATATACGAATAAAGTAATGCTTTAATCCTCAACAAGTTTCCACCAATTAAAAATTTTTTAAATTTTTGAAAGTTTTTTTTGAATTACAATGATTTTTAATAAATGGTTGCCCAAGTATCTATAGTCTGTGATTCAAATCTTGTTTCAATTGATAGGGTACCCGCAGTTATTATTTCCGTCTAGTCCTGCAGCCGTGTGTATGATGCGATTACGGCTTAGTGATGACTAGTGCTGTTCACGATTATACATATTCTGTTCAAGTTAAGAGTCGTTTTGACTTGTTTGCAAAAGATGACTACAATGGTGAGGACCCAGATGTCCTTTTGACGAGGCTTCGGACTCAGAAGCGCGAAAGAAAGTCGTCTGCGAAGGAGGGTGGGTGTGTTTCTTAACCTTATTTCCGGTCCCATCGCAGCTTCCGAAAAAGCCTCTCAAGATGTTTTCGAGCCTATCCAAAAGGAGGCTCAAGCTACCCGCAATGATCGCCGCGGAGCTGATCAGAAAGCCTCCCTACGTGATGCCTCTGGTAACGTACGAGGTCGCGCCGCCCCTCGTGGTCGCGGTGTTTCCGCGCGCAACAAGGCCCCCAAGTTCGGCGGTCAGCGTGTGTTTGATCGTCACTCTGGGTCTGATAAGACGTAGGTTCTTCTTGACATCTGATGAACTGTTATCCCTGTCCGAGAAGTGAGGATGATACGGAACTGATTTATGATGCATAGGCATGTTTCACTTTCTTAAAACCGGGTTTGTTCCTTATTATGGTACTAGCGGTGTCAAGGCAGTTATGAAGAAGGACGGACACGGAACTGGTAACTGGGGCACGTTGGAAGATGAACTTGAAGCTCAGATGGCCGAAGTTGTTCCCGAACCCACTACTGAGGAGGAGGCTCCAGCGGAGGAAGTAAAGCCAGCTGAGTCCACACCTACTGAGCAGATTCAGGAACCAGTCGACGAACGCCCTAAGACTTTGACATTGAAGGAATATCGTGAGCAGCTGAGAGCATCAAAGGCAAAGGTACAGTTGACCACTAAGGGAGAACGCCGTCCAAATGATGGAAAAAACGTATTTTCTGACATGGTGGAAGTTCATAAATCAAAGCCTCTGGAACCGAAGGTTGAGCTGGTTCTAGAAGATAAACCTCAGATTGAGGAGGAGGCTAAAACAGTCGTTTTTGAGTTCGGACGCGGGAGACCTACGCCTCGAGGACGTGCAGGGCGTCCGTTTGGATCTAGTGAATTTCGAGGTCGTGGTTCAGGACCTCGCGCTGATCGGCAGTCGCGGGAAGAACTACAAGCCCAGCCCGCGGAGCAGACAGAACAGCAATCGCAAGAGTCGCCCGACAGCACTGAGCCATCTGGACAACCCAGCGAAAGGTCAACGCCGCGTGGAGGTCGTCGAGGTGAAAGAGTCTTTCGCGGTGGGAGTCGTGGGCGCGGTTTCATACCCCGCGTTGGTTTTAACGCTGAGCGTGGCCGTGGAAGAGGCGGTGGCCCGGGTGGTGATCGTTCGAGTTTCCGTGGCGGTGATCGTCCGGTTTCTTATGGTGGTGATCGTCCGAGTTTTCGCGGTGGCGAGAGGGGCGGTCGTGGAATGCGTGGAGGCGGACCGCGTGGTGGAGGGGTTGGAGCTAACGTTGGCGGCGGCGGATTTAGGCGCGGTCGTGGAGCGTTCGACGGTCCTCAAGAGGGTCGTGGAGGTACCAGGGGTGGATTGCGTGCTCCTACAAATACTGCACCCTCGATGGACAGTGATGCGGATTTTCCCGCTCTCAAGTAGAGATCTTTGTGTGTCCACGCTTCAAATGAGATTGAAGTATGAACAGATGTGTATATGAATTGTAACTTTGTTCTGTTGTCTTCTGGTGAGTTTCTCCGTTGTCCATTGTGTATTTCAAGGGTTGCAGAGTTCATAGTGAGGTTGAGTGTTAGTTACTGGGCGAGGGCGCGCTTAAGTGGGGGATTTTGTGGTTCCTATTTCAGCGGATTTGTAGGTTCGCGACTTGAGAACCTAGCAGTATCGTCGAAGCGGTAGGGCTTGTCTCGTCGAGCGCCTGCGTGTAATCTAGTGGTGGAATGGCACCAAAAGTGGGGCCGGGGATTCATGTTAGTTTTTCTCAGATTCCAATTTTTTCTTAACAACGTGAATAGCCTAGACCCCTAATTCTCAATTCCTGTGGCCATCGGCTGATGCCTTTTCACCTGCTCGTTCGGGTGGTCATGCATCGGTCAAGGTATCCATATTCTCCATCATCGGCCGGGAGGATTTGTAAAATCGCATTCCGCCTTTTCCTAGGGTCTGAGGCGGAGGTTCTCCTTTGCAAGGTGTGATACTCAAGGCTACTAGAAAAACAGTAAACAAGGGACGCCCTTTAAAAGTGCAATTTTCTAACTGCAGTTTTTGGCGTAATACTGTGGTCTGCAAGGTCTTCTTGTGGGGTTTCACATTGCTGTCTATCCATTGTGTTTGCGAGCATGTGATTTACTCAAGCATGCTATTATTTTTCAGCTTTGAGCTTGCAATAATTTATGCCTTTACTACAACAATTAAACTCTAAATGGTACAATTGTGGGCACAGAAAGATACCTTAGTACAGCAGGTCTAGCCAAGGAGGGTCTGATGCGTCTTCTCATGTGTGCTTTGGTTGGCGCATGGATTCGCATTACTTAACTGTGGGAGGTAGAAAGTGCGGGCGTCTCCAGTGTAAACCCATCTTCTCTTCAGTGCAGCTGCTAGTTTACTTTTGCGCTGGTTCTAAGTTGAGCGCCGCCTTGCTACTCAACGTGCGCCAACTCGTCGAAATGGCTGATGTTTGGGCTCGTGAATAGGTGGTGTTTTCATCGGCAGCGGAGAGTGGCTCGTCCCTGTTGCCGTCTCATCACGTGACATGCCGTTTTTGCATTGCTGATGCGTCCAGCATGAGGCCGACATTTCACACACTGGCTGGGTGTTGATGCACAGGAATGGTTAGTTTGACGATGGGCAGGGAATTATGTCACTGGCATGTAGTGGCATGAAGCATGCAGGGCATTCAAAGGGTGTTCTACCGTAGGTTGTACATCTCACCACTGTACTGCTCTGTGCTCGAAGTCTTCTGTTCAGTGGAGTTGATGGCCTTGGGATGTGGGAGGGGTTTCGGAGGTGGGGGTTGGGATGCGAGGGGTGGT